>CM057454.1:495637500-496837500 GCA_016271365.2 Neoceratodus forsteri | reverse complement strand
AATAGCGTGAGGCAAAATGATAATGTATGCAAGAGGCAAAGTGAGGGGGGGTGGCCTGCATACATGCGCTATGGGATATTCAAAGCCATAGTGCCATGCTAGGACACATAGCATGACATGTAGCATGGTGCTAGCTTCTGCCTATAAAAGGCTGGTCTTAACCCAGGGCAAACCACTGAGGGGGAGTGACCACACCAGGAAGTGGAAATGGCTGCAGTGCCGATAGCAGTGATGCTGCCACTGATGGCAGCAGTAGTGGAGGAGGAGGAGAGGGAGCAGGCCCAACATGGGCTGCAACGTAGGCCAAGGAGACGGTATGCTACAAACAGGTGGTACCGGCCCAGGGTCTCCTTCGAGAATCTGCCAGATCAGCACATCACTGGCCGGTACAGGATGAACACAGGTATGTTGAGGCAGCTATGTGAACTACTGCATGAGCAGCTGCACCCCGACACCAGACGTAGCCATGCCATGACAGTAGAGGAGAAGGTGACAGCACTGATGTGCTTTCTAGCCACAAGGACGTTTCAACGACCAACTGGGGACACCATCGGGGTATCGCAGTCTGCCACCTCACTTCTCCTGACCCAGTTCCTTGAAGCTTTCCTGCCACATGCTGGGGAGTTCATAGTATTCCCCAGCATGGCAGCAGAGCACAGAGAAACCACGCAGCAATTCCATTGAGTTGCGCACCTACCAGCGGTACTTGGTGCCATTGACTGCACCCATGTCCCCATCTGAGCACCAGCTGGCAATGGCAGTAAGGTGTATGTCAACAAGAAAGGGTACCACTCCATCATTTGCCAGGTGGTGTGCGATGTGACTGGGCACATCAGCAATGTCTGTGTGCAGTACCCTGGCAGTGCCCATGACGTCTTCATCTGGCACCAGTCCCGGCTGTGCCAGGCATACAAGGAGGGCAGGATACCCAGTGTGCACCAAGTCGGTGAGTAGCAGCAAACAAGGCACACACACACCACAGCAGGGGTGGGGATAGGCAGGGGAAGTCAAGGAAGGGGCCTGAGAGAGCAAGACAGGTGGGGCAAGACAGCAATAGGCAAACAGCAGAACATCACTAACAGGTGCACATCTCTCAACGGGGGACAGCACCTATCCCCTGCGACCCTGGCTGCTGACACCAGTACCCCAGCTGGCCACAGTGGCTGAAGAGATGTACAATAAGGCACATGCCACCACCAGAAACATCATAGAGAGGGTGTTTGGCATACTGAAGATGCGCTTCCGATGCCCAGACATGTCAGGTGGTACCCTGCGGTATAGGCCTCAGAAGGTATGCTGTATCTTTCTAGCCTGTTGTATGCTGCACAACATGGCAATGAACCATTGGATATTGGCACCTGAACCTGAGGAACAGGCCAACAGTGGTCAGGGGGATAGTAGAGCAACTCGAGAGGAGGGATCCTCACATGGCCCACAGGGCTGCCATCATCAGGACACTGTCACAGGCCAGAGGGTGAGTGCAGACAGCACGGCAACAAGACACAGTACAATGGTAAACAGTTTAATATGTACAGACAATCACAACAGTGCTGACAACAAACAAAGCATATGCACAACACAGTGGTACTGAATGCACGCGTGAGGGCAGTGTGATGGGTGGGTTGTGCAGGACACACATGATGAGGACATACAGCCATGGTATAGTGATGTGGATGATGCCTGATGTGTGGCAGCAGTGTGGGAAGGGACACCATGGCCGTGCATGTGAGACTGTGCAAGTGAAGAAGTGTGTGTGTGTGTGTGACAGCATGACTGCAAGTGTGTGCAGGTGTGTGGGAGTGCTAGTGTGCACATGTGAGTGTCAACTGTGCACATGTGCATGGTGGCCGTGCCTATCTCTGGTGACTACCACCATGCACACAGTGCGCACCACGTGTGCGGGACACTGAGCCAGGAGTGCTCTGAGCTGAGGACACAGTAGGGGAGGACCATGGTGAGGCTGGGGGGTAGACAGCCTGTGCCCCCACTGACCAGCGGAGCTGGACAGGGTGGCCAGATGCCCATGGTGGCACTGGGCACCTGCTGATGTGCATGATGCAGTGGTGCTCGTGCCAGTGTCAGTCCCCCGGCCGTGAGTGGCCCGCCTATGGGCCCCTGTGCCACGGGCACACTGACCCCCTTGCACAGCCTGCTGTCCACCATGCACCCCATGCAGCACTGTGGTGGGGTCAACCACCAGGGCCGTGAGCCCAGCAAAGCCACAGTCCAGTGTGGTGACCATGTGGCCCAACCTGTCCTCAGCCCGCTGTTCCACCCATGTGAAACCCATGGACAGTGACTCCTGCACCTGTGAGTGCTCATACCTGAGCTCCTGCCACAGGCCATGCAGGTCCAGCTGGGCCTCCTGCTGGGATGTGCATGCAGCCTGGAGCAGAGGGCAGGCCCCTGGGGCATCCAGCTCCACGGCTGTGGCACCCTCAATGGCAGCTGGTGCTGGTGCCTGCAGCTCACCATGGTGGGGATGCTGTTGAACAGGTGGAATGTCCTCCTGCTGCTGCAGGCCACTGGTGGTGAGCCGTGACCTCTGTGGGATCTGCATCCCTACCTGTGGAGGGCACAGCATGTCCAGCAGGGCACACATGGCCCCCACAAGGCCAACCACTGGCTGCATGGGTACATCCATGCTGGCAAGGCAATCCACCCCCTGGCACCCGTGTTGCAGACTGTGCCCTGCCCCACTCCTGTACCCTCCTCCACAGGCCACGCCACGGGCAGGATGAAACCCTCCTCTGACACATATGACTCCATGTCACTGGTTACTGTCAGCAGGATAACTTGCCCACCACTGAGATCCTCCACCTGGGCATCCTCCAGGGCTGCACTGAAGTTCAAGTCCCCCCACCATTGGAGCCCTCCCAGGCAGGTGTACCCCATGTCTAAGTGAGTGCCACACATGGTGCATGGCCGAGGGTCCATGACTGGCACCTAGTCCAGAGGTCGATGGCAGGTTCTCCTCCACCTCTGCCTCTGGTCCCATGGCAGCCATCCCAGCCTGGTCCTAGCATGCTGCAGACCCTGCACACACCGCTGTGGAAGAAGATGAGACAGGGTCACTTACGGTATATGCACAGTGTGCCTCACCACCACTGGTACATGCACACCCTAGGAAACGTGCCAACTGCCACAGACATGCACACCTCACACAGCAGCCCCACAGTCATAGACCATGGCCACATGCACACACCCACACCACAGTGCACACGCCCCTACCTGTCAGCTGTGGTGGCAGCCTTGCTGGGTACTGTTCACATGCAAGCAGAGCACTCCCACGGTGCACCCCAGGCACAACACCAACACCCAGCACCTGTGCAGTGACACCATGCAGGGTGCACACACGTGGATACAGACCTGTCCTAGGTGGTGTGAGAGGCTTCTCGCACCCTCCACCTGGCATACTATCAACGGCCACTGGGCGAAGTGTGGATGGCGCCACAGCCATGAGTGGGTCCTCCTGCCACCATTGTGTGGATTGCAGGCCACCTCCGGTCTGCAGTCTATCATGGAGCCACTGTGCCTTCTCCTCCTCCTTTGCCCGGCACAGCAGGTCACTCCAGCACTTGCACACTGCATCTGTCATCCTGCCACTGCCGCCAATGGCATTCACCCCTGCCATCACCTCATACCATGCCTGGCACACCACCGAGTCTGTCACCTTGTGCTGCCACAGCACCTGCTCCCTCTCCTTCACACCATGCACCATTGTCCTCAGCTCATCCTGTGGAAGCGATGTGCCCGTATTCATTCAGGTCTTGCTGCAGTACCTATGGGTGAGATGTAGAGGGATATGTGTCACCAGCTGTGGTGGGCCTGTGGTGCGTGGCACACGTGGAACAGTATGTGCATGCCACCCCCAACAGCCACACTGTTCCCCCGGTAGTGGCATGGTGATGGCACAGGCCAGCATGTGTGTGTACAGTGCACACAGCCACAGTATACTGTGGCCATCCCTGTGTGCACCGTACCACTGCACGGCTGACGGTGTACACTGCATACAGACTGTACAAACTGGACCCACATGGGCACCGCCAGCACCCATACCAGTCATGCGTTCTATGGGATGAGGGACATCTCAATGCCCACCACCTGGCATTGTACCATGCCCCCATTGACCCCTAGGGGACATGTGCACTGCACACAGGGCGTGGACACTACGGATGGTACGCATACGATATAGCAGGCTCCCAGGCACAGACCACATGGTGCTGTCAATGTCACAATGGGATCCACACAGTCCTGACCCTGTGATCCCTGGGCTGTAGCTGTGTACCACTATCAGAGGGTTTGTGACCTTCCACATCCCACATCCAGGGTGACAAATGAGGGTCCATGGACCCCATGTCAGTGAGCCGCTGTTGCGAGGCATACCTGCAGGCCATGGTGGGCCCCCCATGACTGGCACCCACAGTGTGCAGGTGGTGCCCGCACGGCGCTGGCTGATGCAGGTGCATGGGCTGGCATAAGGACCAGCTGGCTGCACAGCCGGCCCAATGGCATTGTGCACCATTACGCAGCACCATGATGGCCTGTGGGCCTGCAATTGGCAGCCCTGTCCCTGGCCTGTGCAGTTGCAGACTGCTGGTGTGCAGTGTGTACGGCCTGGCCCTGTGACACACCAGTGCCCTTCCACCAGGCCTCCGGCTGCTATACAGACCTGCCTCTCGCTGCTCTGCCTCCTGTAGTATGGCTCCATCTGTTGTGTCTGTTCATCCACAGCTTCTGCTGTGTGCTGCAGTCCCACAACACAACACCAGTGGAGCACTGCTTGCCCTTTTATAGCCCAGCTGGGCAATCCAGCCTATTACACATGCAAATCATTGGATAATGATATGCCAATCACAGTGTTTGCACCATGCATACACAAGTGCCCTCATTTGCATGTGCCGGTTGAATATGGGCCTTATTAGCGCCAGGCAATCCACTTAGTGCTGTGCAAATGTTAGTGCCGGGCTATGTGGTGTCCAGTGCCACGCTGTCCTGGTAGCGCAGCGCTATGTGGCATTGCGCGACCACCACACATGCGCGTGTGTCCCCTGTACCGCACTAGCACCCTGGTTTAGCACGGTGCCACAGCGCGGTGCTCCATGCATGCATGGCATTGTGGCTCCAGGGTCATGACGGGGTCACGCATGCGCAGTGTGCCCACTTCTGGGTAGTGCCACACTACATCATGTGCTAGCGCAGTGCTACTGCACTGATTGCTGGAGGAACCAGGGTGTGGAACAGGCTGTGCAGTAGAACAGGTGGCAGAGTACCAGTGGTGCTTGGGCAATGCCAGGGAGAAGAAGGCAACGTGCTGTGGTGCACAGAGACAGGCGCTGGGGGGAGGTGGAGACTTCCATCCTGGTGCAGCTAGTGCAGCAGAGGCACAGATGACTCTTTGGGGAGGTCAGGAAGGGTGACCTCCCATGCCAGCAGGCGTGGGCCTCCATTGCCTGGAAGCTCAGTGACCACACGAGCATTGCCTGTGATGCCGAGAAGTGTCAGCATCGTTACACAGACATGCGCCATTGGCAGCAGCAGCAGCTGGAGTGCTTCAAGCGCATGGTACGTGAGGGCACTGTGCCAGTACTAGATAGGTGGCATTGCATGTTGTTCACCACTGTCATGTGTCTCTTGGACTGCAAGTGTGTGTGTGTGTGTGTGTGCACAGGTGTGATACAGTGCATGGTATTTGGGCGCATGTGATGCAGGTCAGGCCACACATGTTGGCCACCTAGGGGGGCATTCCAGTAGGGTATGGGGTGGTAGACATGGTGGTTGCATGGTGCATGCTGTATCCATGGGGGTGACACTGGTGTGGGTGGCGGATCAGGACATTGCTGTTGGTGAGACCTGATACAGCACCATCCTGCAGCCTACCACACTGTGGTGCAGGTGTTCTGTCCCTGGGCCACTGACAGCCGACACAGCCATGTGTGCATGCATCTGGCACTATTGCACTACTACGCCACCATACCTACATCTCCTGTGTGCCTGGCGCATGGACTGTGGGCCTTGCTGCCCTCTGTGTGGGTGTCCCCTGTGTTCAGCCACTGTCCCTGGGCTTCCTTGTGTGTGCAGTGCTGTGGGGGTTGCATGTGCATCTTGCTGTACTGTTCGCAGTACATGCTGTGTGTTGCGCTAATACTGCTGTTTCCTCTGTCCATTGTAGAGCAGATCGTGCTGCCTAGGATGTCAGGAGAGGGCCAAGAGGTTTCCCAGGACAGTCAGAGGAGCAGCTCGAGGGTGCCGGCCATGCTGTAGTGGGCGCAGGAGAGCAGCCCTGAGGCCAGGGGCCTGTTGCATGAGTACATGTCTTGTTACTTTGAGGTGTCTCTCTGTGATGTGTGGTTCCTTCTGTGGTCTGCCATTGACTGTGCTGGTGGCATTGCTGCCACGGGCATTGGGCCAGTGGTGTTGTGGCACTGTGCTGGGTTGCACACCAGTGTTGTACACTGATGCCAGAGTCTAGCTGTCAGGCTGCTGTGGCGAAGGGGTGCTGTGGGCCAGTGTCAGCATGCATGGCTGTGAGGGTGCCGGATGGTGGTAGTGGCACCAGAGGATCAGTAGGGCAGACACACTGTCATTTGTCATGCTCACAGCTGCAGTGGGGTGTGCTCCAGCCCTCCCTCCCCCTACAGTTCCTACGCTTGTGCATGGCTGGCAGTGTCTTGCTGTTCACAGGCTTTGCTGGCCATGGTCGGCTGTTCGCCAACCACGTGCATGTTGTGGCTGCAGGGCCCCCTGCACTGTGCCTTCCGTGTGCCATGTTTGGTGGTATGTGTCGGCCCACCCTGTGCCACCATCTGCACCCTGTGTGCCTGCTTATGCTGTGTGTCTGTTCATCCCTGGTGTGGGTCGGTCATTGGCTGGCCACCGTGACTGCATTGTGCTGCTCTGGCACCCCTTTGGGATGTTGTTGTTGTGCTATGCTTTCTGGTACATTGCTATCTGACTATGGGCAGCCTGTCCCAATGTGTGGTCTCCCATGTGCATGTTGCTGCCTGGTCCACACTCACTGCCATCCTGGGGACCACCTGTGTGTCTGCACTGTCTCACTGTGTGCAGTGCTGGGGTAGGTGGTGTCATCTGTGCCATGGTGTTGTTGGGGCCTGACATATCCATGTCTGTCGGGTATTGGGATGGTGCCTGTGTCTCCCAGGCCAGCCCTGTGGGCACCTGTCAGTTATGCTTACCATTGCGTTCCTCAGCACCACATGGGCATGGCTGTCAGGACATGCTATCCATCCCTGTATAGCCACCCGTGGCTGCAGTATGCCTCCTGGCTGGTTTCCCATCCTCACTGGCTACCTCTTCACCTCTTCCTCTTGTAGGTCCTCACCAATCGTCTTTGTGGGTGACCAGACTGGAGGAAGCAGAGGGCTCGGATGACCTCCTGTGATGCCTTGTCCGGCAGCAGAGAACGATCATTGAGCAGCAGGCTGTACTAATCTCAGAGACCAGGAGGGTGGCTGCTGTCTTAGAGGCATGACTACCGGAACCATCCCGCATCCAGCCATAGGTCTCGCCTCTTTTCTGTTGACTATTCCCCCGCCTTTCTGGACTGGTGTTTATATCTGGACTATGTTAATTTCTCCCTGTTTGTGTCCTCTTCCCCCTTTCCCCCCATATCCATTGCCATCCTGTACATATTGTATATTTGTACATATGTTTTGCATGCCACAGTATAGGTAGTTTCTGTTTTCATACTTGTCATTCACATAGTGGTCTTCATAGTGATAGTGTTCTGTGTTGTGGTTCGGGGGGGCGGTTCTTAGCATTTCTGTTTGTAGCGTTTGTACAGTTGGCTTTCTTTGTTTTGGGGGTGGTTCCTCCAGTCGTAGTTGTAGCGTTTGTAGTTCACATTTAGATTTCGGTTTTTGATTTTGTATTGTTTTGCTTTCGCATTGTTGTGTGTACTGTTTGCATCACTGTACTGTTCCTGTTGCTTTGCCATTCATTTGTTTCCTAACACATTCCAGTTTCTACAGTTTACTGTTTATTTATTTATTTGTTTATTTATTGAAAATGTTTCACCAGGAAAGGCACACTGAGCAAAAAGATGCTCGTCTCACGGTGCAACCTGGGGGGAGGGGTTACAGAGGAGGCAGATATGCATACAACAGTTGAGTTTAGAAGTAGAAATATACAGATAAAGTACATATTTTGGGTGGGATTACATTTGGACTTTGTTACATACATTTGGACTTTGTTACATACATTTGAACTTGTTACATAGGGAGAACAGTACAGTATATGATCTTCAAGGACAAGGCATACATTTCATAGGTAGACAACGATCGTAATAAATGATTATTTAAGTGCCAGTAACAGAGCTTGAGCTGAGTGAGATGCACCAGGTTGACAGTCAGAGTTGGAGAGTGGAGACAGAGGGAGGGAAGGCGTGGGCTAGAGGACCATAGGTGTTAGGGGGGTGGTTAGGTGGGGGTGAGGGGGAGGAGAGGGGAGTTTGTAGCTGTGAGTAAGGCTCAAGACAGTAAGTTATATCGGAAGGAGGAAGGGAAGCGAGATGTTAGGAGTGGAAAGAATGAGTTACAGAGTGAGTGAAAGTGTGAGAGTATAAGTGCATAGGGCATGGTATAAGCCAGGCAATTTGGCTAATGCCGAGCCGCTGGTCAGGTGCTATGGGGAATGGGGAGGAGAAGGTATCGGGGGGGAGGTCAGGGGCAGTTGCAATTTGGGGCAAGGAAGTTAGTGAGGGAAGAGGATAGGGAAGTTTTTGATGAAGAAAGGTGGATCTGGGCAGGTAGGCCGTTCCAGAGTTTAGGGAAGAGGTAAGAGAAGGCCAATTGGCTGGCTGTGGTCCTTCGGTGAGGGATAGCTAGCAGCCTAGCGTCATTAAACCTGAGGCGTGGGTGGGGGTGGGTGGGAAAGATAGGGAAGATGCGTGTAGGGCGAGGAGGAGCTGAGCCAGAAGTTGGATGCGAATTTGACGCTATGAATCAGGCGCCGATTACTCAGGGATGGCAGGGCCAGTGAACAGTAGAGCTCGCAATGATGGGAGCGATGGGAGGCATCAAGTGCAAAATGTCAGAAAACATTATAGAGGGGGTTGAGTCTGGCTAAGGTGGTCTTAGAGGCAGAGCTGTAAATTACATCACAGTAGTCGAAGGAGGGAAGAATAATTTTCTGGACTAGTTCACGTCTGACAGGTAGTGGGAGGCTAGTGCGGTTTCTATAGAGGGTGCCAAGTTTTGGGCGCAGTTTTGAAATGATGGCATCCCCGTGTGTGGAAAAGGAGAGGTGGCAAACAAGCCAAACCCCTAGATACCTGAAGGAGGGCACTTCGTCAAGGATGGTGTTGTTTAGGGTATGGAAGATCAGAGGCTGGGTGAGTTTGGATAGGCACTGTCTAGTACCGAAAGACGTAGAGACAGTTTTCTTGGCATTTAGGGGGAGTTGGTTGGTATTGAACCAATGTTGGATTTTATTGAAGTCAGTTTGAAGTTTGGAGGTGAGTTCTTCGTGAGTCCAGCCAGATGTGAAAAGGACCGTGTCGTCTGCAAACATGTGGATTGCGGTAGTGGAACAGGAGTTAGGCAAGTCATTTAGAAGGATGGAGAAGAGGATGGGACCAAGAACTGAGCCTTGGGGAACACCGATAGTGATAGGGAGAGGGAGGAGGTGTGGTCAGCTATTTTTGTGGATTGGGTTCTATCTAGTAGGTAGGCACTGAACCAGTTTGTGGTGGAAACTGATAACCCAGCCCCAGTTAGGCAGGATAGGAGGAGGGAATGGGATACCGTGTTGAAGGCTTTTGCTAGGTCAATGAAAATAGCAGTGGTGATTAGCCCTTTATCCATCCCAGTGAGGATGGAGTCCGTAAGTCTTAGTAGGGAGGAGGTGGTAGAGTGGTGTTTTCTGAAGCCGGACTGAAATGGGGTGAAGAAGTTAGCATCTGAGAGAAAGTGGGAGAGTTGGGATAGCACTAGGTGTTCCTAGAGTTTGGCGAGGGTGGGGAGGAGGGAGATGGGACAATAGTTTGTAGTGGAGGTGGGATCACCACCTTTTGGAAGGGGTAGGACAGTGGCTTGCTTCCATTTGGAGGGGAGTGACTCGGTGGTGAAAGAGAAATTTAGTAGGGCCATGAGGGGAATAGCGATGGCGGGGGCAGATAAGAAGAGGAGTTTATCAAGACCATGTGGGGATTTGCCTTTGGAGGGATTGAGGGAGAGGAGGGCATCAAGGGTTTCGGTGGGGGAGATGGGTTTAAAGGAAAAGAGGTGCCCACCAGATGGTAGGGGGATAGATGACTGGGGGGTTGGGGTGGATGCAGGCGGTAGGGAATCAAGGAGGGCTTGGGCACATGTAGTGAAATAGGAATTAAATTCGGAGGCTACTTTCAGGGGGTCGGAGAGGAGGGTCCCTTGGGCGAGGAGGAGGAGAAGTGAGGGGCTTGCTGTTTTGGGGGGAGAAAAGGGAGTTGATGACTTTTCAGAATTTAGAAGGCCTCCCAAGATTGCTTTTAGGGTGTTGTTAAAATATTCAGTCTTAGCTAAGTGGATGGCCTTAGTACACTTGTTGCGGAGCATGCGATATGTGATATAGTTGCTTGGGAGGAGTGTTGATTTGTAGTGTCGCCATGCCTTGTCACGGGCTTGTTGGCAAGCTATCAGCTCAGGGGATATCCAGGGTAGGTGAGACCCACGTACTCGAGCCTGGCGCAAGGGGGCGTGTTTGTCCCAGGCGGTGAGGAAGGTGTTGCGAAACTGCGTGAGGGCCGAGTCCATGTTAGAGCAGCTTGTGCTCGGGACCCAGTTAGAGAGAGATAGATCCTCCAGGAGGGGGGAGAGGTTGAGGGATTTGTAAGAGCGTTGGAATATAAATTTGGGAGGGGATTTGATTCTGTGGATTTTGAGGACCATGTAGATAAGGTGATGGTCACTAATGGAATCAGGGAGGAGGCCTGAACTGATGACCCGGTGTGGGTGGGATGTAAGCGCCCAGTCAAGGAGGGAGTGATTACCAGACTTATGGTTTGAGCATGGGGCTAAATTAGCACTGCCTGGCAGGCAAACTTGGCCCGGAACAAAAAGCAAGCTATATTCAAAAGGAATAGCCTGGAGCAAAACTAGCTGAATATAGCTGTGTCATTCTTGGGGGCTGGGGTTTCACTTTGTATGTACTGTTCCTTGGTTTTCCCACATGGGTCCTGGTTGTTGCTTGCCATTCACATGCATGTGTGTCATATACTGGGTTCTGCACTGCGGTCAGCACCTGGGACCTCGTTCCGGGCTGTGTTTCATTGCACGTGTCCCAGGATCAGACTGGCACACCTCTACACTGTGTTCCATTGTGTGTTTGCACTGCCTGCCTGGGTGCTATATTCAGTGCTGTCTCATTTGCTATATTCAGTTTTGTCTTATTCCTGGACTGTTTCTGCCCTGCACTCCTGGTACTGTTTGCCCGGCTTCCTTTGCTTGCTATATTCAGCTAGTTTTGCTCCGGGCTATTCCTTTTGAATATAGCTTGCTTTTTGCGGGCTAAGTTTGCCTGCCGGGCAGTGCTAATTTAGCCCCAGAGCACAGTTTTGAATATCTGGCCCAGGATGCTTTAAAAACCCAAGATCCAGCACCTTTAGATCAGATGTAGCCTGGAGCTGGTGCTGCTAACATCTCCAGTTTAGGGTTCTCTGAAGGGAGACCCGACACAGACTTTATTAGGGTTCTAGCTACCTGTAGACCCTGAGCTGTGTTTTTGCTTTGTTTCTTTTGATTTACTGATGGTATCAAGAAAGAGTCATTATTTTGTATCCTGGTGCATTATTTATTTCTTATTTTCTTTATTTTTTAATAAAAACAACCACTTCTTTTTAGATGTAGTGTACCTGATATGCTGTGTTTTGTTTGAACATTACTACCCCGTAACAGATGACAGGAGTTCCTAAGGGAAAACCAATGTTGTTTGCCATGCTCAACACCCCTCCACCTTCTCAGGTGCCTTCCTATAGGGGTGCGGCTGACTTACAGAGAGACCCAGAGCTATATTTTTCTGGCGCTCGTCCCAATCCCTCCCACCACCCCATACCCTCTCTGACACCTATTATTACAAACAGCCAGCCTCGACCAGTGGATATCCCACCATCGCAGGTATCTAATGTTGAACGCATTGTACATACAGTACTGCAATCCAGGGGATATAGCCAGTCTTCTACTCAGACGCCAGCTCATCTTTCCCAGCGTTCTGCCTCTCCTCCGCCCAAGTGGACCCATACCAACCAGGAGGCTCACACTTGGTCTCCCCCACCCCCTCTTTTAGAGGATTACCTGTCGGATGAACCCGACCTGGTGGGGGACCTCCTGGAGGATATTTATGAAGAGGAATTTCCGAATATAGAATTTCAGGACCCAGACTCTCTGCACTCCATGGTTTCCTTCTTCAATAAGGATCTGCCAGCCCCAAGGGCTGCCTCCCCTCCAGATAGCCCCTCTTTCAATGATATGATGATACAGATTCAGAAAGTCTTGGGGTTCTCCACTGCTTAACAGGATAAACAGCGATGGGACAAGGCTGAATACCTCGAGCTACCCGAGGAGCCTGTCCTAGCCATTCCTCAATTAATACCTACTTAACAGAACACCATTTCTGATGCATAGAATTGGCCATAACGGCCATCCCTCGTAAGGCTGACCGGCTGTACTAAGCCCCCTTGGACCATCAATATTTGTCCATAGTGCCTGTGGCTGACTCAGTGGTCACTGTGGCCACTCACGACCACAATAAAAAGCCTAAACATATGAGTTCTTTACCTCCAGATAAAGAATCTAGATGACTTGATTACTTGGGCAAGAAGGTCTTCGTCTCTGGCACCATGAATATAAGAATCCTAAACTATATGGACCACATAGTGAAATACAAGTGTACCCTGGGCACTTCGGCCATAGACCTCCTTAACAAATTACCACCTTCCCAGGACAAGGAGCAATTGCTACAAATCATGTCAACCATGCCGCCCATTTCTCACCACCTTCTTCGGTCGGGCTATGATGTGGTTGATACTTCTATGCAGCTCTCTGCCATGGGCATCGCCCTATGCTGCCATGCCTAGCTTTGGGTATCTGGCTTGGCACCAGATGTCCAGCATAAAGTAGTTAATGCACCTTTCTATGGCAACAAATTATTTGGTCCTGGTACCCAAATCATTTTGGATGACCTCCAGGTTTCTGTACATACGCTCCAAATGGTTCACGTCATGTAACATAATAAGCCACAGAACCAATGCTCACACTACAATAAAAGAGGTAACCGTTACAAGCCCTCTAACCAAGGTGCTTTTCGGGGATGCAGTCAAAACACAAGAGGCAATTCAACCACTACATGTCCCTTCCATGCCCGTCTCTCTGGAGGGGCCGGCAACTCCAGTTCTCAGTGACTTCTTAGGGCTTACCCCTCACCTCCTCGCCCAAGCCTCAGAGGTGGTTTGGGGTTGTTTTGCCCTTCATTTGGAGGCTTGGCAACAAATAACGACAGATGCATGGGTACTACAGATTATCCACACTGGACATACTAATATACTAAATTGCCAGCAGAATAGGCCTAACGGTCTTTCGTGTCTGCTCGTTTGGTCAGCCCCCATCCTGGGAGCTGACCTTGCTGCCCCTCTCGCCCTCTCTGGCTTATCCCTTCCCAGTCCTGGATATTCTTGCTGCACTGGACTTTGCTTCCAGAACCCTTCCCCTGTACCTGACCCACCCCCTCTTGAACTCCTCCACCGTCTCTGCCTCCATCAGCCCCCTGGGCAGCGCATTCCATGGCTCCACCACCCTCTCAGTGAAGTAGCACCTACTCCTTTCTCCCTTGAATCTCCCCCCTCTAGCTTCCACCCATGCCCTCTAGTTGCCCCCTCCTTTCTTCAAAGTATCCTGACTGCTTCTCCCCTGTTTACCCCCTTCATGTACCTGAAGACCTCTATCATGTCCCCCGGGTCCCTTCTCTCTTCCGATGTGTATATATTTAGCTTATCGAGCCTCTCCCCATAGGTCCTGTCCCCCAAGCCCCAAGTCATTTTGGTTGCCCTCCTCTGGACCCTCTCCAGGAGTTCAATGTCCCTCTTTAAGTGTGGCCTCCAAAATTGCACTCAATACTCGAGGTGCGGCCTCACCAAGCAGTTATACAGAGGGAGTATCACTTCCCTCCTTCTGGAGGTGATCCCTCTAGCGATGCATCCCAGCATCCTGTTGGCCTTGGCTGCTGCCCTCCTACAAGTCTCCGAGTTGTTCATCTTGACATCCACTACCACCCCCAGGTCCCTCTCAGCCATCGAGACCTTAGTATCCCCCCCCCCGGGTGTACACTTGGTCTGGGTTTCTGGCTCCCAGGTGTAGTACCTTGCATTTCCCTGCATTGAACCTCAGCTTCCACTTTCTAGACCACCTTTCCAGAGCCTCCAGGTCCCCCTGTAGGGTCACCCTTCCCTCCTTCCCATCCACCATCGCCCCCAGTTTTGAATCATCCACAAAGAGACTCATCTCACTCCTGATACCCATAATTATGTCAGAGACATAGGCGTTGAACAGGAGGGGCCCAAGGACCGATCCCCATGGGACCCCACTAATGACCCTCCTGGGGATGAGACTATCCTGCCAGCCACGACCCTCCAGGTCCGGTCCTGGAGCCAATTGCCTGTCCATCTGATCATCTGGTTCCCCACCCCCATTTCTCTCAACTTATCCAACAGCATCCCATAAGGAACAGAGTCAAATGCCTTGCTGAAGTCAAGAAAGAGGACGTCCACTGGTCTACCCAGGTCCAAGGCACCTGTCACCCAGTCATAGAACTCCACAAGGTTTGTTTGACATGATTTCCCTGGGATGAATGCATGCTATCTATCATCCAGGCACCCCGACTTTTCCAGGTCCCCCCCTAGCCTCTCCTTGACAATGCCCTCCATCACCTTGCCCACCACCGATGTCAGGCTGATGGGCCTGTAGTTCCCTGCCACCTCCCTTGATCCCCCCTTGTGGATAGGCACCATATGCACCACCTTCCAGTCCTGGGGCACCCACCCTGTCCTCAGAGAGATGCTGAAAAGCTCCGCCAAGGGTTTCACCAGGACATACGCCAGTTCCTTCAGCACTCTGGGATGTAATTTATCTGGCCCCGGTGCTTTCTCTGTCTTAAGGGACCTGAGGGCTTCCCTCACTCTCTCTGCCATGATTTCCACCTCCGCTACCTTGTCTACCTGCTTAGCCTTCCCCCCCCCTGCCAGTGATGCCCCCCATCTCCCCAGACCTGCCGATTGGTAGGGTCCCCCTCCTCAGTTTCACCATCTCCTGCATGTGATGATGCAGCCCCCCCATTTTCCTTGGTGAAAACTGAGGTGAAGTACTCATTTAGTACCTCAGCCTGCTCCCTCGGGTCTTGTGCCCATCCCTCCCCTGTTTTAATCCTGCTAATCTGCCCCTTCACCCTTCATTTTTCCCCAGTGTATCTAAAGAACCCCTTGTTCCCTCTCCTAATTTCCCCGGCCAGGTTCTGCTCCTTTCTTGCCTTAGCCACCCTCACCACTCTAGTGATGCTTCTGCCCGTCAGCTCGTACTCCCCTCGATCCCTTTCACTCTTTGAGCACTTGAATTGCCTATAGGCCACCTTCTTTCCCCTCACCACCTCCTGAACCTCCCTGGTCCACCAGCAGGGTTTTCGAGCCCTACTGCATTTTTATCTTACTCTTGCACAGGTGCTGATAGCATCCTGCAACCCCCTCCTGATGATTTCCCACCTTACTGTCAGCGTCCATATCTGGCCCAATCCCATCCAAATGCTCCTTAAGGATCCTTCCCATTTCCTTGAAATCTGCCCCCCTGAAGTCAGTTACCTCCATCTTTGTGCAGCCTTCTACTCCTCCTAGGTCCAGGCAGAACCAGACTGTGGCATGGTCGCTCCCTGCCAATGGGTCCCTTACCTCCAGGCCCCCAATCTGGTCACTGTCTGCCAGGACCACATCCAGTACCCACGGCTCCCTGGTCAGTTCCCCCACCTGCTGAGTTAGGAACGCGTCCTGAAAGACATCCAACAACCTCTGTTCCCTGGCCACCAAGGATGTCATAGTCTCCCAGTCTGTTCCTGGCATGTTTAAGTCCCCTAACACCACTACCCTTCCCCTGCCCAATCTGCAGTGTCTCCCAACATCTGTCACCAGACTCTCCTCCAGCTCCTCCACCAGTGCAGGGGGTCTATACACCACTCCTATTTTTACTCTCTTGCCCTCCCTTGTTATCAAGGTGAACCAAATCACCTCCACAGTTCCCTCCACCTCCTCTACTCTTCTTATGCCAATGCAGTTCTTGACTATTATTGCTACCCTCTCCTCCCCTTCCCTCCACCCCCGTCCTTCCTGAACATGGTGTACCCCTTCAGGTTCATGTCCCAGTTGTGCCCTGCGGTGGCCCAGGTCTCAGTGACCACTGCCACATCCACCTCTCCCTCAGTTAGCATCACCTGGAGCTCAGACATTTTAGTGCCCAAGCTCCTGGCATTTAGTAGGACTACCTTCCACCCTTTCCTTATACTTCCATTTGACCCAGCTCGCATTCCCATGAGGATTCCATCTTCCCCTGGTCTGCACCTTACCAGTTGGCCTTTTCCCACATTCCTCAGCTCCCCAGGGGGGTGGAGACAGAGTTCCTCCTTCATCGGACCCCCCTCAACAGACTTTTCTCCCATCCCTCTCCCTTTCACAAGTTTAAACCCCACCTTTCACCAATGAACCCCTCTATTTTCAACTTAAGGATTTCCCTCCCCTCCAAATTGAGATGTAGTCTATCTCTAGCATACAGCCCCTTATCCTCTCAGGTCTCCCCAATCCCCCATCAACCTATACCATCTGGCCCCACACCACTCCCTGAGCCACTGGTTTATCTCCCTAATCTTCCTTTTGTGTTCCCTACTAGCCCTTGGCACTGGCAGGATTTCCGAGAAGGAAATTGTGCATCCTATGCCATGACAGACCCTGGCAAGCTCCCTAAACCTTGTCTGTATCTCTAGCTTGCTATTTCTCTCAATGTCATTGGTACTCAGGTGGACCAGTATGTCCGGGGAACCCCCACAATCCTTTTCCAGCTGATATACCTCATGCTTGGCCCTGTGCACCGTTAGACCAGGGAAGCATTTTGTTCTAACCGGGCAGGCTTCTTCCTCCCTATCCCATTTGATACCCCTGATAATGGAATCTCCCAACAGGAGCACTCTGACCACTCCTTTTCCTCCATTTCCCCCCTTCCCTGTCCCTCATCCTTTCTACCGGCCCCTTTCCCCAGCTGGCTCCTTGCTCCTCTCCCCCCATCTGGGTGCCACCTGCCATCTCCTCATATGTACCCCTGCCACCCCTCTCTCTGACCTCATGCCTTCCTCCTCTTAGATCCTTCTGTACCCCGCTACCCCCTTGTCACTGCTCACAACTGGTCCTTCCCCCCACCTGCTAAACTAGTCTGGCTCATCCTCCCTTCCTTCCCAGTCTCTGTTCAGCCTCTCCTTGCCTGTCATGCTCTCCTGGCCTAAACCCTCAGCTCCCTTTACTGTATCCTCCTTGTACTTCTGGTCCTTCTCCTAGCCCTTTCCTCCCAACTGATCCTTCTCCTTATACTTTCCTCCCTCTACCTCCTCCTCCTCCTGCTCTGATCCCCTGCTCCCCCCATTTTCCTGCATTCCAAGTTCCCCTCGTTCTTCCTGCTATCTGGTCCCCTCCTCCTGCCCTCCCCACTCCCTTTCCATCTCTAACTGCCACTGTCATGGCTACATCACCCCCCTCATTCTCAAGCAAAAGAAGACAACTGAAGTGGTTACTGAGCTTAAGGTCCGATCCACCTCCCCACCTTGCTTCCTTCTGTCCAGCCCCAGCCATCTGCCTGCTTCCCTGAGAATGTCCTCCCTTGGCCCCCTCTGTGGGGGTCCCCAGATACCTGCCTGCTTCCTTGATAGTGTCCTCCTTTTGGGCCCCCTCTGTCAGGGTCCTTATGCAACCTCAGAGTACTCGTCTACACTCCTTTCCCTATATCCCCAACCCTAGTGCTTGTTGGAACCCTGTGGGAGAGCCCCTGCCCTATTCCCCAACCATACCTCCCCCCTCTCCCCAGCTGTCTCCTAACCCTCTTAACTTTCTCCCTAAGCTGTGCCAGCTGGTAGCATGCTGGGCAACAATGAAGCTTCCAAGCCCAGTCCAGAATCATGGCGCCCCACACCCTGTGCACCCCACCACCCTCCCAAAGATGCTGGCCCTGATGACGTATGGTCCCATCCCCCTCCAAGTAGGTTTCCTTGGGTGAGCCACCAGGTTCCCCACTAGTCCAAGATACACTCCTCCCCACTAATCGGGTCACCCACTAATCCTAGATACAGTCCCACAGTAAATGGGTACCACTGTTACTAGGTGCAGTACTACACAGTAAACTTATAAGGGAAGTGTACAAGTCCCTAAGCTCCTCTCTCCCAGCCTTTAAAACCCACCCCCAGTGGCTAGAAATATATGAGCTACACCTGAAGCCTTTACCTCCAATTGCAGGGCAGGTGTTCCCTATAAATGAGCCGAGCTGTGGAGAGGGAGGGGAGGAGGGGTGGGTGGGATTAGGCCTATACCCGACTCTCATGAGAGTGTATCAGCTCTGGCAACACAATCCCAGTTCTCCTCAGTTTAAACTCAGAAAACAGAATTACCTGATCAGCGGCTATTATCCCACAGAATCTTCTGGTAGTGTAGACTGCTCCTCCCCTCTGCAAACATACACTGGAACTAATTCAAGTACCACCTCCATTTCCTCCTCGAAAGGGTCAGTGTCCTCAGGAACATCTTCCTATACTCCAGGAGGAACTTACTGCCCTACTAACCAAGCAGGCCATTGTTTCCGTGCCATTGTCACAACAACAGTTTTTTTTATTCCTATTTCTTCCTGGTGCCCAAGAAAACTGGAGACCTCAGACCAATACTGGATTTGAGAAACCTAAATCAATACATCCAGTTCAAACATTTTCGGATGGTTACCTTGACATCCATCCTGCTTCTCCTGTGACAAGGAGATTGGATGTGCACATTGGATATGACAGATGTATATCTGCATATACCCATCCATCCAGCCCATCAGAAATACTCATGCTTTCACCTGCTGGGTCAAAATTACCAATTTTGGGCTTTGCCCTTTGGTCTTTCCTCAGCCTTATGGGTCTTCACCAAATGCCTAGCCGTGGTGGCAGGGGCCTTAAAAAAAGGGCCACTTCATCTTCCCTTATTTGGATGATTGGCTAATAAAAGCAGACACCAGGGAACATCTGCTATCCTCCCTCTCGGAGACCCTTCAGTTGTTCCACGATCTTGGGATTATGGTAAATGGGCCTAAGTCCAGCCCTCATCTGACCCAATCATTCCAGTATATCGGAGCTATGCTGGACATGACTGTAGCCAAGGCCTATCTGCCCCCACTCATCAGGACACCCTTCTTGGCCTGGTCTCACAGATTCGGTCTCAGACTCAGATTCAGAGAGGTAGTCACTGCCTGACTCATGTTGTGCTTCCTAGGGCACATGGCTGCAGCCATCCAAACTGTGGAGTTTGCATGCCTTCACATGTGTCCTATCCAATGGGTCGTACAAGAGCAGTGGTGCCAGAAAACAGGGCAATTTGAAGACCCCATCAGGGTGACTCCAGCCCTCAAGTATGCTCTGACATGGTGGACGCTGCACTTCAATCTCAGTCAGGGCATACCATTTCATGCATCCCGTCCTCACCAAGTTCTGATAACAGACACCTCTCTCGAAGGTTGGGGTGCCCATCTTGGTCCATACTGGACTCAGTACATGTGGCCTTTAGGTCACTCTCATCACCATATCAACCTTCTAGAAATGTGGGCAGTCCTTCTAACACTGTGCGCCTTCAGTCTGCATTTGACCCCAGGTCATCTACTGATTCAGTCAGACAACATGACGGTAGTCTGTTACCTCAACAAACAAGGAGGGACACGCTTTTGCTCCCTTTGCATGGAAGCAATCAAGATATGGCACGAAGTAACCAAACAACAATTGACGCTCATGGCCGCTCATCTCCCGGGCTGTCACAATCAGTTAGCGGACCTTCTGAGTTGCTAGTCCTCGGCTCAAGAGTGGACACTGCTAGACTCAGTCCTGCAATATTTCTTTCATTTCTGGGTCACTCCACAAATAGATCTGTTTGCATCCCCAGAAAACCACAAGCTCTCCAAATACTTCTCCATTATCCTGAACACAAGGGGAAGCTCTACAGATGCCCTGTCCCAACCTTGGACAGGACTCTTCTTATATGCCTTCCCCCCCACTCCCTCTCCTGCTCTGAACTTTAATGAAACTACAGATGGAGCCAGCCATGATGTTTCTCATAGCTTCCATGTTGCCTCGACAAGCATGGTTCCCACTTCTGCAACAGCTATCGATTGCAGAACCTGTCCCATTGCCATTCCGGCTGGACCTCTTGACGCAGTGCCAAGTCTCCCTCCTGCATCCCAATCTGAAGACCCTCCACCTTCATGCTTGGCTCTTGAAGTCATCTTCATAAACGGACTACAAGTTTCTTCTCAGGTAGCTAATGTTCTGCTTGCCGCATGGAAGCAGGCTACCCGGGATACGTACAGTTCTAAGTGGAAACATTTCTCCAATTGGTTCGCTTCTCAATCGCTGGACCCTTACTCTTGCCCTCTTATGAAGGTCTTGGACTACTTGGCCTCCTTATCCTCAGAGGGCATTAGCTATTCTTCTATTAAATTCCACTTGGCCACCATCCCTGCCTTCCACGAACTGTTTTGTATCAACACCATCTGGCTAAGATGTTTTTGAAGGGCATATTACATCTGAAGCCTCCTATTCAATGTCCCATTTCTGATTGAAAAACTAACAGTGGACCCCTTTGAACCAGCTAACACTTGTGACCTGCATTTCCTCTCCTGGAAACAACTGTTTCTGGTGGCCTTCACTTCTGCTCAATGAATTTCCGAGCTTCATGCCCTTATGTGCAGAGAACCTTATCTTATTTTTCATAAGGCTTGAGTCGTGCTTCACACTAACCCCTCCTTTCTGCCTAAAGTTGTTTCCAAACAAACCTTAAATCAGTCCTTGGAGTTACTGGTTTTATACCCTGAGTACTCCAATCTGGGTGAACATCTTTTGCATACAATGGATTTTCATTGCATCCTTCGCTATTATACTGATCGGATGAAGTCCCTTTGCAAAATCTCACAACTGTTTGTCACCTTTGCCCCAGGTTGTGAGGGACTTCCGGTTGCAAAATGCATCCTCTCTCATTGACTAGCCCATTGCATTACCTTTTGCTACAAAAAACATAATAAGCCCTTACCAGGCCATGTCCAAACCCATTCCACTAGGGCTGTAGTGGCCGCAGTGGCTTGTTTTAAGGGTGCCTCCATTACTAACATTTGCAATGTGGCCACCTGGTCTACCATCCATCCATACATTTACCAGACATTACAATCTGGATGTTGCCTCAAGACGCAGAATAGCCTGTGGCTGTGCTGTCCTGCAGGGCATCCTTTCATAATTGTCCTCCCACATGGACATAACTGCTCTGAAATCTCCCAAGAGTAATAAACTACTGCAAGAGACCATTATATAGAAGATAGTGCAGTTACATAGGAACTTACCATAACAGTAGATCTTTGAGAAATGTCTCTTGCAGTAGGTATAATCCTGCCCTCTGTCCCCCTGCCTTCTCTAACAGGGAAAATCCTGATCTAAGGACTTAGGATTGAGACTCACGGTACTTCAGTTTCCCTCGGTCCTCGTTTTTGTGAGCTGAAACTGGCGGGGAACAGAGGATACCAGGGACCGCCCACACTTATAAAGGGAGCAAGGAAGTGATGTCATGTGTAGGTGGTCTCTGGTAAAAGATTGCTGAAGAAGCTGCCATGTGACAGCGCCCTCTGCTGGAACCTCCCAAGAGTAATAACCTACTGCAAGAGACATTCCTCGAAGATCTACTGTTATGGTAAGTGCTTATGTAACTGCACTTTCTAGGAGTGGTATTTTATGAACATCCACATTGTCTTACCCGACCTCCCCAGGCAAGTGGCACACTGGTCTTGCTTCCTGTGGGCAAGATCTGATGTCACGGAGCGGTGACGAGGGAGTTACCACCTGGGTGGGTGGGAGGAGCCAGCTTGAAGACTTTCCGGCAAGCCTTAAAAGAGAAAGGACTCTGTCAGAAGTGTGGATGTACATCATATACTATTGTTACACTAGAACTATTGTTTCAGGTGAGTAACCTGTTTTCATACTCCCATTACTTTCTGGTTCAAAAAAGACAGAGGGTATGCACCCCATTCTCAACCTCAGAAAGCTGATCAAGTTCTTGTATTCCAAGAAGTTCAAGATGGTTTCCATGGGGACACTTCTGCTGCTTCTCAAGCAACATGACTGACTTGCATCCCTAGACATGCAAAGTGCCTACCAGCATTTTTCCAGTGCACCCAAACCATTAAAAGCTCCTTCACTTTGTGGCCTTGGGGTAATACTACCAATTCGGAGTCCTGACCTTTGGACTCTCCTCAGTGCCTCAAGTCTTTACAAAGTGCTTTGCAGTTCACGCAGCACACCTTTGAAAACTCGGCTTTCAGGTCTTTTCCTACCTGGATGACTGGCTGTTATCAAGCCCATTAAGACAGGATACAGAGAGAGAGCGGTAGCCACAGCATCTCAGTTCCTGACTTTCATAGGGGTTGTGCTGAACCTAGAAAAGTCACAGCTTTAACCCTCGCAGCAGCTTCTCTTCATAGGGGCCCTCTTAGACACCACAATAGCAAGGACCTTTCTCTGGAGCACAGGAGGAACGACATTCTTCAGATGGCATGTTTCATCATGGAAAACAATCCTGTTCAGTCTCACTCCATGCAGTGGATGTTAGGCCTCATGACCTCTTCCGTCTTCACAGTGCCTCTAGTTCAGCTGCACATGAGGACCACTCTGTGGATGCTCAGCACACAGTGGTCCCTAACAAATCCCCAGTCTTACCCCATCAAAGTGATGGAGCCTCTGTAGTGGTCATTTGCATGGTGGACACAGGAGGACAGCCTTTTTCAAGGTCTCATAACCATTACAATGGATGCATCTCTCCTCAGCTGGGGAGCCCACTGATAGGGTCATTGCACTCAGTGTCTTTGGACCCAGGCAGTCACACCTGCACATCAATGTTCTGGAGATGAGGGCAGTCTTGTATGTCCTCTGAGTCCTGGAAGATGTGGTCGGTCACAAGGTTTTTTATTTTATTTATTTTTAATTTATTTAAATCTCGGATTACAAATACCTTTGAGCTTGAAGCAGATCATTTACAAAGGTTCCATGCCAAAGGAAAGGGTTACAATAAGGTAGGGAGGTATAGACAACATTCATGGTATCAACGGAGGTATAGACAACTTTCTTGGTATCATCGGAACACAACAAGTCAACTGGTAAATAAGTGGGAACAGTGCTACACACTCAAGATTATAAGCAAGCCTAGAAAACCATAAGGTACATTTGAAGCAACATTGCTAATCAGAGGTGGGGGAAGGGGAAGAGTAAGGAAGGGGTAGGGGAGATGAGGGCAGAGTCCAGATAGAGAAGGAAAAGAAAATATGGCAGCCAGAGGCCTTGTCGTAGGGTGAGAGGAAGGGGAGGCTAAGGTGGGAGATGGGGTAAAAGAGGGGAAAAGGAGGGCAGATGAAGGGAAAGAAGATAAGGGAGAGTGGGGACCAGAGGGCTTGGACAGGTCCAGGAAGAGAAGGGTCAATGGGATAAGAGCGAGGAGGGGGTGAGGTAAGGGAGGAGGTGGTAGGAGGAAAGGGGAAACTGTTCTGTCAGGAGAGGTGAAATGAAACAAGAAGCCAAGTAAGAGCCTCAGAGAGTGAAAAAAGTGGTATAAGGGTGTCTGCAGAAGTGGGAAACTAGGTGTAACAATCACAAGTACTTTCAGATAGGAGATGCTGACGAAGCATAAGTTGAAATTGGGACAGATTAGAAAGACTGCTCAGTTGGTTGCTTAGATTATTAAACCACAGGGGGGTTCTGTATTGAAAGGATTGCTGATATTGAGCAGTCCAACAGTGGGGGTGCTAGAAGGAGGTCAGAAACTGAGGTATGTGTGTGTTGGGTCTTAGGGGATTTGTTTAGCAGGCAACCAATGCTTGGGGGTAGTAATCCAAATAGAGCTAATCCTTCTTCAGACAGACAACAAAGCATAGACGTAGAAACATAGAATTTGATGGCAGATAAGGACTGCTTGGCCCACCTAGTCTGCCCATTTCCATACCTATTGGATAAGCTGCAGATCCTAGTAAACCAAGAGTCTACTTCTTCCTACCCCCACAAGAATTACCTTATGTCTGTTCCATGCATTCTTGAATTCCTCCATTGTTTTTGACCCCAGAGCCTCCTCCGGAAGGCCGCTCCATGCATCCACCACCCTCTCTGTGAAAAAATACTTCCTCACATTGCCCCTAAGCTGTGTCCCCTCTATCTTCAAATTGTGTCCCCTTGTTCTTGCACATCAATTTTTCTGAAAAATGCTACCATCTTGGACTTTGTTTATTCCCTTGAGGCACTTGAAAGTTTCTATCATGTCCTCCCTATCCCTTCTTTCCTCTAGGGTATACATATTAAGCTCCTTTAGTCTCTCTTTGTATGGCTTCTGTTGCAGACCCTGCACCATTTTAGTTGCCCTCCTCTGGACTGCCTTTATCCTGTCTATGTCCTTGTGGAGATTAACCCAGAGGGTGCTGCTCAGATTGGGGGCCCACAGGGCAACATGATTTTCATTGCACCATACTGGTCTCAACAGATTTGGTTTCCCTTGATCAACAAGTTGTCAGAATGTCCTCCATGGTAATTACCACTACAGAAAGATCTTCTGACACAGGAACCCCTGGTCCATCCCAACCTCTGTTCCCTTCATCTCCACACCTGGCTCCTGAGGAGATAGAAGTGGGCAGGTCTAATGTATTTCAGAGAATCTCAGAGATCTTCCTGGCGGCATCTAAGCCTTCCACTTGGAAAACTTACACAGTCAAATAGAAATACTTCTCAGAATGGTGTGATAAGATTCTCTTAGACCCATTCTGATCTCCTCCTGACAAGGTATTGGAGTACTTGCTAGACCTTTCAGATGCAGGACTTCCATACTCTTCTGTAAAGGTCCATCTCTGTGCAGTCTCTGCCTACGATGAACAAGTCCAAAATATGAATCTAGCCCAACCACCTCTGTTCAAGAGAGTCTTCAGGAGCATTCTGCATACAAGGCCTCCGGTTAAGAAGCCGTTGCCCACTGGGATATTAAACTATAGTTAGACATGCTCACTTGTAAACCTTTTGAGCTTCTAGCCACATGCGATCTAAAATCTCTGACCTGGAAAACTGCCTTTCTAGTGGCCATCACTTCCACTCATAGGGTCTCTGAGATGCATGCTTTGGTCACAGACCCTCCGTATACCATCTTTCACTAAGTCAAGGTGGCTCTTCACACACACCCTAAGTTTCAACCTTTGGTACTGCCTACTTATTTCTCTAAATTACAAAATGAAGGGGAATGCACCCTTCATTCTGGATGTTAAAAGAGGCCTTTGGTTCTATATCGATAGAACAAAGGACATCTGAAAATCCAAGCAGCTCTTTGTATCCTTCAATGCAGCCCAGCTTGATCAGCCAGTTTCCATTAAGTGTATTTCTGCTTGGATAGTGGCATGCCTGTGCCACTGTTACTCTATGGCGCAGGTCAAGTTGGAGGACCAAGTGTGCACCCATTCTACCAGAGCTGTTGCTGCATATTTGGCCGAGATCCGCTCTGTTCCCATTGATGACATTTGCAAAGTGGCTACTTGGAGCTCAGTGCATACTTTTGTTAAGCACTACGCTCTGGATGTTCATGCCAGACAGCATGGTTCTTTCGGCAGGACAATCCTTAATGAACTTCTGTCCTGAGTAAGCTCCAACTCCTACTGCCCTGCTCAGAGGATTGGTTTTATCTTGGTACTCTAACCCAGCAGTATGAACAAATGGTGAAGAGTTTTAAAGGGACACTGTCAACCCCCTTAGGTCTCAGTGTCCTTAGTTTAAAAAACACACTTTATGATTGCCAGCATTCTTTAAAAGATTGCTGATGTAGCTGGTAATTTGATTCTGACTTTTTCTTTAAAAAAGTAAAAAAAAACAGACCGCCCACCATACTGGTGTTACTACACAAACACAGGGTTGTTTACTTTACTTGATCAGCTCCAACTGCATCTTTCCCGGACTTGGGAACACCCACAACACAGTCTAGCCACTCATTGTACAGTGAGAGATTTGGAGGCTACTGCCTCATGAATGATTGCACTGTTTGGGTGTGTTTCTAATGCTCAGGAAGCATGCAATAAAAACAGATCCAGGACTGTAAACAAAACAAGGTTGTTTATAAATATACATCATCATGCATTTCAGTTCTGATAGACAAGGAGTCAGACAAAACAAACAGCAACATCAATGAATTTTAGAAAAGGTAAGAAATCATAAAATGTAGGTTTTTAACTAGAAATAATATGATAAATGTCCCATTAATCCAGGAAGATATGAAAATTATGTATTCACTATAATTTTTGATCTTCTTGGACAAATCACCATTTATTCATATGCCCGCCCACCATCCCACGAGCTCACTCAATCTGTCTCTGGTCTCCACTCCCTCGTTTGGTTTGGGCTGTGCAGACATTGTTTAAATTGACCCTTCGTATACAGATCAATCAGTCTATCTTATGCCCTTGTTAGGTTACATGTTTCTTAGGTTATATTACATTGCTTCTCCTCAGTAAAAAGGGTTCTGAGGCAGTTGGAGTGTTGACGCTAAGGTAGCCTACACAGGCACAAGCCAATCTCGCAATGCTGCACATGCGCGGTCCTACCTCAGCACCGGCCCTTCTGAAGATTTTTGACTCAACCAGGGTCCCAACGCCTCCAGCTTGTAACCCAGCAGTATGTATAAATGGTGAAGACTTATCCAAGAATTACGGTGAATATGTAATTTTCATTTCTGTTCTCTGCATCTTCAGGATGCGTTCTTCCATGTCCTAGTCCATCCTTCCCACCATTGGTCCCTCCAGTTTTGTGCAGAGGGGATTCTCTACGAGTTCCAGGCCATGCCTTTCAGCCTCTCCTTGGCTCCCAGGATCTACACCAAATGCATTGCAGTGGTGGCAGCCTACTTGAGGTGCTGAGGGGTCTGGGTATACTCCTACCTGGATGACTGGCTCATAGCAGGTCCCTCCAGGGAAGAGGTGGAGCTCTCCAGGGATCTGGCTGTCAAGACCTGCATGTCCCTTGGCCTCCTGGTCAATGAGGCCAAATCGGAACTCATTCCTTCGCAGGTGATTCATTTCATCGGGGCAGAGCATGACTCTTACAGAGCCAGGGTTCGACTTCCAGCAGACTGGGTGGAGGCTCTCTCCTCCTTTACCCAATCATTTTGGGTTGTGCGGTTGCACCCTGCTCAGGACTAGGGATCTTCTAGACAAACTTAGGGCCAAGGATAACCTGTGGGGTAGAGCAAAAAGTTCTGGTAATCTGGTATACTTTCAGAAGTACAGGGCAGCGTGCAATAAGTGTATAAATCTAGCAAGACTTGCTAAAGCTAAATATTATAAAGAAAAGATGAACAGGAACTGGGTAATGGAAAAAGATTTTAGGACAATATAAAGGCCCTTCTTGGTAAAGATGATAGGAGGCACCCTATAATGCTCAACTTAAATGGTACACTAACTTTGGGTCCTTTCACCATAGCTGAAGCTTTCAATATTGCTTTCCTTGATCTGAGCTCTGTACTCCCACCTGACTACCTTAATTCCACTGAACAAACCCCTTTAATGTCATATGGCAATCCCTGCCATCCCATCTTCTACTTCAATTGTGTCACCTCCAATGAGGCCAGAAAATACATTCAGAAGGTTCTGGGCAAAGCCAGGCTTGGTAGTGACAATATCGACATGAAACTGGTGCTATGGCTCTTAACAAAGTAATAACTCCTATAATCAAAATCTTCAGTAAATCACTTGCCTTGGCTGAATTCCCATCTGTATGGAAAGAGGCCCTAGTGACAACAGTCCATAAAAGTGGGGATTGCTCAAGCACCACAAACTACAGGCCTACTTCTATTCTCTCCGCTCTCTGAAAAGCATTGGAGAGAATAATTGCTGATCTAATCACCGGGTACCTCCTGAAGTACAGTCTGCAATGTCCCCAGCAGCACGGCTTTCGGAAGTGCAACAGCAAGACCACTGCTTTAGTAGAATTCTTCAAATATGTGCACAGGGCTATGGATGGTGGCAAGTTAGTGGGATCTACTTTCGTAGCTCTAACTAAAGCCTTTGACACTGTCAACCATCTTATCCTGCTTCAGAAACTGCTCTCCTTGGGGGTGGCCCCAGAAACAGTCATGTGGTTCAAGAACTACCTATTGTGCTGGTCCCAGAGTGTTAAAATTGGCTCCACCATCTCAACCACAAGGAATGTCTCTCTTGGGCTCCCTCAAGGCTCCATATTGGGGCCTCTACTATTTAGCTTGTTCCTAAATAAACTTCCAGATGCCTGCAGGAGTAAAATAATGTCATACCCTGATGATGCAGTCATCCTTGGTAGTAGCAACCAGCCTGATCGACTCCACAGGGAACTACAGTGTACCGTCTACCATCTAGAAGAGTGGTTCAGCACTCAGAAACTGCTCCTTAATTATAAGAAGACTAAAACTATGCTGATCTCCATTCACCAGCTCAAGAAAAAGCACCCTGCTCTGACCATCATCAATAACAAGGCTCACTCTCTTGAACAGGTACACTCTTTCAAATATCTAGGGGTAACTGTTGATGACACTATCTGCTTCACTCAGCATATCAACCAGGTTGTAGAAGCTGTTAACATTAAGCTGGGAATCCTTCATAGACACAAAAAAATCTTCCCTCTGCCTGGCAGTATCTAGCTCTATTCTGACACTCATCGATTACGGCTTGGTAGTTTACGGTGCAGCTACTGACACTGTTCTTAAACGTGTAGAGACTGCCCCAAACAAAGTATGCAGACTCATTCTAGGTGTGGATAAACTAGCACACACCTGCTCGCTCTATGAGCAGACAAACTGCCTGAACCTCAGGAATAGGATAAAGTATCTGACATGCCTCCCTGGTAAGAATGCTTTGCTTGGCAAAGCTCCCCCTGCATAGGGGACTTACTGCTGTTTAGCCACTCTAGTTATCAGACCAGGGGCATGGCCCGTAGTTCTCTCTCTGTTCCCTTTATGAAAACTTCGTTGGGTCAACATTCCTTTGTGTATAGGGCCCCACTTTGGTTAAATCAAGTCCCTAAATCTTTACTAAACATAGTCTTCGCTCTTTCAAAACTGACCTCAAACACTTCCCTCATTGAAACTGGATCTTGTGAGTGCAGGATTTCACCTGTCAATTCTGTTCGTTCTAGGCCTCGACTTACCCCCTCCTTCCCCTAGCCTGAATCATATGCTCAGTATGAGCTGACTCCACTGACCTGGTGCCTCACAGTGTCTTGATGCACTTAATAAATTTCTCCTCTCCTCCTACACCCTGAGTTCTTGCTGCTACCAGTCTTCCCACCCTTACCCTTTTCGCATCTGCCTTTCCTTCCTCCCATTCTACCTTTCCTCCCTTTTAACGCAAAGCCTCTCCACTTATATTACTGTTCTACCCTCCACCCCTCCACCCCCACTCCCTCTTGCCTAAATCTGATCTCTCCCACTAGTCTCCCTCTAGTCTCCTCCTCCTCCTCCTCATCTAAGCCCTCCATATCCTGGGCTTAGCCTGTCCTCTAGGCTGCCACCCCCTCGACAGAGCCTACCCACCAGGCTGCCTTGCACTTGTTTTTCAGAACTGAATGATGTGTTTTACTATACCAGTTAAACAACAAAGTGAACATCTGTTAATTTTACTCATTGTGTCAGTGGTACTCTGAACTTGGGCATCTGCTATAAGTCAACTAATTCATTGCCTGAACATTGCCATGGTTGAATTATCCCTTACTTGCTTTATGTCAAGTCATTAGTGACTGTACATGGTGTTGCCTGAATTATTCCCTTACCTTTGTAAAATGTACTCCCTTCTATTTTTTTTTGTGAACTGAATTTCTTATGTATGTATGTATGTATAAATGTGTGTATGTATTGTATTGTTTAATACTGACATGGAACCTTTGAAAACGAGCACCTTGCTCAAAGGTTATTTCTGATCTCTGAAATAAATAAATTAATAAAAAGACTTCCTGCGCCTCCTGGGATACATGGTGGCATGCACCAGCGTGGTCCATTGGGCTCAGTGGAGAATGCACTCTCTGCAATGGGAACTTGTCCGTCAGTGGTCTCAGTGGAAGGGCCACTTTGACCAGCCGGTCACTGTGACCCAGCTGATGTGGGACACCCGCCAGTGGTGATTAGTCCCAGAACATCTGTAGGAAGGGATCCCATTTGTCTACCCAGAGCTGACACTCATACTGATGACCGATACCTCCCTGATGGGCTGAGGTGCCCATCTGGGGGACCACAGAGTTCATGAGCTCTGAATCCCTGAGGATTCCCAATGCCATATCACCCTGCTGGAGCTTCAGGCAGTTCAGCTGGTGTTGACAGCCTTTGCTCTGCACATCCAGGGTCAGGTCATTCAGGTCCAGACAGACAACACCACGACCATGTACAACCTCAACAAACAGGGCAGGACGCACTCCATTCCTCTGTACAGTGAGGCTCTCCACATCTGGACCCTCATGCTCAGCCTGAATGCTGATGATCTGTCCATCCATGTGGCCAGCATCTCCAACCAGCTGGCGGATACCCTCAGCTGTATGGGTGAGGTATCTCACGAGTGTCCCTCCCTCCCTCCGGAGGTAGTACATAGCCTGTTCTCCCAATGGGGCACCCCTCTGGTGGACCTGTTTACCTCCAATGAGAATGCAAAGCTGAGGCTGTTTTTTGCCCACCTCCCTCAGTAAGGGGATTCCTTCAAGAGGCCCTGGACCCCGGGCCTTATCTATGCCTTTCCTCCATTTCCCTTGATCCACGAAGTTTTGCTCAAGGCCAGGAGGGACAAGGCATGGATGATCTTGGTGGCTGTCAACTGGCCCCACCAGTTTTGGTACCCTGATCTCCTCAGCCTCAGCAGCAGGCTCCCAAGGTGTCTTCCTCTGTGCCCGGACCTGCTGTCTTGCAGTCAGGGGAAGGTATGCCATCTGAACATTCAATCCCTGTACCTGACAGCCTGGTTCCTGAGCAACTAGAGTTCCAGGCTTTGGGTCTCTCCAAAGATGTCCTCACTGTGGACGAGGCTTCTCAAAAGGAGTCGACCCAATAATGCTGTGTCTTTAAATGGAAGAGGTTCTCCATTTGATGCCAGGGCAAAGGGACTGACCCCTTATCTTGTCCGGTGGCTAGCATTCTTGACTACCTCTGGTCCCTCTCTTAGTTGGGCCTCCAGTCAATGACTGTCATGGTGCACCTGGCTGCCATCTCTGCTTATTGGGCATGGGCAGATGTGCAGTCGGTGGCGCAGGAGAAGGTGGTCTGGCACTTTTTCAAAGGACTTGACCAGATTTCCCCTCTGGTGCGTGAACCACCCACCACCTTGGCACTTGTTGCTGGTATTGGTTAAGCTCATGAGCAAGTCATTTGAACCAATGCACACATGTGAGATGTCACACCTGTCATGGAAGACCACCTTCCTGGTGGCTATATGTCAGCCAGAAGGATCAGTGAACTCAAGGCACTCTAATTGGAGTCTTCTTACCTGGTCTTCCAAAATGACAAGGTTGCCCTTCTCCTCAACCTGAAGTTCCTCCCAAAGATTGTGTCGGATATCCACCTTAACATCATGATTAATCTCCCAGTGTATTTCACAAATCACATCTTGGAGGCTGAGCACAGGCTCCATACACTGGACCAGCAGTGAGCAATTGCCTATTATAAGGCACGCATGGCTGGAGTTTGGGGAGAGGTTTGCCAATGATTTGTCACCTACGCTGAAGTCACACCTGTCTGACCATCAGCTAAGCAGATGATTGGCAGGTGGATTGTGTCCTACATCAACCTCTGCTATAGGTTGGCAGGTAGGGAGCCTCCCATAGGGCTAAGGGCTCATTCCGTCCGTCATATTACTGCCTTAGTGGCTGCTTCCAGGGATGTCCCTATCCAGGAAATCTGTAGGGCTGCTGCCTAAAAGTCAGCACATACTTTCATTTGCCACTACCACATTGACCTTGAGTCACACCGGGATGTTGGTTTTGGGGCCTCAATTCTCCAATCTCCCTTCTCTAAACAAGGAGTGTGTGCCTTGCCCCCTCCTCCTGGAGAACTGCTAGGAGTCTTCCAGAAGTGTGGATAGTACCTCATACCCCCGTGGGTCTACCTCTTATAGTCCATGACATTGGCTCAGTTAGTAGCACTCTCACATCTAGGCCAGGAAGATAGGATTGCTGTAATTTCAAGTCCTGCACCAGGTACTTGTGTTCTTACTTCAGCACTGACACTACAGTACTGCTGGGGGAAGGGGGTTGCACGTGTGGATGAAGTGTTAAATCAATGTGTCTTCTACCCATCTGTGATGGCTGTCAGAGTGGGATCTAAAGATCCCTTGGCACTTTTCAGAAGAGATGAGGGAATGATCCCAGGTGTCGTAGCTAACATGGTCTCTCTCAATAACACAAGTTCAAATGCAAATACGACTCTGTGGCTTCTGTTTACTAAAAATTACCTCCAGTGCTAACACCACTTTGTCCATTATTCCCCATATTCTTCAATGGTACATTGCTGAATCTGGTTAGTAAAGGCTAAGTAAAGTGGTGTGAACACTAGAGATAATGAACAGCCTCCCAGTAGAGGTGGGGGGGGGCAAAGTTGGTAGGGGAATTCAAGACTGCATGGGATAGACATAGGGGAACCCTAGCATTTCATTGGGGGGGGGGAGGGTAAGCCAGAGATAAAGTAGGATCTGCAGCATTTCCAGTAGGTAGAGAAATAGGGGCAGACTGGATGGGCCCATTGATCCTTATCTGCTGTCAAATTCTATGTTTCTCTGTTTCTATATCCATGTCTCTAGAAAAACAGGTTACTCACCTGTAACAGTAGTTCTGATGATGTACATCCACACTGACCTACCCGACCTACCCTGGCACATGGCACACCGGTCTTACTTCCAGTGGGCAAGATCTGACATCATGGGGCAGTGCTGAGGGAGTTACCACCTGGGTGGGTGGGAGAAGCCAGATTGAAGACTTTCCGGCAAGCCTTAAAAGGGAAAGGACACTGCCAGAAGTGAGGGTGTAAATCATACACCACTCCTAGAACTACTGTTTTAGGTGAGTAACCTGTTTTTCTACTCCCATTACTTTCTGGTTCCAAAAAAGACAGGAGGTATGCACCCCTTTTTTTTATCTCAGAAAGCTGGACAAATTCTTGTATTGCGAGAAGTTTAAGATGGTCTCCCTGGGGTCAGTTCTGCCAGTTCTCAAGCAACATTACTAACTGGCATCCCTGGACATGCAAAATGCCTACCAGCATTTTCCAGTGCATCCAAACCATTAAAAACTCCTTTGCTTTGTGGCCTTGGGGTAACACTACCAATTCAGAGTCCTGCCCTTTGGACTCTCCTCAGTGCTTTAAGTCTTTACAAAGTGCTTTGCAATTCTCGTAGTGCACCTTCGAACGCTCGGTATTTAGGTCTTTCCATATCTGGATGACTGTCTCTTAGCAAGCCCGTTAAGACCAGATACAAAAAGAGTGGTAGCCACAGCATCTCAGTTCCTGACTTACATGGGGCTTCTGCTGAACTAAGAAAAGTCACAGCTTCAACCCTCACAGCAGCTTCTCTTCAAAGGGGTCCTCTTATGCAACCCCCTTGAAAATGGGGGTTCCCAAAAGTTTTCCAGGAGCTTGCTTGAATGCTCCAAGTCTGGGCGCTGTTCGGTGTCTGAGCTGTTTAAATGTGGTTCCAAGTGAGTGCTAGTTGAGCCTCCACATACTGTCTCTTTAAGAGCTGTCTGCTTGCAGGCTTAATTAGTTTGTATGGCGGGACTGTATATTTAATGCTCGAATCCTGCCCGAGCTGCTGTCAATTCGCTCCATTTCTGCCGTCGCTACATGTGCAGAGGAAGCCTTGTTGAAAGACATAACTATTTTCCAGAAATCATTTGGAGTGACTGAGAAAATATAGTTTGTCTAACCTGTCTTCATTTCAGCACGAACTGTTTCAGTGTAGCTCTTTCATTTTGGTCCTGAACTGCTGAAATGGACTAATCAATGGGGAGGGGTTCCTTAAAATAGAACCTGTGGACGAATCGGAACTTGGACTCTCAATTTTGAGCCAGCCACAAGGGGATTGTATGGGCAGTGACTCTGGGAAATGTAGTTTTGACCTTGGCACCTTTTTTCACCAACAGAGGGAGTCTTATTGTGTGTGACAGCCGAACCAGCCAACAGAATGGTGTGGAACTAAAGGAAATGCCCTGCTCTGTGACTGGAAAGATCAGATCAGTTGTGACAGTGAAGAAAGAAGGAGCTTTGTGCTTCTGCGGTGTATAGTTTTGTGCAGGAAGCGTGTGTGAGGCCCTGAGTTTTGACCTGTAGCCATTGTGAATGCCAGTTTGGACTGAATCCAAGTTGTGAGGAGAAAGAAGCACCAGAAGTGTGGAAACCAGGCTCCCCCTGTGGAAGACTGGAGAAATTGCTGAATCGCGTTCGGTCTGTCAGGAACTGAAGCTGCTGTGTGTGCTTCTGGGTATTTTGTAGTAAGTGCGATCGGGATCGAGGAGCAGCCTGCCTGGTATAGTACTTTCCTTTTACATGTGAATGTGCGTAGTGCTTGTGGGGAATCGCTATTTCCAATCCCCTGTGCTGTGTGCTGTGTGTTGAAGCTGGAAGCAAACCCCAGCATGTCTTGGACTAAATCCATTGGCTATCGACTGCAGTGAGGTCCAGTCACAAGGACCTTGTCTCCATGCCCTGTTGTTTCTGACAATCCAGAGAACATCCACCATCCGGTTCTCAGCTTGGGTATTGTGAGTACAAATCAGGGTATTCCCCTGCAGCCTGTTTTTAATCACAAGTGTGTCATCTAATTCTTGTTGTTTCACTGCTTCATGGACTGAGCCATCCAGCTCCAGATTACAATTGGGTGTTGTGCATATATTTTCTTCTACAGGGCCCTAGCCATCTGCATTTTCCGGCCAACCCCAGGCAACAGACCTGGCTAGTCCCCCAACCTGGGCACCCAGAGTGTGACTTTTCAGACCCTGTATGTGTGCACAGTACTGTGATTTAATGCCACCAATTAACCTGATTTCCCCCTCCCGTGTTACTGTCCCCTAAATAAATCAGATTTGTTGTTGTTATACTATATACTGTCTGCGGTGTTGGTACTTATGGAAACAGTATTGTATTTCGCTGTGTATGTTGTTTAACCTTATTTTACAGTGGGTCTTCAGAGACGTGCTGCAGAATCAGTTTCGAGGGTAAGTGGTGCTTCATGAGTGAACAGTGTGTATATGTGGGGTATTGGGGCTGTAACTCCTGTGTACTGTGCGAGCCACTAGAGGGAACCAAAGGGGGTCACGGTGTCCCAGGGGGCTGTGATCAGGCTAGTCTAACCACTACAAACCCTGACCTCTAAGTGGAGGCACCCACCATAGAACCTAGGCCCCTTAACCCGTCAGTAGTCAAGCAAGCAGGGGTAGTAGCCCTTGGGATAGCACCACATGGGAGTTACATCTCGGAGGCACAGCTGGGATTAGCATCCCCTAGTGGCCACATTTATGAATCACTGTAAAAAATATATGGATACCCTGGCAGCAGTGGCTGTGCACCGGTTGGTGGAGTGGTGTACTGGGGAGGAGATCGACCCCCAAAATGCTATGCTTATCCTGGACATCCCCCTGGGTATCAATACGGACACTGTACAGGGAATACTTTCCAAGGTGGAAGGTTTACAAAACCCTGTGGTGGTGGGTTGACATGCTGATTTGCTCACCCACACTTTCATGGCCCTAGTAGAGTATAAGGACCCCATAGGTAGCTCCAAAGTGCCACAGACTATTACCCCAGAGGGAACTCTTACTGCCTGGAGAGTGATAACTAAGGACAGTAAAGACCTGGGGGGGGAATAACCCCCCCACTATCTGAAACATTTGAGGAGAATTTGCTATATTATTTGCTGGAGGAGAAAACTGTGGAGCATTTAAAGAAACTATTATTGCCACCTGGGGGCGTTCCTCCCCCAACACCCTCTCCCTCTCCAGCACCCGTTATTTTCCCTCCTTCTGTGCCAGTGCTAGCCCCTATGTTTGTACCTGCCATTAGTCATGACTCTTACTGCAAGCTCAAAGTATTCTCTGGCATCCGCTTTCATTGTTCACTTGGGAGCTTAAGCAGCAGGCAGGTAGGAAAGAGGGCTGGAGTTATATTCTGTTTTAACTGAAATATTTGAATAGTTTGTAAGTGAAATTAGTTTTATGTGTAAAAATTATTACCTTGAATTAGAACTGTTACATTGTAACTTTGGTGGCTTGGGATAGTTGTTTGGCAGGGATACTTGAGGGAAATTTAAATGTGTTGTTTGCCTGGTGTTAGGGGGAAGGGACATTAGCTGCAATTACCTTGTCTTTAAACAGGAATTACCTTGGCTTTCATTGTTCACTTGGGAGCTTAAGCAGCAGGCAGGTAGGAAAGAGGGCTGGAGTTATATTCTGTTTTAACTGAAATATTTGAATAGTTTGTAAGGGAAATTAGTTTTATGTGTTAAAAATTATTACCTTGAATTAGAACTGTTACATTGTAACTTTGGTGGCTTGGGGATAGTTGTTTGGCAGGGATACTTAGAGGGAAATTTAAATGTGTTGTTTGCCTGGTGTTAGGGGGAAGGGACATTAGCTGCAATTACCTTGTCTTTAAACAGGAATTACCTTGGCTTTCATTGTTCACTTGGGAACTTAAGCAGCAGGCAGGTAGGAAGAGGGTTGGAGTTATAATCTGTTTTAACTGAAATATTTGAATAGTTTGTAAGTGAAATTAGTTTTATGTTAAAATTATTACCTTGAATTAGAACTGTTACATTGTAACTTTGGTGGCTTAGGGATAGTTGTTTGGCAGGGATACTGAGGAAATTTAAATGTGTTGTTTGCCTGGTGTTTGGTAAGAGCCCTCACACCCACCCTGTTTTGTATACCTTCTTAAATACTGAAAAGCCACTGCGGGTTGGGATTGAAGGGCTGAGTATTTCTGTTTGGACTGAAATTCGAAGCAACAGGAGCTGGTGGGCCTGTGACATCATATGGTACCTGATGTCTGCACACACACTGTTAGTGGGACCGAAACACACACTGGACTGTATGTGTTTGTGAGACTTGGGAACATTATTGGTGGAGTTGAAGTGGGTTTTGTAAATAACTACAGTCAGTATAAGAGAAACTGTACTCAGGGAAAGGACTCAGAAAAGGTGTGCTAATATAAACAGGGAATAATCAGGAGTGGCCATATTCCACCATGGCAGGCATCTTCGGAAGGGTTGTAGGCTGCACAGGCTGTGGGATGGCAATAATTCTAAATTGGGCCTGGAGAGGAGGCTGCCCACTCTATAGACAGCTATCTTGTATCAGGGGTGAGGTATATTGGTTAGGAGTAAGCTGTGGGAGCTGGGGGTCCAAGGATAAGGGTGTGGATATGGGCAGCAGAAGGGTGGGGCTGAGGGGAGGCTGGGGCAGCTCTGAAATTACAGGGCGTTATGTTACAGCAAGCAGGAGGGGGATATTAGGGACAGAGGACCCTTAGATAGGAAGTTGATGCTAAGGGAAAGTGTATGGGGTGAACATTCTGAATACAAAGAGATTGGAGGGAAGAGTCAGGAGGGCTGTTGTGCGGAAGCCTAAAACAGCAGACTGTGGAAGAGCTCCTAAGGTGAGCAGTGCAAGAGGAGGAAGAAGAGGTCAGTTTAGAGATGCAGTCAGGGGAAACTCCGGGTTACTTGATGGAGGCTGACATAGAGTGTCACAATAAATTTGAGCTACTACAACCTAGAGGGGAGGAAGGGTTGGTGGAAATGAGGAAACTTATACAGAGGCCGGGGGAGGGAGTCGGATACCATAGGGCATCACAGACCAGCTATGGAAAGGATAGACATAGTCCCAGGAGAAGAAACATATATGTTAAGCAAATGGGAGATGCAACATGTTCCAGACATGAGGGAGGAGAGCATGATTGGAGAGAACTGGGAGACAAGGAGGTGGAGAGAGCCCCCTTCAGCAGGAGGTCAGTACCAAGGATGGGGCCCTAGCTAAAGGGACCCACAGAGGCCTCTGGAGGCAGGGGTACTATACAAGGGGAGGATGGTGGTGTGAGGAAGGAAACCATCAGGCCAGGATAAATGGTTCAGATAAGAGAGGTTAAGGGACACCTATTCAGAGGGTTTGAGTTAAGTGGGCAAAATAGCAAGGGAGGCAGAAAGGGAAGGGTGACAAGGGTCTCTAATAAGGCAGGAAGACTCCCATGAAATTGAGATCATGAATAAGGGGGAAGGGGGCTGAGAGGGCATAGTGGAGGTAACCATAAGGATGATGGCGGTGTTAAGGTTCTGTTACTGGGAGACTTCGATGATTAGGGGTATCCATTGGGAGGGACAGGGGGTGGATGCCATAGCCAAGTGAAGGTAGTGAGTATCTCGGGCTGACAGTGCACAGAGCAAAGTTCATGGTGTATGAAATGGTTAGGGATTGTGGAGAGAGCAGTTTCCTAGTGCATTTGGGAACTAATGATCTAGAGGAAATAGCATTTTGAAATCAAGCAAGGTTCCAAGAACTTGCCAGAGTCTGTCGGGATAATGGATGCAACATTTCCTTTTCAGAATATTACCAGTACAAAGGCCTCAGTGGAGAAAAAAAAAAAGCTTACAGAGGTTAATGACTGGCTCAGGAAGTGGGGTGAAGAATGGGTTGGGGTGTTGGGAACTGGAATGAGTTTGGGAGGATAAGGGACTATATGCCAAGGACAGGTTTCCATCTTGCCCCATTAGGAAGGAAGTCCTAAACAGGGGATGGCTGACTCATATACAAGAAAGGTGGGGTTTAAACTTGTAAGGGGGAAGGGATGAGAGGGCTGACCAAGCCCTCTCCTCAGATGAGGGAGTAGCCGTCAAGCCCAAGAGGAGGAAACAGACTGGGTGGAGGTTCAGGGCAGGGGAGGATGGAGTATAAGGAATCTGGGTGAGGTTAGACAAAGGATCAGGGATAAGGGGTGGGGTTGGTGTTAGTAAATGCCAGGACTTGGAAACAAGTTGCAGGAGTTCCAGAGCCATGCTGTTTGGGGGTGGATGGTGGCGGTCAGGAGACATGGGCCAACAAAAACCATGACTGGGACCCTAAATGTGGGGTACACTATGCTTAGGAAAAGATGAAAGAAAGGTTGGAGGGTGGAGTGGCTATGTTCATTAGAGATGATATAGAAGTACTATGGTAGAAGAGGCAGAGGAAGCATGGAGGCCCTATGGGTCACCTGCCGATCCCAGCAGGAGATAAGGTCAAGCTGGGGTAGCATATAGGCCCCTGGGATGAGTGATGTTCTAGAGGATGGTTTGCTGGACAACATCATTGCCCAGTGTGGTCCAAAAGGGGAAGGAGTGATGTTGATGGGGGACCTTAATATGCCAGAGTACAAACTGGGAACCATGTCCTCTAAAGTTGGCCAAGGAGCAGAGGCTGCTGGATGGCTTCAGGATGTGTTCTTAACACAGCATGTGATGGAGCCACAAGGAGGGGCATGTCCTGGATGTGGTTCTGGCAGATGGGGATCTGGTAAGAGCACATAGTTGTACAGGACCCTGACTGGGAGTGACCACATACTGTCTGGTTTCAAATAAGCATGGAGAGTGGGGTGATATCTAGGACACTGGCAGTGGACTTCAGGGGGGCAGACTTTATGGGCATGGGAATATTCTCAAGGATCACTTGAAGGATTACCTCAACAACAAGTGTGGAAAGGAGATGGGAGGTCATAAAAGCAGGGACTTCATGAGGCAGTCAGGATCTCGCTCGTTGAAGCGTGAGGAGCAAGGTCACGTAAACCATGCTGGTGGTCCAGTGAGGGTACAGGTAGCAGTCAGAGAAAGAGGGTGGCCTACAAAAATATAAAACAACAAGGGGATAGGGATAGAAATGTACCAGCTTGCATCTAGAAAAGTCACCCGTATGGTGAGGGAGCAAAGTCCAGTAAAAAGCAGCTGCTGCACAGGGGATACATGGAGGAAAAGGGTTCTTCCAGTACATTGGGAGGCGGAGAAAACTAAGGGCCATCTCAGCAGATTGAGATCAGAAGGAGGGTGGGTGGAAGAGGCGAGGGACCAGGCAGAGGTATTTAACGCTACTTTGCCTCTGTGTTCACTAGGAGGGGATGGGATATCTACAAAGCAAGGCATGAAGGGATAGAAGCGGCAGGGGGTGGGATCAGGGCAACAGAAATGGAGCAAGGGAGGAAAGGTACCCGGGTGCTCACATCTGGATAAGGATAAAAGACCAGTAAGGGGAGGGACGGATGATGCTATCTCCACCAAAGGGTGTGGTTAGCCCTCAAGGCCCTAAAGAAAAACAAATCTCCTGGGCGGATGGCATTCATCCGAGTACTATTAGAATTGGCGGACATACTGGCTGCACCCTGGCCGAGCTTTCAGCAGGTCACTTGAGACAGGGAGGGTACCTAGGGATTGGCGAGCACATGTGGTACCAATCCCATAAGGGGGTCGAGGAAGTACCAGGTAACCATAGACCCATCATTTGACCTCGGTGGTGGAAAATTAATGGAGAGTATACTAAAGGAATGATTGAGGTGTACTTGGAGGAGGGAGGTCTGGATAGTCGGCAACATGGGTTTGTGCCAGGTAGATCATGTCAAACCAACCTTGCGGAGTTCTCTGAATGGTAACATCAGAACTGGACAGGGGTAAGCCTGTGGATGTATTATTCTTGGACTTCAGCAAGGCGTTGACTCTGTCCCCACAATGGTCTGGTGGAGAACTTGATGGGGTTAGGAGTAGGCCCTTTGATGGTCAGATGGATTGAAAACTGGCTTGCTGGGCCGCACTCAGAGTAGTGGTCTGTGGGGAGCTCTCGAACCCTAGAGAGGTTGGTAGTGAGGGTACCACAGGGCTCGGTCCTGGGTCGATCCTGTTTAATGCATACATATCCGGACATCAAGGAGGTACAGGGTGTGAAATGAGTCTCTTAGCGGATGACTCCAAGATAGGAGCAGTAGTTGAGGAGAAGAGGGAGGGTGGCCTACAGTGGACCTGGACACCTGGAGCTGGGCTCACATGGAGTGGAATTTCAATATCACCAAGTGCAAGGTGTTGCATCTTGGTGAGAAACCCTAAACACAGGTACACCCTGGGAGGGGAGGGCTGGAGGCCTCAATGGGGAAAAAGACCCTGGGGTCATGGTGGATACATATATGAATAACTCTGAGCAGTGCAGGAGGCAGCTAGCAAGGCAAACAGGATGTTGGGATGCATAAGGGGGATCACCTCTAGGAGCAAGGAAGTGATTCTGCGCTGTACAATGGACTGGTTAGACCACACCTTGAGTACTGTGTACAGTACTGGAGACCACCCTTGAAGAGGGACATACAACTCCTGGAGGGTACAGAGGGGCAACAAAGATGATATGAGGGCTAGGGATTTGACTTATGAGGACAGACTGGAGGAGCTCTGCCTGTTTTCATTGGAGGAGAGGAGAGACAGGGGGACATGATTGAGGTCTTCAAGTACCTCAAGGGAATAAATAGGGTAAACATGGAGGGATCTTTAGACTAAAGCAGGAGGTATCACCAGAGGGCATGGTTTGAAGTTGGAAGGTGGAAGGGTAAGGAAAGAGGAGGAGGTTTTTCACCAAGAGGGTGGTGGACCCTTGGAATGCACTGCCTGGTGAGCCGGTTCGAGAGATCACAGTGGAGGCTTCAAGAGAGGGTGGGACAGACACAGAAAGTGGATGTATCAGATGATGGCCTGTCCCGGGGGGGTGGGGATGGATGATAGGGGTTTCTGGAGAACAAGGGATGGGAGGGTCTCGGCATCCAACTAAGGATCTAGGTTCGAGCAGACTCGATAGACCGTAAGGCCTAATCTGCTGGCAAATAGTATGTTAGTATGTATCTGCCCTACTCCAAATGGGGAGGTTGATCTGGAAACCTGGACAGACTCTGCTGCTCTTGCAGTACAAGACTGGCAATGCTCAGAGGCAGAAAAAAGGGCTCGCCTGGGGGAGAGCCTCCAGGGACCCGCCCAACGTACTTTTCGCTCCCTGAGGGTCTCTGACCCTGACGCCAAAGCCCAAGAGTACCTAATTGCCCTTGAAAATGTGTTTGGGGGCACCACTAGTGTTGAGGCCTTGAAATGGAAGCTTAAAGATGCTAGACAACAGCCAGGGGAATTGTTATCTGCCTATATGGATTGATTAGAGGGAATCTTGCAAACCAGTTTTCGAAAGGGGGGTTGGACATCTAGTGAAGTGGACTGGGTAAGACTGGATCATATACTCTGCTCTGCCCGGCACTCTAGCTGGGTGTTGTTCAAATTGCAACTGCATCAAAGGAAATCTAGTCCCTTGCCTTTCCATGTGTTGATGAAGGAGGTCCGAGAAGTTGAGGTGAGGAAGGTTTTTCAGAGCCCTGTGCAGTCATAGCTGCTTCATCCCCTGCTCCAGACGCTGATGGTCTGGAATCACCAAAATCACATGGCAGAACCTGAGACCCAAATGTCAGCCAAGGGGGGCCCAGCCAGAGAGGGATGGCTACCGATGTTCTGCCATGGGATGAACTGCTGAGGGAGTTCAGGGAACCAATAAATAGTCTCTTTATGAAGGTCCATCCTACGAGTACAGGCCCCAACTCTTTCGACTGCATCTGAGTATGGGTGCCCCAGACATCTCCTGCACAGCAGCTCAAAAGCTTGATATCTTGACTATGGAAGTGGGGAACTTAAGAGAATTCTCCAAATGTCCAACCCACGCTGGCTGAGTGCTGGCAAGGGTTTCAATGATAGTACCAATACCAATGCCGCAGCCCCAATGTGATACCTCAGTCACCCCAAACTTCAGCAGACATATTTTGCCATAATTGTGGGAAGGATGGGCACATGAAGAAGGAATGCCGGTCTCAGAAAGACTTAGAGAGAGTGGTGAGCCAGTTACAAGGAGAGCTTTGGTTAAGAGGTGCACAAAATGAGCACAGTGAAAGTCCCACAAATGCTAACTCACGTCCTTCTGTGGCTAGATCATCTACCCAGGCCCTTGCTACCGCCTCTCCAGATTGGTCCAGAATAGTGGGCCCTTCAGTGGAAGCTACAGTAAAAGTGAATGGTGTGCCCATCAGAGCTGTGTTGGACAGTGGCTCCCAAGTGACAATTATGTTCCAGGATTGGTATCAGAAGCATTTTTCAGGTGTACCCTTACAATCATTGAAGGACTGCATGTATGGGGATTAAGTGAGAAGGCCTACCCTACTCCGGAGCATATCCAATTTGGCTATTCTTTCCCTACCTCCATGGCTGAGTGGCAGAGCAAGTAGAGACCCTGGCCTGGTATTGTCCCCTACTGGACACACACTAAGTAGAAAGAACTGATAGAGGTTCTCTACTAGTGCGGGATGAATCCCTTATGTTTGGATGGTTGGCGCGGTTGTGTTATGAAAGCAAGGGTGAAGGACTGGTAGAGCTTTAAGAATTCCGGTCTTGATCAAGAAGGCCTATGAGGTAAAGAGAGATGCTGAAAAAGTGGAACTAGAGGAACCGGTTGGAATTGTCTGGAAGCAGGATCCTGAGTCTCTGATTCTGGTGCCAAATGCTCAGTGTACCTTACAGGGGCAAGTCTGTATCAGAAAGGATGTCAAGAATAAAATCCTCATGCTGGATGCACCAGGCGATGGGAAATTGCCAGAAGGACTGCTGGTCAAGCCAAGTATTTTGCCTGCCAGAGCCCATGCTTATGCCAGATGGGTAATGGCCCAAGTTCATAATGTGTCTGATAGAGAAATTCGAGTAAATAGGGGTTGCACCTGCATTGTGCAGACCGACGTGCTACCCAGTAACAAGTGTTCGAGAAAATGACAGAGTGCGTAACTTGATTGATTTTGGTGACTCCCATTGTCAGCTGAATGGAAGATAAGAATCAGTAGAAAGCTTGCCCAGAGAGACCAGATGTTTTCTTTCAAGAATGGGACATAGGATGTGTGCAAGGAGCTGAGCACCACATCCGGCTGCATGATGAAAGGCCATTTCGTGAGAGGTCTCGACGCCTGGCACCTGCTGACATAGATGATGTGAGATGGCATCTGCAAGAGATGCTTGCTGCTGGTGTAATATAAGAATCTAGAAGCCATATGCTTCACCTATAAGTGGTAGTGAGGAAAAAGAATGGGACAGTAAGGATGTCGTGGATTATCGCACCTTGAACCCGTGGGACTATTTCTGATCAGTACACAATGCCCGCATTCAGGCTGCCTTAGACTGCCTGAATGGTAGTAAGTGGTTCTCAGTGTTGTATCTTCATGCAGTGGTACTACCAGATCCAGTGGCTCCAGAAGACCGAAAAAGACAGCCTTTATCTGTCCGCTTGGTTTCTATGAATTCATGAGGATGCCTCAAAGGTTTCAGGTGCTCAACCACTTTTCAATGACTGATGGAGTGTGCGGTGGGGACATGACATTAGAGTTGCCTGGTATACCTAGATGATGTTGTGTGTTTGGCAGCTCACTGGAGGAACATGAGCAGATTGTTCAAGGTGTTGGACCGACTGGAAGACTTTGGCCTTAAACTATCCATCGATAGATGCCAGTTCTTCAAACCTCTGTAAAGTATGTGAGACACATAGTATCCACTGAGGGAATAGAAACAGACCTGAGTAAAGTTGAGGCCTTGACCACACGACCCCACAGCCCCACAGTCTAAAAAGAACTGCAAAAGATTCCTGGGATCTGTGATTTACTATCGCCGGTTCATCAAGGACTATTCAAGAGTAATTCATCCTCTGCTTAATCTTACTCAAGGTTTACCCTCTACTAACAAAAAATATAAGAGGTTGGTTTCTTCTGAGCCTGAGAGTGTATTTCCATCCTAATTAGTATTTGGAACCAGATGGACACTATAAAACTACTTTTCATGAGATTATATATCAACTTACCCACGCTCCTGTCCTTGCCTATGCAATTCCAGCGAAGCCCTATGTCCTACACACTGATGCTAGCCTGCAGGGCTTGGGGACTGTATTGTACCAGGAACATGAGAATGGACTGAGACCAGTGGCCTTTGCCAGTAGAAGCCTGACCCCATCCGAAAAGAATTATCCTGTACATAAATTAGAGTTCCTAGCTTTGAAGTGGGCCATTGTTGACCAGTTCCATGAGTACTTGTATGGGGGCTAAGATACTAGTAAAAACTGACAATAATCCTTTGACCTATGTGCAGACTTCAGCTAAGTTGGAAGCCACTGGCCATAGGTGGCTTTCTGCATTATCTACATCGACTATGCTGTTGAATACAGAGCAGGCCTGAACCACATAGATGCTGATGCTCTCTTCAGAGGTCTGTTTCCCGAAATGATTGGGCGAGACTGTCAGAACCTGATATTCGAGCACTCTGTGAAGTTTGACCGAGAGGAACAAGTGGTCACAGACACAGTGGGCTGTTTTAGTGGACTGTTTGGGGCCTTCTGAGAATTGCATACCTGCTGCTTATTGCTACATTTCTGCATTAGACATTGGTGCATTGCCTCAGCTAGACAATGATAGTCTTGGCGGAGGCTCAATCCGAGATCCTATGATCAAACCAGCTTTAGAAGTCCTCTACACAGGGAAAGATGTGTCACGTTACGCCTCCACTGATTTGAGAACTGCATTGTTATCAAGGAAGGTTCTAAGTTGAAACTGATTAATAGACTGTTATACAGAAAAACAGTAGACAGAGGGGGACAAATAGACAAACAACAACTAGTGCTGCCCACTGCCTTTCGAGACTCAGTACTGAGGTCCTTACACAACCACATGGGGCACCTTGGTATAGACAGAACACTTGACTTGGTGAGATCCAGATTCTATTGGCCTAAGATGGAGGCTGATGTTGAGCAACACATTCGAACTTGTAGTCACTGTTTACAGAGGAAAGCTTTGCCCCAGAGTTCTGCCCCCCTTATTAACATCACTACCAGTGCCCCCATAGAGCAGGTCTGTACTGATTTTCTGAGTTTGGAGTCCGATCAAAGAAATATTAGCAATGTGCTGGTGGTTACTGACCATTTTACGAGATATGCTCAAGCTTTCCCCACCAAGGACCAGAAGGCATCACAGTGGCCAAAGTGCTTGTAGAAAACTTTTTGTTCTGTGGGTCTCACAAGACTCCATTCTGATCAAGGGAGGGACTTTGAGAGTTGTTTGATCAAAGAGATGCTTTCTCTTTGGGGGGGGTGCCAAAGTCCAGAACCACCCCTTACCACCCTCAGGGGGACCCACAGCCTGAATGTTTCAGTTGCACTCTGTTAGATATGCTGGGCACCCTCCACCCCAAGGACAAGCCTAGATGGAGCCAACAAATCAGCACCTTGGTACATGCCTACAAGTGCACCAAAAGTGATGCCACTGGGTTCTCCCCCTACCGCCTGATATTTGGAAGAGAGGCCCGACTACCAGTAGATGTTTGTTTTGGAGTTTCTCTTGATGGGGTTCAGGCTGATAACTATCTCCAGTATGTGCAAAAGTTAAAGGCCCAGCTAAATCATGCATACCAACTGGCTCAAATCATGGCTGCCAAAAGAAATCTGGCCAACAAAGAAAGGTATGATAAAAAGGTGAAAGCACAGGAACTCCAGGAGGGAGATTGTATATTGCTAAGAAATCTGGGACTGCATGGCAAACACAAGATTGCTGATAGGTGGCACCAGCTCCCCATATTGTGGTAGGCAAACTAGAAGATCTGCCTGTATACAAAGTAAGGCCTGAGAATAATTAAAAAAATGTTAAAACAATGCATTGAAATCACTTATTGCCCATTGGACAAATCTTAATTGAGTCTGAGCCCCCAGAAAGTGCTCCCTATGGACCAGTGACCAGAGCTGCTGCTAAGCAAAAACAAAGAAAGTCTGCACCTACAGATGCTGAGTTAAAGTGTTCCCCACAGCAAGTCCCAGTTGAACATGACTGTCAGTCCACGTCAGAGGTAAGTGAGTGTGACTTTGAATACTACCCTTCTTACGAACTGAGTCAATTGTTTCGGTGCAATCCCCTAACCAATCCTGGAGATGAAGCTGGGCCTTCTGGACTGCCTAAGCCCCCAGCTTTGTCTTTGGAGCCAATACTCCCAGAAAGTGAAGTGCAAAGTATCAAGTTGGATGACATGGAATCACTGTGCATGGTGGAACTGTATGAGCTTTCAGAGGAGGAAAATGATGAACTGGAACAGACTGGTGATATACCAGAACAAGAAGAGTATTTTGAGTGCCCTGACGGTCCACTACCAGTGTCCAAAAGCTCTCCATGTGAGCCAAGTGTTGTGGACTCAGAGATTGCAACTCCTGGTGCTGAAAGTGCCCCAAGTTCTAGCCTCTCTACCCCAATGGAGACTCCCCTGACAAGTGAGCACAATGCTGAAAATGAGGCTCAGAGTGCAGAGACTGTAACAGTTCCCCCTAGAGAGACTGGTCGAGCTGTAAAGCCTGTGATGCACCTCAGCTATGATTCTCCTGGGAGGCCTGTGGACTTGCCTCTCAATGTTATCCATAAAGGAGTGTATGTGTCCCTGAGCTCATTGCCTAAACTGAGCATAAGTGCTAAATCCAAGTTAATTGTGTTGCCCTCTAGGTATGGTGCCCCTGCCCCATCCAACCCCAAGATAGCTGATAGGGAAGGGCCCCCTCTCTTCAGGTTTCATGTACAGGAGGTAATAACCTGAGTTATGGTACAATGTATGTACAATACTGTGTAAAAGTGATGTACTGAAAGTTTCAGAAATGTGTTTCTGGTAAGGTGATATGTTGACTGATGGTTACATTTATAAGCCTAATGTGATGATGTAATATATATGGTTGTATTGAAATTTGTAGGGTACTTACTTGGATGTGATACCAAGTTTTCCAGGCCAGGAAAGGTGTAACCCCCCTGCAACTGGGGGTTCCCAAAAGCTTTCCAGGAGCTTGCCTGAATGCTCCAAGTCTGGGCGGTGTTCAGCATCTGAGCTGTTTAAATGTGGTTTAAATGTGGTTCCAAGTGAGTGCTATTTAAGCCTCCACATACTGTCTCTTTAAGAGCTGTCTGATTGCAGACTTAATTAGTTTGTATGGGGGGACTGTGTATGTAATGCTTGAATCCCATCCAAGCTGCTGTCAATTCACTCCATTTCTGCTGTCGCTACATGTGCAGAGGGAGCCTTATTGAAAGATATAACTATTTGGCAGAAAGCATTCGTAGTGACTGAGAAAATGTAGTTTGTCTAACCTGTCTTCATTTCAGCATGAACTGTTTCAGTGTAGCTCTTTCATTTTGGTCCTGAACTGCTGAAATGGACCAATCAATTGGGAGGGGTTCCTTAAAATGGAACCTGTGGATGAAACAGAACTTTTTGAGCCAGCCACAAGGGGATCGTATGGGCAGTGACTCTGGGAAATGTAGTTTTGACCTTGGCGCCTTTTTCACCAACAGAGGATCTTATTGTGTGACAGCCGAACCAGCCAACAGAATGGTGTGGAACTAAAGGAAATGCCCTGCTCTGTGACTGGAAAGATCAGATCAGTTGTGACAGTGAAGAGAGAAGGAGCTCTGTGCTTCTGCGGTGTATAGTTTTGCGCGGGTAGCGTGTGTGAGGCCCTGAGTTTTGGCTTGCAGTTGTTGTGAGTGCCAGTTTGGACTGAATCCAAATTGTGAGGAAAAAGAAGCACCAGAAGTGTGGAAACCAGGCTCACCCTGTAGAAGACTGGAGAAATTGCGCTCGGTCTGTCAGGAACTGAAGCTGCTGTGCGTGCTCCTGGGTATTTTGCAATAAGTGCGATCGGGATCGAGGAGCAGCCTGCCTGGTATAGTACTTTCCTTTTACATATGAATGTGTGTAGAGCTTGTGGGGAATCACTATTTCCAGTCCCCTGTGCTGTGTGCTGTGTGTTGAAGCTGGAAGCAAACCCCAGCATGTCTCGGACTAAATCCATTTGCTATAAACTGCAGTGGGGTCCAGTCGCAAGGACCTTGTCTCCACACCCTATTGTTTCTGACAATCCAGAGAACATCCACCATCCGGTTCTCAGCTTGGGTATTGTGAGTACAAATCAGGGTATTTTCCTGCAGCCTGTTTTCAATTACAAGTGTGTCATCTAATTATTGTTGTTTCACTTCTTCATGGACTGAGCCATCCGGCTACAGATTACAATTGGGTGTTGTGCATATATTTTCTTCTAAAGGGCCCTATCCATCTGCACCTGCCGGCCAACCCCGGGCAACAGACCTGGCTATCCCCCCCCAACCTGGGTACCCAGAGTGTGACTTTTCAGACTCCGTATGTGTGCACAGTACTGTGATTTAATGCCACCAATTAACCGGATTTCCCCCTTCCGTGTTACTGTCCCCTAAATAAATCAGATTTGTTGTTGTTGTACTGTATACTGTCTGTGGTGTTGGTACTTATGGAAACAGTGTTGTATTTCGCTGTGTATGTTGTTTAACCTTATTTCAGGGGTCCTCAGAGACTTGCTGCAGATTCAGTCTCGAGGGTAAGTGGTGCTTTATGAGTGAACAGTGTGTATACGTGGGTATTGGGGCTGTACCTCCTGTGTACTGTCTAAGCCACTAGGGGAACAAAGGGTCACGGTGTCCCAGAGAGGCTGTGATCAGGCTAGTCTAACCACTACAAACCCTGACCTCTGGGTGGAGGCACCCACCATAGAACCTAGGCCCCTCAACCTGTAATAGTCAAGCAGGCAGGGGTAGTAGCCCTGGGATGGTGCCACCTGGGGGCTACACTTGAACACCACAATAGTGAGGATCTTTCCCCCAGAGGACAGGCGGAACAACCTCCTTCAGATGACATGTTTCATCATGGAAAACTATCCCATTCAGGCTCACTTGATGCAATGGATGTTAGGCCTCATGACCTCTTCCATATTCACAGTGCCTCCAGCTCAGATGCACTTGAGAACCACTCAGTGGATGCTCAGCACACAGTGGTCTCTAACAAATCCCCAGTCTCAGCACATCCAAGTGATGGAGCCTCTGCACTGGTCACTTGCATGGTGGACACAGGAGGACAACCTGCTTCAGGGTCTCCCCTTCGGTCCGCCAGAGTCTCAGGTAACCATTACTATGAATGCATCTCTCCTCGGCTGGGAAGCCCATTGCTAGGGCCATCACACTCAGGGTCATTGTACCCAGGCAGAGTTGTACCTCCACAGCAATGTTCTGGAGATGAGGACAGTGCTGTATGCTCTCTGAGTTCAGGAAGATGTAGTCAGTCACAAGGTAATCCTTCTGCAGACAGACAGACAACAAAGCAGTGACATATTACATCAACAAGCAATTGGGAGCACACTCCTACCCTCTCTGCAGAGAAGCCATGAGGGTATGGGAGTGGTGCCTTGTCCTCAATGCCCTGATTCAGACAGTTTACCTGCCCGGGACTCAGAATGATCTGGCAGACCACCTCAGCAGGACAGAAGCAGACCCTCACAAGTGGTTGTTAGCACCAGATGTTGTACAGTTGCTCTTTGACAAGTGGGTACTCCAGATCTGGACCATTTTGTCTCCCTACTCAGCATAATATGACCTCAGTTCTGCTCCAAAAATCATGGCGTTTTCTGTCAGGATGCATTCAGGCTGTGATGGGAAATTGTTTTCTGTACTTATTTCCTCCACTTCTTTTAATTCAGAGGGTGCTGCTCAGATTGGAGGCCCACGGGGCAACATGATTTTCATTGCACTGTACCGGCCTCAACAGATTTGATTACCCTTGATCAACGAGCTGTCAGTATGCCCTCCATGGCAACTACCTCTATGGATGGATCTTCTGATGCAGGGATCCTTGGTCCATCCCAACCTGCATTCCCTTCATCTCCATGCCTGGCTCCTGAGGAGATAGAAGTGGGCAGAGTTAATGTATTTTAGAGTCTCAGAGATCCTCCTGGTGGCATGTAAGCCTTTCACTCATAAAACTTACACAGACAAATGGAAACGTTTCTCAGAATGATGTGCTAAGATTCTCTTAGACCCATTCCGATGTCCTCCTGACAAGGTATTGAATTACATGCTAGACCTTTCAGACGCAAGACTTCAATACTCTTCTGTAAGATTCATCTCTGTGCAGTCTGCCTATGATGAACCAGTCAGAATATGACTCTGGCCCAACTACCTCTGTTCAAGAGATTCCTCATGGGCATTCTGCATACAAGGCCTCCAGCTAGAAGCGGTGCGACCTGGGATATTAACCTTGTGCTGTACATTCTCACTTGTAAACCTTTTGAGCCTCTAGCACATGCAATCTAAAATTTCTGACCTGGAATACTGGCTTTCTAGTGCCCTCACTTCCGCTCATAGGGTCTCTGAGATACATGCTTTGGTCACAGACACTCTGTATACCGTTTTTCACAAACACAAGGTGGTTCTCCGCACACACCCTAAGTTCCTACCCAAAGTGGTTTTAGAGTTCCACCTCAGCCAGCCATTGGTAATGCCTGCTTATTTCTCTAACTTACAAAATGAAGGGGAATGCACCCTTCACTCTCTGGATGTTGAAAGAGCCCTTCGGTTCTACAATACATCGATAGAACAAAGGGCATCTGTAAATCCAAGCAGCAGTTCATGTCCTTCAATGCTGCCTGGCTTGGTCAGCCAGTTTCCATTAAGTGTATTTCTGCTTGGATAGTGGCATGCCTGTGCCACTGTTACTCTATGGTCGCGGTCAAATTGTAGGACCAAGTGCGCCCCCATTGTACCAGAGCTGTTGCTGCATGCTTGGCGAGATCCGCTCTGTTCCCATGGATAACATTTGCAAAGCTGCTACTTGGAGCTCTGTGTATACTTTGTTAAGCACTACACTCTGGATGTTCATGCCAGACAGCACGCTTCTTTGGCAGGACAATCCTTAATGGACTTCTGTCCTGAATGAGCTCCATCTCTTACTGCCCTGCTAGGGGGGATTGGTTTTATCTTGGTACTCTAACCCAGCAGTATTAATAAATGGTGAAGACTTAAGTCCAGGAAGATATGAAACTTACGTACTCTCCATAATTTTTGATCTTCTTGGACAAGTCTTCACCATTTATTCGTACACCCACTCACCCACCCACCATCCCCCGAGCTCACTGAATCTGTTCCTGGTCTTAACTCCTTTGTTTCTGTTTGGGATGTGAAGACATTGTTCTTAGCCGACCCTTCTTTCGTGGGTCAGGAGGGCTATCTCATGCCCTTGTTAGGTTAGGTGTTCTCTAGTTTGCATAAGCTGCACCGACTCAGTAACAAAATGTACTGAGGCAGTTGGAGGGTTGATGCTGAGATAGCCTGTATGGCTCGAGTCAGTCTTGCGACACTGCGCATGCACAGCCCTACCTTGGTGCCAGCCATCCTGAAGCTGTTTAGCTTCTGCATGGTCCCTGTGTGTCTGGCTTGAACCCAGCAGTATGAATAAATGGTGAACACTTGTCCAAGAAGATCAAGAATTATGGTGAGTATGTAATTTTCAATTTTTGCTGGAATTTAGGTGAAAATGCAGAGCACGTGTCCTATTCCTTCCACTCCCTCTGGAGTCCGGCTACTATCTGCGCAGCGGGCTCACAGCAGATGGAGCACAGACACCACTGATCAATCAGATTGTTTGCTTGGTGTCATGTGCTCCAAATTCTGCTGTGAGCTCATGAAGGACCACCCAGGCTGCCTGTAATGTCCATTTAAAAAACAATACCTGACCCATTTTATGTCGGGTAGGGTAGTAAATTATCCAGACGACCTTACCCAGCCAAAAATCACCGATATTCAACCTATCCGATCCAGCTTCCTGACGGGTATCCCATCCCTACTGTACTTAGTTCTTTGTTATTTTTTAAGTTAGTTTCTCGATACTCTATGTTAGTGTGTTAATTTTTAATTTAGTAAATACTTTTCAGTTTTTCTTCAGTTCCCAATCAGTTCTAGGAATCAGAGGCCGCATTTGAAATGCAGAACTTCTAAGAATCAATCTTCACAATTGATTCATACTTTAGAGCACTAGGACAGTATTCCAGGGACCTGGGTTCAATTCCCAGTAGTTCACATTATGTCTTTCTCACTGTGGTTTATGATCTAAATTGCTTAGGAGTGGCTAATACATGCACCAAAAGCATCTAATTGTCATCTTGATTGTTCCTATTTCCAGGATTTTCGATGCCAGAGAAAGAAAGTGTGTCCAGGAAGGATTTGGTCCAACTGTGGAGGTCTATAGCTCAGCGGTTAGAGCACCGAGATGGTATTCTAGGGGCCTGGGTTCCAGTTCCCTGTAGGTCATGTTATTTCTTTCTCAGTAGAATTTGTGATCTAAATTACTTAGCAGTGGCTAACATGGCACCAAAACATCGAATGGGTATCTTGATTGTTCTAGCTGCAGTATTTGCAATACCAGAGAAAGAAAGTGTGCCGGAAGAGCCAGGTCCAACCATGTAAGCACAGCTCAGTGGTTAGAAACACTGGGACAGTATTCCGGGACCTGGGTTCAATTCCCAGTAGGTTACATTATTTCCTCATACTTATGGGTCTAGGACTGGAGGCAGTAGAACCCGGGGGCTTTTCTACAGGGAAGGAGATGATGTGAGCTACTGACATCACCTATTGCACCTCATGTACCTCACATGGTGCCTTTGTGCACTAGCCAACAACCATCGTTGACTCCTTCATGCATGTCAGTTCTGTTCTTCCTGAGTGCACACTGTGAGGTGACAGCACCTCAGTTTGACTGTCGTCAAACAAATTTTTCTGCATTACAACCAAAAGTCTTTTCGTCTGTGGCGTCGCCTTCATTTTGTTATTTTCCATGGTGTCAAAGTCCAAGACAAAGGGGGCTAGAAAAGACAGTCAGCCCCCTTTATGCATTATTGCCCCTGTGGGAAACATATCGTGGTGATGGACTGACATCGAGTCTGTTGAGCCTGCCTTGGCCCAGATCACAAAATGGATTCATGTGACTCCTGTTTCTGTGTGAACTGCCACACTCTAGAGATCAGTGCATTGAAGTGGAGTCACTTGATCCCTACTTTCAGAGGCAGGCAGTGCACATGTAAGGCCAAATGCCAGGTCTCTGGGCCCTTCCTTTGGGCCCCTTCCCAGTGCCTCCAGTACTGAGGAAGTACAGGGTCCTCCTCAACCTTCCCTCACTGAGGCATCAGAGGCCCTGGGTCCGGTTGATAGCTGTTCCTTCTGGGTGGCCTGCTGAGCACCCCCTCACCCTGTCTGTTTGCCCTGGGCATCAGACATCCATAGTGATGAGGCCAAAGATGAATGCTCGGTATACATTAGTGGACACCTTGATGTTGGGGCCTGCTGCCACCCCGGCTCCTGACACTGTCCGACGTTGATGAGCGAAGTGCTGCCAGCCATGATGCTGGGTCCTCTTCTGGTACCGTTCATGGTACTGGGAGAGGGACTGGCCCCGGGATGGTGTAGCATCCGGTCACTGAGATGGAGGTGCTAATCTCTGCACAGAGCAGCCCTTGTGGCTCCAGGGAGGAATTGACACTGCCCGTGGCAATGGATGTGGAACCGATCCTGGTGTTGGTTCTGGGCCCAACACTGAGCATGGTGCCATCTCTAGGTTTGTCCCCAGTTCCTGTGACTGTACCTCAGGAGGACCTCTCCTTCCAGACTCTGCTCAGAAATTTGCACTCCACACTGAATTCTGAGCCAGCAGCCACATGCCAGGCTAGGGCCTCCAGCTGGAGTTTATAAACATACCTAATATCCCAGTGTCCTTAGTTCCTCCCATCCAGACGGATTTAAAGACTCTCTCAGAGGCAACTTGAGGAGTCCTGCTACTGTGGCAGTTGTCCCAAACAGGCAGACAAGAAATATGCCACCTGTTGACTCAATTGTGTTGTTCTAGAGGGCATGGGATGAAGTTGGAGGAGGACGATTCAGAGGAAACATGAGGAAGAATTTTTCACAGAACAGGTGGTGGACAAGTGGAACACCCTGCCAAATGTAAGTGGGGGGCTGAAACAATCACGGAATTTAAGAATGCATGGGATAGACATAAAGGAATTCTGAAGGTCAGGGGTGAGGGGCAACAGACTTCTAGAAAAACATAAACTGAACTTATAAGCTCAAATGGGCAGACTGGGTGGGCCATAGGCCCTTATCTTCCGACACTGTCTATGTATCTATGTATCTATGCAGTACCTAAAGCCAAGTTGGTGTATTTCATTCAGTCTATAGCGGATGCCACTGTTATTCTGTCTGAGAGTGACAAAGCCATAATGCTCAAAGGAGGTCACAGTGCAGCCCATCAGTCTGGTGCTAATGTGCATTCCCAGAAGCGATGGCTTTACTTCTCAAAGACAAGTTTAAATATGAAATAATGCTTGGCATGCAGCATTACTAACACTGGCCAGTTCACAATACATCCGAGGATATTTTTGGGGATTAAAAGTGTATGCCTTGAAAAAATCCAAACTCATTCATGAATGAGTTTTCTGGTGCTCTGGCACCAAATTGCTTTGGGGACATGTAGGAGGAACAGACCAGCGGAGTTACGGTCAGAGCAGTAGATATATATTTTTCATAAAAATGCCTGCAGTCTGTTATTATTTTAACACCGACTGCCCACATACTGTACACCATCAGTGCACATTTAGATGGCGAGAGGCACCAGTTTTTAACACTTTGAAAAAATGCTCAGAAACAGCTGACAGTGTCCCTTTAAATTCCATCTGAGATAGGCTTGAACATGTCTGTTGGCAGTCTTAGTCACAGATTATACCTCTACCTTAAATTCCATTGGAATCTGTAGTTGAAAAAAAAAAAACTTGTTCTGCCTCTCAGGTGAAAAGACAGGAAAGCCAGTCCAGTGGAAGAGAGAGTTGTCTTCTGCACCCCCCACACTGGCTACTTGGGTTTTGGAATGGACAAGGGTCGCTTGGTGGGTCAGCCAGGTGAGGGAGGATCAAGTGCCCAATGGCAACTCCCTTCCTCAGTGGGAGGACACTAGGTCCTGCTGCTCAGACTGCCACCTGGTGGTGGTTGGGCATCAGGAGTGCTTAGGGGCAGGGCTGTGGTGTCACGTGGCAGCGCACGCCGAAGCCATGCTAAAAATCAGAGGATAAAATGGAGAAAAAGATGCTGGGCTGCCCACCGCCACCACTCCTCCCCCCTCCACACACACAGGCTCTTGCAATGACCAACATGGCAGGCCACCAACACAACACGGTTTTGTGCAAATGATGGATAACTGGTAAGTGCATGAGAAGGTTGGTGATGGGGCTGGAGGAGTGCCATCGCATTAGCTCCCTAATCTCCTCTGTAAATGCAGTCTACATTTTATCTCTGTTCACTAGTAAGTCCTGTTCAAATCACCTGTCTCATAACGTAAGTTATGAGAAAGGTGATTTGAATAGGATTTACTAGTAAACAGAGATAAGATGTATAATGCATTTATGGTCGGGCGATTTGATTGCGTGAAGGAAGTTGCCACGGATCAGAAGGCAAAACTCCACCTTAAATGCCAGTAAGAAGGATAATGTATTTGTGCTTCTCATGGTATATAATTATTGGTTACAGTAGTTTAAGTATGCTATAATACTTAGTGTAACATAAAGCAGAAGCAGACTGGCACTGAAACTCCCTCAGGTACAATAGGCATGGATCCAGAGCTGCTTGGTAACAAAGCTTGCACTTGACAGCATATAATACATTATTGTAGTGAGTCAATTAGTGTATAGCATCCGACTAATGTATTTCTACAGTATACTGTGTGTGATTGTCTTGTACTTTAGGTTCAAAACAAAAACACAATCTATTCGCATCATGTAATGACCAACAGATTGAATTCTCAAAAGACATTGCAGGCTATTTCAAAGATGACATCTATATTTTAAAAATGTAATTGATAACATAAATGTATCCAGTCAGTCTGAAATGGTATCATTTAACAACCAGAAAGCTGTTCTTTTAGTTGATGCCATTGGAGGCCAGGTGGAGGTATTTTTCTTTCCAAAAATGCACAAAAAAATTACTATGCACTCTTTGAAGACAGAATGCAAGGTCTAGGTCCTTTCGGACTTGCCCTTTCCTATTTCCTGAAGTAGGTTTAGAACAAGACAAATTCTCTTTTTACACACACACAGGGAGTTATCCAGTTAGGTACTGTACAAGAGAAAATGAAATGTTATGAGATGAACTATTAAAGGGGTCAAGCAATGTGTGCCAGTTGGTAGCTGTTTGTAATGTTCCTGTTTTGAAAATAACATTCATATACCAAACTGATCCATACTGAACAGTATCCAATTCAATATGATGTATAAAACTGTTTTCTGTTTTTGTTCATTATGGACAACATTCTGAACTGTTCTGTTCTTGAATCATAATGCTGCAGTTTTGACTATGTCATCAGTGGGTACAGAACTCTGAGCACAAACAAGAGACCTATCAAAGCAGTGCTCGGACTTCTGAAAGCAAGCAGTAACATAGGCCAAACTCAAAATTTCAGATGACATGAAGAGAACTGCTCAAAATGTTGTCTGACAAAAAACCTGGGTTCATTGGGGTTTAATTAGGTAAAGCTTAATACGCACCATTTGAGGGATCCATGTAGTTTCTGAAAACTGGAACATTTTGCAAGTAGCTGACAATTCAAGACAAACATGCTGCAAACAAACATTTAAAATTATAGCATTTGTGCTCAGACAAATGTTGCAAAACACAGTTTACTTACTATTTCAGCAAGAAGTTCAGCCCTAGCAGGTGCAAATAAAACAAACACAAATCCAGGGCCAGTGCCAGCATTAGGGTTTTAGGGCCCTAGCAGCATTATTAAGTCATGGGCCCCTCACATGTTACCCATGTGTATGATAGTAGCCCACATGTGCAGCGTTTTATTGTGTTTGTAGCACAACCCATGATATATTTACGTTGTTTACATGGATCTGTTCTTCCCATCCACGGCTGCCATATCCTCTGAGTAACTGGGGCATAGCTTAGTGTGGCATTTCATGGCATCTTGAAGCCACATCAGAAGGAGCTGCATAGCCCTTTATTGCTGTATTAAGAAGATACGATTTTTAAAATGTAAAAATTAATAATATAAACTGCTCTGGTTGGGGCCCCCCATAAGCAGGGGAGCTCCCAGTGACACTAGCGTTCATTGGTGCCTAAAACCAGCTATATTCAGGGGATCTGTTCATACCTGGTTGTAGACACCAATGAGCCATGCAGTTGCCGGGGGCCCCCTGCTAATGAGGGGCCTCCAGCCAGATCCAGAGTACCACTTTATTTTCTTTTATCATTATTATTCCTATTAAAGTAAAACAGCACTAATGGCATCACTGGGCTTAGCCTTCTCTCATGTGGTTTCATAACATCATGAAATTACTCACGAAAGTATATCCCAGTCAATCAAAGGCTGATGAACAGACATGGATTGGATGGGCAGTGGGGCTTCAAAGACTAACATTGCTACCGCTCTAAAAAATCACAATTATATAACTGATTGTATTGTAAACAAAATGTTGTGCATTTTTGGACAAAAGTAAAGACAAATGAGTTTGGGTTGGGTAAGGGCCCAATGACTTATCTTGCTGGGGCCCCAATGCTCTAAAGCTGGCCTTGGATCTGTTTTAAATGCCAGTCTATGATCATCTTGCTGTCTGCTTGCAGTCACGTGCTCTATACACACACACACACACACACACACACACACACACACACACAAAATGGCTTTCTGTTTCAAACACACAGTCCCTTCTCTCCCCACCCCTTCCCCAAGCTTGCAGTCCCGTCCTCTGACATACAGAAAGACGAGATCATCCTCATGGGTGATGTTAATCTAGACTGGCTTGGGTCCAACTCCAAAAGCCTTGAGCCCATTTTTAATAAGGTCCACCTCTTCAGCTTATAATAGACCCTACTAGGCACTCCAATAATGGAACTCGTCACACGCTCATTGACTGGATCCTAACCAATAGGAAGGACAGGATCACCACTGCTGGGACCCTTGCTGTCTCAATCAGTGACCACTCTGTGTTTGGAATGCTAGCCCCTTCCTGCCCCAAGGTAAGTACCTTTAGAGACTTCTCTGCCTTCAATCCTGAAGTCTTTCTTGCTGAGCTGAGATCGTCGACTGGTCTCCTCTTTTTCCACCAGAGATGTAGACTGTGCTGCTGAATATTTCTCCTCCACCTTTACCTCTCTACAGCAGAAGCACATGCTGACCACCAGGCACAAGGTTGAGGGTTATGCACTGGATGGCTGCAATGCCCCTACTCTCCATATTTAAAACTAGAGACAAATGTTAGGTCAAGTTTAAATCCTCTTCACACTCTGACTGGTTCATATATTGTACTATGTGAAATGCTTGCAAAGGAAATCCAGTCTGCAAATAGCAAGTATTGCAGGAACCTTCTTTTGCCACTGCTAGAGACCCTAAGAGCTTATGCTGTCAAATCAATGGCCCGTAGGGGTAATAATTGTAGTCAATACCCTCCTGATATGGTTATTGACAATATCAGCTGCAATAACCCTACCACCATTGCTAATACTTTCAATTCTATCTTGTCTGATCTCTCTCGCTTTGAATCTCCTATGTCCTGCCCCACTTTACCTCCCCCCTCTACTCCTCTCCCTTCTGTTCCTACACTGTACTTCCTCACTGTTTTGTGCTGCAACTCCCACCCACGAGGTCCTGCGTCCCTCAACACTATCTCTCCCTATGGTACTGCTGGACCAGATAGGATCAAACCTAAAATACTCAAATTGGCTGCCCCCTCCTTGCCAACCCTATTACATGACTGTTTAACCTCTCTTTCATCATCTCCACCATGCCTAGCATCTGGAAGTCTGCCAAGATCATTACTGTGTTTAAAAAGGGTGATCCCAAAGTGACCACTAATTACTGCCCTATTGCTATTCCACCTACCCTTGCAAGCTTCTCGAAAACGTGTTCCTCCCAAGCTTCAGACTACCTACTAAAATATTATCCACAGTGCCCCACCCAGCACAGCTTTAGACCTGCTCACAGTACCTCCGCTGCCCTCCTACAGTTCACCAGTGATGTCAACTCCAGTATGGATAAAGGTCTGCTCTCTGGTACTATCTTCATTGACCATAGTAAAGCCTTCGATTGGTTAATCCTCCTCTTATTACACAAACTTGAGTCCCTCGGGTGCTTCTCTTTGCCATACAGTGGTTCTCAAGCAACCTCCACAACCACTCTCAGTTTGTCTCATTCAACAATGTCTCTCCACCCCTGCCTCTATCATTTTAGTCATCCCCGAGGCTCCATCCTGGGCCAGTTGCTATATTCTGTTTTCATCAATGACATTCCCAACTCCCCTCTTAACTGCTGCTGCCTACAGTATGCTGATGGTGTTGTGCTTTACACTGGCTCAAGATCATTGTATGATATCAGTTCCAAGCTCATCTTGGACCTCCACAGTATCCAAACCAGGCTTACCCAAAATCGCCTCATTCTTAATGTTGGCAAGACCCAAGCCATGGTCCTGGTCCCCTCAAAAGACTCATGCCCCTGCCCTCTGATCTATTTATCCAGTGTCTTGATGGCTTCCTTGTCTCTGTGACCCATTCTTTCAAATACCTTGGCATCACACTCAACCCTACTCTGGATTTCTCACAATGTATAACTGATATCTGCAAATTCATTAATTCTAAGCTCAGAATTGCATACCGTATCTGCCATGCCCTCACCCCTGCGGCAAGAGAAGCTGTTGCCCAGGGTGTCTTTCTCCCTAGACTATGCTACACACTCACCTCCTTTTATCAGGCCAATGCTAGCTGCTTCCACAAATGGGATGTCGCCTATAACAATGTGTGCAGGTTTGCCTTGTCTGCTCCTCATCTCACCCATCACTGCTCGGCCTACTCTGATTTAAACTGGCTCTCCCCCTCTACCTGGCATCTTTACATCCTCGGCTGCTCAACTGACAACATCATCAGATCCTTCCAACCTGCCTCATTGGCCTCTATGTTTCTTCCTGCTGACCATGTCTATCAACTGTGGTCTACTACCCAGACCCTCTTGGGTGTTCCCAAATGCTCCTTCAAGATGGACGAACAAGCATTTACTCACTTTGCCCCTAAATCCCAGAACTCCTTTCCCTCTCACCTCAGGGTCTGCAAGTCTCATCCTGTTTTCAAAAGAAATGTATTCTGATACTTTAGATCCACTGATACATGCTCTTGCTTCTGACTTCTAATCTCATTCCACCCTTTGTCACTTTGTGTTACTTTGCCCTGACTCCTGCACCCATCTACTCAATTCTCAAGGATCTATATCTATTGCTGAAGTACTTGACAGGCTCGTGTATATGTTATTGCCTTATTTGTACCACATGTTTTGTTCTTCCTTGACTGTTGTTTGAAACCTTGCTCATTTATCCTCCTGGACCAATAATTATTGTTTTATCCTGTCACTGTCAGCTATTTGGTTTATTTATTCCACCTGTATTAATTAATTTTGTACCATGTAACTGCCGTGCGTTTACCTGATGTTTGTGATTGTGCACTTTTTGTTTTTTCTTTCTACGGTTGCAGTCATTGTATTCTTGTTGTTACCTGCTATGTCCTGTCCCCGGTCATGCCTGAAAGTATGCATGTTTTGTCTAGTGCACTTACCCAGTTAAAGAGCAGGTGTTTACTTCTAACAGATAGACAACTGATTATTTTATTTATTGCATTTTGGTGTATTAGTAATAACTTTATACTTCTATAATAAAATATTTGTTCTGGCAGTGAAACTAGTGTGTTTTTAACTTTTATTTCCACATTGCTAATAAAAAAGAATTCAGTGGAAACTTGGTATTATGATGTTACAAACTGCCAGCTACTTAGGAGCCCAATATATTTCAAAGAGAAACAAAATGTATTTTTTTATCTTTTTCCAAAGAAACAGATACTTCTTTAGGCAACAAACTGTGCCTTTTTATGTTGCTTGCACGCATGTGCAAGAAACATAGTGCCATCATCCAAGTTTTCAGAGGTGTGTCAGCCCGTCTTCCAATACAGTCAGTGTGTTTGCAGGCGCGGCCCCAGGTCCCCAGTCACTGCTGCAGCTGTCTATGACAAGCTGAAAATGCAGTGGCGTACAGTTGAAAGGGAGAGCTCCGCCTGAGTGAGCAGAGCTCTCCCCCCCACACACGCGTGCACACACGCACACTGCATGCTCATGTGCCTTCCCCCTCACTGTACAGCTGACGGGGGTGCCCAATCCCCTGTCGGCTCCACGCCCCCAGAAGCATCCAGGTGCCACGCTGGGACCCCACCCCAGCGTGGCAAAATCATGTTATGGCCGACAGGGTGCCCATCCCCTTCAGGCTCCCTGTCTTTCCCAGCCGCTCTGCAAGCCAAGGTGCCAAATCCCGTCGACTCCACTGTCTCCCCATTGCAGGGTGCCACGCCAGAGCACAGATGCCATGGCGCCACGGGGTGCCCATTCCCCTGCCGGCTCCACGCCCCCCATCTGCTTCTGCCATGCTGGGAGCCCACCCCAGCATGGCAAATGTCCTGAGTCGTCCTTTAAAAAAACCTGTGAAGAAAAAATGGTCTCATGCAGTCTCCCTGCCCCCCACAACCCGCACTCCACCCAGTGTGCACTCCTGCCTCCCACACCCTCACCCCATACTTACCTCCGGAGTCCGCGCCGATGTATCTTCAAAGTGACTGGGAACACATCTGCACTCTTCAAAGCCGACCGCGAACTGAGGAAATGCCTGTAAGCTGTATAATGGGATAGATAGGGTTTTTCCAACTTTGTTGCATATCTAGACATTTTTGGAATTTTTGCACCAAATTTTCAACATGGGTTTTGGGACCCCTCCTCATAATTCTTGCACTGTCATGGCTACTCGGGCCCGAAGGATGAGTTCGCAGCCACTCGTGAAATCACCTTTCCAGAATGATTAATGAAATGACACTGCCAGTGTTCATAAGGTGGGCTCTCAAAAAGCCTATTTGAAAATTTGGCGGAAAATTCAAAATGACTGTTTTCACGAGGTGTCGTTCGCCGGTTCCCAATTTTCAATATTTTCCTCCAGATTTTCAATATTGCCATTTTACCACACCTCCTTATGAGCAGTACAGCTGTCATTTTCACATCTCACTGAAGCGATGTTTCCACCCATGTAGCGCACAATGGCGCAGTCGTGTCTTGAAATCAATGTCACGGGACACATTAAGAAAATCACAGTGACACTGTTCATGAGCAGAGGTCTTAAAATGGCTATGTTGAAAATTTGGTGAAAAATTCCTAAAAATGACTGTTTTACGAGATTGCACAGTTCCCACGCGCATGCTCATAAGTTCGCTTAATTCTATATTTGCACTCTAATGACTTCCAAATTCCTAAACAGCACATAGAAGCAAGCAACATTCGGCATTGACAAATGCTTATTTATGTTTGCACTGCTGTGGTCCATCTGTATGATTTTACAATTTTTAAAACAGTAATTGGCTTCTCTTTTTCTCCCCAAGTAAAATCTGGGTATGCAGAAAATGTCTTCTGCTATATAATAACAAAAGATCACAAGTTATCAAAAATCACATATTTCTATTAAATATATAATGTTTGGTGGTATGAAGCATTATTACTCAATATAAATCTGAAACTAGGTATGCAGTTTACCACTGAAATACCTGCCAGCCTTGTCAGTAAAGATTTTCTGACATCACAGTACAATAATTCCATTGATTTTTTTTTTTGCAAGTAGTTGGCAAAATGCAAATAAAATGATAAAAAAGATAATTAAGAATCAAATGAAAGTAAACAAGAGGATTGCAGCAGTATCTAAAGGCCCCAACCATTCATGCTTTAAGATATACATCCTTACAAAGTACCTGCTCTTTAACAAAAGCTAAATAAATAAATCAATACATACTGTACATACATACATACATAGATATATACATACGTACATACATACATAATATAAATACATACATACCTACTGCACATACATACATATCCACTGTACACACATACAGTACATACATACATGTTATACATACATATTGTACATACTGTACATATATACACACATGCATACTACATAGACATACTGTACATACATACCCACTGTACATACATACATACTGCACATACCCATTGTACATACATACTGTACATACATATTGTACATACTGTCCATATATACATACATACATAATGTACATACATATTGCACATACACATACATACTGTACATACATACATACTATACATATATACTGCACACACATACTGCACATACATACTGTGCATACATAGAGTGCATACATAACTGCACATACATGCATACTGTACATACATACATACTGTACATGCCTACATACTGTACATGCATATTAGTGATACTGTACATACATACTGCACATACATACATGGTATATACCATTGTACATACATAGACACTGTACATACCTGCTGTACATATCCACTGTATATACTGCACATAATGTACATGCATACTGTACATACATACATGAATACATACAGCACACACACACATACTGTACATACATACATACTGTGCTTACATACTGTGCATATATACACATATGTACTGTACATATATACTGCACATACATACTGTACATAATGCACATACATACTGTACATGTGTACTGTACATACATACACACAGTACATACACACAAACTGTGCATACATACTGCACATGCATGCATACTGTACCTACATACATATATACTGCACATGCATACATACTGTACATACATACATACATAAATGTGCTCTAATCGCACACAAAGTGTCACCCTGCCACACAATCCCTGCAAGCACCCAGCAAACCTTTAATTCCACTGGTCAATTCCACAAAGTATCCGCTTCAATAGTTTAAATACAGTAGGACAGTACAACAGAGCTGCTCCTTCCCATTTAAATAATGGGAGAGCTTGCCAAACTATCTCATGATTTAAACGGGGGGGGGGAGGTTGCTGTGCTGTCCTGTTCTACGGTATTTAGGCTAATCAAGCTGAAACTTTGTGTAACTGACTGACTTGCTGGGAACCTTCTTAACAAATTAATTATTCTGCTAGAGTGGTGAAACAAAAGCAACATTTTATCAAATTGAGTTTTTTTTATTTATATTTATTGGCGTTTGTAAATGACAATGATCACATAAATCAATCCGGGTGACATAACAGAGCAATGCATATCCAACAAGAATCATTACAGTATGCTGTACTAAGCCCCTTGGTTACAACATGTGGGGTAAACCACCAGCAGATCTAATAAACACTCCCAAGAGAGTGTCCAAAATCACTATTATGCATCAGAGCCATGGACTTGACCATCAAAGAGCGTCTGAAAGGTTAATGAGCTGCAAAGCACCCTAGCCAACATGCTGGATGACTGTACAGTCCAAGCTGGAAAGAGGTTTGCAAGCATATGCATGAGGGCTCAATGTAGACTAGGGCAGCATGTGTGCATATAGTGTGATAGAATCAGTCCATCGAGGCAGTGGCCATCTTCCCCGCATTGATCCACATGAGGCAAGCACCTCCATGCCAGGGAAAACTATGCATATTAGCTAAATTTGTGCTGCACCACCCTACAGCCTCCAGTGCCAAGGTTTTTCAAATTCAAAATGTTTATTTTTCTTTTGGAGAGAAATTAAACTCGCTTTGGGCTGGCCCTCTGTTGCAGCGGTAGTGCTCTCACTCGTGACGCCAACAACCTGGGTTCAGAAATGAGCCTGGGTCATTGGAGGCCAGATGGGGAAGGAGGACAGCTGAGCATCCCATGGATGCGCACCTCCACAGGGATGGGAGGGAGCTGAACTCTGCTGCAACGCCACCACCTGATGACCACAGGTGGTAGTGCAAGCTGGAGCCAAGGATAGATGGGAATGGGGGTGATGTCGGCTGCAGGAAAAACACCTCCTGGGCACACAGGATGCTGTCTGCTGCAGACACTGCTCTATAGACTGGGAACTCCATCCCAAGACTGTCACTTTAACTCTGCTGGGTGGAGTAAGATCCCAGACCCCAGTCAGCCCTTCCCATGGCATGGGGAGTCATACATAAGGATTGGGGCATGGAGGTAAGTCCAAGAGAATGCAGGTTACGGGGTTTGATGGAATGGCAGGATTGGTGGGGCCGGTCAGGGCTGCCAGGCAGATAAAGTATAATAAATTAAAAAAAAAAAGCCTGCTAAGGAATGAACATGTATCCCCACCCCCACCATCAACTGCATTCTCATCATTTTTCTCTCTGTTCAGCCTGAGGTGGGAGACCACTAACTCAGTCAGGCTCAACCTTTATTTTTTAATAATTTAGTAGTCCAGCTGCAGCTGGCTGGCAGAACTTGAAACAGACAGGGTGAGCATGTGACCGCTGATGACTGAACAGCACTAACTCTGACCTTGACAGCTTTATTCACTAGATTTGTATAGGGCAGGCAAATGAGCTTCTCTTTAATTTAAATTGGTGGATGACTCGGTCTCATTTGCTAAACTGTCTCTTTCTCTCTCTCTCTCTCTCTCTCTCTCTCTCACTCTCTCTCACTCTTTTGGTGCTGCCCATTGCTGGCATGTTGGCACCTACTACATGATATTCCTGGACTTAAAGTCTTCACCATTTATTCATACTGCTGGGTTACAAACCAGAGGTGCTGGGACCTAGTGCGAGCCAAACATCTTCAGGAGGGCCAGTAGAGTTTTGTAGGGTTGAGGTAGGACTGCGTGTCATTGAAGCACAGGTCAGGAAGCAGAGGAAAAAACAGGAGCAGTTATAGAATTCGCTAAAAGTGTTTATTACTACTAGCAGTAACATTAAAAAATAAACCTGTTCAGTATAACTATTTACAAAGGCAGAATAAACAGAGAACATTAATCTGAGTTTTCCTTCAATCTCTGTGTCTCCAAAACATTGCAACTCTCTCTCTTTTATAAATTCTTTCAACCCTCCTGTTTAACGAGCGGATCAGAGAGTGCCTGTCCACTGAGTCTTTTAAAGCTTCATTGAAGAGTTATTTATTTGAATTAGCTTTTGAATATAGCATCTAGTCTATCCTGTTGCCTTTAAATGTTTTATATTTGTATTTATTATTGATGTGTTATCTTTGTTACATACTTGCGCTTTAGTACTTTGAAAAGCATATTACAAATAAATATTGATTTGATATTGATTTCATTTAATGGAGTTTTTTTGCAATGAATTTCCCTTTTTCAGAAAATGAAATGTTAGTCATATGAAATGCATAGGTGGAGTGCGGGCCCTGCACTCCAACCCATCCATAACGGTCTCCTCAGGTTTGCAAAATGGAATTCATAGGTGGGAGCGTGGGCCCTCTGTCTCACCCACCCATAACGACATTCTCAGGGTTGCAAAACAGTATCCTTAGATGGGAGAGTGGGCCCTCTGAGCCCTGCGCTCCCACCCATCCATGAGTGTAGTGCTCCCAGTTTAGCATAAACAGTCAGGGATAGAAATGAACTTTTTTCAGTACCTGCACCAAGGTGCATGTGGCAGAAAAAGTTACATGCACCACAGTCAGGTTATTTGCATCGGTGGACAAAATTATAAAAATTGAAAAAAGATAACTGATTCGGGAATTGTTACATATGAAAATGAATGCAATACTATTCTACAACACATCAGTGTCTTCATCACTTTCCCAGGCCTTTTCATCTTTTCTGGCACCATAAGGTGCTGTTTGAGGTCTCCTTGTTCTCTTTCCTGCTGACCGCCACCTAGCTATGGCATTATCTGGCGAGCACGTGGACACTGTCACTGCTCAAACTAATTGCCATTAAGGCTGACACAGTTTCTGGTCTCAAGTTTGCCCTCCAATCATGTTTTATCCGTGACATTAACGAGAAACCCCTTTCACATTCTGCAGCAGAAGATGGAATGAGGAGAAATATTTTCATCAGTGAAAGAATGCCTTTGAAGTCCTCCCTTTCTTCAGAAAGAACTCTAGTCCACATAGTAGTGGAATCTAAAGGTGGATGGTAAGCTGCATTTAGGGTCTGGACATATGCTTTCAGTTCTGACCACTGCAAGACTGCTGAAACAGCACTTTGGTTCTAGAATGTCACTGTAATGAGAAAATAATGGCTCGCCTTCTGTGTCTCCATGCTCTGTCAGGGAATCAAGAGTTAGGGCAGTTAGGTTGAAAATTCCCATTTCCGTAATGACATGGTCATTAAATTCAAAGAAATGATTCTCTATTTGATTTAGGGTGGTGGACAGCACTTCCTTCACAACAGCCACAATGCTGCTCTTCACAGTGTTTGCATCCTCATCAGGATCTGATCTACTGCGTCTTGCTGAACTGGAAGAACCAAGATCCACACCTTTGTAATGCAGCTTACCATCCACGAGACAGATTCCTGTGTCAAGGCAATCAATAGTCTCTGACCCTCTGAGAGATTTCAGTTTTGTCATGAGAGAAAGAACTTTAGCTTGCACTGAATCTACTGTTAAGTTTTTGCTGGAATGTCAGCACTAGCCTGGACATGACTGCTATGTAGAATTCTAGGAAGTTGATGAAGAACAATATCCTCAGCGATTTTATCTGCCTCAGGATTGCAGTGGCCTTTTCTCTTTATCCCTGTGCTATTTACTGACACATCCTCCAGATGTGTAACAATTACTGGCTAATCTGTCCAACACTTTCACAGCAGACTGGTGGTGTGGCAGCCACCTTGTTCCTCCACTATTTACTGGACGCAGTACCTGGATGCCCAGTGCCTTTCCTGCAGACTGTAAGCCAGTCCAGTTTAAAGCAGAGTGCTTATAGAAGCCATGCAGTAAGAATAGCAAATCCTCCACTGTGGAGTACAGTGGTGTCCCCTTTGTCACATATTTAGTGACCAACTCAAGTCTGTGTGCACAGCAGTGCACAACTTTTAAAGTTTTGCCTTCCTCCTTCAGACTTGTGGCTACTCCAGTTTTACTGCCCATCATGACTGATGCCCCATCAAAGCAGCAAGCCACTACTTTATTTTTCTAGTCTTGTATCCAGAGATCATTTTCCACTGTATGTTTTAAAGTTAATGTTATACTTTCTGCATCTGCCTTGTCTAGATGTCTAAATGCCACAAATTTAGTGACAGGGATGCCCTTTTCCAAGATGCGGACATACATTACCTCCTGTTCAGTAATACTTTTGTCTGTTGAGCCATCTGACAGAATGGAAAATAAATCTTGAGACTTCGCCAATGATATTAGATCTTCCATTTTATCTCTGCAAGTATATTCTGTGAATACTCTTGCCTGTTTGTCATTACAATAGGTTTCACTAACTGACGCCCCATTTGCTCGTAATAAGTTTATCCCATCTTTCAGATTAGTAAACGGTCGTGCTTATTTACCAAGGAAAAAAAAGTTGTTCTAAAAAGTACACTCATTTGCTCAAATTCTTTTTCCTCCATTTTTTGGACAATCTTTATTAATGGCTGCTCTGCAGGGGTTATACTGTGGGCAAAAAATGCTTCTCTGGATGCTTCATGTAAATCTGATGACTCATGAAATTCGACATTTGCTTTTCTAAAAGATGAACACCTATCCCTGAAAGAATTATTTTTCCCTGATTTATCAAATAGTTCACACCAGTCACATTTCATGATGCTCAGTTCACTGTCGTATTTAAGCCATTTACAATTCTGTTTCCAAGAGTCCACAAATGTATAAGTTTTTTTCTCTTTTAAAGGTGGCTCTCCATCATGTGGTGCAGTAGGAGGCTGAGGAGGAGGCACTGAGCTTGAGGTACACTGTGCACGTACCATCAGAAACAGAGCTAGGAGGAATCAGAGAAGAAGGCAGGACTACACAACATGCAGGTTCAACTTCAGAAACAAAGGAGTTGGACTTCGTTATGGACACATTCACACTGGAAGTACTAGTGCTGGGAATGTGCTGCATTACTGGCATCAATCTGAGAGACTTCAGACTGGCCGCTGCCACCACTAAACAGACACACATGACTGCATCTGGACATCAGCTACAGGAACTGCAGCATCCACTGCGGTCGTTTCACCACTTGTTTTGCAGAACTTGTAGTGAAAAAGAGTATTAATTAGTTTGGGTAAAGCTTTCTTGGATGGCATGGTCATTTAACAGTGGGCTGTGAGTTTGCCTTCTTATGTAATATAAATGTCAATAAAAACTGCTATGCTGTGAGTCAGAAAAGTGTATTTTTTTTTTTTTTTTAATATAGCACCTAAATTGCTAAATAGGTGGATCCCTCAGAGCCGGCAGGCAGGTGAGTGAGGTCATTCAAATAAATTCAGTTCAGTAATTTGAGATTAACTTAGATAATTAGAGTAAATTCCTTAGAACAAGTCAAGACCAAGTTAGTCCACAACTTAGTCCAAGGCAAGGCTGTTGAACCAGTTAGGGATTTATTTCTCTCACCAAAACTGATGACTGTACTCAGGGCTCAGATAAGGTGTGTACTGACCTATTTTATTCAATTTTTAATGAGTACCAGTACTCACCCAACTTTTATAAATACTCCACACTCCGTAGAACAGTGCTTCATAACATAACTGGTGATGCAGAAGGAGCAGCTTTTCCAGATTTACAGCACTCGTACGCATCTCAATTTTCCTTTACTCCCTATATTTTAAAACTGGTGAGTAAATAGCTCCTACCTGCCAACATTATTTGGAGCATAGTTGGCACTTGAAAAATTTTTTATCTAGAAAAAAACTACATTGTTTTTAAAAAATGTACTCCTCACTCCACTCCGTCCAGACATCTATACACATCTGAATTTGGTTTTACTCACCTCACTTTCAAAATGAGGAGTACAGTACTCACCCTAAAATATATTATCTGGAACCCTGACTGTACTGTACCCAACTGAAACGAGAAAGAGAGACTGTAAGGTATTTCAGTACAGTAAGTTGGAGTGTATAATTTCACTCACACTAGGAGAGTATGGTAGTGGGGTGATGAGCCAGTGACAGTCGTAGTAGGTGTAACACTAGGTAACACTACTAGCACAGCACAGATACAGACTGACATATTGTGCAACTTGAATGATTACACAGGCTACACACTGTAGTTAGGATGCGGCAGTGACTCAGTGCTTCCTTAGTTCAAAACAAAAAAGTTTTTTCTTAAATTGTATCCGATTTCACAACAGACAAAAAGTATTACTGAAGAAGAGACTGACAGCCAGTGAAGCTATAATTCACCTTGAATTCCTGTTCTTACCTCAGTCTGACAAAAAGTAAATTATGTACAAGATAAATGTGAAAAGCTCACACTGTTATAACACACAACGACTAGACTGGTACTTAATGGTTTTAAGGCTAGCTTCCCCTCACGTATTTAGACACAACCGGTGCTGGACGGACTGGACTGGAGACAACAGTGGTTTGTCAACTGTTGCAGACCTGGAACTGAGACTAGACTGTGAAGGATTAAGACTGCAGACTGCCTTCACAAAAAATGAAAAGCAGTTGCCTATTCTGAAAGACCACCAAGTATTTTTCCGTCACACAAAGTGAAGTAGGGAATCAAAATATGCCAATGTTGTGGACCTGGTAAAACCACAGTAGTTGTTCAACAGGCAGACAGTTAATCTCCTATAAGTTTGACCCTTACTTTATTTTAGATTGAAAAAAATAAACAAAACAGCAACTGCCCTTTTATCTGGGCTGCAGCAAATCTCACACTGCCTTCGCTTAAGGTTTATTATAACACACTGGTACTTAATGGTTTTAAGGCTAGCTGCTTCCCCCCTCACTTATTTAAGAGTACTGGATGGACTGGACTGGAGACAATAGTGTGTTGTCAAACTGTTGCAGACCTTGGACTAAGGCCCTGTACACATCAGGCTAGTTAAAACGTTTTAAGGTGTTTAAAACATTTTAACTAGCGCAAACACGGTGCCCGTCCGCATTTAAGCACGGTTTCAAAGCGTGTTAGGAAACCGTGCTTATACCCTGCTGCGAACTAGTCTCAAGTCCATTTTTAAAAACGGTTTTATGAGAGAAAGCGTGTTACCGTGTAGTGTGGACGGGCGTCTGCATATTGCTCCTCCAGGCAGCATGTTAAGGGTTGTAGAGAACCCGTTTTAAAAAACGTTATTGAAGGCAGATGCAGACGGGAGTCGGCTGTGGTATAACAGAGTTAAAACTCTGTTGAAGACTGATCTGAACGGGCTACTGTGGTGAGTTTAAAAACGTTTTTAAAACGTCTTTTTAAACCGGTGCAAATCTTCAGCGCTAATGTGTACAGGGCGTAAGAGACTCTGAGGGATTAACACTGCTGCAGCTTAATACGTATTAAATGATTTTTTTTTTTTACAAGCTCCCTGCCCTCAAATAAATAAATAAATAAAAATGAAAAGCAGTTGTCAACTCTGAAAGACCACCAAGTATTTTTTTCTCACACAAAATGAATAAGTAGGGAATCAAAATGTAGCAATGTTGTGATCTGGTAAAACCACAGTAGTTGCTCAACAGGCAGACAGCTCCTGTAAAACTGAACTTTATTTTAGATTAGAAAATAAAAAAATATACAGCAACTGCCCTTTCATCTGGGCTACAACAAATCTTACACTGCCTTGTCTTAAATTTATGGTTTATCATAACACACAATCACTGGATTGCCAGGTTTTAATGGTTTTAAGACTAGCTTCCAATGTGTATTAATTTAAATGTTTTTTTTTTTTTGTTTTTTAGACTCAGTTCCAGGTCTGCAACAGTTGACAAACCCACAAAAAAGAAAAGCAGTTGTCTGAAACTAGCACAAGGATTCTTTCCCCAAAAAATTAATGAGTGAGGAATTAAGATGGCAAGGTTGTGATAACTGTGTTGGGCAATTGGTGGTGTTAAGTCCTCCTTTCCTCACTTAGAGTGTATAAAAATGAACTGCAACTGCTCTTTTTTTTATATTTAGTCCCTTCTGCTGCTGCAAGCAAACACGACTGAAGAAAATCCCCCCCCCCCTTGCTTGGGGAGGTGAAGTCTCGATTAAATTTGCTTGCCAGATAGTTATTTCCAGCTGTACAAACTTTTTTTTTTCTTAATTACAGCCTTTAGCTGTTAAACACACTCTACCTGCCTAAGATACAGTTAATAATATTGTTTTTGCACAGAAATGAAAAGATTAATTTGGGAACTGATCGCGATCACAGAGCTTCCACCTAGTGACAGATCACACACAAACGCTCCACAAAACTGCATAGCTGCTGGATTTGATCCGCATGCCTATGTTAATCTTACTGTATCACAAGGGTGACAGAAAGAGGCACACGTGGTATAGTAATGTTAATACTGCATAGGATATGCCAGAGCTAAACCACTAGGTCCTGCCTTAGCTCTGGTGGACTCCCCGCCCCTGTGCAGTCCAGCACCCAACCCAGCCCCTACCTACCAGTCACCACCATAGCTCTGGTCATGAAAATGAGCGCCTGCCTTATTTGTACTGTAGCTCCTACTGAACCTGCTCTCCGTCTGGTGCCGGCGCATCCTGCCTCCTTTTCTCTGGACACTCCTCGTGCAGATGCTCCCGATGCTCAGTCCAGAGTCCTCAGTGGAGCGTGCTTGTCGCAAGCGCGTGCAACACGTCAAACTAAAAAAAAGTTTCAGCCTGCCTGTACACATAGCACTGGCGCCTTAGTGGCAGCTCGCAGTACTGCAGCCTAAAGACTATACAGCCTACCTGCACTACTGTGCAAGCCAGAGACAAAACTACATTCACCAGCCTGTTCCTACTTGCACTGGGTACAGGCTGGGTATGCTAATTTCGACCCCTGTAAACAGTATGCATAGTTGGGAGAGTGGGCCTCTGGGCCCTGCGCTACCACCTACACATAAGTGCAGACACATAGCACCAGCCTAGAGGCATTCCAAGCAACCCTCATAATGCTTATTTGCCAGTATCTCAGTAACTGTAGCAAGTGCAGAAAAAAATCTTCTGCAGTTGTATTTATGACCTAGCCACTTCCACGCATACTTAGTATAAGCTGCGGTTAGTGAAAAATCCGTATCTCAAGCAGTTTGCGAGATATAGGCGCCAAAAGGCGCCACGACCACCACAATGCAATCCTATGGGACAATTTGCAACTCCGGAATGCTGTAACTCTAGAACCAGTGTAATTTGTTTCACTGAACCAGCAAAAGGCACATCTGTGGTGCAAGGGACTGCTACCCTGCAAATTTCAGCTCAAAAGTCCAAACCATGTAATGGCAGTGAGGTGTTAAAGAAACCATGATTTTGGGGAAGAGTACTGTTACAAACTGTGGAAGTTTCGCAAATTTGCGAAAGTGTCATGTTCCCATTTGCAACAGTACAAACGGCCACTTCAAAATACACATATTTCTGGGTCTTTTTGGAAAAAACTGAAGCATTGGTGCTATTCCTAGGACCCCGTCTAGGAAAACACAACAGCTGGTGTTTACCTAGGGGCACTATTTTTTTGAACTATAACGTTTTTTCTCCACTGCTAACTGAAAACAAGATGGCGGCAGCACAACATTAGGGCATCTGCGACAGAAAAAGGTACTTTCGCAACACCAGAACTTGTTTTCATGTGGAATATAATTTCTAGGGACGTGGATATGATGTTCTATCCACACTATCTGGCATTGTCCTTTCCCCTTTAAATCTTGCTGGAAGTCTTCAAGCTGGTTCCTCCCACCCACGTGGTATAACCCTCGACTCCACCCCATGACGCCAGATCTCCCTTTCCACTGGAAGAAGCAGGTTCCCTCCTTACACCCTCCCGTGTTGAGTAGGCCCTGGAGCTCAAATCTTGGATTTACTTCCAAAACTTAAACTCACAAGAGTTTCGTCTTCAGCTCTGGCTTTGATTGCAACTGCATTGGAGGACCAGTCCTCACCCAGAATTTCACGGTGTCTAGGTGGACAGAAGATGTCATGTACCAACCCACATGCCACGTCGTTTACTGCCTGGAGCATGAGCACGACCCCAGGCTTGTGAGATTTGATGGATTTATGCAGTAGTCAAAGACTGCCTTGCCCACCTGAAGTTGGGCCGCCCGGAAAAATGGCATCCGGCGGTCAAATATAAGGATGCCCATAGGGTGGTCTCCGACGAACAGCTTAAGGTCTTCAAGAAGGAGGCAGCCCAGGCCACTGCACAGTCCTCCTAGTCTTGACCTTCAGTCCCACTCAAGTTGGGCCACTTGACCGGGCTCCTTGAAGTGCTATGCACTCTCCGACTAAGGAAGAAGGCACTTGAGTTCACGCAGCTCTAGACCTCACAAGAAGGAGTCCAGGAAAGAAAAGAGAAGACTCACCATCGACGTTCTTGGGACTGAGAACTTTCTCGGTCTCAGTACTCTCAGGTTTTGACCACTGTCGAAACAGTGGCCTTGGCCACTGCCTTCCACTGTGCCCCATCAGGCCATTCCGGTTGAGGCGCCAGCGGGCGATGTGGCAGAAATTTTTTCTTGACACTGTCAATTGGTTGTCATCTGAAGAGGCCGATAACTCCTGACTTAGGACACTGGTCCAGCCAGTGACCAACGAACTCTACTCAGCCCGCTGGGCCAGACCTTCCAGTCACAGACCTAGACCAGGAGGAGATCGGCCTCTCCGGCTCCCTCAGAGATCCCCGTTGGCACCTCGGTGGTGAGGGTGTAAGTCATCCTTATCCTCTGGGTTGAGCAGGTCCCGCCAGCATCAGTGGTCTTGCTCTCAATACCAGGAAGTGGCACCGCGCTACCTCTTTGCCCTCCTCGGCTGAGGAGAGGCTCGGCACAAACTGCGTTGATGCTACGAAGACTTGAAGTGGCAACAGCTGTTGTTGTCAGACTAAAGATGACTATGGCTCCCACGGCCATCCTTGGCAGTCGCCCAACAGGCAGACGCCAATGCGCCCAATGGGGCGGTCCAGCACTGTTTCTCTGCCCATGGAGGCCAGTACGAGACGCTTCAGTGCGGCTGAAGTTGGCCTCTCCACCAATCATGGTGGAGCCGCCACCCAACAGCCACCAACCGGCGCTCCGCCCAAGGAGTCAGTCAGCTCAGGACTTCCCCATTGGCTGTCAGTCACTCCTACACCTGACCACCAGCGGCAGATCTGGAGTGACTTGGGTGGTCGACACCACTCTGTCACGGACTCCTCAGTTTCAGAAGATTCCTCTCTGCACTCCCATCCAATCGACATGGAGTCGTGGGGACCTTTGACGGAGGAAGGTCCCACGTCCTTCATGGGCATCCTCCGGCTCATCTCCGAGTCCACATGGATGAAACTGAAGCCCATTTAGAAGCAGGCTTGCTATCTCCTTACAGATATTCTGGACAAAGGGACTCTCAGTTGCAGGCTTTCCCAGTGGGCGAGGCCACAGTCACCCTGCCCTGGAGCTCTGGCAGTGCTCAGCCTGTTGCCCTGCACCCTCAGCCGGATGGCCCTAAGTATGCAGTGCCCACTGGTATGCTCTCTGGGTTCCAGGCGCCCTTTGGCCGAAAGGTTGGTGGGAAACTCAGTGTTTCAGCATGTGGGCATTCAGGGGATGTCGACAGATCGCTGAACAAGGAGTCCAAGAAATTAGATCATTTGGCCAAAAAGGTATACGCTGCCCCCTTGCTCAACTTCCGCCAGACGAGCTTGGCCGTCGTGATGGTACACTTCTCTCATGCCCTTCTGGGCTCTCTGGATGAGGAGATTCCTCATCTTCCTGCGGACCTCCAGACAATGGTTAAGCAGGTCCGAGACCAGGATCGTGCTGTGGCCAAACAGCAACTTCAGACAGCTTTGCACTTTGGGGAATCCTGTGCCCGCTAGGTGGCAGCTGCAGTTACCATGCACCATAGGGCTTGGCTGAGGATCTCTACCTTCACAGCAGACACTCAGCACAAGCTGGCGGATGTCCTTTTTTTGGGCACTGACCTGTTTGGGACTGGTGTGGAGGGTCACCTCCAGCGTATCGAGAAATTCAGTGCAACCTTGGACCCTGTGACATCTGCCCAGAAGGATCCCAAGGGCTCCAGGCAGCAGAAGCGCAAGCCCTTTTCTCCCTCCACTCCTGCACAAAACCAGCCCAGCATCGGTCTGGCCAGCAGGCTCAATCCTGGTGACCAAGGCCCAAATCTGTGGCTTCAGCGGTGCCAAAGCCCAGAGGGAAGGGACCTGGTGGCTCGGGACGGGATGGGGGTTGCCACCCTCATGCCAACCATGCCTCCCCTGGGTCTTTCTGGGGGGCTCCGCCACTTTCTTTCTGCTTGATCTGCTGTCACCACGGACAATTGGGTTCTGGATGAGGTTGGTCAGGGTCTACCTCTAGAGTTCGAGCAGTACCCTTCCCAGCTGAGTCTGCGCCCCACGGGAGGACTCTGTATCCGCAGACACTCGGCTGGCTCTCCGAGACAACATAGCCCAACTCCTCCACAAAGAGGTCATGGTCTGAGTTGCAGATCCTCCAGAACACTCAAGATTCATCTCCAGGTGCTTCCTGGTGCCAAAGCAGATGGGGGCTGCCGCCCCATTCTAGATCTGCATAACCTGAACCAATTCCTCAGGTCTTGCACCTTCCGGATGGTAACTCTTTCCCAGATCAAACCATCTCTGGAGCAAGACATGTGGTTTTGCGATCTGGATCTTCAGGACATGTTCTTTCATATCCCAATCTGTCCGTCCTGCTGAAGGTTCCTCTGCTTCCGGCCGAGGGCCCTTTCTGATTCAAGCCATGCCTTCGGCTCTCCTCCCCAGGGTCTTCACCAAATGCATAGCAGTGGCGGCAGCTTACCTGAGATGCCGAGGGTCCGGGTGTACCCCTACCTGGACGACTGGCTGATTGCAGGTCCCTCAAGCAGGAGGTGGAGCGGTCAGGGACCTGGCCCTCCAGACCTGCACTGATCTTGGCCGCCCTAGTCGGCGAGGTCAAGTTGGGGTCATGCCCTACGCAGGTGATCCAGCTTCATCTGGGCAGAGCTGGAGCTCTTGCCAAGCCAGAGCTCGGCTTCCGGACAGGGCAGAGGTGTTCTCCTTTGCCCAAACATTTCTGGTTGGGCACTTGCGCCTGCCTGGGACTTCCTGTGCCTTCTGGGCTACATGGTGGCCTGCACCAGCATGGTGCAATGGGCCAGTTGGCATATGTGCTCCTGCAATGGGGCTGGCCAGCCAGTGGTATCAGCATGAGTCACTTCTACCAACTGGTCACTGTGACCTAGAGGATGTGGGACACACTCCAGTGGTGGTTAGTCCAAAAGCATCTGCAGGAAAGGATCCTTTTGTCCTCCCGAGCCGACGGTCATCCTGATGACCAACGCCTCTCTCACGGGCTGGACTGCCCATCTGGAAACACAGAGTCCACGGGCTCTGGACCCCAAGGAGTCCCGATCACCATCAACCTGCTCCGAGCAGTCTGGCAAGCTCTGACTGCCTTCGCTCAGTTTGTTGTTGGTCAAGTGGGCCAAGTCCAGATGGACAATATCACAACCATGTACTACCTCAGACAAGGTGGAATGCACTCCTTGCCCTTGTGCAAGGAAGCCCTCGTATTTATTCTCTTGAGCGCAGCTTGAGGCAGATCTCTCAGCCACCCATGTGGCAGAAGCCTCCAATCAGCTGGCAGACGCCCTCAGTCGGGTGGGCAAGGCGTCTCACGAGTTGTGTCTCCATCCAGAGGTAGTTTACAGTCTGTTCTCCAAGTGGGGCACCTCTCAGGTAGACCTGCTCGCCTCCAAGGAGACTGCAAAGCTGAGGCTGTACTGCGCCCGCCCCCCTCAGCAAGGAACACTGCAGGGGATGCCTTCTCGAGGTCTTGGACCCCAGGCCTCTTCTATGCCTTCCCTCCACTTCCCTTAATCCACAAGGTGTTGCTCAAGGTCAGGAGGGACAAGGCACAGGTGATCCTGGTGGCTCCGAACTAGCCCCGCCAGTTTTGGTAGCCAGATCTTCTCAGCCTCAGCAACAGACACCCGCAGAGCCTTTCCATACACCCAGACCTGTTCTCAATCCACCAGGGGAAGGTACTCCACCTGGACCTTCAACCCCTGCAGCCGACAGCCTGGTTCCTGAGCTAGAGTTCCAGGCTGTGGGTCTCTCTAAAGATGTCCTCACTGTCGTGGTGGCATCTAGAAAGGAACTGACCAGAAAATGCTATGCCTTCAAATGAAACAGATCCTCCATTTGGTGTCGGGGCAAGGGGTTGGACCCTTCGACCTGTCTAGCATTTTGGACTACCTGTGATCTCTCTCGGGGGACTTTGGTCAGCGACCCTTAAGGTGCACCTGGTGTTATCTCTGCTTACGGGCGAGGCTGGTCAGCAGTCGGTCGCACAGGAGAAGGTGGTCTGGCGCTTTTCAAAGACCGAGGTCACATTCCCTCCGGTGCTTGAACCACCACCACGGGACTTGTTGCTGGTTTTGGCAAAGCTCATGGGCAAGCTGATGCCGGGTGTGACATGTCTCACCAGTCATGGAAGACCGCCTTCTGGTGGCTATCATGTCAACCAAAGGATCAGTGTGCTCCAGGTGCTCTTGGTGGAGTCTCCTTACCTGGTCTTCCACAGGGACAAGGTTGTCCTGCGCCCAACCTGAAGTTCCTCCTGAAGGTTGTATCAGAGTTTCACCTGAATCAGGTGATGACTCTTCCAGTGTTTTTCGAATCACACCTTGGAGGCTGAACACAGATACCATACTCTGGACCTGAGGCGAGCGCTCGCTTGCTACAAAGAGCGCACGGCTGGAGTTTGGGGAGAGGTTTGCCAGCTGTTTGTCACTTATGCTGAAGCCGCACCTTACAGACCTGCAGCCAAGTGGACAACTGGCAAGTGGATCACTTCCTGCATTGATTTCTGTTATAGGTTGGCAGGTAGAAAGCCTCCCAGAGGGCTTTGGGCTCATTTCACCTGCCATACCGCTGCATCGGTGGCTGCTTCTAGGGACGTACCTATCCAGGAAATCTGCAGGGCTGCTACCTGGAAGTCAGCACACACCTTCATTTCCCATTACCACACTGACTCAGATTCATGCCAGGATGCTAGTTTTGGGGCCTCAATTCTCCAATCCTTATTTCCTAAGTAGGGGGTGTGCGTCTTGCCTCCCTCCTCCCGGAGAACAGCTAGGAGTCTGCCAGACCATGCAGATAGAACATCATATCCACGTCCCTACAAACACAGGTTACTCACTTGTAACAGTAGTTCTAGGAGTGGTATATGATGTTCATCCACACAGACCCACCTGACCTCCACAGGCTCAAGCGCACAACCTCTGCTTCCAGCGGGCAAAGATCTGGCATCATGGTGTGATGCCGATGGTTATACCGCCCGGTTGGGTGGGAGGAACCAGCTTGAAGACTTCTGGCAAGATTTAATCCTTGGTGTGCTGCGGACTGATACATCAGTCCAAAATTCCTATACATTCTAATTCTGTTGGCAACCTAAGGGCTAAAGAGGAAAGGACAATGCCAGACAGTGTGGATGAACATCATATACCACTTCTTTGCTGTTACAGGTGCGTAACCAGTGTTTTTCCCCCAAAGGATATAATGGGAAACTTTAAAATTTTAATAAATGTTTTAATGGATTACATTTTTTTTCACCAACCTTTTAAAAAGGCACTTCCCTGATCCAATCCCCATATACCCTAAAATTGCGGACCAGATGGACAAGCCATTTGGGCTGTACAGATGAAACAGAATTAGCAAAAGTTGAGAATTTTTCACTCTGATGCTCCGTAGCTTCAAATCCGACTGGAATGAAAATTTCCAGGTCCAAAGATCTTAGGTGTGACAAAGCGCATGCCAAATTTCAGGTGAATTGGTCAAACAGTTACAAAGTTATTAAAATGCAAAGTTTTGGGTCTAACATAGAAGTGTTGCGTGCAACCCTAATTATACCTGTCCTACTGGGCAGGTATAATATGTATGAATGCAAAAACTACGTTAACTCATTCACATCACAAGAGCTCTTTGAGACTTCCACCACCTGTGTCCCGTGATACTCTTAAAAGGCCCAGGATGCAGTGCTAAGCAAAATTAAGCCATAATCAGCTTGTCACAAACAAATGCGAATACCTCTTGAATTGTAAGTGCTACACACAGTGAGAGAAGCAAGTTGTTCAGCACAAAATTACCTTTCCAGTGGTGATATGTAGTCAGTTGTAATCAATTGATTTTATTTTATACTAGCTGAAATACCAAACAGTTTTTGGGTTTTTTTCAGGTGCTTAGGTGAGGCTTGAGAGAACAAATGTCAGCCATGCACACCATACCATAAACAAATGTGAATAATTCTTAAAGTATACCTGGTAGACACAAAGTATCAGCGGCAAAGTTGTTCAGCACAAAATTACTTTTTTTTTTTTTTTTTTTTTTTTTTTTTACACACTCCTACCTGACGGGCATCTTGCAGTAATCCACACCTGCCATTGGTGCACCTGACCGCCTGCCTGAACAGTGTTTCACCTGACGACAAAAATCGGGTTCAGGATTCCCGCTCTCCTGCCTCCTTGAGAGGCCCAAAATCCCAAGAGTGAAGTCAGGGATAGACAGCCGACATTGAGCGTATGGGACCAGGCCACTGGAGGTTCTGTCGCTCTCTCGAGGAGGTATTTTTGTTTACCCAAACTCCCCGGAGTTCGGATGTGCAATGATGCCTTAGAGTGTCTGCTGCAGCCCATCCCACTACTATGTGCCCGGCGTGCGCACACCCTCCGGCTTCCACCGTGGGTTGCCGTTGCACCAGGCAGTCCCTGGATCCCTCCCCTAGAGAGAGAGGAGCAGTTTATGGATGCTCAATCCTCTCTCCCTGCTGACCCCTGGTGCTCTGGGTTTGGTTCCCAAACCTGGGCTGCCGACATGGCGCGAGGCGTGGCGTCAGCGCCTCAACCCTCAGCGCCACGGACTGGCACAAAATTACTTTTCTAATGGTGCTATGCAAATAGACTGCAATCAATTTGGTTTTTATTTTATGCTAGTTGAAATACCAAGAAACTGGGATTTTGTTCAGATTTATTTAAGATGCTTAAGTGAGGCTTGAGAGATACAATGTCAGCCATGCATGCCAGACCATAAACAAATGTGAGTAACTTCTAAAGTATACGTGATAGACACAAAGTATCAGAGGCAAAGTTGTTCAGCACAAAAGTACCTTTCTACGGTGTTATGCAATCAGTTCTAAGCAATTTGGTTTGTTTAATATTTAGGTAAAAACTGCAGACTTCCTCAGGCGTTTCAGGCCTGACTGAAAGTCAGCTGAGTGAGTCTACAGTCATTACTGGCCTGAATGGCTATGCTTTCAGGCGCCACCTACAGGTGCATCCAGGCCTGAATGGGTTAATGCACTAGCTGGGGTTGAGATCATGTCTTTCAAAGTATGGGAAATGTGGGGTTAGGGTTCCCACCCAGCCCCACCCTCCTCCACCAACCATACAGTACCACCTCATCCCACCTCCACACACCAACAGGCGTCAAGGTGTGCCTTGGGGTCATCAGCTCACCCATTCCATAAGTAAATAAGCTGAAATGGACCTAATGCTCACCCCACTCCATAAGTAAATAAGTGGACATGGACACATTACAGGAGAATGAGGTGAGCGTTAGGGTCCATCTCAGATTATTTACTTATGGAATGGGGTGAATTTAAACAATGACCCCAAGGTACACCGCAACACCTGTTGGTTTGTGGAGGGAGGGTATGAATGGTAGTGTGTTGGGTGGGAGAAGGCGGGTGGGGTGTTAGGAGTTGGAAACCCCTAACATCACATTTCCATACTTTGAAAGGCATGACATCAACTCCTCACGGAATATGGACATATAGTTGTGGTAAAATTAGCCACAGACACAACACTGCGGTCACTTTGTCGAAAAGTTGCCATCGTCTGTACAGAGGTCATGGGCAAAAAGGAGTCACAGCGACTATTTAGTGGGGACGGCAAGACAGCAACGTTTTGCACCATTGATTCTTAAGTTTTCCCTGTGCCTGCAGTCTGTTAGGTGGGTCATGCAGGATGGGCATGCTGCAAAGTAACATGCGAAAAGATGTCTCATACTGTACATTGTCCTGTATTTATACCTGGACCAAACCTACTCCGTGTCTTCCCTTTCCCCTTAAAGTATAAATGCTCCTCATAGTGCTACCAAACTGTTATAGTTCTGCTGGGTGTGAAAGTGGGGTGGGTCGACCATGGGGTGCTACTGAGAGCTTGGATAATAGTACAATCAAGTGCCCCCTCATGGCTCCACACCCCACCAGTCACAAGTGTCTAATTCCTGAAATAAATAACAGGTTAGGTACAGGGTCATAGCTTTAAAATAACTGTTGCTTTTCCTGCATCTCACTTTTCTCCCCACTCCCAGAAAGATGATACAATCACTGGCAAGCGCATTGCCGAGTGTTCAGTCGCTGCTCACCACTTAGTTGGTAAAATAAAGTGGGCGGTGAAAGGAGATCTGACTCATTGTCAATTTACCTTGACTTAGCTTTGTCGAGTGTTCAGTTGTAGCTCACCACTTAGTTGGTAAAATAAAGTGGGGCGACCATTTTATCATTCCGTTTGTTGATTTGCTCTATTTTGTCCGGCGACCACAATTAAGAATGACAGTTCCAGTAACTGTCTTGTTGTCACGACATAATGTCCGCAACTAATTAACCGCAACATTATGTCCGGGGACCAAACGTCCGTACACGACCCTCACTAGTGCATTAATGTAGTTTTTCTGCATTTAATTTCTATACTATTTAATGAAATGAAAATAAAGAAATATCTGAACAGGTAACGTAATGGAAAGAAGTAGTGCAAAGAACAGTAGTTATTTTTGAGACAGTATAATAGTACCAGTATTTTACTATGGGACGCTGCAATTCCTCCGTAGATATGTATATGGCCCCACAGTTCCATGTGGAACATCAGAGACCAAACTGTCAACATTGCCATGTTATTACCACACCTCAACTACCCTGGTATAGAGAAATTGTGAAATTCAAGGAAAAACATAATTATGCACAACCGCAACGTCATTCTGTGCCACAGTTGTGTAAACACATTTCAGGCAGGATGTGATAAATGACAGCTGTATTGTTCATGAGGTGGTGTGAAAAATGGCCCTGCTGACAATTATGCAGCAAAAAATTGAAAAGTAGCAAAGTTATGTGAGTGCATAAAATAAATTCAATGGACGCACATAACTGGCATTTTTAGGAATTTTTTCACCAAATTTTCAACATGGCCTTTTGGAACAACTCCTCATGAACTGCCACTGTCATTTTGTTCATCTGGTGTTAAAAACGTGACGTCAGTATTGTTTATGTGCCATTCTACTTGCTAGTCATGCATTTATCATACTTTTGTGCAGGATGAAAAAATGATAGCTGTAGTGGTCATGAGTTTATGTAAAACTGGCAAAGTGAAAAATTTGGAGTGAAAATATTATAAATTGGCACTTAAAGCGTGTGAAAATGACAACGAAAGCAAGTGTAACTCAGGCGTTGTTCGTATTTCTGGACCAGATTTTGTTATGGCCTTTTGGGACCCCACCCATGAACAGTGGCACTGTCGTTTCGTTACTTGGTCCAGAAAAGCCATTCCACACAGTGACAGCAAACTCACCTTCCAGGACGATAACTAAATGACAGTGCCATTGTTCATAAGATGATCTCCCAAAAGCCCGTATTGAAAATCTGGTGAAAAAAATATGGAGAAATGACAGATACACGAACATAAGTTCAAAATGCCATTATCGGGCATTATACGGCACTTAACTTCATTCTTCAGTTTGTGTTCGGCTTTAAGGTACAGATGTGTCCCAGTCCACAGAAGAGGTAGAAGACTATCTTGTGTGGTAAGTATGGGACGGGGGTGAGGGGTCGTGAGACAACGAGGGACGCTTGTTTTAGGATTTATTAAACAAACAAACAAAAAAGAAGACATTGGGGGACAAATTTTCTTTTTACAGGATAAAAGATTTATTTCAGCAGACTGAGGTGGGCTCTCCAGTGTGCGGAGTAGTGGAGGGTGGTTGTTGACAATGCCGACAAGTGGATTGGGCATCCCAATGTTGGCCAACACAACAAATGTTAGAAAGGTTTTTTTTTTTGGGGGGGGTCCGACTGACGGTGGGCATCTCGATGTTGGAATCAACATTTTAAAGGAGATAGTAAATGATTTTTACATAGTTAACTGCTCTTCCATCTTCATTTCCATGCCAGTTATGTACTCTGACATACTTTGATGATTTTTTGATAAATAAATATTCAAGCCTTGGGGTACAGTTCCACTCTCCTCACCAGTTACTGCTCTTAATTTTCGTATTTCTAAGACATTCGATGACATCAGAAACTCCCATTCCATGCTATTCATCCGAATGGTCTGGAATAGGAGCTTCTGATGTCACATAATGTTCAGGCAGTATGAAAAGAGAGAGCAGCAACTGCTGAGGAGAGAGGGATTCAGGCTAGTTAAAGGCAACAATATTAGATTATTAATTTAACAAAAAAGGCCAAAAACATATCAAAATACTTGGTAGCCAATAAAATAACTTGAGGACATGTAGCAGTGTAAAAATTGTTTCACCTTTAAAGACGTAATTATTTCGGCACACTGGGGGTAGACTCCCCAGTGTGCCGCAGTACTGGAAGGGGGAAAAATAAATGCTGACACGGGGATTGGGAACCCCTGATGGCAGCAGCTTACAATAGGGCAATTCAGTGGCATTCCTAGAATCCTGCATCAAAGTGTAATTTCGATGCAAGATTGTGCATCTAAAAAATGGCATTTCGACGCAGGACTCTGCACCATAAAATGACACTTCAATGTAGGATTATTTACCAGGATTTATAAACAAACAAACAAAACAAAAAGATGTAGGGTGACAATTCTCTTTTTTTACAGGATAAAAAGAATTAATTACATTGGCACACTGGGGGTGGGCTCTCCAGTGTGCCAGAGTAGTGGAAGGAGACTGCTGACAATGCAGACAACCCGATGTCAGCCAACACAACAAATGTTAGAATGGGCTTGGGGGAAGGGGCATCAGACACCGGGAGTAGGCATCCCGGTGTCAGAATCAACATTTTTTTTTTTTGTATATTCTGTTTATTGAAAGTTTTAAAACACATGGACTGATGCACGCTATGTACAAGAAGCAACACATATAGACAAAAATACATACATACAAACAAGTCCCAGTCACATCATTAATTTATCATATATATTCCACTTACAAAAAAATGTAGCCGAGTGTGCAAATATATCCCATTAACTTTTGTATACTTAACTACCCCCAGCTAATCATACCCGTCGGTAAGAGACACAAAGAGCAATCCCTCGTCCCACTGCCTATTTATATTATGCAAGAGGGCCAGGCCCGCCCTCATTCTCTGACTCCTGGGTTAACTGTTCATAATCCCCCTCACCCACAGCCACGGGAGGTGAATCCCAAGCCCTGTCAAACGCTCTACGCTTAGATATTCAACCCTGCACGGAGCATTAAGTTTTCGGACACACTCAGGGTTGCCAAGAAAGGCACCTAATCTCTCAAGAACCTCTCCTTCTCATCTCTGACTAACCATGTGAGTCTCTCTAAAGCCAGTGAGCGCAGAACCAGCCTTCTCCAGTCGGCCAACGCGGGTCCCTTTCCATCCACCCAGGTGTTCTGAATGCAATGCCTGGCCAGCACAAACACCATCCTTGCCCATCTAGGTAATAATTGCCATTCCACTTCCCCTTCTATTCTTTCTACCCCAAATAGACAAACTAGTGGGTCACGGGTCAGTCGGCCCCCCATCCCTTTGTTTACCTCCTGAACTACCCTTCCCCAGAAGTTAGCCAAGATGAGACATGTCAAGAAGCAATGAAAAAAGGTACCCATCCCTCTCCTACACCTTCTGCAATTTGGTGAGATAACAGAGTGCACCCTATGCACTGCCACTGGCGGCCAGTATATTCTGTGCAAAAACTTATAAAAGCCTCTTTAAATTTATTACAAATCATAATTCCTCTGGCATACCTAGCACCAGCTCCCAGTTCCTTCCGATATCTGTAGTCCTAAATCCCTTTCCCACCGTGCCTTTGTGGGGCCCGTTAGGTCTGGCCAGCTCTGCTTCTCTAGTTTAGCTATTTTCCCCAACAAACCCTTTTTGGTCCTTCCTAGCCTGGCATATCACCTGCTCAATTCTACTTGTATGGTGCCCCCTCCTTCCGCTCATGCCCTGTTGCCCTACTATGTCTTCACCTGCAAATACCGAAATAAATGAGTGACCCCTATCCCTAACTCTATGACTTCATTGAACTCCCACAACTCACCTTTCTCCAAAGGGCCCCACATACCACACCTCCCTTTCCCATTCTAGATCCTCTATCTTCCATCCAGGGGCAAGGGTTTCTCACAATCAGGAGTAGTATAGTCTCCTCTGGACTAACTCTTTCTCCACCAAAGGTGATCCCAGGCTTCTAATGTCACCCTGACTAATGGGTTACTATTACCCAACTCTCTAAATGCTCACAACCGCTTGCTATGGAGGTATGCTGCGAGTCTCCTGGGATTACCCTCTTGTTCCATCCCAACCCAGCTGGCCACTGCGGGCCTATGTACCCAGTCTGCCACACCCCAGAGTTGTACTGCCTTATAATATGCATCTAAGTCTGGGAAGCCAAGGCCTCCCTACTCCTATCTGCCTTAAGCCTTGCCAAGCTAATTCTGGGCTTTTTCCCCTGACAAATGAAGAATGTGAATCCCTTCTCCAGTAGTTTCATGTCCCTTTGTGTAAGTCTCATCTGCAGCATTTGCACAGGGTAAAGAATGCGGGGAATAATATTCATTTTTGTAAGATTTATCCTCCCAATCTAAGATATTGGCAGTTGCCTCCATCTCTCCAGATCTGCCAGCAACATTTTGATCAAGAGGTGGAAGTTCAACTTATACAACTCTTCCCACCTTCGCCCAATCCGCACCCCCAGATATTTAAAATCTGACCCTACAATACTGAATCCCTTCCGCTGCACCTCTGGGTCCGCGTCTGGGAACCCGTGACTTCCGATTTCCTAACATTGATCTTATACCGGAGAACCCTGCAAACTTATCAATAATGTCCATCAGGTACCTCATTGAGTCCCAACTCTCCTAAGAAGTAGCATATCGTCAGCATAAAAGCGCCACCTTGTGTTCTCTGCCCTCCCCCGCCATCCGCCCCTACCACGCCCTCATGCTGGCGAATAGCCACCGCCAGAGTGCCTTTATTGCTAAGGCAAATAGCATGGGGAACAGAGGACATCCCTGCCTTGTCCCCCTACCTAGCCTAAATTTCCTAGACAAGCACCCATTCACCATCACTTGTGCATAAGGCCTTAGGTACATGGCCCTGACCCACCCTATAAATGTGTCCCCCAGACCAAACCGGGTCATTACCTCAAAGAGGTATTCCCATTCTACCCTGTCGAACGCTTTTTCAGCGTCTAAGGATATCACACCCACCCTAACACCAGCTCGTCCAGCCCGCCACACAATATTTAACAATCTACGAACATTATGATAGGACTGCCTCCCCTTAATAAACCCAGTCTGGTCTGGGTGGATCACCTCCGGTAGGATATTCTCCAGTCTCGTGGCAAGGATTTTGGCCAAGATTTTCATATCCACATTAAGAAGGGAAATCGGCCTATAAGCTGAGCATTGAAGCTCATCCTGGCCCCCTTATTTATTAAACAAATATTGGCTTCGTAACATGACTCAGGCAGCACTGGAACCTGTCCTCCTCCTCTATCAAATACTTTCTTTCAGTACCTCCGCCATTTCCCCCTAAAATTCTATAATACTCAACTGGGAATCGTCTGGTCCACAAGCCTTTCCCTCCTACGATTTCTGTATGGCCTCAAATTTCCGCTTCTTGAGATGGGCTGACTCAACTCCTCCCTCTGCTTATCCGTGATTCCTGCAGCCACACCCACTCAAAACTCCTTATCGCTCCTCTCACCCCACATGCTCTGCCCTGTATAACTTTCAGTAAAATCTTCCAGACTCTGCTATGCCTTTGAACTTGTGATGACCTGCCCTCCTCTTCCCTAATCCGTGGGATCTCGTTGAGCATCTTCCCCCTTTAAATCAACCTCACCAGCATAGGCCGGGTTTGTTCCCCCACTCGAAGATCCTCCTCTGACAACAAAACCATGTTTTCCCCACTTCTTCCCTCAGGAAGGAGTTAAGAGCTTCCCTCATATAGGCCTTACCCGCCTCCCAAAGGATAGCACTGGACACCTCACCCGTATCGTTCAACTCTACATAAGTTTTCCATTGCTCCAGCAGGTATTCCCTGAATCCTCGATCCTTGACTAGATAAGTGGGGAATCTCCAGGATGAGTGCCTACTCTTCCCCCCTTCTCCCGTGATTCTTAGCACCACCATGGCATGATCCGAAATGTAAATAGGGCTGTGGCTTATCTCCTTAATCCTGCCCATCCAACTTCTAGGCAGAAAAATGTAGTCTAATCGAAACCAAGTCTTATGGGGGTTGGAGTAAAATATATACTCCCGTCCAGTTGGGTTAACCGCTCTCCAACTATCCACCATATCTAGATCTGCAATTCCAACTTTCCATTGGCTCATAGCCTCCGCCACCCACCCCTTACCTGTCGAGTGATCCACCCTTGCGTCCACTGTCCAGTTAAAGTCTCCCCCCATAATAAGCCCTGGGAATTGCTCTCTAACAAGCAGGCCCAGTAAAGAGGAATAAAAATCGGGTCATACACTGCCGACGCATAAACGCATCCAAATGTAAGTGTTTCCCCATGCCATACCCCAGTAGCAAAGATGTATCTACCCTCTTTAGGGTCTCTTACCACCCTCTTCACCTCAAACTGTACGTTTCTATGCAAAAGTATCGCAACCCTCCTTTTATGTGAGGAAAAAGAGGCCGCTAGGCACTTCCCAACCCAATTTCGTGCCAATTTGGCATGCTCCACCTCTGTTAAATGTGTCTCTTGTAACAATGCCACTAGCGCCCCCTTGCGTCTAAGCGCAGTTAGGAGTGCAGTCCTCTTCACTGTGCTCACTATGCCTTTCACATTCCAGGATATAACATGTAGGGTGGCTGGATCACCCATTCCATCTAATAGCACTTTCCATTTTTGGGAATACTTTTACATGACATTGCATTGTATACATCCACTTTATCACAACCCTTATCAGACCAAGCATGCACTTTTTTTGATTCCTGCACACTTGACTACTATTCTTCAGATATGACCATGCAACTACACTACAAACTAAGACAATAAAAATCTATCTATCTAACATTCATATCCCATCCTCCAAACCTCCCCTCCTTCCAGTCCCTCCCTCCTTATCACTTCTCCTCCCCACCCTCCTCCTACACTAATTGCTAACATAGCACAAGTGTAGCCTCAGCAACACAAAAAAAAAAACGTTCAAAGTCCTCTTCCAAAACTAAGATGCGCTCCCGCCCTCACCAGCAGCCAGAATCCTCCTTCCGGATCTATTCCCCCGGTGTTTCTTAGAGATCCAACTGCATCTGCACATCCTCTTCCGCTCAGCTCTTGCTTCGGGAGCCCCTCCCCACCTCATCCTCACCTCCTTCCCACCTCTCACGTCCCAACCCCTATCCCCCACCTTTTGCCCTAACCCTTCCTTACTATATCTCCTCCAGTCCTCTGTCATTCCCTTTAAGGCAACCTATTCCTCCTTCCCTAAGACTGTCCACCCAAACCCTCCTCCAACTCTCCATCCCAAACCATTATACTACTCCCCTTCACTCCTAATTGGAGCAACTGCCAACACCACCTACTATTCCTATAGCCTGACCTTGTCCTCCTACTCCCACCCTGCAACTCGATACCTGAGTGCAACGCAATGCCCAATACCGACTCTCACCAAGCATAGGCACCACGCTATATCGCGCAGTCAGATTTCCTCCCCCCCCCACCGCGGAAGAACCTGTTCTCCACCCCCCTCCCTCAGCCCCAGGACCACCTTCTCCTAAACCTCCCGCAGCACTCCCATCGATCCAGCTCAGCCTGCATCCTACCAATTACCCCTGAACCCCCAACCATTATGGGTTGGCCTGTGAAGCTTTCTTACCCTACGCTAATCGTTCCTCCTGCCACCCTTTACCTGCCCACATGTGCATTTCACTTTCCTCTCCTCCCCCTCCCCCCTTTTAACAACTCTCCCTGCCCCCTTATTCAGACTTCAGATGCAGTTGTTAAACATCAAACCATGCTGATATCCATGCAGGTGCGGAGGGCTAGGCCGCGCTATCAAAAACCATGCGCTAGGCCCTCCCCCGCTCCTACCTCACGAACACTGAGATTCCCTTCACATCCATGCTCCTCTGCATTCGCCGCAGTTCAACAATCTATAAGAGGAAGCCCCTCATGAAGACAGTGGGGAACGCATCTTGTAGGCCAGGTCCAGGCTGCTCAGGCCCCTGCAGTCCAATAATCTTCCACCTCGACTGGGCCATCATTCCCCTCCTCCAGAAAATATCCTCTTCCCATAAGTAAGGCATAACGGCGCCAACCAAGAACACACCCGACATAACTCAGTTCATAGTCTATGTACTGAAGGGCAGTATACCATATGAGCAGGAATAGAGAGAGAGAGAAAAAAAAGGAAAAAACATACGAAACAATACAGGAATTTCCCACCGCCATCTCCTCAACACTTTGTAACACCTCCACAGCCATTCAGCTTACTCTTCTTTTCAGGGCCTTTATAAACTCCTCTGCTTTCTTGAGCTCCCAAAAGGAATAGGTCGCCCCTTCATGCTTGATTTTGAGTGCAGCAGGGTAGACCAAAAAATTCTCCACCTTAAGGCTTCTCAGCTGCGCCATCAGTCCATTAAAGGCCTTCCACTTTTTCAGCAACCTAGCTGAATAATCTTGTGAGATGAATAATCTATGGCCCTCAAAACTTAGGGGGCCTTGAGATCTATATGCCTTCAGCAATGCTTCGCGGTCCTGAAAATTGTGGAATTGCATTTTTATCTGGCGAGGAGGCTGATCCGCAGGGTGCCACGGCATTACTGCTCGATGTGCACGCTCCAGCTTAAGCTTGCCATTTTTCACCTTAAGGCCCAATAATTCAGGTAGTACTCTGCCACAGAAGTCAAGAGCATCATCCCTCTCCAGGCCCTCAGGGAGCCCCTGAGACGCAAATTTAGCCGCTGATGATAGTTTTCCTGATAATCATAAGCCTCCTTAAACTCCTCAAGCTCCCTCTGCAGCGTGAACCTGCCCAGGGACCGCAAGTACTTCATCCTCCAGCCTTGAAATTCTTTCTTGGCTTCAGTCAATCGGGTGCTCTGCTGTGCCTGCTGTTCCAGTACCTCCTGCAGTCTGCTACCTAATTTATCCTCCAACTTAACTAAACGTGGCTCTAGGGCCGCGATAACCTGGCCCGTTAACTCCTTTCCCAGGGCCGCCACCTCGGCCGCCGAGAGCGATACCAGGCCTTCATTCTCTCCTCCAGGGCCTGTCGTTCCCCTTTTGCCAGCCTTTCCAGTCGCCTGCTGACTTCTGGAGGACAGTGGGGTCAGAAATTTGTCCATTGCTCCCTCTACTACTTGATATCGCGGTTTAACTTGCTCCGAAGTGGGGAAATCTTTGTTTTAATACTTAATAACTGGCTAATCCAGCGGAGCTAGCGGGAAACGCAACCACCCAGTTAGCTGCTCATTAGCGCCCCCCAGAATCAACATTTTAAAGACCAAATTATTTTGGTAGACTGGGGGTGGGCTCCCCATTGTGCCACAGTACTGGAAGGGGGAAATAAATGCTGACACGAGGATTGAGCACCCCTGTCGGCTGGAGCTTACTATAGGGCAAATCAGTGGTAATTCCCATATCGGTGCAGAATCCTGCATCGAACTGCCATGTTATGATGCAGAATCCTGCATCAAACTGCCATTTTGATGCAGGATTGTGCATCTTAAAATGGCAATTCGATGTAGGATTCTACATCATAATCCTACTTTGAATGAGGATCCAATCCTACTCAGATTTAGAAATCCTACTTCGTGCCTGACATCTATTTTTTCCCCGTAGGAAATAATGGGACATTCAACATCTCATAACTTTCGAACGGATTAACATTTTTTTACCAGATCTTCAAATAGCACATCTGTGAGGCCAAGGCTTTCTACCTTGAAAATTTCAGCCAATAAGGTTACACTGTTTTTTGAGATACAGGTAAGCAAACAAAAACAGCAACACACTCTGTTTTTTCAACACTCTACATCTCAAAAACTACAAAAGGAATTAACACAAAATTTGACATCAAGAGAAATTCTCTGGCCCCAAAGCATGCCAAATTTCATGCAAATCAAATGAACGGCTGCAACGTTTAAGGTTTAACATTAAACTGCCCTGCCAACCCTAACTATATGGTCTCATTCCTCCCCCCCGCGGCTGCAAATGGAAACAAGTCCTGCGCTGTGTGTTTACCTGGTAAAACAAGTTTAAAATAAATAAAGGTTCCACCTCCACCACTCTTACTGCACACAGAGCAGCCTCAGAACATGTGACACCTTACCCAAATTTTAACATTGCCTCGTGATCACATTTCCATCCCACAACCAGTTCTTGAGGCCTCCACAACACACGACTTCACCCCTTCCCGAGATATTCAGAGGTTATTTTAGACTGGATATCTAATAAGTTTATGCTGGATGGGGGTCTGCATTCTACAATTCAGCAATAAACCACCCCTTCAAAATGTTTATACAGTATGAGGGCCCCTCAACTTTGTCTTGCTCCATCTTCTACTATGTGACGACACTAACAGGAACCCTGGTGCCATTTTATCTGATGACTAAGGGAGATGACTTGGCTCCCTGGAGTCCTGTGCACCTGGGCCTGGAGAACATGAGATTAGCCAAATGCCCGTTCTTGAATAGGGGGCGATAGTTTTTCCCCATCTGCACAATTTTATTAACCTGGTACAGCCCACCAGCTCCATCACTCGCATGAGATTGTAGACGTCTATAAATCCTAGGACCTGAATTTAAACACAATTCTCAGTTTGGATTTGTTTCGCTGTTTTTAGCATTTACTTGTTGTTACTCAGTATCTTTACTCAATGGCACCTACATATCAACGTCTAGACTTATCAACTGTTTCGTTCTTCGTTGTAAACCATTCGTTTCTAAGATGTTTGTTGCTTCTTTCAATAAAAGGAAGAAAAAAGGCCACAGGAGTTCCATCACCTTGTCTTGGAGATCATAATCCAATATGGGGAGATATAAAGATAGGGCAAAAACAGAAAACTTTGGAATCCAACAATACATGGGAGAGAAATATGAAGCATTTGTTCAGATAATAGTTTCCTATTAAGTGCTGAGAGAGAAAAATGGGAGAGGTACGAAATTATACCAGATTTAGATTCAACTCTGAAGTACTTTACAGAGACTTTTACTAAATTGTGCAATATACATGCCCCAAGAATAAAGAAACGGAACAAATGCCCAGTTAAACTCCACTGGATAAATGATAATATTTTAAAAAGTATTAGATTAAATAACAGGTGCTGGAAAAAAAAGCCAAAAACTACAAAACAGGTGAATAACTGGGTTTTGTTTAAACAGGACAGAAATAAATGTAAACAACAAATAAAGAAGGCAAAACCTCTTTATTACAAAGATAAACGGACTGTGGAATCTGATCCTAGAAAATGTTTAAGACCATCAACTCCTTGTCCAGACCAGAGCAGGGAGTTAAGAAGAATTTCTGCCTTGAAATTAATGGGCCCTTGACTGAGGATACCCACGAATTAGCAAATTCTTTAAATAACTTTTTTGTAGACTTACCCGGTGTTGCCCAATCAGTGGGTAGCCTGGGTTTTCAAAATCCACAAGGTATAGTTGATTTTCAAGGTCCCCAACCACCTTTTCGATTTATGATCCTAAAGGTGTCCGATGTCCAGAAGGGATTAACAAAAATAAATATTTATAAAGCAACAGGCCCAGACTGTTTGGAACGGAGATTTCGGATAATAGCAGCTAAGTACATAGCACCTATAGTGACAAATATATTTAATAGAAGCTTGCAGGAAAGTTATTTTCCACAACAATGGAGGGTGAGTAAAGTCACCCCCATGTATAAAGGGGTAAACAGAGTTAAATAACTGTAGGCCTATTGCCTTATTGTCCATTTTGACAATGGGGCGGCTCCATTAACTGTAAAGGTGCGCCGCAGCGTGAGCTTCAATGCATTGTGCGGATTGCACAGTGCAGCACTGCACCTTTACAGTTAATGGAGCAGCTCCATAGTCCACCGTACTTCTGGGTAGCAGGCATTTCATTATTAAACTAAACTACTTTCAGGAAAAGCAACTTTCTGTGAAAACTAAACACATAGGTAAGGTTTGCAGGGGTGGGAGCCCCTACAAATGACAGCTTTCCTTAATCTACCCTCCGAAACACACTTTATGCTGCCTCCAGTGGCTTTATCATCCCTTCAACAAAGGACTGAAGCTACTCCATATTACTATCAGGAGCCTAGTACCTAAACTGGATGAGTTAAGAGCCTGGATCACAGTCCACAAGTGCCATATCATTGCATTATCTTATGTGGCCTAACTCCAGAATTCTTGATTCACACATCCATATACAATCATACTCTGTGTACCAGACAAGACAGAAACAAGCATGAAGGGGCACTGCTCTCAATACTGCAGGCAATCTTATTGTCTGAGGTAACTGGGGACACACTTGAGAATATTAAGGTACTCCCCAAGGAAACCCAACTTTACTCCACCAAGACTATAACTGTGGGTTCTATACACAGATCACCAAAGGGGTCTCATAACTTTGATGTCATTATAGCTGCACTTAGCTCTACTACTGGTAGGTAGAACCTTGAGGTGTTCTTGCTTAATGTCCTGAACCTCCACTGGTTTGGAAAGGACTCATCCAAATATAAACATGCTCTCTCCAACTTAAACCTCTCCCAAATTATTACCAAACCCACGAGATTCAATCATGGCTCCAACTACTACAGCCTTCTAGACTGGATTCATGTTAACTGCCCCGATAGGATCTCAACTACTGGTGTACTTTGAGACTGCTTTAGAGAGCATTCCATCATGTTGTTTTTCTGAAATATTTGTAGCAGAAACTCCCCTTCTGAAAATACTTACATGTCATTCACACAGGCATTTCAAATTGGAGGAGTTCTATACAGACTTGTCCACCACAGGATGGGACCCTATCAACCTTCTCCTCTCCATAGCCAATGCCTGGGAATTCTTTGCCAGTGAATTTTTTAATGTCTATAACAAGCATGCACCAGTCAGAACATAAATGACAATCCTGATTGAAAGTTTTATATATTTTTTATATAGGAGCATTTACACTAGAGCAACATTCACAATTTACAAGTAAAGATCCAGCCTGCCAGTGTGGCGGTAGTACTACTGCTTGCGACGTTGACAACCCGGGCTCGGAAATAAGCCTGGGACATCAGAGGCCCATAGGTACGTTCTCCACCTCAGGAGGGAGGTTGGGTCTTCACACAGTGCACCACTTGGCTGACCGTGGGTGATGATGCAGCCAGGAGCGGAAGGCTTAGGAGGAGGACATTGGCGCAGCATGCTTGCATGAGCACGCTGTGGTGCATGCCACTGACATCAGGTTGCACCTCACAAGTAGGTATGTTTATGGGACTCCCAGTGGATGCCGCAATGGCCAATTTTACTGTGCTATCCAGGCTGAATGGTAACAACCTGATAACATGAAAAAAACTAAAATAAAAATAAAGGCTTCCCGTCAATTTCCACTATGATTCCGTGGAAGACAAACCATTAGAAAAAAGTCCAGAACCAGTAGGGAGCACATGGTACAAGAAAGTATCAGAGGCTGAACTGAACAATCTGGAAGAAAACCCCAACAATGATAACACTAGAAAGGCAGCTCAGTGGTTATTTAAAGCCTGGCTTTCTGAAAACAAAAAGGATACTACATTTGAGTAGTTTGATACTGATAACCTCAATAGTTGTCTGAGACAGTGTTACGGTTCTGCAAGAAATAAAAATGTCAACGACTACAGCTTGGGTAGTTATGCAAATATTCAGGCTAGGTTAAACCACCACCACCACCTTAAATGACACTCCCTAGAATCATAAAATTACTATAAATACTACAAATGATTTTAAAACAGCTAATAATGTTTTCATGGGGGTCATGAAATTGTTAAGAAAAAAGGAGGAGGACAAATTGTCTCCTCACCCATGTGTTGTAGAAAAGGATCTTGAGGAGCCGAGACTCTCCCCAGTTCTTAGTTCCCAAACTGCAACTGGAGAGTTCACAAGGTATGGTTTGATGTCCAGCTGCATTTTGCAAAACGTGGCAGAGAGGGCATGAGGGATCTGAAGTCATCATCGATAACAAAAATAGATAGAAATGAACAAAAATACACAACTTTATCATTCAAAGAGCACATTAAAACCCACAGGAGACTTCATGAAGCCCAATAAACAAAAACTAAGAGGCTGCATGTATGAGTCCCCAAATAACCCCCTGTGCACATTACTGCCTCTTGATGTGAAAAATATCTAAGTAAGACCTCCCATGGTGCTAAAGCTCTGTACCTGCACCCCAAGCGACTATGTCAGGAATTGCTTGACGCACAGGAATTGTGGTACACATCAACACCTACGGCCGCCACATACTTAGCTAGTATGATGCCACAGCTTAGCCTACTGCAGAGATATACAAACTACTCTGAGAAGTACAGCAGATCACCCATTTCACAAAGCTGGGCTTGACTCGAAGCAAATAATGAGCGTGACTGGGCACAGGAACTAATCCTCTGTCAAAAACTATTGGAACGCATTCACGAGTGACCATCAAAAATGGTCATCAGTGCTGTCGGGTAAGCCATTAAGGAATTCAATATTTGAAAATTCAGAAACTGTAAGCATACATGAGGCAAAACTGATTTGAAATCGCCAACTAATCACGGGGTTGATAGATTAATGCCAGGGCATCAATTTTCACCAAACCGTACGATCATGGTGGGAGTTCATATACGCACGAACAAATGAAATGTGAATGTAAAACATGTGATGTGATATTTAAAATGCACTGGGAGTGTAACAGTGAAATAAAGTACAACTCCACAACAGTGGGTAACCATATTTGTACAACCAGACTTTATTTAAACAAAGAATTTCTGTACATATAAGAAAATGAATCATTATTTGCTTAAAAATAAATGTTACATTTTTATCTTCACAGATACACTCTGTGGTGTGTTACTCTTAAAATTCTATTGTTGACCTTTGGTGGATGGACTATTTTACACCAACAATTAAGAATATCTGCAATTAATACAGTAAAGCATTGCAAACCTGCAAGAAAACATAACTCAATAAGGAATGCCATAGGATTGGTGTACTGTGCACTCCTTTACAGTACAGAGGACAAAAGCACCGGTCGCCATACACAGTGGTTGTACGGTGGTCAGAGGAAGGCTGTCACCATATGGGCTCCCCGCGGTGCCGGAGATTTTGGTAAGGGGGAGAGGAGTGGCAAGGTGGTGCACATAGTGCGGAAGAGTGGGGGAAGGGCAGTAGACACCAGGGACTTCCTGTACATCTCTGTGGTGAACAATCAGAGGGAGTGCCACTGGACACCAGGGAAGGTTTTCTTTCACAAATGCTGAAAACTGCTGCGCTCCAACCACAAAAAAAAAACAAAAAAAAAAACAAGAAAATTAAGTAAATAACCAACTTGCTGCATTGAGAATCCACCTTGTGAGAGCCTCTAGCGCCTCGGCTTAGTGCCTTCAAGGGTGCGCTCTATATCCTGGTAAGCAACATTTAACCACTTAACTCATTGAGCGCCTCGTTCTGGAGGCTTTACCGCCGATCTAAACCGCCACCACCGATTTTGTGAGCACGTATAAAGCTTTAAAGACTCAATTAAATCTCTGTGGACTTAAGAAATCACGGACTGAGTACATTCCTGGATTAAAATATAAATAAAAGAGTTTATGAGTATCAAGGAAGTAGCTTCTGTGCTTTTCTCGATAGTAGCTCAGTGATGTCTGAAATACAACCTAGAACTAGCTGCGCACAGAGTGAGGATGAGAGAGTTTATGTCTGGAGAGCATAGCACCATTAACAGCATGCAAACAAGAGCTCTGTAACAATTTGGAAGGTGATACAAGATTTGGAACAACAGCAAAAGCATAGAGTCCCGAAGGTAACATAAAAACCTCCTTCCTTAAATTAGAACGTCTATTGATAAGAGATAAATATCAGTTACAACATCACGTCTTTAGAGAAATATCAGGACAGAAATCAAGCACCACGCGGTCTGAGGGTAACAAAAACACCCTTGTGTGGACTAGATAATTTTAAAAGAAAAGAAGCCTGGCTGAGATTTTCAGAAACAGCATCTCTTGAGTATACAAAATTAATAACAGGATACTGAAAATTACTCTGTTGTATTAGAAGCTGAATTGAAGGCAGCCAAAATCGAAGTTGCAAAATTTATAACACATAAGGACTTTATTCAGCTGGACAGAATTCTTAAAAATAAAATTAAAAAAACATGAAAAAGAAATAATAGATCGAAAACAGGCTAAACTATCATGTGATGCAAGAGATTATGATTTGGGTAACCCTTACATAGTTGAAAAAGGCAATCGCTCAAGAAGCAGAGGTAGATCAAGGGATAGAAGCTTTACTACCAAGAACAGTAGTCAAAGTAAAAGAAATAAAAAGAAATAAAGACAGCATCTAGAGACACAGATGGGACAATTCAGAAAAAAGGCAGCAAAATGGTTTCTAATGACTTAACTTCCAATGTAGCACAACCTTCTTTTGGACAAAGAGTCTGTGCAAATAGAAGGAGTGGCAGGAGAAGAAATAGAAGAGGTAAAAAGAGGTGGAAGGAAATTCAAGAAACAAGACATATGCATTAAGAATCTCCAAGAAACTGAGCTACAAATAATAAATCTCAGTAACTTTCCCTTAAGTGACTCCCAATGATCACTATTAAGCAAAGGATTTAATTTTGTACCATCGCCCCTATAGACCACTTCAAGATCTATGTGGATTTATTTAAATTTTTCGGAAAATCAGGTTGAAACTGTATTTTGCTGATTATAAGAATAGAAATACAGTAGACATGGGTTTAACTGAAGGGAATATACAACGGGAATGGGAACAAGAGGAGTGTGTGGACATTATTCAGAGAAATGAAATGACTGAAAAGATGGCAGGTAACCACAAAGCAACACAAGCAGCTGATGATTAAACTTCAGCCAGTGCAGTGGAAGCCAACATATATGAACTTTTACAACTCATTTCAGAAAATGAAGAGCAAGGTAGTGGTCATCTTGAAATGACATCAAAAGAATTTACTACCATACGTAATACTATGTTTAAGTGCAGTTCTGATTTCATTCCCTTTGTAATCAATAACAGTATTAGTGTCTTTGAAAATACAGTCCTGTATAAGGTAACACAATTATTGGACAGAGTAGATCCAGGGAATGAAAATAGAAATCTATCCGATGTAGACCATACAGCACAAACAGCTTTCTAGTGAATCAAGCATCGTTAATAAAAAGGCTGACAAAGGTGGGAACATTGTTCTGACGAGTTGTAACAAATACAAAGAGATGGTAGAGAAATACAGGTTACTCACCTGTAACAGGAGTTCTAGGAATGGTATATGTTGTTCATCCACACTTCTTGGCAGGTACCTTGCCACTTTAAATGGTGCCGGAAAGTCTTCATGCTGGCTACTCCCACCCACCCAGGTGGTAAAACTCGCTCCACCCCATGACGCCAGATCTAGCCCGCTTGAAGCCAGGTTGTGCGTCGGGGCCAGGGGAGGTCGGTGGTTGTGAATGAATCCATATACCATTCCTAGAACTCCTGTTACAGGTGAGTAATCTGTATTACTAGGACATGGATATGTTGTTCAATCCACACTCTGGCAGACTCCTAGCAGTTCTCCTGGAGGAGGGAGGGCAGCACACCCCTATTTAGGAAACAAGGACCGTAGAACCCAGGTCCCAAAACCAGCATCTCATGTGACTCAAGGTCGATGTGGTAGTGGGTAATAAAGGTGTGTGCTGACTTCCAGGTAGCAGCCCCTGCAGATTTTACTGGATAGGGACGCCCTGGAGCAGCCACTGAAGCAGCGGCATGGACCCACCTGCCCATCGTCCACTGGGCTGCAGGTCTGTCAGGTGCTGCTTCAGCGTAAGTGACAAACAGCTGGCGAACCTCTCCCGAACTCGCCATCCGCTCCTTACAATAAGCTGAGTGCTCTTCTAGGGTCCAGAGTATGGAGCCTATATTCAGCCTCCAAGGTGTGACTGGGGTAGAACAGCGGCAGAGTCAACACCTGGTTAAGGTGAAACTCTGACACCACCTTCGGAAGGAACTGGGTGGAGCACAGGACAACCTTGTCCCTATGGAAGACCAGATAAGAAGACCGATTGAAAGTGCCTGGAGCTCTCCCATCCTTCTGGCTGACGGGATAGCCACCAAGAAGGCGGTTCTCTCCACGACAGGTGAGAGAGATGTCACACCCTGTGCATCGGCCTGAATGGCTTGCCCATGAGCTTAGCCAATACCAGCAGTAGATCCCATGGAGGTGGAGGTTCTCACACTGAGGGATATGCATCAAGGCCTTTGAAAATGCCCAACCACTTGTCCTGCGCCACTGACTGCTTTCCTGCCCGCCCCGTAAGCAGAGATGGCTGCCAGGTGCACCTTAAGGGTCGCCGACCAAGCCCTAGCTGAGAAAGGGACCATAGGTAGTCCAGAATGCTTGCCAAGGAACAGGAGGAAGGGTCCAACCCCTTGCCTGGACACCAAATGGAGAATCTCTTCCATTTGAAGGCATAGTATTTTCTGGTCGACTCCTTACGGGAAGCCTCAACAACGGTGAGGACCTCGTTGGAAAGACCTAAGGTCTGGAACTCTAGCCGCTCAAGAACCAGGCCGTCAGGTGCAGGGATTGAAGGTCCGGGCGGAGAACCTTCCCCTGGTTGACTGAGATCAGGTCTGGGCGGGCCGGAAGCCGCCTCGGGAGCCTGGAGCCGAGGCTGAGGAGATCTGGATACCAGAACTGGCGGGGCCAGTCTGGGGCTACCAGAATCACCTACGCCTTGTCCATCCTCTCCTTGAGAAGCACCTTGTGGATCAAGGGAAATGGGGCAAAGGCGTAGAAGAGGCCCGGGGTCCACGGCCTCGAGAAAGCATCCCCCTGCAGCGAACCCTGCTGAGGGGGGCAGGCATGAAACAGCCTCAGCTTTGCATTCTCCCTGGAGGCAAACAGGTCCACCTGAGGCGTGCCCCAGTGGGAGAACAGATCTTGTACTACCTCCGGCAGGAGAGGCCACTCGTGAGATGCAGCCCCTATCCGGCTTAGGGCATCAGCCAGTGTTGGAGGCTCCTGCCACATGGATGGCCAGGAGATCCACCTCCAGACTGCGCACGAGGGACCAAGTGCGGAGAGCTTCCTTGCACAGGGGCAATGAGCGCGTCCTGCCCTGCCGGTTTAGGCAGCACATGGTCGTGGTATCGCCCGTCTGGACCTGGACCACTTGACCCCATACAAATGGAGCGAAGGCGGTGAGGGCTCGACGGACCGCCCGAAGCTCCAGCAGGTTGATGTGGCATCAAGACTCCTGAGGGGACCAGAGACCATGCGCTCTGTGCTCCCCAGATGGGCACCCCAACGCATCAGAGGTGCGTCGGTCGATAGAGACCGTTGGCGCAGGGCGGACAAACGGGATGCCCTCCTGCAGATGAGCTGGAACGATCCACCACTGGAGAGCGTTCCACATCTCCTGGGTCACTGCCACTGGCTGGTCCAAAGGACTGGAGCGCTGTGACCATTGGCTGGCCAGTCCCCACTGAAGGGGACGCATATGCCAATGGGCCCAACGGACCAAGCTGGTGCAGGCTGCCACGAGGCCCAGGAAGTCCCGGGCAGGGCGCAATTGCCCAACCTGAAATGACTGGGCAAAGGAGGAAAGAACCTCGGCCCTGTCCGCTGGGAGCCGCGCTCTGGCTCGAAGACAGTCGAGCTCTGCCCCGATGAACTGAATCACCTGCGTTGACACGAGTTCCGATTTGGCCTCGTTGATGAGGAGGCCAATCTGAGAGCAGACCTGGAGGGCCAGATCCCTAGACCGCTCCACCTCCGGTTTGGAGGGGGCTGCAATCAGCCAGTCGCCCAGATAAGGGTACACCCAGACCCTTGGCGCCGCAGGAATGCTGTCACCACTGCCATGCATTTGGTGAAGACACTGGGAGCTGGAGAGACGTCGAAAGGCATGGCCCAGAACTCGTAAAGGGACCCCTCCGCTCTGAAGCAGAGGAATCGCTGGTGGGATGGATGGATTGGGACGTGAAAGAACGCGTCCTGAAGGTCCAGAGAACAGAACCACACACCCCGTTCCAAGGATGGACTGATCTGAGCCAGAGTGACCATCCTGAAGGTTCGAGACCTTAGGAACCTGTTCAGGTCATGTAGGTCGAGAATGGGGCGCCAACACCCCGTCCGTTTTGGGACCAGGAAGTACCTGGACAGAAACCCTGGGTCTGGAGGAGGATCCGCCACCTCCCTGATCACCTCCTTCTGGAAGAGCAGGGCAATGTCGGCCCGACAGAGAGGCTGCAGACCCAGTAGCCCCCCATGGGGCAACGGCTCAGAAGGGTGAAGCCTGCTTGAATTCCAGAGGCAGACCATTTCCTACCACTTCCAACACCCAGCTGTCTGTGGTGACAGCAGACCAGGCAGAAAGAAAGTGGTGGGCCATCCCCCCACGGGGGACCCAGGTGCGGCAGGCGGGCGGCCTCCTCAACCAATTACTGGGCAGGTTTGGAGGAGGGACCGGCCGAGGACCTCTGGGGCCTTTCCTCCCAGCTTCCTGCTGAAGGAAGCTGCAGGCTTGGCTTTGGGTGCCAAGGTGCGAGCCTGCAGGTCCTGATGCTGTGGTGTTAAGCAGTAGACGCCGCAGGGGAAGAAGGCCGAAAGAGCTTACGCTGCTGCTGTCGGCCTTTGTCCTTCTGGGCAGACGTGACAGAGTCCAAGGTGGCATTGGACTTCTCGATCCTCTGGAGATGACCTTCCACCATGGGCCCGAACAAGTCGGTACCGAGGAAGGGGACGTCTGCCACCTTGTGCTGGGTATCCGCCGTAAAGGTGGAGATCCGCAGCCAAGCTCTGCGGTGCATGGCCACTGCGGCCGCTACTGACCAAGCACAAGAGTCTCCAATATTCAGTGCAGTTCGGAGCTGCTGTTTTGCCACCGCCCTTCCCTGATCCTGCACCTGCTTGACCGTAGTCTGAAGGTCAGCCGGGAGATGAGGGATCACCTCATCCACGGAGACCATAAGGGTGTGGGAGAAGTGCGCCATCAGTACAGCCCAACTGGCCTGACGGAGGCCTAGGAAGGACACAGCGTACACCTTATGCCAGGCATAGTCCAGCTTCTTGGACTCTTTGTCGGGAGGCTTGTCCACATCCCTGGTGTTCCCAGAATGCCAGAAAACACTATTGGTAACAAGCCCATCCGGAGAAGGGTGCCCCGAAAAACCAGACAATGAGCCGATTGGGACTGCGTACTTCCTGGCCATCCTGGCCGAAGGGGCAGGACAAGAAGCCGGCCGCTGCCATAACTCCAAGGCTGGGCCAACAATGGCTTCGGCCACCAGAAAGGCCTCCGTGAGAGAATCCCCTCAGTCCAGTATCTCCGTGAGGGGATACTTGGTCCGCTTGGATATGGGTTCGAGCTGCATCCCAGTAGACTCTGAGATGAGCCGAAGCAGACCCATGAACGAGGATGGGCTCTCGTCCACTGACTGTCCCCCAGTGGACTCCAGGTCAAGGGGCCTGGAGAACAGGGAAGAGTCGTCATCAGACTCCGAGGAGTCTGCGAACAGCTGCCTAGGGCCTTAGCCACCCTCCACCTGCTGAGGATGGTCGGGAGTGAGGGTGACAGACAACCGATGGGGCAACCCCTGACCCGACCGAGAATCCTTGGTCGGAGCCCCAGATTGAGGTTGTGGAGGCGGGGGTACCACCACAATAGGTGGCGCAGCTGGTTTAGGCCAAACAACTGGCGCCGGTTTGGGCTCCTCGACAACTACGAGAGGTTGCTTCAGCCTTTCAGGTGACAGCCACTTAATGGCCAGGGAAGGCGACGGAGTCGGCTTGTTCCCGGTCAGGAGGAGCTGCTGCCACATTAAGTCCTCATAGCGTTGACGTAACTTGCGCCGAAGCCTTTCCTCCGAGGAGGAAAAAGACGAGGACGAACGGCACTGCTTCCCTCGGTGCCGAGACTGCTGGTGTCGGTGGGATCGGCTGGACCGAGAGGCGGTCCGAGAACGAGACAGACGGACTTTCCATGGGCGGGTCTTGGATGGAGCGGGGGAAACCCGTTCCTCCCTCGGCTCGGGAACCTTAACCGGGGACTCCAGTACAGGAGGCAAAGGCAAGTCCTCGGTTTCCACCGGGGGAACCGGTGAAGGGTTGTCGGCTTCTCCAGTCGACAATCCGCCCGACGGATCGAGAAAAATCTCGACCACATTGACGGGTGTCTCAGCCAGCTGACCTGACGGGGACACCATGAAGCCAGCGGCCTTAGCCGCAATCTCGACCGAAGTAGAGTGTCGACTGTCCTGGGAACGGACCTCTCCCGCTCCCACAAACACGGACGATGGGACTTACCCTTCAAGCCCTTCTTTTTGGACCGAGAAGAATGTCCCGATGGACCCTCCCCTTTTGTAAAGAGGGACTGACAAAGCTCCTTAAAAGAAGCGGTGTAGGAGGAGCCCAAGGAGAACGGGATAAATGCCGCGACTGAGGAGGAAGAGGATGCAGCCTGGGCCGCCTCCTCGAGGGCGATCATCTGTTCCAGTTGCTCAGCCGAGACCGCTGCCGCGGACACCACCTAACGGGCCTCCTTTGACTTCACCGGCGGAATTCACCTCTCGGGGCGCCCAAGTTGGAGTCTGGCAGCACAGTCTTCGAGGACATTGGCCGAGAAGGACTTGCACAACTCGCAGGCCTGCGGATCATGGTCCAGCCAGCGGCAATATCACGACGTGGAGTGCAGATCTGTCTGAGACATTTTCTGCCCGTATGGGCACCGCACAAACTCGAGTCGATTTATCCATCGCAGTCACGTAGGGACAAAACAGTCTCGAGTCTTGTAAATTTTTAGAATTATTGTTGGGTAAACCAAGAGTTTGATTCAGTCTAAACGCAGAGCTTAAAAGAGAGAACCTGAGCTCAAGCGGTAAGGAAGATCTGGCGTCATGGGGCAGAGCAGAGTTTTACCACCAGGGTGGATGGGAGGAGCCAGCTTGAAGACTTTCCGGCACCATTTAAAGCGGCAAGGTACCTGCCAAGAAGTGTGGATTGAACAACATATCCATGTCCATAGAAGCATGAATTTTTATGTGAATAATTATAGGAAACTTAAAGGGAATCTGACTTTGCAATATAGAAGGGAACTGTGTGGATTGTTGGATTAGGCAGTGCAGAGCAGAGGTATTAACAACAATGAATTTAAATATTTATACTGTGAGTTTCCAGTTGTTCAACTCTATACTGCCTACCCAAGATACATAAAAACTTACAGGAGCCTCCTGGGAGACCTATTATTTCAGGGGTTGGCCCAGTAACTGAACAGGTTAGTGAGTTTCTTGAATTATTTCTTCAATTTAGCATGTTAACATTGCCATCATACTTGAAAGATACAGGGGATACTATTCAGAAATTCACAAGTATCAAATGGGAACCGATATATCTGTGGATTTGTATCGCTATAGAAGCATTATACACATCAATTAGACACGCAGATGGTGTTAAAGCATCTAAATATTTTTTGGAAAGAGATCAGTATCAGACAGGTGCACCAGTTACTTATTTTGGTGGAGGCTTTAGAGTTTGTGCTGAATCATAGTTATTTTGAATTTAACAATGAATACTATGCTCAGATATGTGGAACTGCGATGGGGGCCTCAATGGCCCCTTCTTATGCTTATCTCTTTATGGGACTATGGGAAAAAGAACATTTATTAAATATAAACACAAATGCATTTTTTCAATAGATCACCAAATGGGGGGCGATATTGATTGCTTGTGTGTTTGGACTGAAGGCCTAGAGAAGGCACAAGAATTTGTAAAATGGCTAAATGAGAATACATTAAATCTTAGATTTACCTCAGTCATTCATGAAACCGAGACTGATTTTTTGGACATTTCCCTAGTGGGAGATGGGACAACAGGGAAAATAAGTACTAAAGGATTCAGGAAACAAACCTCCACCAATTCCCTTCTAAAGAGCGATGGTGGTCGCCTTTATAAACTTAAAAAGTCTATTCCGTACTGACAATTGGTTAGACTTTGTAGAAACTGCACTGATACGGAATTCAATATGCAAGCAGATCTGTTGCAAAGGTTCAGAGAAAGGAGTTATACACCTGAGGTATTAAGTGAGGCAATGACTAAAATACAAAACCACAGGCAGACTTGATTAGTTGTAATACAAAAAAATGCTGTAAAGACTCTGTGAATGATAAAATAGTATGTTCCCTAGAACATAAAGTTTCTGGGGGAATAGGGAATGTGGTTTGGAAAAGCTGGGATACTTTAAAAAGTGATCCTAACTTAAGACATAGTATCAGATACACCTAGGATTACTTTTAGAAGGACTGCAAACCTACAAGACAAATTGGTTAACAGTCAGTTCTTTAAGAAATAAGTACCAAGAAACACCTGGCTCCTTAACAAACCAGAGGGAAATCATAAATGTAAAAGATGCAACGTATGCCAGTATATGAATACAGGCAAGGAACTAACATTACCTAATGCCTTACGCATTAAAATACAATATTTTATAACCTGCAGCACCACATTTCTTGTATACATACTTTGGTGTAGCCTATAATTTGTATTACAAAGGAAAGACAATAAGACCTTTTAAAAAGTATACAAGAACATGTCGTTCTGTGATTAATCAGAAATTAGACACACCCGTTGGACGATGTTTTTTCCATGTACATAATTCTGACATTAGTAGTTTTAGATTCACGGCTATAGAACATACAAAATGTCCTTTGAGAGGTGGTGACAGACCTAATCTGTTATTGCAAAGGGAGAGTTTTTGGATATTCAAAGCTGTAACAGTGAGGCCCACAAACTTAAATGAGAGATGGGATCTCAAACTTTTTTTAAAATATAAAAGATGAAGTGTTTGCCATTGGTGTGAGCCTATGGTTGTGTAAAATGTATCCAAGATGTTAATATTTCTGATTTAAAAATGTTTTGTTTTTTTCTTTAGGCACGTGTTTAATACTTTCTGGAACAGATGGCCAGCATGAATGCACACCTCATGTTTCCAATATAAAGGTCCTGGACAGACCTCACAAACAATCTACCTCTCTTCTCCCCCTTTTTTGTTCAATGACTCCAGTCAGTACTCTGAAGTAAGGCAGTAAGTAACATGCTATACAATTTGGTTGCACTACCACCTGATTTCTATATTTGAAGAAAGGCAGTAAGTAACGTGCTATACAATTTGGTTGCACTACCACCTGATTTCTATATTTGAAGAAAGGTAGTAAGCAACGTGCTATACAATTTGCTTGCACTACCACCTGATTTCTATATTTGAAGAAAGGTATAAGTAACGCGCTATACAATTTGGTTGCACTACCATCTGATTTCTATATTTGAAGAAAGGTAGTAAGTAACATGCCATACCACCTGATTTCCATATTTTAAATGTAGTTGTTTGTCTTGGTCCTTGCAAAAATTTCCTATATAACTATGGAATATACATAGCTTTAAGAGTGCCGCAGTAAAGGAGTACCCGTCTAGCTAAATATGAAAATGCAGTACAATGTTAGTAATTAATGTGATGCTCCCTATTTATATGTGCTAAAGAAATATAATTTCAGTGTATCCCATGCATGGAGAACCTGTCTAGTTAGTTAATAATGCAATGCAAAGAAATAATAGGAGGTTGAAGGAAATCATGTAATGGCTAGTCTCACACTGCTATATATTTTCCCCTCCACTGTAAGTTCATGTTTGCTGCGCTTAGTTAATGAAGTGCTTTTTGTAAAATTCTTAAATGAAACTGTGTACATATAGACAGGTTTGTTACTATACTAGTTTTTTATATATAATTTAGTGATTGGTCACTAAACCATGAGGTCACAACTTTTTTTGTATTTAAATAAATGTTGCTTACCCTGAAGGCACTAAGCCGAGGCGCTAGGGGCTCTCACAAGGTGGATTCTCAGTACAACAAGTTGGTTGTTTACTGAATTGTTTCTTGTCTTTTTTTTTTTGTGGTTGGAGCGCAGCAGTTTTCAGCATTTGTATTTATTGTTGGGGTAGCCGCCTCTCTGCTGCGAACCCCTCATACATTAAGCGCGGTTTGTATTTTTTCTTTTTTTTTTTTTAATTTAAGGTTTTCTTTCACCTGGGGCCAGGGATCGGAGGGCAGGGGACCACTGGACACTAGGGTAAACAATTTTACCAGGGACAGGGGGAGGGAAGAGAACCACTGGACACCAGGGACTGCTTTATGGGGACAGGCGATCGGAGTGAGTGGGACCAGCCACAGGAGGGGCGAAAACCTGCCGCCGCTTCCCATGCAAATAAGCCCATAATGGGCATGCATATAGCCCCTTAGCACCTTGCGTACCCAGTGGGATCATTTGCATGGTGCCAGCTGCATATCGCACGGGTGGGGGGGCGCTGTTCCCTGCACTTCTGAGATCCATGTCGGGTCAGTGCTACTAAATTTAGCGCTGCATCGACATGCCCCTATATTCAGTTGGCTAGCACCGATGCGCTACCCCACTGAATACAGCATCCTCAGCACAAACCTTTGTGCTCCACTTTGCCCCTTTTCCAATATCGGGCCCTCGATCTTGATATTGCTACTTATATTGTGTGATAATCCTTTTTTGACTTACTTTTATTCATGGTAGTACATCTATCCCTTTCCCCCTTTGACATCAGTTTAAATGACCATTCTCAACATGGCTTTTATAAGTTTTCCCAACATGTGCTTTGTTGAGATGTAATCTGTCTCTACTGTATAAATGACATTTGTTATAAAATAACCCCCATTACTCTATAGACATTATTCCTTCTTTTCTGCTCCAGTTACTGAGCCTTGTGTTAATCTTTATTATTGTTTTAATTTTCTCTCTGGATGCCCTTACACCACGGTTTATTTGTAGGTTAATAACATATCTCATTTCACTGGGGATTTCATTCCAGGGACCTCAAGCTTCAGGTACTGCAAGCAGATATATAGACAATGACGGCGGGAAAAAAGGTTGAAAGACCCATCTAGTCTGCCGAATCTTACCTATGGTACGAACAGAGCAGGACAGCGTGATTAAAATAAAAGAAAGTGCATTCATCTGGCTCAAATTCTTTAACTCTGACAGAGCAGTTGACTGGGGGGAGAACAAATGGACATGTGCTCTCACTGGCGTGTATACATGTGAAATGATGTTTCCGTGCATCATGTTATGATACACCAAAATGTCAGCTGTGTGTGCATGCGTCCGCAAGTGTGCGTATCCACCTGTTCTCTGCCTAGTGAGCTACTCAACTGATGTTAGAGACCGACACTGATGGATCCACTAGTGGTCTGTAAATTCTATAGTGGTCTTGCTCTATTCATACCATGGGCAGTGTTAGGCAGACAAGGTTCACCTAAAGCTTGAGGTCTCTGGAATGGAATCACCAGTTAAAGTAGCAGTGCAACGGACATTATGTTTGCTTTCTCTTATTATTGTGAAACAAGATTTTTTTTTAATACACTTACTGAAGATTTAGACACTAATTTCTGTTCATGATTTTTATCAATTTGACTTCTCATATTCTTAACAGCCCCTTGCCAGGATCGCCATCTTGATTCAGAATGCATCATGAGTTTTTCCCGTTTTTAGAGAACCCATGATGCAGCTGTTTACCCAAACAGATCTGATAAGAAATAAAATTAATCTTTGTTTAAATGATTTACTTGTGTTTGGCTCTTTTCTATTATTTATGTTCCTGAAGAGGTAATACTGCATCCATCTGGTGTCTTGTGAGAAATACCATGTCATTCACAAGCACACACACACACACACACACACACACACACACACACACACAGGATTAAGGCATGAAGTCAGCCTACTGTGTAGTATTTTACACAGTCTGTAGGATTATGCTACTGTGCCATAGCCTACATACTCAATAACAGCAAGCCCAACACTGGTAGTAAACACTGGACAGAGATCATTCACACTACTATCAGTGATTAAAATGATTTATTAAGTCAAAAGTCTAAAAATCAGTGACCGGCCCGGTGGTGTGAAGGGCTGAGGCGCTGGCACTTACCAAGAACACATTAAAACTAAACCCCCTACCTCACCTTACAGTTGAGGTCCTTGTCCAACTTTACTCATTCACTGCTGTGGAAGATGTACGTCCAACTGTGTAGGGTCGAAGGCAGATGAGTGAACGGAGGTAAGCAGCCGAACATCGGCAGTGGGGTATGGCATTCAGCCGCTTGAGCTGCTTGCTCAGATTTATTTCCGAAGACGGGAAAGAATATTTTCTGCCAGACAGTCTAAAGGTAGGAGAGTGTGGGTCAGGAAAGCACTAAATCTCCCAGTCAACCAACAGAATAAACTGACGCCATGTGTATTAGAGGTCAGGAGACATTGCGGTTTCCTCGTTTAAAACTGAAGCAAACACAGGATCATTCTGAACTGTGCTCTCCTCCTGCTGTTAGTGGGCCTAAAATAAGGAGTGTGTCCCACATGTGAGGGTTAGAGGAAGTGAACCAGCAGGAGGCAAGGGCTGTCTGGTCAAAGTGAGGATTTTGTAGAGGAAGCAAACAGAGTGGTTTGGGATCAATCACGGAAAAACAGAAAAGTTCAGCAGTTAAGCAGAGTTCATAGTAAATCATAGCAAGTCCTGTTTTTTTTCTCCTAAAGTATCAGTTGTTCCTCTTTACAAGGGAGATAGGAAGGCGGCTAAGAATCACGCCACCCAGACTTGTGCTTAGGATGGGAGTACAAAAATGTAAACATCCAGTTTTTGTTTACTTTGTTTGCAGTGTGTTACATCAGAGTGTGATTTGTCCGTGGTTACAAGACTATCTCACTCAGTGGGGAAGACTGGCAGGCAGCTGAGTGATACCACTAAAGAACTGCTGCACAGTATCGACTACTTCAGATTTCCCACCTGGAGGTTGGGAACGAGCACATACCAGGAACAAGTCGTGCTACCCACATGCTTTTTGAGAGTACAGACAGGGACACCAAACATGGTGGCTGCAAATTTATTTGCACGAATATATAAAACAAAAACTAAAAACTAAAAACTAAACATAATAAATAAGTTACAGAAAAACAAACACAATATACTAAAACCGGAATGACTGCCACAACATACAGTGGGACAAATCTCAACCCACTGGACAGGATCCGTCTAGAGTCACGCAAGGTCGCTGGTGTGGGACCTGTGAGGCGTCAGAGAAATACAGGTTACTCACCTGTAACAGGAGTTCTAGGAATGGTATATATTGTTCATCCACACTCATTGGCAGGTATCCTTGCCGCTTTAAATCTTGCGGAAGGTCTTCAAGCTTGCTCCTCCACCCACCGGGTGGTATAACTCTCGACTCCGCCCCATGGCGCCAGATCTACAGCCCGCTGGAAGCTCAGGTTGTGCGCGTCGAAGCCGGAGATCGGGTGGGTCGTGTAGGACAACATATACCATTCCTAGAACTCCCAGCTACAGGTGAGCAACTCCATTTCTAGGGACATGGATAGTTGTTCATCCACACTCATTGGCAGACTCCTAGCAGTTCTCCAGGAGGAGGGAGGCAAGACGATACCCCCAATACTTACTTGGGAAAGAGAGACTGGAGAACCGAGGCCCCAAACCAGCATCCCGGCGTGACTCAAGGTCGATGTGGTAATGGGTAATGAAGGTGTTTGCTGACTTCCAGGTAGCAGCCCTGCAGATTTCCTGGATAGGGACGTCCCTGGAAGCAGCCACCGTTGCAGCAGTATGGCGGGTAGAATGAGCTCTTATCCCTCTAGGAGGCTCCATGCCCGCCAACTTATAGCAGAGATCTATGCAGGAAGTGACCCACCTGCTTATCGTCCGCTTGGCTGCAGGTCTGCCAGGTGCGGCTTCAGCGTAGGTGACAAACAGCTGGCGAACCTCTCCTCAATTTCAGCCAGGCGCCCTTATAATGTTTAGCCCTTCTAGGGTCCAGAGTATGGAGCCTATATTCGCCTCCGAGGTGTGATTGGGGTAGAACACCGCAGAGTCAACACCTGGTTAAGGTGAAAACCCGACACCACCTTCGAAGGAATTTCGGTGGGGGCGCAGGACAACCTTTGTCCCTGTGGAAGACCAGGTAAGGAGACTCTATGGAAAGCGCCTGAGCTCTCCCATCCTTCTGGCTGACGATAGCCACCAGAAGGCGGTCTTCCACGACAGGTGAGAGAGAGCACACCTGTGCATAGGTTCGAATGGCTTGCCCATGAGCTTTGCCAGTACCAGCAGTAGATCCCACGGAGGTGGGGGTCCCGCACTGGAGGAAATGTGATCAAGGCCTTTGAAAAGCACAGACCACCTTCTCCTCGCCACCCGACTGCTTTCGGCCCGCGCCCGGTAAGCAGAGATGGCTGCCAGGTGCACACCAGTTAAATCGACCTAAGCCCTTGACTAGAAAGGGACCATAAATAGTCCAAGATGCTTGCCAAGGAACAGGAGGAAGGGTCCAAGCCCTTGCCCTGACACCAAATGGAAAACCTTTTCCATTTGAAGGCATAACATTTTCTGATCGACTCCTCAGGACGCCTCAACTACATTGAGGACCTCGTCGGAAAGACCCAAGGCCTGGAACTCTGGCGCTCAGGAACCAGTCCGTCAGGTGCAGGAATTGAAGGTCCGGATGGAACACCTTCCCCTGATTGACTGAGAGCAGGTCCGGGCGAGCTGGAAGCTGCCGCGGAGTCCTGGAGCTGAGACTGAGGAGATCTGGGTACCAGAACTGGCGAGGCCAGTCTGGGGCTATCAGAATCACCTGCGCCTTGTCCCTCCTCGCCTTGAGAAGCACCTTGTGGATCAAGGGAAATGGGAGAAAGTAAAAGCCGGGGTCCACTGCCTCGAGAGGCATCCCCTGCAGCGAGCCCTGCTGAGGCGGGCATGGAACAGACTCACCTCGCGTTCTCCTGGAGGCAAACAGGTCCACCTGAGGTGTGCCCCAATGGGAGAACAGATGCTGTACTACCTCCGGCAGGAGAGACCACTCGTGGGATGCAGCCCCTATCCGGCTCAGGGCATCGGCCAGGGTGTTGGAGGCTCCTGCCACGTGAATGGCTAGAGATCCGCCTCCAGGCTGCGCCACAGTGACCAAATCTGGAGAGCTTCCTTGCATAGAAGCATGGAGCGCGTCCGCCCTGGCGGTTTAGATAGTACATAGTGTCGTGGTATTGTCCGTCTGGACTCGGACCACTTGACCCGGAGGAACGGAGCAAAGGCGGTGAGAGCTAGGCGGACCGCTCGAGAGCTCCAGCAGGTTGATGTGGCATCGGGACTCCCGCGGGGACCAGAGGCCATGAGCCAGTGTTCCCCAGATGGGCACCCCAACCCATCAGAGGGCATCGGTCGATAGAGACCCGTCGGCTCGGGCGGACGAGCAGGATGCCCTCCTGCAAATGATCTGGAGCGGTCCACCACTGGAGGCGTTCCACATCCCTGTGTCACCGACACAAGCTGGTCAAGGATCGCAGGCGTTGTGACCACTGGCTGGCCAGTCCCACTGAAGGGACGCATGTTCCAGCGGGCCCAGCGGACCACGCTGGTGCAGGCCGCCATGAGACCCAGGGCGCGGAAGTCCCGGGCAGGCGCGGTGCCCAACCAGAAATGATCGGGCAAGGAGGAAGAACCTCGGCCCTGTCCGCGGGAGCAGCTCTGGCTCGAGAGAGTCGAGCTGCGCCCGATGAATAGAATCACCTGCTTGGCTCGAGTTCCGACTTGGCCTCGTTGATAAGGCCCAGTTGAAGCAGACCTGGAGGCCAGATCTCTGGACCACTCCGCCTCCTTCCTGGAGGGAGCTGCTATCAGCCAGTCGTCCAGGTAAGGTACACCGGACCCCTCGGCGCTGAGGAATGCTGTCACCACTGCCATGCATTTGGTGAAGACCCTGGGAGCTGGAGACAAGCCGAAGGGCATGGCTTGGAACTCGAAGAGGATCCTTCCGCTCGGAGCGAAGGAATCTCTGGTGAGGCAGACGGATAGGGACGTGGCTAGCGTCCTGCAAGTCCAGAGAGCAGAACCACCACGCGTTCCAAGGATGGTATTATCTGAGCCAAGTGACCATCCTGAAGGTTCGAGACCTTAGGAACTTGTTTAGAGTCGTGTGGGTGAGAATGGGGCGCCAGCCCCGTCCGTTCGGAACCAGGAAGTACCTGGACACAAACCCTGGGTCTGAAGGAGGTCCACCTCTCTTACCACCTCCTTCTGGAGGAGGAGGCGATGTCGGCTCGACGAGCGCCAGTGAGGCTGGGGATCCCGAAGCCCCCGAGGCGGCGGCTCTGAAGGGTGGTGCCTGCTCGAATTCAGAGGCAGGCCTCTTCCCCACCTCAAGACCCACCTGTCCGTGGTAACAGCGGACCAGGAGCAGAGTGCGGGCCGTCCCCCGCAGGGGACCCAGGAGTAGGTGAGCGGGAATGGGCGACACCCTCAGCCCGTCACTGGGCAGGCTTGGAGGAGGACGGCCGAGGGACCTCCTGGGCCTTTCCTCCTGCCTCCTGTTAGAGGAAGCCGGTGGCTTGGGTTTGGGATGCCAGGCCGAGCCTGCTGGCCCTGGCGTTGCTGGGCGGGCGCGCCGAGGCACAGAAGGACGAAAGGGCTTAGGCTGTGGTTTGCTGCCTTTGTCCTTCTGAGCGGAAGAGACCGAGTCAAGGTGGCATTGGACTTCTCGATCCTCTGCAGGTGACCTTCCACCCCAGGGCCGAAAGGTCAGTCCCCAAGGAATCCGAGACATACCGCAACGCCAACGATCTGGCATGGGTACCCTATATCCAGCAGTCTGGAGCTGCTGTTTGGCCACTGCCCTGCCCTGGTCCCGCACCTGCTTAACCGTAGTCTGCAGATCGGGGGAAGATGAGGATGACCTCATCCAGGGAGCCCAACAGGGCATGAGAAAAATGTGCCATGAGGGGCCGAGACTGGCCTGGCGAAGGCAGAGAGAGACATAGCGTAGACTTTTAGCCCGACATAGTCCAATTTCTTGGACTCCTTGTCAGAGGTTTGTCCACATCCCTGGCGTTGCGCGCGCGGCAGCTGTCGGTAACCAACCCCTCAGCAGAGGGGTGTTCAAAACGGACAAGGAACGGTAGGGACCGCATACTTCCTGGCCATCCTGGCCGGGCGCAGGGCAGGAAGCAGGCGCTGCCAAAGCTCCAGTGCGGACCCACTATGGCCTCGGCCACCGGAAAGGCCTCCGTCGGAGAATCCCTCGGTCCAGAATCTCCGTGAGGGGATACCTGGCCCGTTGGAAAGCGGGTTCGAGCTCCATCCCGGTGGACTCGAGATGAGCGAAGCAGTCCTAGGAAGGACGACGGGCTATCGCCCATTGACTGACCTCCTGAAGACTCCAAGTCCAGTCGCTTGGAAAAAGGAGGATCATCTTCGGACTCGGAAGAGTCCTCGAAAAACTGCCTCTGGCCTGAGCCACCCTTCACCTGCGAGTCGGTCGGGAGTGAGGGTAACTGACAGCCGATGGGGTAGACCCTTAGCCGACCGAGAATCCTTGGTCGGAGCCCCAGTGGTGGCTGTGGAGGCGGAGGTTCCACGGAATCGGTGGAGCAGCTGGTTTGGCGAACAACCGGCCTGGGTATAAGCTCCTCGGATAAGTGGGGGTTGTGTCGGCGCTCGGTGACAGCACTTAATGGCGGGGAAGGCGGCGGGTCGGCTTACTTCGGCCAGGAGGAGCTGTTGCAACATAAGGTCCTCGTACCGTCGGCGTAATTTGCGAAGCCTCCCTCATCCAGGAGGAGGCGAGGGCGAGCGACGCGCCATCAGCCAGTGCAGACCGAGACCGCCTATGGCGGTGGGATCGGCTGGACCGCGAAGAGGTCCGAGACCGAGACCGAGAGTCCCGGAATTTCCGAGGTCGGTGCGGGGAGGTGTCGGCCGGAACCGGCACTCCCTTCGGCTCGGATGGTCCATCCGAGGGCTCCGGAACCGGAGGCACAGGCGAGCCCACGGGATCCTCAACTCCTCCCGGGGGAACCGGGGAGAGGGGAATCTCGGCTGCTAAAGGCGACAGCCCGTCCAACGGGTCGAGAAAAATCTCGACTTCATCGGTGGGAGTCTCGGTCAACTGACCTGGCAGGGGACACCGTGAGGCCAGTGGCGGCCGAGCGGTCGATCAAGCCGACCGCCGCACCCGAGAGGGACCTTTCCCACTCCCAAGAGCGCCGACGGAGGGACTTACCCCTGTCCCTCTTTTGGACCGAGAATAAGGTCCAGCAGACGTGAGCCCTTCTCCTTTAGTGGAGAGGACAGACAAAGCTCCTAAAAGAAGCCGTGTAAGAAGAGCCCAGAAGCGGGATAAATCCGCGGCCGAGGAAGATCTGACCGCGCCGCCTCCTCTTGAGGCGACCATCCGCTCGAGCTGATCCGCCCGAGCCCGCGCCCGCGACACCGCCAACCGGGCCTCCTTGGACTTCACCGAGGGAAGCGCTTCGGACGGCCCAGTTGCAATCGGGCAGCACGGTCTTCGAGGACGAGGGCCGAGAAAGATGAGCACAGGTCGCAAGCCTGCGGGTGGTGCTCAAGGCCTAAGCAGACACCACGTGGGTGTGGATCCGTCCGAGACATCTTCTGCCGCATGGGCATCTCCGAAATCCGGGTCGATTTGTCCATCGCGAGCATGCAGGGATGAAGAAGACTGAAGTCTTTTGCAAATTTATTTTAAATCCGCAAACGGAGAAATAGGAACTCAGTCTCAACGCAGAGCGTTAAGGGAGGGAACCTGAGCTTCCAAGCGGTAAGGAAGATCTGGCGTCATGGGGCGGGAGTTATACCACCCGGTGGGTGGGAGGAGCAAGCTTGAAGACCTTCCGCAAGATTTAAAGCGGCAAGGATACCTGCCAATGAGTGTGGATGAACAACATATCCATGTCCCTAGAATCACCTGCCATTCAGGGTGATTTTCCGTTTCTTCCTTTTTCCCTGGGGTTAGTGTCTCCAAATGTTTAGAGATTTCTAATACTGTGGCAAGAATGGACCCCATTCTTTAGCCAGGGCATATTCAAAACTCAAGAAATTAGTACTGTATTAATCTTTGATGTTTGCTGAGAGCGTTCTTCTCAGCACACGCATAGCCCCCAAAGGGCTTCCTTTTGAAGTTCATAAGGTGTCATAAGTATTGGTAGCATATTTAAATGTGCCTGAAAGTTCTTTTGATTAGTCCCATTGCTCCAAGCACTACTGGAACAATTTGTGTCCTTATTCCACATCAGTTTGGTTTCTGACTGCATATCTTGGTATTTCATGATTTTGTGTCTCTCTGTCATCAGCACACTGTAGTCACTTGGGGTGGCTATTTCAATCAGTAATGCTACCTTTGTTCTCTTTTCTTGTATTACAATATTGGGTTTTCTTGCTTCCACTTTCTTGGCTGTTGGTATTGGGTGATCCCATGTGATCATTACTTCTTCATTCTCTGTGATTCTTTGTGGTTCATGTTTCCAGTGTCTCTCTGCTACCTGTATGTTATAGTGTTTGCACAGTTTCCAGTGGATCAATCTTGCTACATTGTTGTGTCTTTCAGTATACAGGCCTTCTGCCGTGAGTACTTCACATCCAGCCACGAGATGCGCAACTGTTTCTAATTCTGTACTACAGAACCTGCACTTGTCTGTTTCTCCTGTTTTTTCTACGGATTTTGTGAACCATCTTCTGCGTATCCCACTATCTTGGGCTGCTATTATTAGTCTCTCATCTCGTGGCCTAAATTCACCTCTTTTATACAAAGACTTCCACTTTCCTCACCAGCTACTGCTCTTTCTTTTCATGTTTCGTAGACATTCTATGACATCAGTAACGCCATTCCATACTAGTCATCGGAATGGTCTGGAATGGTGTTACTGATGTCACAGAATGCTCAGGCAGTATGAAAAGAGAAAGCAGAAACTGCTGAGGAAAGAGGGTTATGGGATAGTTACAGTAGTAACAAAATTTTATTTATTTAACAAAAAAAAGATAGAAAAACCTTCAGAATATTGTATAGACACTAAAGGGACAACAGGAGGGCATCTAGAGGTATACAAAACTGTTCCCTAATACCTACCTTTAAGGGAACTCGGATATAGCCAGTTTCTGCTTATTTTGTTTAATGTCCCAAACAGTAGAGATTATTGGGGATTTTATTGATGCAGTGAAACTTTTGATACAATGAAGCATTTGTCTTGGTGGGTTGAACTTTATTATAACAGTGTAAACCGTGTTCCAATGTGTATGAAAATATACTTACACAGGCCATGGAGAATATCTGGGAGGCCGCACTCTGAACTACACTGTGCTGTTTGAATTGGTGGCGTCTAAAAGCTTTGGTGCATTGATTGATTTCAGTAATGATAATGAGCAAGACATACCAGCACAGGAATATGCCAGTATCGTTTCCTCCCACTGGGAGTATAGCCGTGGCATCGAAGTGGTGCACACCAGTGTCCTTAGTCTCAAAAGAAGGCTGGTACATGGTGCCAAGTTGCTACTCACCACACATTGCCTTTGCTCTGGGTCCAGACTCTGTACTTAGAAAGGTTCCATTGTTACAAACAACCACGAATGACCTAGCCCATTGGAAGAGGCATCCCAGGGAAAGATGTGCTGGGACACTGGCTTTCTCTTTCTTAACTGGATCCTCTATATATTATATATATTGTATTTATATATTATATGTATTTATAAACTCTGGTGAGCACAGGCACCTTTTCCATTAGACACTGCACCACGTTGACAGAGCGTTACCTGTGCTGCTGAAAAGTTTTGAAACCTGTTGTACATTGAGGTAGCCTAGTAGTGGCCAACAAAATCCATTCACAGTGTTTCCCCAAAAAGCTTTACATGCTCAAGTGGAACCCAGAGGGTGCAAAAAGGTGGCTCACCTAGAAAACAATCAGTGTTCACAAGGCAGTTGCATTTCCGACAGAAAAAAATAAGGCTTGACACTTTGTCTTCAGAATGAACTTAACATTTTATTTGCTAATGCAGTAGAGCCATAGCTGGACACTTATATAAAGCATATACCCCAGCGCTTTGCTTGAAACACAAGGTTCCTTAGGGGGGCAATTGTAGGAAAATACACTTTACATGTTATAGTCACCATTTGATGATGTGGATCAGGTGCATCAGTTTAACATCATAAAAATTTATGTCAAAAGAAAGATTCACTATTTAGATGCTTACGTTTTATCAGGACCTCTACAAGATACTTACACTTAACAGGTCATTTCATATTATTTAATAACACTTTTATTTAAAACATTGTCTTATTTCAATTAAACTTATTATTTTCTAAACACTTTAAAAAGTTTTTTCATTTAGTCCATTCTTCAGACACAATACTGTGATCACTCATTGCTTCCAAGGCTAATTGCCAGGATCCACTTGTACTAGTTTTAAGCAGAAACAGGACGGATTCTAACTTGGTCCCACATTAAATCATACTGCTACACAAAAAAAAAGTTAGGAACATATGAGAACATAATTCTTACATTTCTTATTTAAAATAAAAAGCTAAATTATATCAGTGTTTCCATATTTATGTATAGGTATTGTTTTCTTTTTATAAAGAACGATCTTACTTCATGTGGGAGCTCTTGCAGCAGACTACACCATAAGGACTATACCGCCAGGCACTAAGACCCTGCAGGGACTGCCCTCCCTGATGTCAGACTGCCTCCGACGTCAGCCAGTGGTATAAAAGGGAGGTCCTTGGCCACACCCGAGTTCATTTCCCGCCACCGACCCATTCACATCGGCTCCACGGACGCCTACTGCTAACAGTCGACCGCCATTTTCACTAACTTTTTCTACAAAGTTTTGTTATTGTTTTACCACATTATCGGTGCCATCGTACTCCAGTCAGCAACCGAAATCTAAGTGCACATGTGGGAAGCAAACCCTGGGTCAAGACGGTCACTTGACCTGCCTCATCTGCTTGGGGCCTGACCACGACTCCAACTCCTGCCCACATTGCAAAAGTTTCAACCACTGGACTCGCATCCACTAACTGAAGATGTTGAAGACCTACCTTCTGGAACAGCAGCTGGCCACCATGCAAAAGGTCCTGTCAGGCCTAGGATCCCCTTCTTCTTCAGGGTCTGGGACTTCACACAAATCTGAGAAAAGGTCCAGTGGAAAACATCATCACGAGAAGGATAAGACCTGCTCAGATTCGCGATCCATGGCTCCAAAAAAAATTGCCAGCTGCAGCCCTCTAGTGGGAGGTTGGACTCTGCCTCCACAAGCCAACCCAAATTTCCTGCAGTTTGCCAGCCTTGAAACTTCCATTGTTGGTACAGATGTCAGGTGGTGATTCTTGTGGCAAGGGCCTCGCCCCTTAGTCTTAGGCCCTACAGCCATACCTCCGGTCTAAATAAGGGATTCTGCTGTTAAAGGAGCGGGCAACAGCCACCTTGCCACCCCCCACCTGGCGAAGGCTTCTTCCTCGTCAAACTGTCCAGCAGGACCTGATAGGAAGCAGCGTTTGGAACCAGAGTCTCACCCTGATGCTAGCTCTCCGAAGCATTGGGCATCAGACTCCCGGCACTCCACCCCAAAGTCTTTGATGTCTTCACCTTCGGGGTCTTCCCCGTCACCCACACCCCCTAAGCTACCCTCAGAAGGGGTGCAGCTGCCAGCCAAGGAGATGCCTCCCCGACATCCAACCGTTGATGGGCGGTCAGACGCCAGGTTAGCCAGTTAACCTGCCGCCAGCTCCACGCTACCTCCCAGGACCAGACACCGGAGAAACCTAACTCACCAGAGTGTACATCAGCCCCGACTAGCCGCCGAGTGCGCTTGCCTGAGAAGCCTGATGACAGGTCTGAGACGCTGAACCCATTGGCCCCAGCCATGGTCTCTCTGGCTAAGCCAAGGACCTTTTTGGTTCCTGGTGGGACACAGGAAAGACATCATCCCCAAGGAACCTCAGGATCCCACACCACAGCCTCTCCCCATAGACTCCCGCAGCAGCCCTTGTGATCATCACCTCCTCCCAGGGACAGATCTCCTGATCCGTTGGATGGCAGGTTTTCTGACCAGCGCGTAATCATTGTTTGAGATCATCCTCTAGGCATTACGGAAGAGGCACCAACATTCCCGATCCAGATCTTCCTGGAGGTCATCCGACTCAATTCTTCTGCCTCCTCCAGATCATCAGGGGAGTTTTCTTTTCCTCTCCACCACCCTGACCTCTGGAAGATTCACCTCTCCCCCCGGATGATCCCACATTCTTGGATGTGATGCTGCATCCAATTTTTTAATCAGTAGGAAACTGAGGATCTTGATCAAGAGAAAAAGAGGCTGGCTCATTTCTTTGGTATGAATGAGCCCAAACCTTTAGTCGTTCCATCCGTGGGGGCTCCCTTTCAGGACACTACCAGGCTATCCTAGAGGCATCCTTTGACAGCCGCCGCTATACCAAAAAAAAAAAAGTGCACAGGCTGTATCGATGGGAAGGTCATGTCAGATGAATCTAATAGATTTCTTTGATGGGTGACCAAAGTAGTAGACCAGGGAGGGGCTGTGGACATGGCCTACCTAGATTTTAGCAAGGCATTTGATACAGTCCCACACAAAAGATTAATACACAAGATAGCCAGCCTGGGAGTGGGTCCCAAGGTGGTAGCCTGGATAAAAAATGGCTAGAAAACAGGGCGCAAAAGGTAGTAGTAAATGGAGTACACCATGAAGAAAGGAGAGTTACTAGCGGGGTACCGCAGGGTTCAGTACTGGGACCGGTCCTTTTTAATGTCTTTATAAGTGACATTGCAGAGGAACTGGAAGGAAAAGTATGTCTCTTTGCAGATGACACGAAGATCTGCAACAGGGTTGATACACAAGATGGTGTGGAAAGGATAAGAAGGGACTTGGCAAGGTTGGAGGAATGGTCAAATGTATGGCAGCTTGGATTCAATGCTAAGAAGTGCAAGGTAATGCACCTGGGAAACAAAAACCCAGGGGAAGTGTACACAATGGGGGTGAGATACTGACAACAGTAAAAATAGAAAGGAATCTGGGGGTAATTGTATCAGATGACCTAAAGGTGGGCAAGCAATGTGAGAAGGCAGTAAGGAAGGCTGAGGGGATACTGGGATGCACAGGAAGAGGCATCAATAGTAGAAAACAGGAAGTTGTTATCCCTCTGTACAGACAGTTGGTGAGACCCCATCTGGAGTACTGTGTGCAGTTCTGGAGACCCCATCTCCGCAAAGACATAGAGTGGAGCTGTCCAGAGGAGGGCAGCAAAATGGTGCAGGGTCTGCACTAGAAGCTCTGAAGAAATACTAAAGGAGCTTAATATGTATACCCTTGAGGAAAGAAGGGAGAGAGGGGACATGATAGAAACTTTCAAGTACCTCAAGGGAATCAACAAAGTCCAAGAGGGTAGCATCTTTCAGAAAAAGAGATGTGCAAGAACAATTTGAAGATAGAGGGGGGATGGCTCAGAGGTAATGTGAGGAAGTATTTTTTCACAGAGAGGGTTGTGGATGCATGGAACAGCCTCCCTGAAGAGGTCGTGGAGTCAAGAACAGTGGGGGAATTCAAGAATGCATGGGACAGGCATAGGCAGTCCTAGTGGGGGTAGGAGGAAGTAAGCTGTTGGTTAACTAGGATCTGCAGCTTATCTGTTAGGTAGGAAAATGGGCAGACTAGGTGGGCCAAGCGGTCCTTATCTGCCGTTAAATTCTATGTTTCTATGTTTTAACCACTCATGGGTCAGGGCTTGATTGACCTGTGGTTGCTCCAGTAGCTCCTGTATTTTCCACTATAATTCGGACTTTCCAATTGTTTTTCTTTTCTGTTGGTCTTTATCCTTATACTCCTTTTCTGTTTCTTTGCGTTTTCTGTTGCTGACAATTCCTTATCTACTTGTGGATTGACATCAATCTCTACTACCCTTCTGAAGGCTTCTCCTAATTTAATGAGTGAATTCATTTTTAGGCTTATTTTCTTCATGATGCAAGACCTTGACTATATTTGGGTCCAAGGATGTCAGTAAGTATGTATGTAGCCCCACTATTGTGGATCTATATGTGTAATCAATCTCAATGAGGCCCATGCCTCCCTCTGCCTTTTGGATGTATAATCTTGGCATGCACTGATTTTTGTATATTAATTGGTGAGCATGAAACATTTTTCTTGTTTTATATCTAGCTGGTTCAACACTTTCTGTTGAGTCTATCACACAAAGTTGTATCATATCACTGGAAGGGCGAGTTGATTTATAGCTTGCACTTTATTTCAGTGTTGTCAAAGCAGCTTAAAAATTAGCTTTAACCTTCTAAAATATTCCTTGCTTACTTTTACTCTCATTTGTTCATGTTGTGCTGTTGCTCCTTCATCTATTCCCAGGTATTTATACACTCCTCTTGCTCAAGTTCTTTATGTCACAAACCTCCGCCAGATTCATGTTTTCTTTATGAGTTAACTTTCCTGCTACAAATGTTGCTTTGGTACATTTGTCTAGGCCAAACGTCATCCGTATGTCATCAGAAAAGGTCTTAATTTGCAGTTCTTTCAAATGTTTGTCAAATAAACTATAAAGTTTTAGGTCATCTACAAATAGAAGGTGAGATGTTAGCTGTTGATTGTTTTTGTTTCTGGGGTTCAAGCTGTATCAATAGCCTAGGTTGTTGATTAGGCTACTCAAGGGATTGAGGGCAAGGCAAAACAGAAGTGGTGACAAGGAGTCACCTTGAAATATCCTTCGTTGGATACTTATATTTGGGATGGTGATTTGACCTTTCTCATGATTTAATTGCAGGGTGGTTTGCCACTTTGTCATTGTTGTTGTGATGAACTTTATCAGTGTGGGATGTATCCTGTAGATCCGTAAACACTCAGTGATCCAGGAGTGTGGGATACTGTCAAATGCTTTTTTGTAGTCGATCCATGCTACACTAAGATTTCGGCATTTTTTGCAGCTCTAGCCAGTGTTTAATGAAGTCAATGGTGGTGCTGTGCACGCTCCCATACAGAGCACACCAAATGTCTGCCATGCTTCTGTCCCCCCCTACTTGCGGCCCCAACAGTCTGTTCCCCAGTTGACACTAGGGGCCAGTATACTGATCCCACACCGCCACGGTGGAGGACAGTAGTCCATTGGACACTTGTTCCTCCCCCCAGCCCTCTGATGACCCAGACTCCTGGCATGAACAGAAGCTGCCGGTGTTGCAAGAGGTACTGCTACTGCTGTGCCAATGGGCAGGCAACTATCTCTGTTTTTAATCAGGCGCCCGAGTGCCGATACAAATTAGTCAGTTTCCTAATTAAAAAAAAAAAAAAAAGGTTGCTTATCCCTAGGCACTTGGAACTAAAAGAACTAAATTAGCTATACAGTGCAGAAGTTTTGTTGTGAGCGGAGGACACATCCAATAAAGATCTGAGAGTTGCCTTGGGGGAACAATGTCACTGATTAGAAGCCTTGCTTTAAACAGCTTTTCTTAGGCTTTTGGATCAGGAGTGGCTCTGCATACCTCCATTCCCCAGTAAAACAACTGGAGCTAAATGCTGTAAAACTACATATTCTTTTACACAGCCATGACTGATACATGTCTTGACCCGGGTTCTGTAAACCGAGACTGGGAATGTGCCACCAGTGACTTATTACAAGTGAGCCAGATCCTCAAAACTGAAGTGTACCAAAGAATTCGAAAACTAAAAACAAACTGGTGAAACTGGGCAGAACAGACTGACAGATCTGCTTTTAGTTTGATCCAAGTCTAAGACCTAAATTTTCCACAACTGATGTAACTAATACTTGAATTGAGAGAATTTCACAAAACATAGGGCTGAATTTTTCCTAGTACGAATGAAATTCTCTTTTCAGACCCATTAAAAGAGAAAATCTACAGGGAGATTGAGAGGGGTATTTAACAGATTCTTGATTTGACAAGTGCTGATGTAAACGTACCTGGCTGATTGGATTTTGGTCAAAGTATTCATCCACGAAGTATTCCAAGAGCTACAAAAGGCAAGAAAACAGATTTGCTGTCTTATTCACATACTGTAAACATGCAGAAAATAACAGATTAATTTCTAACAGGAATGTCCCCTGCTCTTGGATCTCACTACCTTTAGAGGTGGAACAGTCAGCACTAAAAGCCCCACACACCCAAGTATAAGGCTGGTTCCAGTTTACACTTTGTGAGCAAACTTTTTTTTTTTTAACTTATTGTTTAATGCAGTATAATTGTATAAGACTGATTCTGACAACTTGTAAGTGGACATTTTCTGTAACTAAGCATACCCTGCACATAGAAAATGCCAGTCTACAAGTCAACAGAACCAATCTAATACAATGTACTATATTGCAAGACACAGCAAAGTACAAAACTATTTTTGCAAACAAAGGGCAACTTGACAACCAGACCCATACTTGGGTGTGGGGCTCCTAGTGCCGACTGTTCCCCTTTAATCATAATGCAAAACTAACAAAATAATCATTATTCTATACAATTTTTCTCATCCTGTTATGCTAAAATATTATGGTTGACCACAGTTTGACACAGTCATGGCTAGCTGTCTACTTGCAACAGATGCAGACATCGGTTCCCCCAAGAATAGCACATAAGGAGTGCAAAGAATGAGAGAGAAAAAACACTGACCTACTGAACTTCTCTGTAAGACCTATTGTTTTGTACATTTAAAGGAGGAAAAACAAAAACAGGGTTTCAGCAAGAGTTTAAAATTATACATTATTTTGGCTAAAGGCCACTAACATTTTACAGCCAAATAAACTCCAGCTAAATAATTACAGTGCAACAGATCACCTGTCAAATGGCAGTAGCTATTGGGCAATTTGAATAAAGTCTTAGTCACCTAAAACAGAAATGTTTAGCAAAAAAATCAAGTTGGCAAGAAGAAACTTCCACTGAAAAATATATTCACTAATTGGATAATTCAGAATTAATTTACTTAGAATAGTCACCAAAAAAGGAAGCATCTCATTTACAGCAGGATCCTGCATCTACAATGTCTTGGAGCTGGGAGACTGTTGGAAAAAGATGCTAGGTAACTTGCTAGTGGCCATATTTTTTTATAAAAGAACTATATGGAGGGCCTTACCTGTTATATTACATCTCTGTACGTTATTCAAAACCAATGACTAAAGGGGATTTTTCTTCCTACCTTTAGTGTACATGTAAGTCGGTTAGGTTTTAAATCCTGGTCCTCCATCGTTCTTGATGTATCAACTACCACATACATGTGGCGCATCTGTAAATCCCATCCAATAAGACACAGTTACACAACTCCACGTGATATCAAACATCTAGACCAACAACAGACACAATGGGTCTGGATATTAAATGCGCATTTTGAAGACAATTTTTGTACTAGTTCTTCAAACTATCACACACTACTAAGATATAAAGCACATGAAAATAAAACTGTAGCAAAATAGTAGTGGAAATGTGTGCCATTAAGAGACTGACATTCCCTTTCCAATAAAGTCGACTTGTTCAACACTAGATTGTGCAGATGGGTGATGTATCAGCTAGACACTCAATCTCACTTTATAATCCGAGACCCTCCCCATATCTTCCTCCTTACAATTTTTTCAACCCCCTTACATATTTTAAAAAATAAAGACTTTCTTCTTTGCCTGTTTCTTATTCTTTCTAGAGCTCATTTTACTACACTTCTGTTGATGTATTAGATAGATGAGTTTCTGCACAAGGGTCCAAAACTGTTACCTGTTTAATGAAAAACACAGTAACTTGTTCCGCACATTGGGCTGAACAGACTCCAGTTCAGTAACCTTTGCCACAATACTTGACCAAACGAGGAATCAAGTATATCCTACAACACTTGCACTAAATTAAAAAATAAGGGACAACAGGAGTTTTTCCCCATTCATTTTTTTTTTTTTTAAGTTATAAATTTTCATGAAAGGTAGTTTTACTCTATGTTTAGACGTTGTTGTAATACCAACAATTGTAACATACATACATACCCTCCTCTACTATAATATAATTAAAATAAAAAAAGAAACTAACTGCACATGTTTCTAACACATTGGATTATTCTACTTGTACTATTCTGACTGCATTAGTATAATCATATTATAATAACCGGGTATATTTTTTTCCTGTAGGAAAACCCTGTTATAATTAGCGGGTTATGATGACGAACCTGGCGCTGGGTCTCCAGCTCTGCATGGCCTAGCTATGGCTTAACTCGTTTTTAGCACTGGCTGCCAGCGGATGGAGATTTCACTGCTACTGCCTGAATTCAGCAGTGAGTTCATTAAAAAAAAAAAAAAAAAGGATGGGATAAACTTTTTTTTTTTTACAAAAGAGAAGAAACGTTAAAGTTTCTTGCTGTCCGTACCACAGACCACACTGAAGCCCAAAAGATCTAAGTAGCACAGGAATCTGGTTTATTTAGTTAATCAATACTTTATTACTTAATATTGCAACCAGGCACAAAAGTACAGATTGAAGTTCTATACAGCATAACAAGATAAGCTTAACGTATAGCAGAGGCAAAACATAAAATTATACAATTTTAAAACAAGAATAAAAAAAAAAACAACATTAATTTTACTACAGTCAAATATTGCACAAAGATTTACTATAAATTTGAGTTCTTACCACAGGATTTTCTCCACATCTCCTTACTTTGCAAATTATAACCAGACATATTCCTCGATACACGTAAACAATGTAATCTATGGTCAGGCTAGCACATTTTTTTGTGTTTTTAAAACCTCTTTAGTAATTTTTTTCTCTTCTAGTGTAACCCCTTTACAATTGGGTGTTCCTAGAAGCCTTCCCGGAGCTTGCTTGAGTGCTCACTGCTTGGCTGGTGTTTGGCGTAAGGCCGCTAAATGGGGGGTTGTGAGTGCTTTTAAAGCCTCCAGTACTCTCTCTTTAAGAGCTACCTGCTCGCAGAGTAAGGTTTGTAAAGGGGGCTGGGGTTTCTGTGCTCAACTCCCGCCATGGGCTGCTGGTTAATCGCTCCGTTCCTGCAGTCACTAGAAGCGCAGGGTGAGCCCATCAGAAAGATGTAATTGTCTCTGTGAAAACCATTAAAGTAATGAAGATACGGTTTGTTCTAACCTGTTCTCTTGCAGCCTGGACTGTTTCTGTTATTGCCCCACCATTTTGGTCCTGAACTGCTGAAGTGGACCACTCGGATCATGAGGACCCTCTAGGGAGTCGGTGGACCAATGGGGACTTAGCTAGTAATCCTGGGACTTGAAGTCTGAACAAGGGCGCCTTTTTGCACCAATCGAGACAGGTCTCATAGCCTGGTGTCTGCAGCCCACCTATGGGATCGGGTGGCACGCAACTGAGGAGGCTGGCCCCAACTGCCTGAGAGCAAAGGCGTTGCGACTGTGAAGGAGAAGGGAGCTCTGATCTTCTGCGCTGTTGAGTGTTCACGTGGGAAGCGTGTGAAAGGCCTGAGGCGGCAGTTTTCCATAGCCAGAAAGCTTCGGACTAAATCCGCCGGCGTGCGGTCAGAGGAGGCTGTGTATAAACACAGCTACCTACTAGGCTTCACCTGAAGAGGACTGGAGAATCTGCTGAATCGCGCTTGGTCTGTCAGGACATTGAAGCTGCAGTGCGCCCAAAATTGCTGTGAGTTTGTTCGGGTCCTGAAAGCAGCTGCCTGGTATGGTACCCTCTGTTTTCCATATAAATGTGAGGAGGCATTTGAAGCTCAGGCTCAGCCTGCAAGTGCGGAAAGAGTGGTTCTCTGTTGGAGTTGTGAGTACTGACTCAGGATAGCTCCCTGTTAAAGGTTACAGACAAAGGCAAAGTCGTTTATGTATTGCAGACTGTACCAATTGAGCTTACTGGCTCCACTTGATCTGCTCAGGAATTAAATGCTCATTTGTGTCAGGGCCCCAACCAGCTGCATCGAGGAACTAGCCATTAGGGCTTGGGTACCCACAGACAGTACGTCAGGCCTGTGCACAGAGCCCTAGGTAGATATAAATATGTACACATATATATATATATAGATAGATATAAATATATATATATATATATGTACACATATATTATATATACACACACACACACACATTTTTTAGTGGTAAGCCAATCACCCTGATTTCCCCCGGTCCTTGTTATCTCCCCTTAAATAAATCAGATTGTTTTGCAACCGTACCCTGGCTGGTTTGTGTGTTACTGGTGATATACTGCACAGTGAACGTTTGATAACTGTATCTTACTTTCTAGGGGGTCCCCAGAGTGAGCTGAGAGGTTCGAGCCGGGGAGTGTTCAGGGTGAGCCTTGCAATTGAACTGTGTGAGCCACTAGCAGGACGAAGCGGGGGGGTTGCAGCAACCCAGAGGGCTGTGACCGAGTCAACCTTGACTGTCCTAACCCCAACCTCTAGGTGGAGGCACCCGTCAATGGATCTAGGCCCTGCCACAACTGAGGCAGGCAGGGGTAGTAGCCCTTGGGATAGCGCCCCCTGGGGGTTACACTAGTATCTAATGTATCAAGCCCACATTTAATCAAGGCTTCCCTATAACTCGCATCCCACCCAACAATTACTCTTTGTGCCTTTTTTGTACTCTTTCCAAATCTTCAGATTTACTTTCGGTGAGGCCACTATGCTACACAGCAGCTTCATATTCAACCATCGATCTAACCACTGTAGTGAAATAAACCAAATCTGATTCATTCAAACCTGCACATCACATAACAGTTAAGTATAACCCTCTTTGCTTTCTTTACCATGCTTAAAACCTGTTCTGCCAAGAAAAATCATTCAAAAATAAATCCCAGATATTTCACTTTTCTTACTACTTCTGCCTCCTACCCCGAAAGACAATCCTTTTATCTCAGTCCATTTATTCTGCCTATCAAAACATATCTCTTTGGTTTTTGTAGCACTTACTTGCATAAAATTCTTTTCAGACCACATTTCTATATAGTCTAAATCACTCTGCACAGTACTATCTTCAACATTTTCCCAAATATGCAATACTGCAGTATAATCTACGTACTTTATACATGGCCCTTCATGCCTAGATCATTTACCATAATCAAAAATAACTGCCCCAATCTAGTTCCCTGAGGGACCCCACCACACATGTCCACAACCTCAGATTTCATGCCTTCCATCTGGCACATGCAAACTTTGCAATTTTGTATTACTGTCCCATGATCAATAAGATCAAAAGCTTTTTTTATAATCTACCAAAACGGCCCTTACATTATTTCCTTTATCCCAAGCTTTCATACTTAGTTCCAAACATTTTAAAGCAGCTTTTATACAATTACTGTGGCAAAAAAACAATACCCAACAATTATATAAAATAAAATATGGGGTGGTGTATAAAACTCGATTTTACACACACCCTTGTTGTGGGATGCATTTCATAATCCCACAACTCAGGTGTGTGTATAATCTCATTATACACACCACTGCATACATTATTCTATATGTAATGTTTACTGTACTTGTAACGGTTACTTATTTCTCTTACTTGTAATGCTCATAATTCCCGTTATCGAGTCTCTAACTCCAGTGAACTTACCTGGTGAACAAATAAACAGGTTACTCACCTGTAACAGTAGTTCTAGGAGTGGTATATAATGTTCATCCACACTTTGCGGAAGTTGCCTTTCCCTTTAAGACTGGCTGGAACATCTTCAAGCTGGTTCCTCCCATCCACCCAAGTGGTAACTCCCTCGGCTCTGCACCATGATGCCAGATCTTGCCCGCTGGAAGCAGTGTTGTGCACCAAAGCCAGGGGAGGTCGAGTGGGTCCGTGTGGACATTTTAGACTAGTCCTAGAACTACTGTTACAGGTGAGTAACCCGTTTTTTCTAAGGACATGGATATGTTGTTCTAGCCACACTTTCTGGCAGATTCCTAGCAGTTCTCTGGGAGAAGGGAGGCAAGGTGCACACCCCCTACTTAGGGAACAGAGATTGGAGAACTGAGGCCCCAAAACCAGCATCGGGGCATGACTTGAGGTCAACGTGGTAATGGGAAATGAAGGTGTGTGGCCACCTCCAGGTAGCAGGCCTGCAGATTTCCTGGATAGGGACGTCCCTGGAAGATGCCACCGAGCATTATTACAGACAAGGGGGTGAAGCATGACAAGTAGTGCACTGCTGTTGCTCAGAGGGCCTGGGGTGCAGTAACATACAAATGTAACACATGACTGAAGAAGATGATTACTGGCCCATGCAGCCTGCCCAACTAACTGATAAAATGGGGTGACCAGCAGGACAAAAAAAATACCCTTTCCACTTTTTAAGGCCCTGGTCAGACCTCACCAGGAGTACTATCTCCAGTTCTGAACTCAATACAAAAACAAGCACTAAGGCAGGCAAGAGTGCAACACAGGGTCACCAAAATGATCAGGCAATTAATTGGGGGACAAAAGTTCAAAGATGGTGCCCCCCCCCCCCTTTGGTAACCAGGTAAGACTCAGTGAGGCCCAGGGGCCTGCTATCAGGGGCGACCCTGGAGCACCGGGGAGGTTAAGTGACCTGCTCAGTGTCACAAAGTATGCAAGTGGAGGTTGTGGGACTCAAACTCGGGTCTGCTGAATCTACCAAGCTTATTCACAGCTCATCACTCTAACTTCTAGGCTATACTGCAGCCCTTTACATGCGGACTTTGGAAGAAAAGAAGGTTGAAAGAGGACATGTACTAAAGTGTATCTATCAGAATGAACAGGTAGAGATGTTGCATTTGGTGTCCTCCAGCAGCACAGAGGTGGTCAATTCAGGGGTAATGCAGGGAGGCACTTTTCCCAGACAGTGGTAAAGGTTTGCTACCATTAACAGTACATCTTGATCAACTCTCCCATGTAGCGCCACATCTTTGGAACTGTAAATCTGTTGGCATCAGGACCACTCGAAACCTTTCCCTAGCTGGAACCACCCACAATGACGACATCATTGGTGCTTACATATCATGGTGGCCCTATACCCCTTCAGTTTTTCTTGCCACAAAAAGCTCAGAACTGTACCATACTGACAGGAGATGGAGACCATAACCCTGACCATGCTGACAGGAGAGGCAGTTTCAGGGAGGAAAAAGCCCAACTGGAAAGGCAGAAGCAGAAGACCACACATACAGTCACAGGCATGTCTCCTAGACTGCATAAAGTGAACATACAGAGGACAGCAGGTGGGAGCTTGTACTGTGGCTCTATGCAGGAAATCTCTCAAAGACATGCTGTTACCAGCAAGTAAGAAAACAATTTTTTTGTTAAAGGACACATCCCTCCATAAAGCCACACCTCTGGAATGATCCGCAAGCAGTACAAGACAGCGGGAGGAAAGCCAGACAGCAGGCATGTAAAGGATTCTAATGACAGAAGGCCTGCAAGGACAGGAAAGCCAGAGTCAGACAGTCTGCAAAGCACCAGACCCAACCACAGTACGTAGTTAAAGAGCAGACTGAAGTCCATGTGGCGGTACAGCATACAGCAGCTGCAAAATGGAAGAAAACAAGCCTGAGAGCAATGCCATAGGTGGCGGCTCCAAGGACAAGACCAGGAAGCGGACCCTCACAGGCACTCTAAAAACATATGAAATTTAAGATACTGTATCAACCATTCTGGAGATAACCAGAGGCACAAACCATGCTGACGGCAAAGGAACCAAACAGATGGTAGAGCTACAAGCAGGACAACATATGAGCCAAAGAGAAGTGCACTGCAGCTGGGCTCTGGTAGATTCACCATACTGCCACAAGGGAGGCTGTATACCTGTGAGGCCAACAGCTATGGCTAGCATTAGAGGTGGTGGGAAGCAGACATTCCAGCTTGAAAAAGAACAGGCTCCTGCTTAATGATGGTCACAAGGTGGCACACTCAGGTCTCACCCCAAGCAGCCCTCCTTTGCCTCTAGATCTGGACTGTCACCCCACCCACCATCACCACCAGAAGAATCATACTGTAAAGGGAAAGCTGTGCAAAGACAAATGGCATCCTTTGAAGGAAAAAAAAATAAATAAAAATGTTCTTTGAGACATCATGAGGCATGGATTTAGTGTGGCATCATACGTCACATTCCTGTTTCAAATAATATGACATTAACAATCTTGGGTCACATGCCCAAGATCCTATACTGCACCCAATTAAGAAGAAAAATTAAATATTCTTACCATACCAAGTCGAACTTGCCCATGACGCTCAAAAGCTCTACAAGAAAACAAAAGGCAATCTCAGTAGTTAATTTATATCAGTTCACAATACACAAAAAGCCAGAAAATGCCTCAGCTCACTTGTAAATACATAAGAGCAACTTTTCTGGTACTCACCAAGAACCCATAAGGATCCTTACCCCATCCGAGGTTGCAGAATGCAGAAATGAAATTTTTCTAACAGCTGTGTTTAGGGAGGAAAGGGTCTGTATTTTGGCTCCATGAGATTCAAGAGCCAGATCCTTCCACATCCCTATTCTGAGCACCGTCCCCACGCTAGCACATTTTGTGATGCAAGTCTGGAGATTGTGGGCGTGCCATACACTTCAATGGGAATGTATTTTTAATGACGAACTTTGGCATTCTACAGACCTAAATTAAACAAATCAAGGCCACTGCCCATGTAATATGCCACCCTTGATGACTGAATTAAACAGGAGTTTATTACGTGCATTTTAATATTGGACACTTTCATGTAATGCCACCAATTTCGGCCTTGCTGCAATGCAACTGCTGTGACGGCAGTCTCGCTTTCCCACCCCTGTAACTTTACACTCTGGGGGCCCACATTCAAAGGTCCATTAGTACCACAAAAAATTCTATCCCAAATGCTAAATAGCGCAAAGCCCTAAATGTCCAGTAGATGTTTGAAGCAAGTATGAAAACCCTTAGCATGTCCGAATACAGCCCCCAGAGCACAGCCTCACTCTAAGGCACTTAACAGGCGTCCTTGTCATGAAGTACAAACCCCTGCATGCCAGAGAGGTATGCGCATATATTTACCATAGATTGTCAAGAACCAAAAGCAGTTACTGCATCCCAAACATGCGAGTGCGCTTGCAATAAGTTGCTATTTTCAAAAGTCGCCCGGCAAATAAACGTTTTGCCCATACAGCGCACTAGAAGGTCATTAGCATCTTATTATAGCCTCATTACCTAGTGAGGCACAAGCATCTGCTCCTCAGATTGCATGGGTGGCTGTCCCTCCTGCAGTGTAGCCCCGCCCCCAAAAAAAAAAAAAAACACAACAGGCATCTCTTGTGCTGTGTATGCTGAACCCACAACAAAAGAGCAGGTTACTCACCTGTAACAGTAGTTCTAGGAGTGGTATATGTTGTTCATCCACACTTCTTGGCATGTCCCTTTCCTTTTAAATCTTGCCGGAAAGTCTTCAAGCTGGCAACTCCCACCCACCAGGTGGCAAATACCTCAGCTCTGCCCAATGGCGCGGATCTTAGCCCGCTGGAAGCAAGGTTGTGCACCTAAAGCTGGGGAGGTCGGGTGGGTGCTTGTGGATGAAAAACATATACCACTCCTAGAACTACTGATAAAGGTGAGTAACCTGTTCTTATAGGAGCGTGGATATGTTGTTCATCCACACTTTGGAAGACTCCCAGCAGTTCTCCGGAGGCAAGGCACACACACCCTACTTGGGAAATAAGATTGGAGAACCGAGGCCCCAAAACCAGCATCCTGGCGAGACTCAAGGTCGATGTGGTAGTGGGCAATGAAGGTGTTTGAGAACTTCCAGGTATCACCCAGACACATTTCCTGGATAGGGATGTCCCTAGAAGCAGCTACCAATGCAGCAGTATGCGGGTAGTAGTTCTATCCTCTGGGAGGCTCCTTGCCCAACTCATAGCACAGACCTATGCGTGATGTAATCCATCCTGCAATGGTCCATTTGGCTGCAGGTCTGCCAGAAGCGGCTTCAGCGTAGGTGACAAGCAGCTGGCGAACCTCTCCACGAATTTCTGCCATTCTCTCCTTATAATAGGAGAGAGCACGTCTCAGGTCCAGAGTATGGAGCCTGTACTCAGCGTCCGAGGTGTAGTTAGGGTAGTATGCCGACAGAGTCAACACCTGGTTAAGGTGAAACTCTGATACCACCTTCAGAAGGAATTTCGGGTTGGGGTGCAGGACAACTTTGTCCCTGTGAAAGACCAGATAAGGGAGTCCACAGCGCCTGGAGCTCCCTGTCCTTCTGGCTGACGGATCGCCACCAGGAAGGTCGCTCTTCCACAAGTGTGAGAGCTCACACTTGTGCATGGGTTCGAATGGCTTGCCCATGAGCTTTGCCAGAACCAGCAACAGATCCCACAGAGGTGGAGGTTCACACACCGGAGGGGATATGTGATCCAGGCCTTTGGAAAAAACGCCTGACCACTGTCTCCGGCGCCAATGTCGACTGACTGGCCCTCGTCCGGTAAGCAGAAATGGCTGCCAGGTGCACCCTAAGGGTCGATGACCAAAGACCCCCTGTGAAGAGAGCAAAGATAGTCCAGAATGTTAGCCACGCAGCAGGATAAGGGGTCCAGACTCTTACCCTGGCACCAAATGGAAAACCTTTTCCATTTGAAGGCATAACATTTCCTGGTCAATTCCTTACGAGATGCCTCCACCACGGTGTAGACATCCTCGAAAAGACCCAGAGCCTGGAACTCTAGTTGCTCAGGTACCAGGCAGTGAGGTGCAGGTATTGAAGGTCCAGATGGAATACCTTCCCCTGGTTTAATATCATCAGGTCTGGGCGTGTACAAAGTCGCTCCAGGGGCCTGCAGCTGAGACTGAGGAAATCTGGGGCTACCAGGATCACCTTCGTCTTGTCCCTCACCTTGAGTAACACCTTGTGGATCAAGGGAAATGGAGGAAAGGTGTAGAGGAGGCCTGGGGTCCACGGCCTCGAGAAGGCATCCCACTGCAAAGAGCCCTGCTGAGGGGGGCCGGCACGATACAGCCTCAGCTTGGTGTTTTCCCTGGAGGCAAACAGGTCCACCATCGGTTTGCCCCAACGGGAGAACAGGCTGTAAACTACCTCTAGATGGAGAGACCACTCGTGGGATGTCTGGCATATATGGCTGAGAGCATCCGCCAACTGGTTCGAGACTCCTGCCACATGAATGGCTACGAGATCTGCCTCCAACTGGCTTACGAGGGTCCAGATGCGGAGCGCCTACTTGCACGGCAGATGGGAGTGCGTGTCGCCCTGTTTGTTGATGTAGTACATGGTCTTGATATTGTCCGTCTGGACTTGAAACACTTGACCCCGGAGCTGACGAGCGAAAGCTGACAGTGTCAGTCTGACTGCGCTGAGCTCCAACAGGTTGATGTGGCATCGGGACTCCTCGGGGGTTCAGAACCAGTGGGCCCTGTTGTCCCCCATGTGGGCTCCCAGCTCATGAGAGAAGCATCAGTCATAAGGGCGACTGTTGGCTCAGGACAGACAAGCGGGATCCCTTCCTGCAACCGTTCTGGGGCGATCCACCATTGGAGAACATCCCACATCTTCTGGGTTACAGTGATCAGCTGGTTGAAATGACCATGGGGCTGAGTCCACTGGGCGACCAGCTCCCACTGGAGGGGGTGCATGTGCCACCTGGCCCAACAGACCACTGAAGTACACGCCGCCATGTAACCCAGAAGGCGCCGAAAGTCCCAGGCAGGGCACAAGTGCCCAACCAGAAATGATCGGGCAAAGGAGGAGAGAACCTCTGTCCTGTCCACCAGGAGCCGAGCTCTGGCTGGACTAGAGTCGAGCTCTGCCCCGATGAAACCATCACCTGAGAGGCACAAGTTCAGACCTGACCTCGTTGATCAGGACCGAGTTGGGAGCAGGTTGGAGGACCAGATCCCTGGACCTCTCCACCTCCTGCAGGGAGGAACCTGCCAAGAGCCAGTCATCGAGATACGGGTAGATTCGTACTCCTCGACACCGAAGATGGGCTGCCACCACTGCAATGCACTTGAAAACCCGTGGGGCTGATGACAGGCCGAACAGCATGGCTCGAAACCTGTACAGAGTCCCTTTAACCCTAAAGCGGAGGAACCGCTGATGGGACGGACAGATTGGGACGTGAAAGAATGCGTCCTGTAGATCCAGTGAACAAAACCACGTTTCACTTCAAGGATGGTATGATCTGGTTCAGAGTAACCATCCAGAAGGTGCGAGACCTGAAATATTGATTCAGGTCGTGGTGATTTAGGATGGGCTCAACCCCCCATCCACTTGGGCACCAGGAAGTACCTGGACACGAAGCCTGGGTCTGTAGGAGGATCCAGCACTGAAGCTACCGACTCCTGGGAGGAGCTATGTTGTCTCGGGAGCTGACTGGGTGCAAGCTGAGATCCTTTCTCCCCGAGGGGCACGGGCTTGGCTGGGAGGTACTGCTTGAACTCTAGAGGCAGTCCTGACCGACCACTTGAGAACCCACCTGTATAAGGTGATTCCGGACCAGGCGGAAAGAATGTGATGGAGCCGGCCCCCACAGAAGGACCCAGAGCTGGTGTGATGGGTGTGGGGTGGCAACCCACAACCCGTCACTAAGCAGACTTAGAGGAGGAGGAGGGCTCCTGGACCTGCACTTCATCCTCCCTTACGGGGCTGTTGTTGACCCTGCTTGGGCCTTGGGCGCCAAGCTTGAGCCTGCTGCTGCTGGCCTCCTTGATGGGAGGTTGCCTGACCGCAGGAGAAGAATGCTGAAAAGGCTTCTTCTTTCCCTTCTGCTGGTTCTTGCCCAAGAACCCACAGCAGAAGCAGCATCCAAGGTGGCACTGGACTGCCCTATGCGCTGAAGGTGACCGGCCACTCCTGGACCGAACAAGTCTGTGCCTAGGAAGGGCACGTCAGCTAACTGGTGCTGAGTATCCACCGGGAAGGAGTAAAGACTCAGGTGGCCACTGTGGCTGCTAAAGAGCAGGCACAAGAATCCCCGATGTCCAGGGCCATCTGGAGCTGCTGTTTTGCAACAGCATGGCCCTGATCATGGACTTGCTTCACTGTGGTCTGCATGTCCACCGGGAGATGAGGGAGGACTTTGTCTAATGACACTAGGAGGGCATGAGAGAAGTGTGCCATTACAACACCTGAGCTGGCCTGACGAAGGCCTAAGGAAGAGACTGCATAGACCTTACGGGAGGAATGGTCCATATTTTTGGACTCCTTGTCCAGGGTCGGTCAGTGTCGGTTGAGCTGTGAAACCGACCAGGGACCCCATGGGCACTGCGTACTCGCGGGCTATGCGGGAAGACGGTGCTGGGCAGGAAGCTGAGTGCTGCCAAAGCTCAAGGGCCGGGCCAACAATGGCTTCGGCCACTGGAAGGGCCTCCGTCTGGGTATCCCCCCTTTTGAGGATATCCGTAAAGGGGTACTCCGCCTTCTTTTGGATGGACTCCAAGGGCATTCTGGTGGATTTGGAGATCAGGCGGAGAATGCCCTGAAAAGAGGAAGGGCCTTCCTCCAAACCCGCCACAGACGACTCATCATCCCCAGAATGGGAGTGCAATCCGGTGGCGTCAAGAGTCCAAAGAGTCAGGATACAATGGCCTCCCTTCATACGCCAAGGACGATCGGGGACAACCATTATCGACAGACATCGGGGAAGCCCGGTGTCTGTTCGGTCCTCTTCAGAAGCCCCTCCTGAGGCTGTTTAGGCAGTGGTTCCACCAAAATCGGTGGAAGACAGGCAGGCGAACCAGGATGCAGGCAGCCCCACTGGCGAGGTGACAAAACTTCGGTTCGGAGGGGTCGGCCAGAATGATGGCCGACGGGCCAGCTTCTGCCCGGACAAAATCAGCTGTTGCCACATGAGATCTTCATAGCGCCAACGGAGTTTCCGCCCGGCCTCTCCTCGTCCGAGAAGGATGAAGATCAACGCCTTCCCAGAGTGTCTGACTCTTTTCGCCATTCGCCGAATGGGTTCTGGACCTCGATTGAATAGAGGGAGTCGCACCCGCTTGATCGGGAGACACCGTGTGAAAACAGAGGGTCTGGAACAGTTTCCTTGATGGGGACACCAGCGGGCTGGGTCTCCTCATCCAGAAAAACAAGGACCGGTGTCCTTTCCAAAGAGTTGTCGAATGGGGTTGGCGACAGTGGGTCGAGAGTAATCTCAGCCTCATCGGCCATTTCCTCAGTCCCCTGGCCAGACAGGAGGTCCTAAAAGCTGGCGGCCGAGGATGTGATCTCGACCGAGGCCGAGACTGTGTGCTCTTGGGACTCAGACCTTTCTCCGTCCCAAGAACGAAGACTTCAGGTCCTTATCCCTCTTGCGAGGGCGGGAGGAGTGCGAGCCTGAGTGCGCCTTACCCCTGGTGGGGAGAGACTGGCACAACTCCTTGAATGAGCCCGTAAAAGTGGAGCCAAGGTTGAGTGGAACAAAAACGCCCGATTGGCAGAAGCTTGAGCTGCTTCCTCCTCGAATGCCTTTATTTGCTCAGTTGCTCGGTGGATCCAGCGGCCCATGAGACACCCACCTCGCCTCCTTGATTTCACTGGCGGGTTCCTTTTCTCCGGTCTCCCCAGTTTTAGGCGTGCCTTGCGGTTGTCCAGGATGTTGGAATGGAAGGCCATGCAGAAAGTGCAAGACGAGGTGTCATGTCCGACACCTAGGCAATAAACACACGTTAGATGGGGATCAGTGCACATCTTCAGGCCGCAGGTACACCGGTGAAATCCGAGGGACAATTTATTCTCCATGTCCAATGTGCTTCTGTTGGGATTGCTAACTCGAACGAGTTTTAAGGTTAGTTTTGGTAAAAAATGATGCTTTGAATCCAGGGCCTACAAATTGCTGTGAGAGCACAAAGGAACCTGTATCTTCCAGCGGAAAGGAAGATCTAGCGTCATGGGGTGGAGCCGTGGTATTTACCACCCGGGTGGGTGGGAGAAGCCAGCTTGAAAACTTTCTGGCAAGATTTAAAGGAGAAAGGGACATGCCAAGAAGTGTGGATGAACAACATATCCACGCTCCTAGAACACTTGGTTCTCCCATACTCTACTCCCTCACCTGAACCTCGTACCCAGTACAAACATTCCCCAGTAGCTACATCCTTCTGGTGCCCACCCACCCCAGGACTGACAGCGGCACAACCCTCTTCTCCGTCCCCATTTCTGTTAGTCTGACGTGCTGGCCAGCAATCAGTGTATATTGATATACACCAAATGTGTGCAGCTGTATGTTGATCAACTAGACGTGCGCAGCAGATGACAGTCAGCTGTGCAGGTGAACAGAGGATTGTGCTTGCCACTTGCCTGGGGTCAGCGGCCACTGGGCACCAGAGAATATTTTTGTTTATACTAGCGCGAGGATTGGGTGTGGTGGGTGCCACTAGACTACCAGGATTTAAAAACAAGTATATATTTTATGGGAACTGGGGAATGGGGGGAGCAGAGCACTGATTTTTATTATTAGTTCAACAAACATGGCACCAGAAATGCCTGCCTTGGGGCAGGGTGTGTTATGCTCCACTGTTTAGGAAGTGCATTGTGCAAGCAGCCTGTTAGCATGACCAACACCACTGAATATACCAATGTACCCCGTATGCATGACAGCACCCTTATCTACATGCGTGCATGCTGGGCGCATATGCTAACAGTTTAGCATCACACTCACTATGACTTTCAATACTGCACAAAGTTCTTTAACAGTGTTGCCCAGCTTGCACAGCCCTGTTATCGTGGTGCCAAACCTCTTAGTGTGGCATGAAACCTATTAGGACAACACTAAACCTGTTAGCATGGTGCTTTCTGTTCCAATATCCTGGCCTCCAACTCTTTGAGCCCACCTTGTTTGTTAATGAAGATTCGCCTTGTACCTCAGAACTGCTACGATGGCAAAGCTTCTACAGGCAGGTCACCTTTCTTCCCTTCCCCCTTCAGCTTCCTTGGTTCCCATTCTCACTCCAGTGCCTCATATGACTCTATCCCCAACAAATAAAAGTAATGCAAGCAGTAAGACACAGATCAGCTCATTGTGGTAATGCAGAGGGGAGCCACGCTAGTCAGCGTTGATGCATGATGAATCATTTGTAGTGGAAGACTACTGATGACTTAACAGTATAGCAAGAGAACAGACTGCTTCCAGATGTTTACCAAAATCTGACATGACACCTGTCCACCCGAGGAAGAGCTCAGGTTGGACCCCAAAATGTTGGTGGCAGTCAAACACATATTCAAATTTAAGACTTTGAGAGTGGATCTATGGTTCCAGTGCCTGCACAATGGCAACCTGACGGGTATGGGTTGGGCTGAAAACCACCCACCCAAAGGTATATTTATATGAAGAGTCTTACAGCCCCTGGAAGGGTGGTTACCAAGCCTAACCAATAGCCTGGAGTGTCACATTGTGCTGCCTTCTTAAATGGGATATTTGTATTTTTTTTTTAAATCTCACTCATTTACAATGTAGTAATATTTTTAAAGGGAAACACTAGATAATACAAAACGGGCAGCAGTTGCTGCTAACATCCCCGATTAGGGCTTCTGTTATGAAAATAATATTTTTACGTACCTTGGTTATATGTCATTTCATTTTGAAAGACCGGCGCCGATAGTCATGTCACTGAGCTGCCTACAGCCACCTCTCACACACCCGGCAGCTTCTGGCACGAGGGTATGCTAATAGTACTATCAACTGGGCTGCAGCCCTATTTAGCATAACCTATGTGCCAGAAGCCACCTGGTGTGATAAAGGTGGGTGTACGTGGCTCGGCAATATAAGAATCAGCGCAGGTCTTACAAAAAGAAATAACACATGACATAAGAACTTATATATTTAAGTTTTATTCTAAATCACCCTAATCAGGTGTTTCTGCAGCAACTGCTGACCTTTTGTTTTATCCAGTATTTTCCTTTAAGTCATTCATCTCTCACTCATGGGGAGAGAGGTACTGATAATCACCAAGTAGGAGAGAGACCTGGAGGCAATATCAGATGACCTCAAGGTGGCAAGGCAGTGCGACAAGGCAATAGGTAGGCCCAGTGGGATGCTGCAGTGCACAGGGAGGAGTATCACCAGCAGACGGAGGGAGGCGGTGCTTGTTTGTGAGACACCACCCAGAGTACTGTGTGCAGTTCTGGAGACCACATCTCAAAAAGGACATCAGCAGGGTGGAGGCTGTCCAAAGGAGGGCAACTAAATGGTGCAGGGACTGCATCAGAAGCATTATGAGGTGAGACTCAGGGATCTCAATATGTGCACCTGAAAGAGAGAAAGAGAAGACTGATATGAGAAAGACCTATATATTCCTCACAGAGTTGAGCGAGGTACAGGAGGGAAAATGTTTCAGAGGAGAAGGTGTACGAGAACAAGGAAATATGCAATGAAGCTGGAAGGGAGGAATTTAGGAGGGATGTGAGGAAGTACTTCTTCACTAAAATGGTGGATTTCTGATCAGTCTTGCAACAGAGATAGAGGGAACAAAAACAGTAGTAGACTTAAAGCATGCAAAGGACAGGCACAAGGGAAATTTGGGTGGGGGGGCAGCTGGAGATCAGGTAGGATCTGTGATTAAAGTACAGGCAGCGGAAAAAGGGTGCAGACTTATCTGCTGAAATAAATAAATAAATGAATAAATAAATTTCTATCCCCATTTGGCACTGATCAACTGGATGAAGGAACTGATCTGAGACAAACTGACCAGTGTGTGGAGGAAGGATGGGGACAATCAAAGGGACAATTCTTGAGGCAGCAGAATCATGCACATGAACTGCTACGAGACACAAGGGACCAGTATGGTTCTCAGGGAGGGGCAGGTAAGCAGTCAAATCCAAGAGAAAGGCTTTCACCAGGTACAAGGAAAGGCAGGGAGAAGGAATGGGGAGAGAAAACTCATGCTTGGGTGCAGTCAACTGAACTGTGACCTATTTTTTCCGGAATTTATTTTATGCTACACTGGAGTGGAGTTCTAAAAGTGTGAGTTCAATCTATTACAATGGATTGCATGCATGCATGCATGCATCCCCCCCCCCCCCAACCTACTGCAGAGTTAGTGCAGTTGCTGCAAATGTGCCAAAATGTTTGAAAATAGCCCACAAACATTTTGGTGTCATTTTCAGGGACGCAGCTGCTGCAAATCTTGTGTCCAAACCTTGAAAATCCACCCCACTATTTCTTTCCCATTACAGTTATCAATTCGAACAGGTACCCAACCCAAAGCTGTGTTTTACGCATCATGCAGGGTGGTTTTATCAGAGCATCAGTGTTCTGAGTCAAAGAATGTAAACTGTGTTCACCTTTTTGTCCTTTTGTTTACTATTAATTATTTATTTAAAAACTGGTGACCGAGAAAGGCACACTGAGCCAAAGCTCGTTTCCAGGTGCCACCCGGGGGAAAATGGTACAGGAGAACCAGTGGACACAAAGTTAAATATCTTTGTACAGAATAAATGCATGCACAGTACAATACGGAACACTACACAACATCATATCTTGGTATAAAGTAAAGTGCAGTCACAACAGAATACAATACGTCTCATCTACACAAGTGCAAATAAAGCCGCTACAAGGCATGGCGCACAAAAGTCAAGTACTGTGAAACACAGGAGACCTGTTAGGTGGGGAGTGCCTTCCCCCATGGGGCACATATGTGCAAAAGAAGAAAATAAGTGGGACCAGGAAGCAGGTTTCAGAAGAACCAGCTGGAGGCCCAACACATGGACGGAAGGGGCTCCAAACCAGGGTGACATCAGGTACGCTGGAAACAGGTGCAGGTTGGGGGGATGAGTTTCAAGTGATGCCTGAGGGTGCTTGGGGAGGTGGAAAGGCAGAGGAAGCAGGTTCCAGGGTTTGGAAGTCAACAGGAGAAGGCAGATTTCCCAGCACAGGAGCTGGAATGTTGGGTGGTAAATGTTTGATGGTCCCTGCAGCAGAGACTGGAGACAGGAGTGAGGAGAGACACGAGCAAGGGATCCAAACCTGTATTTGAAATGAAGGAAGTACAGTGTCACTGGCGGCGTGAAAGCAGGGGAGGATGGCTGGGGGCAATGGAATACGTCAAGGTGGTGGTGGGGGAGTTTGTGGCAGCAAAACACCGCACTGCAGAGAGTATCCAGTCTTCGTTAGGGAAGTGTGGGGGCGTGTACCACAGACCACATCCATATAACTAGAAAATATTACTGTTGTTTACTACTATTTACCTCTTTCTTTTGGCCTTAAAGAGAATATCTTCTACAGTTGCTTTGAGAGACCCAGATTCATCTTCCTTAAGAATCTCCTGTAAAGATAACATTAGAAATTTCCATTACACACAGAGTGTACTACAACTTACAATGTGATCTCAACTGGCCTACATTATAAGATGTTCCTCATTATACAATGGCAAGAAAAATCCTGGACTCTGACTGGTCAGTCTTTGTTGGACCCGTGATGTTATCCCAGCACAACATCACGGGTCTAGTCTCAGCCTCACTGTGAACCTTGTAGATGACAGTTTGCTTGATCATTCCATCTTCTCTAAAAAACAAAAATATTTTTCCACACAAAAACATCTTTAAAATTACTTTTTATTCTGTACAACAACGAGCCATTCTATAATAGCAATAATGCCCTCCAGGGTGTGTCGTTTGGGATAACGTCACGCCTCAGTTATGGGCCTTTTCGGCCTGCAGCCTCGTGCTCAACCACCTGAGGCATGATGTTATCCCAGCACAACACACAACCTGTCGGGCATTATTGCTTAATTTTACCACCAGAAATGCTTTGTCCCACATGCATCATATTGTAAATTCACGACTATGCAATGTCATAATTCAGGATGCTAAATCAGAATTAAACTTTGCTACACCAAAAGCACTTGTTCCCACATTGTTCTGACTGAGCTCGTAGCTCCACATTTGCTATATCTCACATTTCAAGGGCCAGTGTCCCATATTTTGAGTACCAGTATCCACATCTCGGTGTTTTGAGACGAAATAAAAATGCTATTTGTTGCAGAGAACACCAACTAGTTAGATAAATATAGAAAATTAACCCCCTTTCGTTGATAACAAGCAGATTCTCAATCTTGAGTTAGTTCGGTGACATTAGGGCACCAGAATGAATCTTGAGTGCTTTCGATGTTACCAAACTAAGAGGTGCTGAGCATCCGGTGAAAAGGCGGAGGGTGGCGATTTATGTCAGGGACAAATTCTCTGTATGTCTAGAATCATCCTCCTCCCCTAATAAATTCGAATGCTTGTCCCTAAAGGTTGAACTATCACCTTCTTGTGCACTCTGTGTAATAGGCTGTTATAGGCCCCCCATCTGCAGGGTCACATCTCTTGTCACATCTAAGCTCTGCCCTGGGGCTTAGTACGCTGGAAACTATTATTCTTGGTGATCTGAACCACGACTGGTTATCAAAAGCCTCAGCTCCCTTGAAATCCTTTTGTGACACGTTGGGGCTGGTGCAACTCATTGTTGAACCCACTCGCCCAAATAAGAACCCTAGTAACAGCACCCTTTTAGATTTAATTTTGGTTAACAAACCACACCTGTTCTCCCATGTCGGAACATTTTTCTCTGACATCAGCGATCACTCTTTCATTACCAGCATCAGATCTGTGCATAATCCACAGTTTGTAGCAAAGTTCTCAATCAAGAGGTGTAAATGCAACTTTGACTTGTTTGCCTACCTCGACGAATTGAAACATTTCCTGCGATGGCAGGATTTCTACTTAGCCAAAACGGTTAATGAGACATATACTGTCTTTCACAAAATACTAACTGTGGCCTTAAACAGGCATGCCCCCATGGTAAAGATACGTGTAAGGAGCAACATTTGCCACTGGTTTTCACCAGAACTCAAAGCTTCCATGCTAGATAGGGATACGCTTTGGAAAAAAAGCAAGCAGAAGCAAGAATGACTTGGATTGATGTCAGTTTAGGAGGGCACGCAATAAGTGCACCAAGTTGGTCAGAGCAGCCAAGGCCGCTTTCTATCACACTGAGATAGACTCTGCCTCAAGGAATCCTTCAAATTTTTGGAAAATAATAAAGGACATGTCTGGTCATTCACCTGGAAAATCCCTCCCATCAAAAGTTATATCCAGTAGTAACATCATTTCAGACCGGAGATACTGGAAGCCCTCAATAATCATTTCAAACTGCTGGGCTAGCATTTGACATCCCTGCTAATGCCATCCACACTAGCAGGGATTATTGTTTCACAAGTCTCCTGCTACCAAAGAGGTCTTCTCCTCCTGCCTGCCTCTCTAAAAGAGGTTGAAGATCTACTGCTACAGTTGGATATCAAGAAAGGTGCAGGTTCAGACTCTATAGAGCCTTACTTTCTGAAATGTGCATACCATATGTTGGCAGTACCAATCACGCACCTCTTAAACTTGTCACTATCCCAGGGGAGCCTACCCTCACAATTTAAAGTAGCCCATGTCATCCCTCTGCTCAAATCAGATGACCCTTGTGACCTCAATAATTATAGACCAATCTCCCTCCTCCCCATTCTGCCTAAATTATTGAAAAAGATAGTGAATGGTCAGCTAAGGGCATACCTTGAATCCAGGAGTCTGTTAAACCCAGTGCAGTCTGGATTCAGAGCAAGCACAGCACCATAACTGCCCCAACGAAAGTGACTAATGATTGGCTCCTTGACCTTCACAATAGGAATTTTGTCTGTGCCGTTTTTTTTTTTTTGGATCTAAGTAAGGCCTTTGACAGAGGTCGACCATAGCCTGCTTCTTTTCTCTCTATGTAACCTAGGGCTGGACCCCAGTTCTTTGCTGGTTTGCTGACTACCTTGCGGAACGGAAACAGCAGGTTAAGGCTGAAGGTGACCTTTCGCCACTTAAACCCCTACAGAGAGGTGTGCCTCAAGGGTCTATCCATGGTCCCCTGTTTGCGGTTTACATTAACAACATCGATGACAACATCAATAAGGCCAATATCCACTTGTTCGCTGATGACACAGTACTTTATTTGAGTTGTCCTATGCCGGAAGCAGCCTGTGAAGACCTCCAAGCTGAATTTAACCTATTGCAATACCAGCTCATAGGCAAAAAGCTTCTTGCTTAATGCAAAAACCCAAAAGCGATGCTCTTTCCCTTCCTCCTATGCGGCAAACCCTGCTTGCGGTGGGGCTACTCCTCAGATTACCACAGTACTTGGAGAAAATATAGAATATGTGCCAAAATTCAAATATCTGGGTGTATGGCTCGATCACAAACTCTCCTTCTCTGAACATCTCGAAGAACTGTACCATGGGCGGTTTGCAACCATGACTATGTACCATGTTTTTCTGTATTGTGCTTGTATGCTACCGTGACTATGTACCATGTTTTTCTGTTTTGTAACCTCCCGGGTCGCACCTGAAAATAGGCATTTGTTGTCTAGTGTGCCTACCTGGTTAACAAAAACAAATAAATAATAAATACATAAACTACAGAAGAAACTAAGACAAAGACTAGGACTATTCTACAGAATTAACCACTTCCTTACTAGGGATGCCAAGCAGCGGTTGGTTCAAGCCACATTCCTTTCATTAATAGATCACGCGGACCTTCTCTATAGCCATTGTACTGCCTCTGCCCTGGCTAAGTTGGACACCCTATATCACAGAGCAATCAGGTTCATAACGGGCCTTCCACTTTCCACACACTATTGCCCCTTGTACACTGCGGTGGGCTGGACTTCCCTTCATTATAGTAAAAATACAAATGCCACCCTATGGGCTATCAGAGCAGTTACCAACAAGCTCCCACTATACTTCTCTGACTGTATTCCCCTGAGTGTGATAGGTGCATATGCTCTAAGAAGCTATTCCCTAATTGCCTTGCAATTACCTAAGGTCAAATCTCATTTCGGCAGAGCTGCCATTAGTTTCTTGTTGCCTTCCTTGTGGAACAATATGCAAAAAAACTTGAAGCTGAGCTGTCCTGTTAGCCTGAATATTTTCAAGTCACTCTATGACCGCTCCATGAAGGAATCCGGCAAATGTTTCCCACATCGCTAGCTCACCTATTTTCCAGTTTCCCTCCTGCCCATCCTGCCTCCCGGCTCCCGCCCTGCCTCTCTCTCCCTACCAAAATACTGGCTTCTCTGCCTCTCTTTAGCCATGGCCAAGTTCCTCCCCCTTCCCTGAAGTATGCCAGTTAACTATTCCAACCCCATCATTTCTTCCTAAGTTGGTATCCCTCTTCTTGCCTTTCTCTCTCCTTTAAAGTGAACATTCCGGTGTACCCAGTTATGAGCCTATCTGTTGTAAAGGCCCTCTCACTCAAATGTTGACGTACGTATGTATATTTTTTCTTCTTTGTATAATATTGCATTATGTTTTACCATGTTACTGTACTATGATTTTTGTATGACCAGGTCCACCATGCAAATGAGCCCTGCTCAATGGTGCCCGCCTGGATAAATAAAGATTTTGATTGAGTTCTCAACAAAGGAGGGTCATGTTATTTTTTGATAGCACAATCTGAGCCAGTTTTCAAATAGGGAAATATAGTTTGCTGAGGTTCAAACAGCAGATTCTGAATCAGTACATGATGCTGTTGACAGCTCAGCTTGTGCTTTCCTAATAGAACTTGTGATTGCTGCTGTATTTGGTTGAGAGAGAAATCTTGTTCTTAACATTCCGAAATGTAAACAGGCTCAAAATTCTTAAGCATGAAGAACAAGGCTTTTAGAACACCAGAAAAATAGGCTCACAGTGTATTAGATGTAGCTTCACAGTAGGGTGCATCCTAAAATTTATCTAACTAATTGGGTATGTCAATCTTTTCTGACACCACCTGGGCCTAGACAATGATAGATCTGCATGCTCCAGCCAGCACTAGCTACCTTGAAAAAAAACAGCACATCGCAACTGCCAGTGCTCGAAATCTCCTACACTATAGGAAACTTTCCCTTTTAAAAAAAACTTGCTCAGAAATGGTAAAGTATAAATTGAACATGTGATGGTTGCTTATGCGATAAGACATGTATCTTCACTGGTGATCAGTGACCCCTTTTGACCTCACTTGTGGCTTTGCCACTTGTTGAGGTCAATGGACGAGTGGTAAGCTGCAGCCCCTCACTTTTGTCCGAGAGCAAAGCGCTCCTTTAATGTATGCAAGGTCGGTAGGGAAGCAAACACGGCCTCTCGTTTTGTTTTATTACTACAGATTTCACACACACACACACACATTTTCCCCAATGTTCTGGCACCCCTGCTGACCACTCATGAAGATAAATATCAAATCTCATGAACACCCATCACATAGCCCGTATATTTAAGCAATATACCACAAAGAGGTGTTGGTGATGCCAGGATTACACACGCCCTGGGGTGCTGTTGATCCACGAGGCGCGGCGGTGACCAGCACCTGCCCTGGGCGTGAAGTGGCTAACATCCTGCTTCTCGCAAATGTTTACTCTGCGATTATACAATGGCCCCTTCACTTTCTGTAAGAAAAAATAATGAAAAATACTGGGTTTTTTATATCTTTTATTGAATTAATTGTCGCGCCAGAAAAAATGATTCAATGTTAGTATGCAGAGAAATGGTGCTGTTCCCCACCCCTACGGAGAGGATTTAGTCCCCCCCCAAACACACACAATTTAAAGACTGTTTTTTTTCCAATTGTGATGATGTAGAGGGTATTTTTCAGCTGATTCGTTGTAATATCATTGATAAGGCTCAGGAAAAGATGGCAAATGTACCTTGTGAAAATCGTCCTGTCAGTTCTCCTGACAGTCTCGGAAAGCCAGTTACCGAGCCTCCAAAATGCCTTATCAGAGTCTTCAGCTTTTTTTTGTTACTACACCTGCAAGTGAGACTTGGTTCTTTCTTCATGAATTGCTGTTTGGTTTTGGGTGTGTTTTGATGGTGCGAGCGGTAACGGGCTAACGTACCCGACATTGTGCTTCCGGGTTTAGGCTGAAAGTATCTGAGTGCGGGGAGAATTATCTTTTTTGTGTGATATTGCTGCCGCTGCGAGGACTCGGTGGATGTAATGGGGCAGCGGTGTCTCTGAAGGACAGTTTGGAGGCTCGGGTGTAGATTTTATTAAACAAAACAAAAAACTTTGGGGCACAGTAAAAGCAACTGGCAGACGTCTTGCTAGTGGGTTAAAAGTATATGGGAGAAATCGGGCTAGTAGTGGTTGGGGACAGACATATAACTGCAAGTATTTTTGCAATTGTATATCTTGTAACTGTGCAGGTAATTTAACTAACTTTTTTTCATCCCAGCACTCTTGCTGTACAGCAACCCAGCATTTACCTTGGGTGCAAAAATTGCAGTGCTTCTTTTGTTCCAGTTTCGCGTTGTGCTTTAGCTGGTATTGCCAATCTTGGGTTTGCCAGGGTAGGAGTGATTTGACAGTGGGTTTGTGATGCGGCTGACTGGTGGCTGGCACCTTTTTCCGTGGGGTGATGCTAGGATTTACCATGGCTAGAAGGTGCCAGCCAGCTAATCAGAATGCAGGGTTTGCCATTTGTTTCTATGCCCATTGTATAATTTACGTTTTATTACCTAGAAGTCACACTAACTGTTCCCATTTGGGGAATTCACATGCTGCTACATTATTCCAATTTAGGGCTACCACCTTTTAAGAAGCCCAAAACGAGGCATTTCTTACTGAAACATTTTTCGCAGTACAATATATAACTTCCAATGGAACAGACGTGTTTTCTATACATCATCAGAATTAAGACTGTGCACTGTAGTTTTTTAGTTGTTTCAACTGTTTATCATTTTAAGGTAATTTAGTTAAGATATTATAGTTCTCTGCAACAGTTAGAGGAAAGTTAGAAAATATTTTTCCTACTATAAGGTCCTGACAAGCAGTATTTTTCATGTTTTTTTGCAGGGCACAGTTGCCCAAATCAGGACTGTCCGGCGAAAAGCTGGACAGGTGGTAACCCTAAAACAAAAGCAAAGGCAAATCAGCTCCCGTCTTAAAATTCTATAGCAATCGTCTAGTTCTGAATGTCTACCATTGTATATTCCCGTTAGATTAGACAAGGGATGGGGCTGTGAAATATCTCCAATTTTAGTGTGCAGAACTAGAATATTTCCTTTACATGAGGGATTAACGTTGGTGCTCTGTACAATCATACAATGTAGGACAGCATGGGGACAAATACACACTAACCACGTCCGCTCATAGCCCCTTCCCAGCGCTTGGTTCTGTCAGGCTCTTCGTCCATTTGGAAAATGTTCAGTACCACCCCAACCAAAACAATCCTGAAATGTTTGCAGGGACCAGGCTCACAGCTACTTTCTCTAAGTTCCAGCCACCGAGGCCGTTGACCCGTCTGAGGCGCCGTACACTACAACCAACTTCACGCTCAACAGCTTCTAAGTGGGACTACCGCTACTCCCGGCCATACAAATGCAACGCGAGAGCGAGCCGAGCGTCGACGCGAGAAAATGACACAAGCAAGCACGCCCGGGATTGGATCGCCTGAAAACGAGATCACTTGGCATGCCGCGGTGCGCGCCACCTAACCGCAGAACTGTCCAGGGTTGAGGAAACTGTGCTGCGCTAGCGTGATTCGGGGGGGGTGAGGGGCAGATGGGAAAAATGCCCCGGAGGCCCCCCCAAACCCGTTACCGCGCATGCGCGCTAAATAAAACAACGCTACTTGGCCAAGAACGTGGCTGCTTTAAATTTAGTATAGTGCTTTTATTAGTCAGCAGAGGCGCGCCTCGGCTGTGGAGGAACCAGTAAAGGGAGGTCTGTCAGATGGTGTGCTGCAAGCCGAGTCATATGAGGTTTCAGCATTGCCACAGCTGGTGCTGTTGAATGATGTGGTGGAGACGACTGCAGCAAGTTTCGTTTAGGTATTGAGAGCGCGGTCTGCTTCTTTGGCCCCAAAAATGTTGGGACGGGGAGAGTCACGCAAAGGCAAGCAAGGTTAGCAGTGGACTAGCAAGTTAGGGAGTAGGTCAGGAAGGCGCCAACGCCAAGCGACAGAGACCCGGAGAGAGAGGCTAGCTAGATTTGAGGGGGACGGGAGCAGGCCGTAGCCTTCCTGCTAATTCCGACTGAGTGTGTGACTCCTGCCCGTTTTCCTGTCCGACAGACTGGACCACCCGTCCTCGTAGCGTTGTATATTTTAATTACGTTGCCGCAGTGATAATCTTGGAGTGAATCATGATCTGACCCTTCATTCTTGTCAGGGCCGTTGCCAGGATTTTTCCAAGGGGTTCTTTTCACAAGTCTGCAACCTCTTATTTTTTTTTTCATATACATTTTCGTTTTTCTGATTTGTTCCTAAGCCCCGGGCCACGGTGTACGCATGCATGTATGTGCATGGAGGCACACGCCAGGATCCAATGGCCTTCCACCCCTCCTGACATCTGTCACTGCCCATACCACCTACTCACCCACCGGACCTCCACCCGATGGGAGCAAGACTATGGATGGTGGGCAACCACCCTTTGAAGGAGAACCATGCACAATACCGCTCCAGCCTCTTCCCCAAGTTGGCACCCCAGTGACCCAAGGTTGTTCCCAAACCCAGGTCGCCAGTGTGGCATGAGGTAAGCACCAACACCTCAGCCTTCTGCGCTACCAGCCCGGTTTACAGTCTGCAACCTTTAAAAAAAAAAAAAAGCTGTGGGTCTTAGGGTTGCCAGAACCCCAGACGCCATGGGGTCCTAGATGCTCTATGGTGCATTTTGTGACTTACTGTGAAGCTAAAGAAGTCATATCTGAGATCTCTTACACCCCTTGCTCTAAGCAAAATTATTATCTGGCTGGCTGCAGGGTGAATACATATATGTATTCAGTATCGGAACGCAGCAAGATGCTGCTATTGTACTATATCTAAGGCAATGTCTCACCCCACCCTCCCTAGCCCAAATTATCCTCCCAACACCTCCAGGCAAAACAACCCGTAGCTCAAGCAAATGACTACTGTGGGTACCCCATGGCTGGACCTCCCAATACCAGCGTACTTTCAGTTTCAGGGCCTCCACCTGGACAAACTCCCTCCCATGTCATATAGCTGATGAAACAAGGCTGGGCCTTTATAAATCCAAGCTAAGGGAATACCTTCAGACCACAAACCAATGTGACTGCCCTTGACACCTGACCTGCTGGTGCTTCCCCCCAAAAAAAACACTCCAGCAGGCCACCGTACCTAAATGTATTCTGTGAAACTACATGTCTACAAATCTCCTACAGTATCTTCCTGTAATTTTCTTTTTCTCTGGCTGTGCTAATGTACTTGAACTTCTGTTAGCCATCTACTAATATAGCTATGTAACTTATTGTGAATTTTATCTGTAATGTGCTGCAATCTGTATCTCAAGTCTCGTCCCTGTACCATTTTATGTATGACGTGGAACCTTTGTAAATGAGTCCCTGACTCAAAGGTCTTTCCGAATATTATAATAAATATGTTATCAGTTTTAATATCTGCAGCTGTACCTACTGGTGTATAGATAAGGGGTCTGGGGGTGCCAGGCCCCCAAAAGCTCTGGGGTACTAGATACTCTGTGGCTCATTGTGTGGCTTATTTTAAACCAAAACAACTCATCTATGAGCTCCCCTCCACCTCCTGCTCTAAGGACAATTATTACTATCTGGGTGGCACAGATTGTGTGTTTGTGTGTCTGTGTGTCTGTCTGTGTATGTATACATATATGCACTGAACCTAAATTGGAGTCTGTAGCTGGTTTTGGCTGGGTATTGTATACTACTAACTTACTGCACTGTTGACTTGCTTCAAGGGCAGGGGTCTGGGGCTGATAAGCTCCCAGAAACCATGGGCTACGGTATGCTCTGTTGTGGCTTATTTTAAGTCTATATAACTCCTATCCGAGCTCCCTTTACCCCTTACTATAACCCTCACCCTCCCCAACTCAATATACCATTTAAGCAATTGAGTCAGTGCAACATGGCATACAGCAAGGCTAGCAGGATGCTGGGATATATTGATAGAAGAAAGGAGGTAATACTTCCCTTCTACATATCCCTGGTCAGGCCTCACCTAGAGTACTGTGCCCAGTTCTGGAATCCTCACCTCAGAAAGAATAAGGATATGTTGGAGACAGTGCAGCACAGAATAACTAAAATGATTCAGGGACAGCAGGGCAGATCCTATGAGGAGTGCCTCAAGGCACTAAATATGTACCCATTGGAGACCAGCAGGGAGAGGGAGATGTGATAGAGACCTTTAAGTTCCTTAAAAGAATTAAAGTGAACTGCGGGATATTATTTATAAAGCCTGTGTACCAATTCGCGGTCACATGGACGTGAATGGAAATTAACAGGAGGTAGGTTCAGGAGAGATGTGAGGAAGTACTACTTTACGGAAAGGGTGGTGGAACTTTGGAACACTCTGTCTGCTGAATTGGTGGGTGCAAAAACAATGAGAGGATTCGGGTAGGGTTGAGACATAATGAAGGAATAGTGGTTACTGGGGCAACAGGACCAAGGGGAGAATAGAGAGAGGATGGGGAAGTGGCAGTGTAAATCCCAGCCAGACCCTTCCAAACACTTGCATTGCCTTTCCACTGTATGAAAACTGTATTCCACTTATGAAAAGTTAAAACAGGCATATGAAACATGACAACTTTTTATGGAGGTGGATTTAAGTAATTTATTTCTAAATCTTCAGCCCACCCACCGAACAGCTCCCTTGTTCAACTGCACAGCCTATCCCTTGATATGCAGTTATTAAGGGACACATCTTTGGCAATAGTGGCCGGCAAAATTTACTTGCTGGTGACTGATAATATTATAAGTCGAGTTCCTCTACTTCTTTTTTGCTGTCCTGGAGACGTTGTCTCTGAGCTCCATCTTCCTCGAGTGCTAGCTGACAATGTGGATTGTGGGCAGCGGTCGTGCTGTATTCCAGTCACATTCACGATGCTGACGTGAGCTGCAGTTGGCCAGCCAGTCATAGGGGGATGATGCGGAGAAAGACTCACAAAGCAGCTCCAGTCATCTTACTGGCACTGGGGGAGCTGATTGGTAGCAGATGGGAGAGGCATGCATGAAGAGAAAAAGTGCTGGTGTTCATCATGTGTGCTTAAGCACTCTGTGACAGTCACAAAATAAAAAGAAGTAATGAAAAAAATGTCACAAATTATGAAAAAAGGTGGGAGTTTCAAAAGGGGGGTTCTTTCGAACCATACGACCCCCCCCAGCAACGGCTGTGCTTGTTTTCCAGCCAGGCCAGCGTGAGAAAATATGAATATAACCTTTGACGGCAGATGAGGACCGCTTGGCCCGCCTAGTCTGCCCATTTCTCTACCTATTGGATACGCTGCAGATCCTAGTTAACCAACAGCCTCCTTTTTCCTGCCCCAGCCAGAATAGCCTTGTGTCTGCCCCATGCATTCTTGGAATTTCCCACTTTTGACCCATAATCTCCTCAGGAAGGCAGTTCCATGCGTCAACCACCCTCTGTGAAAAAATACTCGCGTTGTTCTTGAGCCGCCATCTTCAAATTGTGGCCCTTGTTTTGCAATCTTTTCTGGAAGATGCTACCCTCCTGGACTTTGTTAATTCTACTTGAAAGTTTCTATCATGTCCCTCCTTTCCTCAAGGGTATACATATTCAGCTCCTTTAGTCTCTCTTCGAATGGCTTCTGGTGCAGATCCTGCACCATTTTAGTTATTTATTAAATTTTGGTGACTGGGTAAGCCCACTGAGCCCCAGAGGTCCCCTTTTCAGGGGCGACCCGGGTGTTACATAACACAGATAAGTACAGCAATTGTTCGAGTTACAGGAATCACAGCAGCACAGTTAAGATGGCAAAGCAGTACACCAGGTATAGAATGAGTTGCAGGCATCACAGCAACAACAGTTAATTTGGCAAATACTGTGGGATATTCAGAACTGTGCCAGGCAGGGGCGCAAGCCGGGCGCAGTGCAACTGGGATATGCCAGGGCGTGGCCTGGAGCGATATTCAGCGGTGCTGCTATGGCTCCACACTGTTGAATATGGCACCGTGGCGTGCACATGGCGCGGTGGCACTGTGCCAGGCGCAAGTGGCCAGAGAACAGCAGGGGAATGCGCTAGTGCAAGTGCTGCTGCACTAGGCGCAGCAACCGCTATATTCAGCGATGGACATGCAAATAGGGCCATAATATATGCAAGGGGCAAATGGGGCCATTTGCATGTCATTATGGCCCCATTTGCATGCAGGTGCGCTGATCCCCTGTGACTTGCGCCTGGCGCCCTGCCAGGCTGCTGCTGTCGGGGACCGACGCCCCCTGCCCCTCACCGGCAACGCGCCCCAGTGCCCTATCGCAGGCTGTAATAAATATTCTACTCCCTGGTGGTCCAGTGGACCGAACTCTGTGCCTGATTGCGGGCTATAATATATATGTTACTCCCTGGTGGTCCAGTGGTACCCGTACCCCCTCCCAACCTGCCCACTCATACCCGCCACCCCACTCACCCGCGGTCAGTGGCGGGTGGCAGCACCCCACCCGCAAGCTGACTGACAGCGTACAGCACGGCTATATGGGACCAATGGGCTTGCAGATCTTACTGTACTACACAGTCCGAAATGTGAATGGATCCATTCACATTTCGAGACTGTGTAATACAGTACGGTCTGCATGCACATTGGCCCACGCTGTGGACCAATTGCTGTATGCTGTTAATCGGCAGGTGGGGTGCTGCCGCCCGCCACTGACTGGGGGGGGCAGGGTGGCGAGTACAGTATGAGTGGGAGGTGGGGTGCGGGTACCACTGGACCACCAGGGAGTAACATATAGCCTGCGATCGGGCACAGAGTTCGGTCCACTGGACCACCAGGGACTAGAACATTTATTACAGCCCGCGATATGGCATGGAGTTTGTTCCAGTGGACCACCAGGGAGTTAACTAATTGTTAAAGCCTGCAATCGGGCATTGGGGGGGGTGCTACGCTACTGGACGGTGCCGCCAGGACTCGAGTGGCCACCCACAGCTGGTAGGTGCGTGTTGCGCCCAGCAATACGGCAGCCGGCCTGTGGGTAGCCAGTCCTTCTGTTTTTTTCGGGCACATCTTTGCAAGCCCCATGTGTGCAAGGCCAGTGTGTACCTGAGTAACCCCTCACCCTGCCTTTTGCCAAAACGACTGGTGGCATGCTGTTGAAGCTGACAGCAGTACCTGGTGGAACGGGGTTCGGGAGGATGAGGTTACTCGGCACAGGGGACCTAGGTTTGGCTACTCTGCACATGGGCACCCTAGTAAATCCGAACACAGGAAGCAACAACTGTAATGTCCAGAACAAGGAATGTGATTCTTCAGTGTGGCTTTTATTCACATACTAGCTGAACAAACAAAGCATAGACGGACCCCATGGGGCTACATTTCCTGGTAATGCAGATTAGAGACTACAGAACACTTTATCACTATTTCCAGCCCTCAGGCTCTGAACCCACCAGGCTCACAGCCCGGACTTGCACGCAGCTTTGGGTACACAGCCTGACTTGTACACACTAGGGTTTTCCCCACGGGCCCTGCTCCCCCGCCGGCCACTTGATCCACAGTCCATTGGAAGAATGAACCAATTATGTCGTGGCTCCCCACACCACACTAGAGTCTGCGACTCTTAGAGAGAATTTTCCTTACAATCCCACGTCTGGGTACTTCCCCCATCACTGGCCAAGTGCCTGAGGCAAAGTAGAAAAACCATAGCAGAAATCTGTAGAGGTGGACCTGGTCACTAAAGATGGGGGGCCACCAACCTCCAGCTCCCACAGCCCATACCCGGCCATTTCTCTGGAAAACTGAACAATTTCTTTGCTGAAGTTCTAAATGTAGATTAAGGGTAGACGTTTGTCACATCTCCTCTACATACTATTTGCATCTCACAACTGTCTGGGATTTGACACTATTACTTGCTTGGCTCATTTCTCTAGGCTTCCCAATATGTAGTTCAATCCCTAGATTTTCACACAAGTCCCAGGGTGAAGAAAACATATGCCCTTTTAGCCAGAGCAGACACTCACCCTTAAGTTGCAGGTGCCCCACAGGCGACTCACAAATCTTCCATCTTCCAAAATAAATCCTGGACTAAACAGGTAGCTTTTCTTCCACTTAGCAGAATTAAGGGGATTGCCCCAGGAATCTGCTGGGAATCTTTACACCCCCAGAGGGAGAGGGCACTGAGACCCGGAAACAGCAGTCTCCACCACTTGAGTACAACTTCACTCCTCCAAGCCAAACTGCAGACTCTCACTTGAAAACTCCCAACGTTCTATCTAACTCCCTTTGCTGCAGATTCCAATGTGGCTTATGCAGCTGCGAAAGTTCTATTGGTGATGTCATCCCTCAGTCTCAGCTGAGACTGAGAACAGAGGAGACAGTGTGAAACCCATTTAACTGGAGTTTCACAAGCTGCCTTCCTGCCTCCACTAGGTCTTACTGGGATTCTAGTAACCCGGGTAACAAGGGTTACACCTGCATATATCCGCACATCCCGGGCTGAATATCAGGATGTGCACGCATATGCATAGACACCCTCCCGCACTTTGCCGCGCATACATTACTGAGTGCGCCCTGGGCGCATTGGGATTCACGTGGAGCAATTTCCCTTTGAATATCGCGCCCGAGTGCATCGGTGGGTTCGCGCTACTTATTCTGCTGTTCTGCGCCATACGACTTTGAATGTCCCACCCAGTGCATACACAAGGAATTGAAGGTTGGTCATCAGTGACACCAATTGTGCGGATGTTTGCAGTTGCCCTCCATATGATTGAGAAATGCTTGAATTTTTTTTTTTTTTTGCCAGCCTCAGCCTTCCTGGCTTGCCTCTGGCTTCCTCCATGTCTGACGACTCTTGTTCAGGCTCAGCCAGCGAGATCCCAGATTAATATTTGGTGATAGTGGAGCATGGCGGACCTCCCAGCGCTATTGCTGTAATAGTGTGTAGTGGAACGTCGTTGTTCACTGAAATCCAGCGCTCTCAAAATGCTGTTCTGCTGCACTAGTGACATCCGTAGTGCAGCAGAACCAAAAAGTGACGTCCGCAGGTTCTGCTGCAGTGCGGACGTCACACATGGTGTCCTCGAGCAACAATCTGACAGTCTTATTTTAAAAAGATGTAGTATTTTTTTTTTTTTTTTTTTTTTTTTGAGGCAACGACGTTCCACTATACAGAACAGTGCATGCTTACCATTTAACGGCAATGATGTCACTACTGCAGCAGAACCACTTGGAACCCTGGCACATTGTTGCTTTCCTCTATTTAATTCTGTGGTGACAGTATTCTAGACTCTCTAGAGACTTTTCAAGTCAGTTTCAGTATGAAAAAGGAAAAAACACAAAGCACACGTTTCACATAGTACTACTATACACTATAAAAACTACAGGATCAGCAACTTTATGCACAACCTGTGTGTTTTGTCACCTCGGTTCTGATTCCCATAGGACCTCTGAGCTTCGCTCTCGGGGTCAAAGAAATCAGAACCCTCTGTGCAGAACACAATGGTTGCATAGTTGCCCATCCAGTGTACCCTATATTGTGGTAATGTGTGCCTTTGACTGCTGCCAGCAGTACAAGAAAAGAAGGCATTTGTTGAAATCACAGCAGAACTACGTGAGTGGCGTATTGCACATGACCACAAAAAATAATTCATGGGGGGGCACAGCCACTAATTACCTTCATGAAGGCACAAATGAGAACTGCCTGTGTCATGCCCGCTTGGTTCCAGTTGGGTTAATGGTTCCTGAGCCTTTCGCATGCTTGGATCGACCTAACGATGTGCAGAACACAAATTATAGGGATTGGAACAAAACCCCCATGGCTGTCATGCCAGTTCGGTTCCAGCTATGGAACTGATTCCTGGCCCTACTAATTAAAATTTTGATTACAAGTAACTGGAATGAAACTCGCAAGGCTGTGCCTGATTAAAGGACCCGGAATGAAACCAGTAAGGATGTTGTGCTAGTTCGGTTCCAGTTAATTTGATTCCTGGCCCTATTTAAATTTTGTTTCGTTTTCACGACCTGCTCTGCCACTCCACTCAGGAGGACTGCTGGATGAGAACTATGGGGTTGGGAGGTCTGGAGAAAGCTGTCCTCCCATGGCTTTGTCTTGTGGTCAAACTATGGAGGAACCATACCCCAATGAGTAGAGACATAAGGGATGGTTTACAGTACCCAGGACAAGGCTGGTAGTCATCCATTTACAAGGAGCCCCAATGAAATCAATCAGACTGCTGATCCTCGGATTACTGCACTCAGTAAATTTTGAAAGACTGGTCTTTTGAACCATTAGACTTGGGAAAATAATTTTTTTAATGAAAAATTATTGTCCGATCAGAATTAACAATACAGTTCTCGTGTGGATACTTGTTCATATATGTCAATAATACTGTATGTTGTTAAAACAACAGGAGTGATAAAAATTGTGTTCCATTTAATATGTTTATATCAATGTGTTGTATATCAGACTTGGCAGTATTTCAACTTTGCTGACTCAAGAGCAAGAACCCCATCCTTACATTAGAGGCAGGTGGTTGTTATCATATGTGGCTAGTAATGGAGTAAGTGCCATGATACCATCCTCTATGGATGAAGCTGAGGCGGTGAGCTTCAGATAATATATTGATATGCAGGTAGCATTGCCTGTCCATGTGCCCTTGATGTTTAATCACCTTATGGGCGCAGGCAGTGGTTCAGCTTGGATGCACGAGGTAGGGGGTCCAGCTGAGATAGGCAACCAGGCACCACCAGAAGGGTGCTGCATTGCCAGATGTACTCTTGAATGCTCAGCAGGGGTGGACACGTGCTGCCCCTGTCCATCAAGAGTCTGGCTGCAGGATTTGGGGTATGGGTACAGTAGACCCCTGAGGTATGCTCCCAACTGGAACCACCACCCTCTACTGCCTTTTTTCTAACCAGTCTCCCACTCATGTGACTCTTCTCTTCATCTAAGTCCTCCCGCTGTTTGAGCAGCCTCCTGTGCCAAGCAGAATCAAAGGGTTTGCTGAAGTCAAAGTCATCGAATCTACTGCCTGGCCTCTGTCCACCTCCCTATGTACACAGTCAAAAAACACATCAGGTTGGTCTGGCACAGTCTTTCCAACACAAAACCATGCTGTTTGCAGTTTTGTAGACCATTATCCTCTAAGTAGGTCACTAGGTTTCCCTTCACAATGGGCTCCAGATGAAAGTGCAGCATTGTGCACGCTCATGGAAGTATGCAGTATTCCAGGCTGTCTCATCGGGGTAGTTAAATGGAGGAAAAAATCCTTAGTAGGCAGGATGATCCCATCCCGCCCCCTGTTGTGTACGCAGTTGAGTGCCAAGGGGTGGACTGTGGTGAAGTCAAAGTTGGGGGGGGGTCGGAAGCAATGGAGGGGGAGGTGGAGCAGGGGGTAGTGGAGTATGGAAAGAGTGCTGATCCCGGTGGTGAATTATGGAATTGATTTAGGGGGCAGTTGGAAGGATTGCAGAATGGGCAAGGCAGGAGGCTGGTGGGGCTAAATGAATTTGGTGTACAGAACTGTGACCATAAAAATGTGAGGAGTCGAGAAGAGCACGAAAAAATGATGGATGGACTAAATGGGTGAATAAAATTTGTAAATAGGTGAGATGGGGAAGTAAGGTTGTAAAGCGTATTTGTAGTTGGGTGTAATTTATGACGCTCTGCCACCTGCTTATTATTTTTTTTTAAATTGTGATATAAATATATGGTACGTGAATGCTTAGAAACAAAACAGCCTTGCAGTAGTAATGGTGACCTCTGTGACCCCAAAGGTGATAGTGTGCTGAAGCAGCAGGCTGTCATAAAACTGGCCAGTGGAAGACTTCCTTCCAAAATGCCAGGTGATAAGACATCGTAAAATATTCCTTTTGAAGCCGAGACCAAGTATGAATTTTATGATCCTGAGGGAACAGACAACATTTTAACAGACTTTCGTTAAAGTCATAAAACTGGGATCATTTTGCCAGCAGAGGGAAATCAAAGGAAACTGCTTTGATCAAAGAGTTTTTTATATATATATATATATAATTTTTTTTAATTGGTAAATGCTCATTTCCAGCTGGCAGAAAAATATCCTTTTTGAATATTCCTACTCAGATTACAGAGTGGTCACAGGTCTGACAGTGACCTCATGGGTGCTGTGACCTCACAAGGAGGTGGGGAAATGGATTTTCAAATTGTTCAGCATCTGAAGAAAAAAAGGTTTTTATCTCTGGACTCTTAGGAGGAGTGAGACACACTTGGTCTCTGGACTGAAAACAAAGCACTTTTGAAAGACATGATTCAGCTAGAACTTTAAAGTATTCAGGCGTTTGTTTTTTTTATTCTATAATTTCCAATTTAGTTCTGATTGTAAGTATTTATGTTATATGTTCTGAGTTTTGTATTTTATGTATTTTAAATTTTTAGTAAACACTATTTTCCTTGAAATTCTGCCTGTGCCTTCTCAGTTTCTTTTGCATGTGAATGCTGGAAAAGTGTTAATAATTCTGACAACTGTTAAGTGCTCAAGAAAAGGGCGTGTTGCTATTTTGCTAAAGGTAAGAATATACTTAGGTTTCATATTGAGTCATAAGGGTACATTTGGGAACCTGGCTGGGTGCCACTGGGTGAAGGATTGTATTGCATCCCCCAAAGAGAATACATATCTGAGCCGGTTAGCTAGGTGTGCTGGTGAAAAGGTTCACGTTTGACCCCCAGGACTCAAGGCTAGTAGGTGATTCAGACCCAAAACAGACAGGAGGTTTACCATGTTTGTCTCCTGTTCACACTGTTGTGCTTCGAGCTTGGCACTGTGGGAGCAGAGGGCCTGACCTGCGGAGTGCGTTTGTGACATAATGCATGCCAGAAATGATCCAAGACTGGGACCTGATGATCCATGGTCATGCTGTGCTGGAGTCATAAGGGAATGGGTGGGGCTCAGGTAGGTCAAATCAGTTTGTGAGCTGGCAGTCAGATTGGCTACTAACTTTCAAAATCTGGTTGCTATCCTTTTTAAGGTCTCTAAAACCACTTTGTAGGCAGATGGCCAAGTTGGCCAATTACTTTCAAAATCTGGTAGCCAAACCAATTTTTTTTTTTAGCAGCCTTTGACCACCTGGCTACCTGATTTGTCCCATCCTGGTGGGACTAGCTATTATGTAAGGGAGGGAATACTGTATACCAAGGAGGAGGTATTTTATTTTTATTTTATTGCAATCTTGGATTAACACCTTTGAGAACAAGTTCATTATATCGGTTCCACACCAGATTTGAGTCAAAACAAATATGTTACAGGAATTGGTATTATTGTTACAGATACAATACTTGAAGGGTAACAGGGTCAGGTTGGGAGTTGTGTATAGACCACCATCTCTGGCTGAGGGCACAGTGTATCTGAGAAGAAAATGATGTCTTTGCTGGCCCATTGGCGCAGAGGCATGGCTGCCGTCTGCGACGCCAACTGACCAGGTTCAGGAGCGGATTTGGGAGTCAGAGGGCGGGGTGGGATAGACCGTCCACTGGACTGCTTTCCTACTGTGGGGAGTTGGGATTGAGTGTCCAACGCAATGCGGACCCTTAGCGAAGGCCAGGGTTACCGCAGTGATCGGCGCCAGCATGTACGGGGGCGGGGCAGACGCGGGCCATCATTGCACGTCCCCACCTCTGAGGTTATCACAGCACCAAAAAATGCTGGCTCCCACTAATGAGCCAGCTTCGGCACCATCCCCTCTGGCCACCCAAGTACGCCCACTCGGGGGGGGGGTGGTAAGCCCTGAGTATGAGGGGGCAGCTTGCCGTAGCCTGGCGAGCCCATTCGAGGAAACAAAAATACAAATAAAAAAAAAATGATTTTTTCGTGTACATAAGGGAGACATGGAACTGCAAGGATAAGATTGCAAGGATCAGGAATGATGGTGGGTGTGCAGAGAAGTGGGTAGTCCAGGTGGAAGCACACAACCGCTTAGACCGAAAGGCCCTTATTAGCTGGCAATTTCATATGTTCATATATGAGGGGAGGTGGGAGAGGGCTGCTGCAGTATAAGGGCGTGCTAGCTGCAAAATTGAACAGACGATAGTCCATAAGGCCTTTATCTGATGGCAATTCTGTATGATTGTAAGTTTAATGACTACTTCTGCTTAATGTTTACCAGGGAGAAGCATGAGACAGTGCCTCAGGGAAAGGAGGGTGTGGACACCGCGGGTGAGGGGAAGGGGCAGAGTTAATGGATGGGGTAATCCAAGTGGGTAGGGTGCTAGATGGCCTAAGGGCGCTGTGGGTGTCAAATGTATCTGGCATAAACGGCATGCACCCCATGGTTCTGAGGAATTGGCAGAGGACATGGCAGAGCCATTGGCAGACTTGTTTAGTACCTCCATTGAAATTTTTTTAAATTTTTATTTTAGTATGCTTTTTTCCTTCGGCTTCCTCTAACCCCACGAGTGAGGTTTGCGCTGCTGCAGCAACCAACCCCCACATACTCGGGGCTGCCCCCCGAATGGGTCCACCAGTGGCGGAGTTAGGTGGCCAGAGGGGTCGGCGCTTCAGCCGACTCATTAGCAGGGAGCCCAGATTTTTCCAGGGTTTTTCAGGAATGGGGACATGCAATGACAGCTGAGCCCAATCCTCCGCCCCTGGCAGGTGCTGGAGCACTTGTGATACTCCTAGCCTCTGCTGGGGGTCCACGCTGCATCGCACACTTAATCCCTCCTCCTGGAGCAGGAGAGCAGTCCTGCAGATGCTCAATCCTACTCCCTCGCCAGCCCTCCGATACCCGGATCCAACCCCAAACCTGGGTCGTTGTCATGCAGACAGCCACCATGCCTCTGCACCAGCAGGCCACACCTCGCTTGAAATTTGGTGCTGCACTTGGGTATTGGATGATGTCACATGTGGTTCTCCATAAAAGTGGTCACAATCACCAGCCCAGTAGCACAGAGGGCTGAGACACTAGCGCTTTACCTCGCGCTACATCATTGACCCGGGTTCGGGAACGACCTCGGGGTGCTGGCTGGGGAGGAGGGCTGGAGCGGGATTGAGCCATGGCTCTGCCCTCCAAGTGGTGGATGCCCGCCCGTCCGTAGTCCTGCTCCCACCAAGTGGAGGTCTGATGGGCACGTAGGCGGTAATGGGCGGTGACAGTAGTTGGGGGAGGGGTGAAAGGGGCCACCGGATCCTGGCGTGTACATGCGCCTCCACGTGCGTACATGCATGTGTACGCAGTGGCCCCGGTAGTAGGGAACAAAATACCAGAAAATGAAACCTGTATATGGGGAAAAAAAAGTGGTCACAATGGATATACTAAGAAATTGTATGCCAGTTAGATTTACAACCATTTTAAGAAACATATTGATATCTTTAATAATGGGCTAGTAACCTTTCTAGAGGAGAATGGCCTCAGGACAAAATATGGCATGGTTTTGTCTATGGCAGATCCTGTCAGACCAACCTGGTTGACTTATGATCGTGTGACTAGGCACGACTGTACCCAAGCGGTGGACGTCATGTTTCTGGACTTCAGCAAGGCATTTGCTTATGTGCCACACAGGAGGCTGATTGGCAAATTGGGATACCATGGAACAGGGGAGGAACTGGTGAATTGGGCCAGGAACTGGCTGCAAGACAGGTAGCAGATGGTACTTTGGTGGGGGGGTGGCTCAAATACAATAGCTGTAACCAGCATAGTACCACAAGGCTCAGCACTTTGCTCAGTGTTGGTTGGCATTTGTATTACCAACATATCAGATGGAATAAAGAACAGGATCAGCCAATTTGCATATGACACCAAAATCAGTGTGGAAGTAGATGACACAGAAGAGGGGGTTGGTCTGGAGGATGATCTAACTAAGCTTGTGCACTGGTCAGAAAATTAGCAACTGGTGCTCAAAGCAAAGAAGTGCAAATTCATGCATTTGGTAGCAAGGAATTACTGTTGGCTTGTGGGGGTTCAGTTATTTAAATAGGATGAGAAAGATCGTGGTGATGACAACATGGTAAATGAACCACTCAGCACAGTGCATGAAAGCGGCAGTTTAAAGGTACTAAGATTCTGCGGTGTATTGCCAGGGGAACCACCCTACGGGGGTAATTCTGTCACTGTATAGGTAATTGGTGTATCTCTAAATGCGTTTTGAAACCGCCATTACTTCCCCTTTACCTTTGTTGGAAGGTTGTTTTATGAATGCACCACTCTTATAATAGGTGTGTCTTCATTTCTCTTCTTAACCTTTCCTCACTACAGCGTCATAGCATGTCACTTTGTTCTAGAGTTCCTTAAAATACTAATCTCCTGTACATGGTTAGTGATCATGATGTATTTAAAGATCTATATCATTCATATTCCCTCTCTCACTCGTTTGCTCCAGTGTATACAGAGTGAACTCCTTTATCCTCTCTTTGTATGGATTATGATGCAGACTCTGCACAATTTTAGTAGCCTTCCTCTGGACCATATCTTCTCTATGTTCTTCCTAAGATATGGTCCCCAGAACTGAGCATCTTACTCAAGGTGTGGTCTTACTTGTGATCTATGTAGTGATAATACCACCTCTCTCTTTCTGCTGATGACATCCTTTACTTTGCACATCAGCATCACACTTGCCCTCCCAAATGCCTAGTCACATTGGTAGGACACCTTTGGGTCATGTTATATGATTGCCCCAGTTCTCTTTCCTGCTTGGTCATTGCATCCCTCCACGTATTTTGTAGGTGTCAAGTGTTGCACAGTTGGTAGTACATCCGCCTCTGGACAAGAAGGTCATGGGTTCTCGTCCACACTGGGATTGGACTAGTACCTAACACGCTGGCATCCGAATGCAGTATTAGGGGGGTGCTGTACTGCTGTGGTGTGCCGTCATTTTGATGAGACGTTAAACCAAGGTCACTTCTACCCATCCTGGTTCTGTCCTGGTGGGTGTCCACATGGAAGTAAAAGAACCCAGGGCACTCTATGCAAAGAGTAGGGGACATTCCCGATCTCCTAGCCAACATTCCCATAAACCGGATCATGCAGTTGTCCAGGCTGTGTGTTTGTGTTGATGTGCGATGTGGCCATCACTACGCATTCAGTCACTTCACTACCAGTTTAGCATTACTTGTAAAGCTCTTTGGGATACACTGTGTAAAAAAAGCGCTATATACATGCTGATTCTTCTATCCCACTCATTGAATTCTGTGACCGAAGTGTTGCCATTCCCTTGAAATCGCTTCCCATTTTTTCAGAACCCTGCCCGTCATTTCCACCCCTCCCAGATTGTCCACCCTGTTGCAGATCTTGTTATCCACAAAGAGGCAGGCCTTCCCTTCCTGCTCCTCTTGTATCACTAATAAAGACATCGAAGAGGTCTGGTCCCAGCACTGAACCCTGAGGTATCTACTGGTCACCCTCCCTTCCTCAGAGCATACTTAGATTCCCACCACCCTATATTTCCTATCACATAATTAGATTTTAACCTGGATTACCTCCTTGTTTCCCACACCCATGCTACTCAGCTTGCTTACTATTCTCTTATGTTGAACAGTGTCGAAGGCCTTGCTGAAGTCCAGGTGGGCCATGTCCACTGTACCACCCTGATCTAGCTACTTCGTCATCCAGGCAATGAAGTCTTTCAGATTTGTTTGGCTTGACTTCATCTCTATGAACCTATGCTGCCCAGGGTCCTGTAATCTATTGAATCGTGATGTTGGGTGCTGTCATTGGGACTTCCTGGTGGGTTGAATCATCAGTGCTGCAATGTCTTGTAATTGTGTTAGGTTAGAGCCAAGGTACTCATCTGTACTATATAAAGGCACTGCAGTGTAGGGGAATCCAGCACAGAAATTAGTATGGGGACTAGATGAATAACAATGTGGCACACTAGCAAGGTTGCATGAGATGGTTTGGCGGCAGGGGAAGGGGGACTGGTTCTGGGGATAGGAAAACTGCAGACAATCCAGGATGGGAGAATACTGGGTTGCAAAGATGTGGGCGACTCTCTGAGCGGACGCATTATGGAAGACAGGTGGGTGTCCAATTTGTCACATGCTGAGGAGTCTGGAAGCAGAAGTACAGTGGTTAGGAATGGAGTTAGCGAGGAGTGGGGGATGGAGAGGGGTAAGTCAGACGAGGGGAGCAGCAGGGGAAGGGGCAGGACTAGGGTAGAAGATTGTGGCAAAGCAGTGGACAAATCAACTGTTAGGGGCAGGGGAGCATATCAGAGGGGGCTGATCAAGCTGAGAATATGCATGTCTGGGCTGTTTCTGAAAGCAGGTGCAAGGAAGCTAGGATGATGCGGAGGGGCACGAAGGTGATGGGGGTCAGGGTCTTAGCATTGGATTACTAACTCCTGAATTGAGTCAGATGGGAAAGCAAGGGGGAGCAGCATAGTTGAATATGGGTGGAATCGGTATCTGGCCCAACAGCTGATAGGGTAGGACAGTTTATGCTCAATTATTCAGTGGGGAATAAAATATAAGGTATCTGATTGGTCGGATGACACTTTGTTGGGTAATTTTTGAATAACTACTGCATAGAACTACAGCTGACCACACATCACAGAATGTGCCAAACTTGGCGGATTGCACTGTCGGGTTGGTAAGGTATAGGTTCGATGAACTGGTGAAGTGTGAGGAAGTAGGGAGATCAGCAGCCTTCTCAGAAGTGCTCCCAGTACCCAGGGAAAGCACAGATAGGAGCCAGGGTGATTGACTTCGGAAAGGCTGACTTTGTTAAGATATGAGAAAGTTTGGAGTGGCTCCTAGCAGGAATTCATCCGCACTAAAATCCATAAATTGGTTTCCGGATGGGTATCATATTTCAGACTGCTTTCCCTGCCTCCATTTGTTCATCCTGATACATTACCTTGTCCATCTCCCATTTTGTTCCCTGTGTTTCCTGAAGGCCATCTTTTTTGCCCTTACCTTCCCTGCCAACCTTTGAGAACCATGGTGGCTTACTCCTCCTCCTCCTCCTCCTCTTGTTTACTTGTGTAATGCAAAGGTTTGTCACCTCCACTATGGCTCCTTTCAGAGGGTCCCACTGCTCATCCACTCCCTACCATCTCCCCCAACCCCTCTTGTCCCTCACTGCCCGTGTATGCTTGAGACATATTTTCCTACTTAGTAACAGGGTACAGGATGTCCCTTCTCCTGGCAGAGGCAGCAGCTGGGATGCCAAAATCCACATCTGGCAGATTGAAATCACCACCCTTTTATTGGAACAACCCCGCCCTCTTTGACTGTTTATGCATGTTAAGTACTTAAAGGTGTCTATCATATCCCCTCTTTTTCTTCTCTCCTCTCACGAGTACTTGTGGAGTTCCTGGCTTCGTGCCTAACCGTCACCTTTCAAGATAACATTAGACGTTGTCTAAATATTTTACACTTAGGACAACAAGCTAGGGATCAGCAGGTTGCCATCGTCATTGATGCGGAGAAAGCGTTGACTGCTTACAATGGGACTGTTTGCAGGAAGTACTAGATACATTTGGTTTGGTAAAGAATTTTGTATTTGGATCAGGGCACTCATGCAACCTCAGCGAGGTGAGGGTGCACAGCACGATCTCTAACACTTTAAGTATACAAAGGGGAACCTGTCACGGTTGTCCTCTATACCCTTATTATTTGCTCTGAGTATTGAGCCCCTTGCTGAGCTTATCAGATCACACCCAGTTTTGGAGGAGTAATGGTGGGGGACAACAGAATTTCCTTTATGCAGAGGATACCATGATATACCTGGGAAACCCAATGAGGACATACCCAATATTAGCACAGATCCTTGACACTTATGGCTGTCTCTCAGGTTTTAAAATTAACAATGGTAAAACTGAAATACTGATGATTAACGGGGCTAAGACTCCAGATCTTATACAATTGCTTCCCTTCAGATGGGTCTCCACATCCATTCGGTACTTGGGAATATATATCCCTACAAATTTGAGGTGGATCAAGGTGAACTATGGGAAACTTATAAAAAGAGGTTTTCATGGACTTGAAACGGTGGGAACTTCTGCCGTTGACTTTGATGGGTTGGATTGATATGATCCGCATGAACATACTGCCAAGATTTCTATTTTTGTTCAGTTCCCTCCTGATTCAAGTTCCCCCCTCACACTGGAAGATTTATATAGCTTTGCACCGCTTTTTGTGGGTGAGACGCAGGGCGAGGATAGCCTGGGGCACTTTGCTTCGACCCAAGATACAGGGAGGTCTTTACCCAATTAAAAAAATTTTTATTTAATGGCTCAGAAGGTTCCATGGGTAATATACCATTCACGAGACACTCAGAATGTCCGTTGGGGATGGAAATGAACAGTGACCTTGAAACACACCCACTCATAGAGTTTACAAACACTCAAGCCAAATTGAGGAAAAGTAAATTAAAAAAAAACACATGGCAGGAACAGTTATATAGAGTGTGGGGAAAGGTTAAAACAAGCTTAGGCCTAAATAATACATTAACAACTAACACAGAAATAGTAACCAGTTTCCTTTTTCCTCCTCGGCAAGACCACTCATTTGCTAGATGGAGGTGGCTGGGCCTGATTTATTACAGTCAGTATATAAAGCAAAACTGGGTTAAATCCTTTCAAGAAGGTCTTCCAGTGATGTCATCTGACATGGTGGAAGTCTGAAACGGGAGGTCCCGGGCCTGTTTCTCTAATCCTCGGCAATCCGTCACCCCCCCATAACGATTGGAACTCTTAGAGGCATCACAGCACACCTGATATGGCATATAAACAAAATTGAGGAAAAGGAGAAAGAAAAAATAACAATCCAGCCAAAATGAAGCAGTTAACTTTGAGCGCTGACATCAAAGGCTTCTCGGGCCCTACACAGCACACATTCAGAATCATCTATGGACTCAGAACAGGAGGACGACATGCTACAGCTGAAAACAGAAAAAAGCTTTCCATAAAATACTAAAAGCTATCGACAAAGTGGAGTTCTCTTTAGCTGAAGATATGTGTAACCTGGATAAGAAAGTGTCGAGCAATGCTTCTCAAGTGGCAGAGATCCCAGAGGCACAAGAAACCAATGATCACCTTGTTCTCTATTTGCTGCAGCGGGACTGTAAAATACAGAATAAACTTGAAGACCTGGAAAACAGGTCTTGCCAAAATAACTTTAGAATCCATGGTGTAGCAGAGGAGGGCTATGAAACACTGGGAGACTTTATCCTTTTATCTCCTGAAATCAGTGCTTTCTCTTCTGCTGGACATACCCTTGAACATTGATTGAGCACATTGCTCATTAGTTCCGAAGCCTTCCTCTCCCAATACCCACCCAAGATCATGGGTAGTCCGAATGTTTCATTATCAAACAAAAAAGCAATCCTGCAGGAGGCCTGGTGTCAGAGAGATTTAAAATATAAAGAAGCAAGAATTTTTTTCGATCAGTACTACTTGCCTACCTTACAAGCAGAATGGCAGAGGATCCAAGGGGTAATTCGGGAGATCAGGGAAAAAAAGAACATCAAGGCTCACCTGAACTTTCCAGCCAAAATTAAAATATTTCTGGAAGAAGGTCCCAAGGTCTTCAATTCATTACTGGAAGCTGGAGCCCTTTTAAAAGAATGAGGTATCTCCCTTCTGGATTTTGAGACTCACCTCCTTGAGTGTAAACTAACAGAAGGAGCTTGGCAAGTTGAGTCAAGAGGCCAAAATCCACCACCCTGGAATACTTCCTTCAGTTGCTATTTAGAGACATGGCTAAGATCTTCAAGCTTGCAGACCAAAACTGGCAACAAAATCAACAGAGCCAGTCTTGCAGCAGTCTTCTAAGAAATGAGTACACTTTAATTATTTCTCTCTGGCTTAATCGTTCCCTGGTTAGTTTGGGAAATCAAGCACCACACGCATTTAAGGGGGTCTCAGTAAAATACTCTACAATCATGACCCCTTGTTTTCTGAACTGGTATCTGGGCTCAACATAGTTTATGAAGGGTGCCTACCTGGACTTTGGCTTATATTTTTTTTTCAGTTCACTGCCAAAATAGCACAAGCGAAAAAGTGCAAAGCAATACAGCACTTACATTTTAGCACTAATTCTTCGAGCGCTCACAAGCTCCTGGAATGGACTGACCCTTACCTTTGGATTCTAATGATGGTTGCATGTGTCTAGGAGAAAAGACAGAATAAAGTTCGGTCACAACACACCCTCAGATGGGAACTCATAACCAGGGAACTGTAAATAAACTGAGGGACCTTTTATTCTACTCACTAGTTGGTATCCAGTCTTTCCACTAGAAGGAACTCTAACCTTTGAATTTGCTTTGGAATAGGCTGGAGAAAGAAGGAGAGTATTGCTTAATTTTGTTCACTGTTTACTTCTTACCAGTCTAGATATTGCTTAAACAGAACAGCGTTCTTGAAAGTAAAAGAAGTGCTGTCATACTACAGTTAAGAAATGGGGAGGGGGACACTAAAGAATATGTATACTGAAGACAAGATAGTTGGAACTGTTCGGGAGAGGGAGAGTGGGTCTGGGAAGAGGGTGCAAGGTTGACTTTGCAGCCCCTGTGCAAAGCAGAATAAGGGGAACCTAACTTCTGCTCTCCCCTACACTGGTTTGGTGCCATTTACAACAGTGGACAGCGGCTGTAGCCTTTAGGGGCTGGATTGCTGCTGACACGTGCCTCTACTTCATCAGAGGCTACTTGGCTTTCTGCCTTATTTCAGTGGGACATATCCTTCCTTTTTTTCCCCTAAATACCCTGGAAGTGAAAGTAGTAAATCATTCTATGTTTTCACAGGATAAGAATGTTAAAAGTTTTAAAAAATTTACTGTTGGTTTGTTGTTTTGTTTGCAAGGTCACGGTTGACCTTTTTTTTTTTGCTTTTGAGCTTAATTCCAAAGCACCTGGGGTCAATATACTAATGCTGTCAATTTACCATCAGCGGGGCTTGGAGAGTGACTGGAGACTCTGAGACCCCCCCCCCACTGTTGTTTTAATATACAGTCATTAAAAATAATTTCCTATAATGTCAAAGGGATAAACTCCCGATTATAAGGTAAAGTTATTAGCAGAACTGCAACACCTTAAATGTGATATTGCCTTTTACAAGAAACCCGGTTGTCAGAATCAGAGCATCTTAAACTTTGAAGGCAATGGGTGGGCAGGTAATTGTGACTTCCCATCCAAGGGCTAAAAGGACAGGGACAGCAATATTAATAAAAGAAACACCCCTTTGACATACCGCCCATCCATTGATGTTTCAGAGGTGACTATTGTTAAAAGTCCCTGGTCACATTCAGGGAACCCCAGTTCACCTTATTGCATTATATGTGCCTAATGTCAATATCGCTTTTATTTTGAAAGAAGTCTTTAGTAAAATAGCAGAATTGGATGCAGGACAGATTACGTTGGTGGGGAGGTTTCAACACGTCCCATCTATGAAGATGGACCCGCCTTCCACACGATCTACTCAGATCATAGAGACACTAGAATGCTGAATGCTCTTAGTTCTGAGATGGGCCTAGTAGATATTTGAGGCAATTACATCCAGGGAGAAAGACTTACATTTTACTCACCCATCCATCACACATACTCTAGAATAAACCTCTTTATGCTAACCAAACAGATTTATACACAATTAGCAAAGCCGACATTCATAATGTAACCCTCTCGGACCATTCTATCTCTATGCGACTATCCCTTGAAGCAGAAATAAACAATCTATTTGGAGACTGAATGTCTCTCTGCTCAATGAAAAGCCGCTCGCTGAGCAGATCTCAAAACATGTTACAGATCTCATGTCTACAGATCCCCCACCCCAAACCACATCTCATCTACTGTTGTGGATCCATGAAAGCGGTGGTTAGAGGAGAGATTATCAGTTATGCCTCAACTATGAAAAAATAGCCCAGCTGATGCATGGTAAACTATTAGCCAAATTATATCTGACCTGGAAAAAAACATAAAGAAATCCTAAAAATCAGAGACTATATGCAGAGCTTATGCAGGTCCGAGGAGAACTAAAGGCTTTAGAAGACAAGAAAGCGAAGGTAGGTTGAGGTATACGAATCAAAAATATCATGAGGTGAGGGGAAAGCAACTAGGTTTTAGCCTTTAGACTAAGGAAAATGCAAGCAGAGAGGCACATTCCCTTTTGAAAGATAGGCAAATACCAAACAAAATATGGACAAGGCCAAGGGACATTGCATCCCAATTTCGACAGTTTTACCAATATCTTTACAGAAAGGAGGGCTACAGTGGGGATATTGCCTCAGCTACAAAGAAGTTTCTGACCACTATAAATCTTCCTAGGTTATCAGATCAACATAGTCAATATTTGAACACCCCCATAACGGACTCGGAGGTCCAGAATGTGATTAAATTACTGCCATTGGGGAAAACTGTGGGCCCAGATGGCTTCAGTGCTGAGATTTACAAGAAACTCTGTAAAACTCTAGTACCCATCCTAACAAAGTCTTTAATGCATGTCTAGAGGAAGAAAAGTTGCCAGATTCTTGAATGAGGCACTAATTACAATCATACCGAAGTCTGGCAAGGATAGACATAAGTGTAAATCATTCAGACCAATATCATTATTGAATCAGGACCTTAAGATCTTAATGAAAATCTTGCAAATTAGTTAAAAATTATTTTACCTTATTGGTACATGCAGATCAAACTAGTTTCATTCCACACAGGCACAATAATGTGAGACAACCCTTAATGTTTTAAGATATAAATCAGATACAGCACAGCTGGCAATTTTCCTTGATGCCAAAAGGCGTTTGAGCGCCTTAATTAGTCCTATTGGTACAAACAATGAAGCATATGGGAATACAGGGCAACTTCCTAAACTGGGTATCCCTGTGTTATCAAAAGCTCTAAGTAAGAGTTACAGTCAATGGTTCAATTTCAGAGAAAGTAGATATTAATAGGGGAACAAGGCAGGGGTGCCCATTATCCCCCATCCTTTTTGCCTTAAGTATGGAGCCCCTGGCCCAGGCTGTAAGAGAAGCCATGGATATAAAAGGGATTCAGGTGGACCAAACTCAGGCAAAAATATCGCTCTATGGAGATGACACCCTTATATACCTTGAGAACCCTGAAAGATCCCTCCACCCATTGCTTAAACTACTAAAGGACTTTGGTAAAATATCGGGATTCAGGGTGAATATGGAGAAAACGGAGGTGCTGAAAGTGGGGACACCCTTACACCTCAGGCTAAAAAAAATCCCATTCCAATGGGTTAAACAAAAGGTGTGATATCTGGGAATTAATGTTACCCACCAGTTAGCTGACATATAAATATAACTATAAGGAGCTTAAAAAATATATATGCAGATATGAATAGATGGAGTAAACTACCCTTGACTCTAGTGAATAGAATAGAGACAGTTGAAATGAATATTTTGCCCCAATATCTTTGTTTGTTTTCCACACTTCCCTTCAAATTCCTAAATGGCTTGAGAGATCTTAAAAAAAGCTTTCTAGATTTATTTGGGCAGGTCATGGTGACCAGATTAGGTGGGCCTTGTTAACTGAACAGAGGAGCAAAGGGGAATGGGTTTACCGGATATGCAACATTACTACAGAGCATCGCAGCTAGTTAGTGTTATACAGAAGTTGACTCTGGAGACCAGGGGAGGATGGTATAATATGGAGAAGGAGGCACACCCCAGTGTTCCCTTAACTTGTTGCCATGGGTAATTCTCCCTAAAGAACTTAAAAAAATCTCAAACTGCTGGACAAAGCATTCGATGACAGTCTGACTGGAAATTCACCAGTGGTGGGAGATAGTAACACCAGTGCAGCACTATATACCCTTACGGTTCTTACCCAGCTTTACAGCTGCTCAAAATGGTCCTTGTTTTACTCGTTGGTTGCAGAAAGGACTGAGAACATGTACCCAGTTTATCTCAGGTGAGATGATCAAAGACTATGCTACTAAATGACAGGAGTTTCAACTACCCCAATCTGATTTTTTTCGATACTTACAGTGTCGTCATTATATCCAAACAGTGGTGGGGATTCCAGCCGTAATACAGTCCCCTGCCCCAGCGATTAATTTTACCTACACCAAAAGCCGACTCAGGGATACCCAGAAATATATCACATTTGTATATCAGGCACTGCAAGAAGAGGTGGGAGCTGTTATTAGACAAAATATAGAGAACAAGTGGCTGGAAGAGGCCATAGTTGAGATAGAGGACCTAGAATGGCAAAGAATATGGAAGGGGATTCATAAAACATCTACCTCCCCTGTTTGGAGAGAATTTAGGTGGAAGGTTGCTACAAGATTCTTTATTACCCCAATTATCTCCCAACATTATGCTTCACACCCATCAACTCTGTGTTGATGACAGTGTGACCAAGTAGGATCACATTTCCATATTTTTTGGAACTGTCCCAACATATGGGAATTTTGGAGAGAAGTGACCCAGAACATTGTGAATATTTTGCACATACAGACTCCACTCACCTTTAGTAACATGGTACTGGGTCTACCACCCCCTGAGGTTACCTCAGCAGCAGAGAAATACCTACTCTATATTCTCAGTGTAGCTGCTTTGAAGGTTGTTAACTCAGCACTGGCTTTCTGCTGACACATTAGTACCCTCAAACTGGTTCTCGATAATTAACTCAGTAAAGGAGGTGGAGGCTGTCACTGCTCCATCGAATCTCCGGGTGGATACCTATAATTCCAGGTGGCTCCCCTACTTTGATTTTGTGGATGAAAAGTGGCATTTCAGTTCTAGATCAGTTATTATCTGGTTAAAAAAAAATCTATTAGTAAATGAACTACCCAAATGCACCTGTTCTTCTCTTTTTTATTTTTTCTTGTTGTTACATGTATAACAAGAAAGTTTTCATAAAAGTTCTTAATTAATTTACACATTAACGCATATTAAATGGAAATACTGGCTACATAAGGTCTGAATACTGTATACAGTATGGATAGTGATAGGATAGGAAATGAAACGAACACTTTGCATTCTTTTAGTTAATAACAGCTTTTATTAATGGACTTTATCACTGATTATGGATGTATTGGACTTCGGGTACATGTGGTCTCGGTTGCTGAACTACTGCAAACATAAGGATGAGTTGAGAAGTACATGGCAAAGACCTCTTTCTAGTTTACTGGAGCGCATCTTCCTCTGAGACTGTTAACCTGCAAAAGATTAAGAGACTACATTATAATTTGTATAACAGTCCTGTTATTAACTATTTATGTTTAAAATCTTATTGCAATCATACCTTCATTGAAAGCCATGTATCTATGGTTATGTATCTGTCTCAAGCCATCTCATAATGAAATTTACAAGTTAAAAAAAAATCCTTTCAAGAAATCCAACAGGAACTCCATTTGCCTACCTCCCATTTCTTTAGGTACCTACAGGTAGCTTCCTTCCTTAAACAGGGCACCAACTTTAAAATGGTTCAACACCCCCCTCCCACACCCCATAGAGGACCTAATCATTAAAACAGCCCTTCACCTGGGGGAGTCGCACCTGATTTCCAAAATGAGCTGGGTCTACAAGAACTCAACTATCACTGAGCCCTTAAAATGTCAAACAGCATGGGTGCAAGAGGCTGGAATAGCCTTCGACTCTGGGGTTGGCAAGCCACATGGGAGGGTTTTCAGAACCTCAGCCTTTACTGTCTGGAAAGAATTTAGTTGGAAACTTGTGAGTAGATTCTTGATACATAGTCCAGAACCAAGCATTACCCCTCATCCTATTTGGTCAAATGCTGGAGAAATTGTGGGATGATGGGCACCCATTGCCATATATTTTGGGAATGCCTGGTGATTTGGTCCTTTTGAGATGAAGTCACTGAGAAATTCAAGGTGATGGTTGGGTGCGTGGACCCCCCTTTCTTTTGAACATATGATTCTTGGAAACCCCCTGAAAAAGAAGTTGTCAAATGCCCAGAAGTCTTTCAGGGGTATCCTGCTGGCGGTAGCAGGTAAGCAATTACTGAAAATGGCTGAACCCCAATCTCCCAACTTTAACAGAATGGGTAGACATAATTAAAGGTTATAGCTAGGGTAGAAATGGTCTGCATGAGTTACGTTTGCAGAAAGATAAGTTCAGTGGTGTATGGCTGCCATTCATGCATCTAATAGAACTGGAGGCACCTCAGTGTTATCCCAAAAAGCCTTTGCATCTTGAGGGAGACATGTCTGCCCTGATTCATAAAATCATGGTTTTACAAGGTCTTCTTTTTCCTCTTGTCCATCCTAACAGAATAAGCAACTAGATTCATGTAAGAAAAGACACCCAGCCAACTGTTGTTTTTATTTGATGTTATATTTTCACTGGTTATGTTTTATTAACTTTATTATGCAGAAATGGAATGATGTGCTGTAATGTACAAGGGGCTGATTGAAATGTGGGATGATGAAATCTACAGGTGGAAGGAAAATTAAGAGCATCTTTGGGACAATTGTTCATTATCACAATGGACTGCCAACTAAAAGGGAATAGAGAGAAGACAATAATTCAGAGACTTTAAGTAATACTATACCTTGACCTCACACTATGTGTTAGAAATAGTACTTTTGATATACCCTTTTTGTACAAGTATACACAGTTAATCAGTACTCAAGTTTAAAAAAAAGTCATCGTGTTAGTATATACACATATATTTACAAACCAAGTGCCTGTAATAAAGCGTGAAATAAAAAGGTGGCTTGGTGTCATATGTTACATTAAGATTTCATGAAAATATGTTTCTTATGATTGCCAGGTGGATCTTTACTGTGTCTATAAAATGTTGGATCATGACTTGGGGCAAATAACTGTGTTATAACTGACCATCTGATACGCATTCAGTGTCGTTCCACATAGGAAATCTGAGAACAAACTGTGCAGTCCTGGACATGAGTACAATGGAGTGAAATATATAAAATTGATTTAAGAATGGTAAGATGAGGGCTGTGATCAACGGTGCTAAATAATTATGGATGATACCATGTTGTCTTAAGTATGGTTCCGTTTACTGACAGCTGCCGTCTACATCTATGATGTTGCAGAGGGGGTGGTAATCATGGTGTGACTATTTGCAGGTCTCTTGATGTTTATGCACAGGAATTGCAAATATATTTTTTCCTGTCTAACCATAGTTCGTCAGGTATACTGACACAGTCTTTGTGGATCCACATTCTGCAACAGTCATACTTAATCATTGGCACATCTTGTATTGATGGTAACCTGCATTTGCAGTGAACCTCAACTTTTGAGCTTTTTCCTGAAAATTGTCTACCCTTCGGGTATCTATCACAGAAACATTCTCATTTTTAGGGCTGCAGGTAGGTGGGCCTGCAGCCCTATTGCATCAGCTCTAAAATGAGCTACAGGATTCAGGCCTTGGAACACTTCCTATGGAGTTTTCAATTGATCCTTCAACCTCTTTGCAGCCCTTCAGTTTAACCCTTACAGTGCTGCAGACTGAACATCTATCCTGGGCTCAATCAAATAGAGTCATTCTAGCTCTTTCAGTAGCCTAGAGATTAAGAAATTAGGGGACATCCGTTACAAATTAAGGGAAAGAGGTTCAGGACAAATACAAGGAAATATTTCTATACTGTTAGGGTGGTAAATCTGTGGAACACATTACCTTTGAATATCATAATAGCAGAAACAAAAAGTATATTTAAAAATAGATGAGATAAATATATTTTAGATGGTGCTAATTTAAGGTATTACAGATAATGATGGAACTTAAATGGGCTTCAGCCTTCTTGTTCCTATTCCCACCTTAGTATGAAGAAACACATGCTCTGGAGAATCATCTCTCCTTTCAGTGAGTACAAGATACACATGTTTTCATTTGAATCCAACTTGGTAAACATCTGTATCCTACCCTGCCTGCAGTATATAGCACTGTTTCTAGAGCCCCTTAAATAAGTATGCCTCTTAAAAGAGCTTAAAGCAGTAATGGCTGTAATTTCTATTGAAACACATTCATCATGTCGAGGGCATGTAAGATAAATAGCTATGGAACAGCTAACTTCCATAAATAATGAAAAGATTATTTCTTTTCAGTGGCACTTCTTTTCCTGCACTCTACCATATTTACACGAGTCTGTAGTATATGTGCTGATTTCCTGCAAAACGTGTCTTTAAAACTAAGATATTTATAATAATTAGATAATTAATGAAGCTGTGTGCCTTTTTTTGGTATTTTAATGGTTTCAGCTCCCCCTGTTCTCAGATTTCCTTGCAGTACATTTGAGTCTTAACCTTTGATTATGCTGGTCATTATTCTTTAACCTTCTTGTGTGCTTTTCTACTGTATACATACTGTAAACATTGGCATCTTATTTTCTTCTTCAGTACCATAACGACATTGGGCTGGATATTCAAACTGCGCCATTCATAGGCGCAAGCCCTTGAGCTGCGCAAAATAGTTGCGCAGGGGTGTGTCCTGGGCGATATTCAAAGGAGTTGCGCTATTGAGCAACTCCTTTGAATATCACCCCCCAGCCACAGCCACTGTGCATGGCGCAGTGGAACTTGCACCACCGCAAGTTGACAGAGTGGAGCATTCAACTCGCGGTGGCGCAAGTACCATTGTGCCATGCGCAAAATCACGATATTCAAAGGTGACATGCAAATGGGGCTATAATTCATGCAAGGCACAGGGGGCCATTTGCTTGTGATTATGTCCCTATTTGCATGCCATTAGCATACAGGTCGCGATCCCCGAGCGACTTGCGCTGGCGCCTGCCAGGCAGCAGCCGTCGGGGACCGACGCCCCCTGCAGCCCGATCGTAGGCATAGTGTACTCCTCCCCCCCACCAGCTCGATCGCGGGCATCAATGTGGCTCCCCACCCTCCCGTACATATCCCTGGTGGTCCAGTGGACCAAAATGCCCGATCACGGGCGGTATGTATAATCATTCCCACCCCCCTCCTGTTACATCCCTGGTGGTCCAGTGGACCGAAATGCCTCGATCGCAGAGGTATATGTATATAATTCCACCCCTCCCTGCACACATCCTGGTGGTCCAGTGGACCGAATGCCCAATCATGAAGTGTATGTGTGATAAAACCACCCCCGACATGCCAGCCCTGGTACAGTGCCCCACCCTACCCACTCCACGAAGCCCCACCTGCCCACTCCCTCAGCGGCGGGCGGTGCATCCACCCGCCTGCCGCCCGCCACCTGACTGGCGGTGGGGCTGCACGCCCATTGGTGCAGAGCAAGAGCCAATCGTGCAGCCCATTCCTGCAAAACGTGTCTTTAAAACTAAGATATTTATAATAATTAGATAATTAATGAAGCTGTGTGCCTTTTTTTGGTATTTTAATGGTTTCAGCTCTCCCTGTTCTCAGATTTCCTTGCAGTACATTTGAGTCTTAACCTTTGATTATGCTGGTCATTATTCTTTAACCTTCTTGTGTGCTTTTCTACTGTATACATACTGTAAACATTGGCATCTTATTTTCTTCTTCAGTACCATAACGACATTGGGCTGGATATTCAAACTACGCCATTCGCAGGCGCTGCAAGCCGTGGGCTGCGCAAAATAGTTGCTGAGGGCATGTCTGGGCGATATTCGAGGAGTTGCTGTTGAGCAGCTCCTTTGAATCTTGTACAGCCACTGTGCACGTGCATGGCGCAGTGAATTTGCACCACCGCAAGTTGACAGAGTGGAGCATCTATCCTATGGTGGCCAAGTACCATTGTGCCATGTGAAATCACGATATCTAAAGGTGACATGCAAATGGGGCTATAATTCATAAGGCGCAGGGGGCATTTGTCGTGATTATGTCCCCATTTGCATGCTATAGCGTAGGTGCGCCCATCCTCGAGATTTGGCGCCGTGCCTAGGCAGATGCAGACGGAGTCGGTTGTGGTATAACAGAGTTAAAACTCTGTTGAAGACTGATCTGAACGGGTTACTGTGGTGAGTTTAAAACGGTTTTAAACGCTTTTTAAACCGTGCAAATCTTCAGCGCTAATGTGTACAGGGCGTAAGAGACTCTGAGGGATTAACACTGCTGCAGCTTAATACGTATTAAATGATTTTTTTTTTTTTTACAAGCTCCTGCCCTCAAATAAATAAATAAATAAAATGAAAAGCAGTTGTCAACTCTGAAAGACCACCAAGTATTTTTTTCTCACACAAAATGAATAAGTAGGGAATCAAAATGTAGCAATGTTGTGATCTGGTAAAACCACAGTAGTTGCTCAACAGGCAGACAGCTCCTGTAAAACTGAACTTTATTTTAGATTAGAAAATAAAAAAATATACAGCAACTGCCCTTTCATCTGGGCTACAACAAATCTCACACTGCCTTGTCTTAAATTTATGGTTTATCATAACACACAATCACTGGATTGCCAGGTTTTTAATGGTTTTAAGACTAGCTTCCAATGTGTATTAATTTAAATGTTTTTTTTTGTTTTTTGTTTTTTTTACAGACTCAGTTCCAGGTCTGCAACAGTTGACAAACCCACAAAAAAGAAAAGCAGTTGTCTGAAACTAGCACAAGGATTCTTTCCCCAAAAAATTAATGAGTGAGGAATTAAGATGGCAAGGTTGTGATAACTGTGTTGGGCAATTGGTGGTGTTAAGTCCTCCTTTCCTCACTTAGAGTGTATAAAAATGAACTGCAACTGCTCTTTTTTTTTATATTTAGTCCCCTCTGCTGCTGCAAGCAAACACGACTGAAGAAAATCCCCCCCCCCCTTGCTTGAGGAGGTGAAGTCTCGATTAAATTTGCTTGCCAGATAGTTATTTCCAGCTGTACAAACTTTTTTTTTTCTTAATTACAGCCTTTAGCTGTTAAACACACTCTACCTGCCTAAGATACAGTTAATAATATTGTTTTTGCACAGAAATGAAAAGATTAATTTGGGGAACTGATCGCGATCACAGAGCTTCCCGCCTAGTGACAGATCACACACAAACGCTCCACAAAACTGCATAGCTGCTGGATTTGATCCGCATGCCTATGTTAATCTTACTGTATCACAAGGGTGACAGAAAGAGGCACACGTGGTATAGTAATGTTAACATTGCATAGGATATGCCAGAGTTTAACCACTAGGTCCTGCCTTTAGCTCTGTGATCACCCCGCCCCTGTGCAGTCCAGCACCCAACACAGCCCCTACCTACCAGTCACCACCATAGCTCTGGTCATGAAAATGAGCGCCTGCCTTATTTGTACTGTAGCTCCTACTGAACCTGCTCTCCGTCTGGTGCCGGCGCATCCTGCCTCCTTTTCTCTGGACACTCCTCGTGCAGATGCTCCCGATGCTCAGTCCAGAGTCCTCAGTGGGCGTGCTTGTCGCAAGGCTGCGTGCAACACGTCAAACTAAAAAAAAGTTTCAGCCTGCCTGTACACATAGCACTGCGCCCTAGTGGCAGCTCTCGCAGTACTGCAGCCTAAAGACTATACAGCCTACCTGCACTACTGTGCAAGCCAGAACAAACTACATTCACCAGCCTGTTCCTACTTGCACTGGAAGTACAGGGTTAATTTCACCCTGTAAACAGTATGCATAGTTGGGAGAGTGGGCCTCTGGGCCCTGCGCTACCACCTACACATAAGTGCAGACACATAGCACCAGCCTAGAGGCATTCCAAGCAACCCTCATAATGCTTATTTGCCAGTATCTCAGTAACTGTAGCAAGTGCAGAAAAAAATCTTCTGCAGTTGTATTTATGACCTAGCCACTTCCACGCATACTTAGTATAAGCTGCGGTTAGTGAAAAATCCGTATCTCAAGCAGTTTGCGAGATATAGGCGCCAAAAGGCGCCACGACCACCACAATGCAATCCTATGGGACAATTTGCAACTCCGGAATGCTGTAACTCTAGAACCAGTGTAATTTGTTTCACTGAACCAGCAAAAGGCACATCTGTGGTGCAAGGGACTGCTACCCTGCAAATTTCAGCTCAAAAGTCCAAACCATGTAATGGCAGTGAGGTGTTAAAGAAACCATGATTTTGGGGAAGAGTACTGTTACAAACTGTGGAAGTTTCGCAAATTTGCGAAAGTGTCATGTTCCCATTTGCAACAGTACAAACGGCCACTTCAAAATACACATATTTCTGGGTCTTTTTGGAAAAAACTGAAGCATTGGTGCTATTCCTAGGACCCCGTCTAGGAAAACACAACAGCTGGTGTTTACCTAGGGCATATTATTTTTTGAACTATAACGTTTTTTCTCCTGCTAACTGAAAACAAGATGGCGGCAGCACAACATTAGGGCATCTACGACAGAAAAAGGTACTTCGCAACACAGAACTTGTTTTCATGTGGAATATAATTTCTAGGGACGTGGATATGATGTTCTATCCACACTATCTGGCATTGTCCTTTCCCTTTAAATCTTGCTGGAAGTCTTCAAGCTGGTTCCTCCCACCCACGTGGTATAACCCTCGACTCACCCCATGGCGCCAGATCTCCTTTCCACTGGAAGAAGCGGGTTCCCTCCTTACACCCTCCCGTGTTGAGTAGGCCCTGGAGCTCAAATCTTGGATTTACTTCCAAAACTTAAACTCACAAGAGTTTCGTCTTCAGCTCTGGCTTTGATTGCAACTGCATTGGAGGACCAGTCCTCACCCAGAATTTCACCGGTGTCTAGGTGGACAGAAGATGTCATGTACCAACCCCACATGCCCGTTTACTGCCTGGAGCATGAGCACGACCCCAGGCTTGTGAGATTTGATGGATTTATGCAGTAGTCAAAGACTGCCTTGCCCACCTGAAGTTGGGCCGCCCGGAAAAATGGCATCCGGCGGTCAAATATAAGGATGCCCATAGGGTGGTCTCCGACGAACAGCTTAAGGTCTTCAAGAAGGAGGCAGCCCAGGCCACTGCACAGTCCTCCTAGTCTTCGACCTTCAGTCCACTCAAGTTGGGCCACTTATTCGGGCTCCTTCGAAGTGCTGTGCCACTCTCTCCCGACTAAGGAAGAAGGCACTTCGGGTTCACGCAGCTCTAGACCTCACAAGAAGGAGTCCAGGAAAGAAAAGGAGAAGACTCACCATCGACGTTCTTGGGACTGAGAACTTTCTCGGTCTCAGTACTCTCAGGTTTTGACCACTGTCGAAACAGTGGCCTTGGCCACTGCCTTCACTGTGCCCCCATCAGGCCATTCAGCTGAGACGCCAGCCGACGATGTGGCAGAAATTTTTCTTGACACTGTCAATTGGTTGTCATCTGAAGAGGCCGATAACTCCTTACTTAGGACACTGGTCCAGCCAGTGACCACCGAAGACTCTACTCAGCCCGCTGAGCCAGACCTTCCAGTCACAGACCTAGACCAGGAGGAGATGCGGCACTCTCCGGCTCCCTCAGAGATCCCCCGTTGGCACCTCCCCCGGTGGTCGAGGTGTAAGTCATCCTTATCCTCTGGGTTGAGCAGGTCCCGCCAGCATCAGTGGTCTTGCTCTCAATACCAAGGGAAGTGGCACCGCCGCTACTCGTCTTTGCCCTCCTCGGCTGAGGAGAGGCTTCGGCACAAACTGCGTTGATGCTACGAAGACTTGAAGTGGCAACAGCTGTTGTTGTCCAGACTAAAGATGACTATGGCTCCCACGGCCATCCTTGGCAGTCGCCCAACAGGCAGACGCCAATGCGCCCAATGGGGCGGTCCAGCACTGTTTCTCTGCCGCAGAGCCAGTACGAGACCGCTTCAGTGCGGCTGAAGTTGGCCTCTCCACCAATCATGGTGGAGCCGCCACCCAACAGCCACCAACCGCGCTCCGCCCAAAGTCAGTCAGCTCAGGACTTCCCCATTGGCTGTCAGTCACTCCTACACCTGACCACCAGCGGCAGATCTGGAGTGACTTGGGTGGTCGGCCACTCTATGCGGACTCCTCAGTTTCAGAAGATTCCTCTCTGCACTCCCATCCAATCGACATGGAGTCGGTGGGGGACCTTTTGACGGAGGAAGGTCCCACGTCCTTCATGGGCATCCTCCGTCTCATCTCCGAGTCCACATGGATGAAACTGAAGCCCATTTAGAAGCAGGCTTGCTATCTCCTTACAGATATTCTGGACAAAGGGGACTCTCAGTTGCAGGCTTTCCCAGTGGGCGAGGCCACAGTCAGCCCTGCCCTGGAGCTCTGGCAGTGCTCAGCCTGTTGCCCTGCACCCTCAGCCCGGATGGCCCGCAAGTATGCAGTGCCCACTGGTATGCTCTCTGGGTTCCCAGGCGCCTTTGGCGAAAGGTTGGTGGGAAACTCAGTGTTTCAGCATGTGGGCATTCAGGGATGTCGACAGATCGCTGAACAAGGAGTCCAAGAAATTAGATCATTTGGCCAAAAGGTATACGCTGCCCCTTGCTCAACTTCCGCCAGAGCAGGCTTGCCGTGATGGTACACTTCTCTCATGCCCTTCTGGGCTCTCTGGATGAGGAGATTCCTCATCTTCCTGCGGACCTCCAGACAATGGTTAAGCAGGTCCGAGACCAGGATCGTGCTGTGGCCAAACAGCAACTTCAGACAGCTTTGCACTTTGGGGAATCCTGTGCCCGCTAGGTGGCAGCTGCAGTTACCATGCACCATAGGGCTTGGCTGAGGATCTCTACCTTCACAGCAGACACTCAGCACAAGCTGGCGGATGTCCTTTTTTTGGGCACTGACCTGTTTGGGACTGGTGTGGAGGGTCACCTCCAGCGTATCGAGAAATTCAGTGCAACCTTGGACCCTGTGACATCTGCCCAGAAGGATCCCAAGGGCTCCAGGCAGCAGAAGCGCAAGCCCTTTTGTCCCTCCACTCCTGCACAAAACCAGCCCAGCATCGGTCTGGCCAGCAGGCTCAATCCTGGTGACCAAGGCCCAAATCTGTGGCTTCAGCGGTGCCAAAGCCCAGAGGAAGGACCTGGTGGCTCGGGCCGGATGGGGGTTGCCACCCCATGCCAACCATGCCTCCCTGGGTCTTTCTGGGGGGCTCCGCCACTTTCTTTCTGCTTGATCTGCTGTCACCACGGACAATTGGGTTCTGGATGAGGTTGGTCAGGGTCTACCTCTAGAGTTCGAGCAGTACCCTTCCCAGCTGAGTCTGCGCCCACGGAGGACTCTGTATCCGCAACACTCGGCTGGCTCTCCGAGACAACATAGCCCAACTCCTCCACCAAAGAGGTCATGGTCTGAGTTGCAGATCCTCCAGAACACTCAAGATTCATCTCCAGGTGCTTCCTGGTGCCAAGCAGATGGGGCTGCCGCCCATTCTAGATCTGCATAACCTGAACCAATTCCTCAGGTCTTGCACCTTCCGGATGGTAACTCTTTCCCAGATCAAACCATCTCTGGAGCAAGACATGTGGTTTTGCGATCTGGATCTTCAGGACATGTTCTTTCATATCCCAATCTGTCCGTCCTGCTGAAGGTTCCTCTGCTTCTGAGCCGAGGGCCCTTTCTGAGTTCAAGCCATGCCTTCGGCCTCCTCGGCCCCAGGGTCTTCACCAAATGCATAGCAGTGGCGGCAGCTTACCTGAGATGCCGAGGGTCCGGGTGTACCCCTACCTGGACGACTGGCTGATTGCAGGTCCCTCAAGCAGGAGGTGGAGGCGGTCCAGGGACCTGGCCCTCCAGACCTGCACTGATCTTGGCCGCCCTAGTCGGCGAGGTCAAGTTGGAGCTCGTGCCCTCGCAGGTGATCAGCTTCATCTGGGCAGAGCTCGACTCTTGCCAAGCCAGAGCTCGGCTTCCGGACAGGGCAGAGGTGTTCTCCTTTGCCCAAACATTTCTGGTTGGGCACTTGCGCCCTGCCTGGGACTTCCTGTGCCTTCTGGGCTACATGGTGGCCTGCACCAGCATGGTGCAATGGGCCAGTTGGCATATGTGCTCCCTGCAATGGGAGCTGGCCAGCCAGTGGTATCAACGCAAAGGTCACTTCTACCAACTGGTCACTGTGACCTAGAGGATGTGGGACACACTCCAGTGGTGGTTAGTCCAAAAGCATCTGCAGGAAAGGATCCTTTTGTCCTCCCCGAGCCGACGGTCATCCTGATGACCAACGCCTCTCTCACGGGCTGGACTGCCCATCTGGGGGAAACACAGAGTCCACGGGCTCTGGACCCCAGAGTCCCGATGCACCATCAACCTGCTCCGAGCAGTCTGGCAAGCTCTGGACTGCCTCGCTCAGTTTGTTCGGTCAAGTGGGCCAAGTCCAGATGGACAATATCACAACCATGTACTACCTCAGACAAGGTGGAATGCACTCCTTGCCCTTGTGCAAGGAAGCCCTCGATTTATTCTTCTTGAGCGCAGCTTGGAGGCAGATCTCCTAGCCACCCATGTGGCAGAAGCCTCCAATCAGCTGGCAGACGCCCTCAGTCGGGTGGGCAAGGCGTCTCACGAGTTGTGTCTCCATCCAGAGGTAGTTTACAGTCTGTTCTCCAAGTGGGGCACCTCTCAGGTAGACCTGCTCGCCTCCAAGGAGACTGCAAAGCTGAGGCTGTACTGCGCCCGCCCCCCTCAGCAAGGAACACTGCAGGGGATGCCTTCTCGAGGTCTTGGACCCCAGGCCTCTTCTATGCCTTCCCTCCACTTCCCTTAATCCACAAGGTGTTGCTCAAGGTCAGGAGGGACAAGGCACAGGTGATCCTGGTGGCTCCGGACTAGCCCCGCCAGTTTTGGTAGCCAGATCTTCTCAGCCTCAGCAACAGACACCCGCAGAGCCTTTCCATACACCCAGACCTGTTCTCAATCCACCAGGGGAAGGTACTCCACCTGGACCTTCAACCCCTGCAGCCGACAGCCTGGTTCCTGAGCTAGAGTTCCAGGCTGTGGTCTCTAAAGATGTCCTCACTGTCGTGGTGGCATCTAGAAAGGAACTGACCAGAAAATGCTATGCCTTCAAATGAAACAGATCCTCCATTTGGTGTCGGGGCAGGGGTTGGACCCTTCGACCTGTCTAGCATTTGGACTACCTGTGATCTCTCGGGGACTTTGGTCAGCGACCCTTAAGGTGCACCTGGTAGTTATCTCCCTTGCGGGCGCAGGCTGGTCAGCAGTCGGCGGCACAGGAGAAGGTGGTCTGGCGCTTTTTCAAAGACCGAGGTCACATTTCCCCTCCGGTGCTTGAACCACCACCACGGGACTTGTTGCTGGTTTTGGCAAAGCTCATGGGCAAGCTGATGCACAGGTGTGACATGTCTCACCAGTCATGGAAGACCGCCTTCCTGGTGGCTATCATGTCAACCAAAAGGATCAGTGTGCTCCAGGTGCTCTTGGTGGAGTCTCCTTACCTGGTCTTCCACAGGGACAAGGTTGTCCTGCGCCCCAACCTGAAGTTCCTCCTGAAGGTTGTATCAGAGTTTCACCTGAATCAGGTGATGACTCTTCCAGTGTTTTTCCCGAATCACACCTTGGAGGCTGAACACAGATACCATACTCTGGACCTGGGGCGGGCTCGCTTGCTACAAAGAGCGCACGGCTGGAGTTTGGGGAGAGGTTTGCCAGCTGTTTGTCACTTATGCTGAAGCCGCACCTTACAGACCTGCAGCCAAGTGGACAACTGGCAAGTGGATCACTTCCTGCATTGATTTCTGTTATAGGTTGGCAGGTAGAAAGCCTCCCAGAGGGCTTTGGGCTCATTTCACCTGCCATACCGCTGCATGGGGTGGCTGCTTCTGGCGTGACTATCCAGGAAATCTGCAGGGCTGCTACCTGGAAGTCAGCACACACCTTCATTTCCCATTACCACACTGACTCAGATTCATGCCAGGATGCTAGTTTTGGGGCCTCAATTCTCCAATCCTTATTTCCTAAGTAGGGGTGTCGTCTTGCCTCCTCCTCCCGGAGAACAGCTAGGAGTCTGCCAGACCATGCAGATAGAACATCATATCCACGTCCTACAAACACAGGTTACTCACTTGTAACAGTAGTTCTAGGAGTGGTATATGATGTTCATCCACACAGACCCACCTGACCTCCACAGGCTCAAGCGCACAACCTCTGCTTCCAGCGGGCAAAGATCTGGCATCATGGTGTGATGCCGATGGTTATACCGCCCGGTTGGGTGGGAGGAACCAGCTTGAAGACTTCTGGCAAGATTTAATCCTTGGTGTGCTGCGGACTGATACATCAGTCCAAAATTCCTATACATTCTAATTCTGTTGGCAACCTAAGGGCTAAAGAGGAAGGACAATGCCAGACAGTGTGGATGAACATCATATACCACTTCTTTGCTGTTACAGGTGCGTAGCTAGTGTTTTCCCCAAAGGATATAATGGAAACTTTAAAATTTTAATAAATGTTTTAATGGATTACATTTTTTTTCACCAACCTTTTAAAAAGGCACTTCCCTGATCCAATCCCCATATACCCTGAAAATTGCGGACCAGATGGACAAGCCATTTGGGCTGTAGAGATGAGCAAAGAATTAGCAAAAGTTGAGAATTTTTCACTCTGATGCTCCGCAGCTTCAAATCCGACTGGAATGAAAATTTCCAGGTCCAAAGATCTTAGGTGTGACAAAGCGCATGCCAAATTTCAGGTGAATTGGTCAAACAGTTACAAAGTTATTAAAATGCAAAGTTTTGGGTCTAACATAGAAGTGGCCGTGCAACCCTAATTATACCTGTCCTACTGGGCAGGTATAATATGTATGAATGCAAAAAACTACGTTAACTCATTCACATCACAAGAGCTCTTTGAGACTTCCACCACCTGTGTCCCGTATACTCTTAAAAAGGCCCAGGATGCAGTGCTAAGCAAAATTAAGCCATAATCAGCTTGTCACAAACAAATGCGAATACCTCTTGAATTGTAAGTGCTACACACAGTGAGAGAAGCAAAGTTGTTCAGCACAAAATTACCTTTCCAGTGGTGATATGTAGTCAGTTGTAATCAATTCGATTTTATTTTATACTAGCTGAAATACCAAACAGTTTTTTGGGTTTTTTTTCAAGGTGCTTAGGTGAGGCTTGAGAGACAAATGTCAGCCATGCACACCATACCATAAACAAATGTGAATAATTCTTAAAGTATACCTGGTAGACACAAAGTATCAGCGGCAAAGTTGTTCAGCACAAAATTACTTTTTTTTTTTTTTTTTTTTTTTTTTTTTTACACACTCCTACCTGACGGGGCATCTTGCAGTAATCCACACTCTGCTACTGGTGCACCTGACCGCCTGCCTGAACAGTGTTTACCTGACGACAAAAATCGGGTTCAGGATTCCCGCTCTCCTGCCTCCTTGAGAGGCCCAAAATCCCCAAGGGTGAAGTCAGGGATAGACAGCCGACATTGAGCGTATGGGACCAGGCCACTGGAGGTTCTTCGTCTCCTCGAGGGAGGGTATTTTGTTTTACCCAAACTCCCGGAGTTCGGATGTGCAATGATGCCTTAGAGTGTCTGCTGCAGCCCATCCCACTACTATGTGCCCGGCGTGCAGCACACCCTCCGGCTTCCACCGTGGGTTGCCGTTGCACCGGCAGTCCCTGGATCCCTCCCCTAGAGAGAGAGGAGAGCAGTTTATGGATGCTCAATCCTCTCTCCCTGCTGACCCTGGTGCTCTGGGTTCGTTCCCAAACCTGGGCTGCCGACATGGCGCAGGCGTGGCGTCAGCGCCTCAACCCTCAGCGCCACCGGACTGGCACAAAATTACTTTTCTAATGGTGCTATGCAAATAGACTGCAATCAATTTGGTTTTTATTTTATGCTAGTTGAAATACCAAGAAACTGGGATTTTGTTCAGATTTATTTAAGATGCTTCAGTGAGGCTTGAGAGATACAATGTCAGCCATGCATGCCAGACCATAAACAAATGTGAGTAACTTCTAAAGTATACGTGATAGACACAAAGTATCAGAGGCAAAGTTGTTCAGCACAAAAGTACCTTTCTAACGGTGTTATGCAATCAGTTCTAAGCAATTTGGTTTGTTTAATATTTAGGTAAAAACTGCAGACTTCCTCAGACGTTTCCAGGCCTGACTGAAAGTCAGCTGAGTAGGTCTACAGTCATTACTGGCCTGAATGGCTATGCTTTCAGGCGCCACCTACAGGTTGCATCCAGGCCTGAATGGGTTAATGCACTAGCTGGGTTGAGATCATGTCTTTCAAAGTATGGGAAATGTGGGGTTAGGGTTCCCACCCACCCCCACCCTCCTCCACCAACCATACAGTACCACCTCATCCCACCCCCTCCACACACCAACAGGCGTCAAGGTGTGCCTTGGGGTCATCAGCTCACCCCATTCCATAAGTAAATAAGCTGAAATGGACCCTAATGCTCACCCCACTCCATAAGTAAATAAGTGGACATGGACACATTACAGGAGAATGAGGTGAGCGTTAGGGTCCATCTCAGATTATTTACTTATGGAATGGGGTGAGATTTAAAGCCAATGACCCCAAGGTACACCGCAACACCTGTTGGTTTGTGGAGGGAGTGGTATGAATGGTAGTAGGGTTGGGTGGAGAAGGGTCGGGTGGGGTGTTAGGAGTTGGGAACCCTAACATCACATTTCCATACTTTGAAAGGCATGACATCAACCCTCACGGAATATGGACATATAGTTGTGGTAAAATTAGCCACAGACACAACACTGCGGTCACTTTGTCGAAAAGTTGCCATCGTCTGTACAGAGGTCATGGGCAAAAAGGAGTCACAGCGACTATTTAGTGGGGACGGCAAGACAGCAACGTTTTGCACCATTGATTCTTAAGTTTTCCCTGTGCCTGCAGTCTGTTAGGTGGGTCATGCAGGATGGGCATGCTGCAAAGTAACATGCGAAAAGATGTCTCATACTGTACATTGTCCTGTATTTATACCTGGACCAAACCTACTCCGTGTCTTCCCTTTCCCCTTAAAGTATAAATGCTCCTCATAGTGCTACCAAACTGTTATAGTTCTGCTGGGTGTGAAAGTGGGGTGGGTCGACCATGGGGTGCTACTGAGAGCTTGGATAATAGTACAATCAAGTGCCCCCTCATGGCTCCACACCCCACCAGTCACAAGTGTCTAATTCCTGAAATAAATAACAGGTTAGGTACAGGGTCATAGCTTTAAAATAACTGTTGCTTTTCCTGCATCTCACTTTTCTCCCCACTCCCAGAAAGATGATACAATCACTGGCAAGCGCATTGCCGAGTGTTCAGTCGCTGCTCACCACTTAGTTGGTAAAATAAAGTGGGCGGTGAAAGGAGATCTGACTCATTGTCAATTTACCTTGACTTAGCTTTGTCGAGTGTTCAGTTGTAGCTCACCACTTAGTTGGTAAAATAAAGTGGGGCGACCATTTTATCATTCCGTTTGTTGATTTGCTCTATTTTGTCCGGCGACCACAATTAAGAATGACAGTTCCAGTAACTGTCTTGTTGTCACGACATAATGTCCGCAACTAATTAACCGCAACATTATGTCCGGGGACCAAACGTCCGTACACGACCCCTCACTAGTGCATTAATGTAGTTTTTCTGCATTTAATTTCTATACTATTTAATGAAATGAAAATAAAGAAATATCTGAACAGGTAACGTAATGGAAAGAAGTAGTGCAAAGAAATACAGGTTACTCACCTGTAACAGGAGTTCTAGGAATGGTATATGTTGTTCATCCACACTCATTGGCAGGTATCCTTGCCGCTTTAAATCTTGCCGGAAGGTCTTCAAGCTTGCTCCTCCCACCCACCCGGTGGTATACTCCGGCCCCCATGACGCCAGATCTGCTCCGCTGGAAGCTCAGGTTGTCAGCCGAAGCCGAGGAAACAGGAAGTCAGGGATGAACAACATATACCATTCCTAGAACTCCTGTTACAGGTGAGTAACCTGTATTTCTAGGGACATGGATATGTTGTTCATCCACACTCATTGGCAGACTCCTAGCAGTTCTCCGGGAGGAGGGAGGCAAGACGACACCCCAATACTTACTTGGGAAAGAGAGACTGGAGAACCGAGGCCCCAAAACCAGCATCCCGGCGTGACTCAAGGTCGATGTGGTAGTGGGTAATGAAGGTGTTTGCTGACTTCCAGGTAGCAGCCCTGCAGATTTCCTGGATAGGGACGTCCCTGGAAGCAGCCACCGTTGCAGCAGTATAGCGGGTAGAATGAGCTCTTATCCTCTGGGAGGCTCCATGCCCGCCAACTTATAGCAGAGATCTATGCAGGAGGTTACCCACCTGCTTATCGTCCGCTTGGCTGCAGGTCTGCCAGATGCGGCTTCAGCGTAGGTGACAAACAGCTGGCGAACCTCTCCCCGGATTTCAGCCGTGCGCTCCTTATAATAAGCGAGCGCCCTTCTAGGGTCCAGAGTATGGAGCCTATATTCGGCCTCCAAGGTGTGATTGGGGTAGAACACCGGCAGAGTCAACACCTGGTTAAGGTGAAACTCCGACACCACCTTCGGAAGGAATTTCCGGTGGGGGCGCAGGACAACCTTGTCCCTGTGGAAGACCAGGTAAGGAGACTCGATGGAAAGCGCCTGGAGCTCTCCCATCCTTCTGGCTGACGTGATAGCCACCAAGAAGGCGGTCCTCCACACAGGTGAGAGAGAGCACACCGTGCATAGGTTCGAATGGCTTGCCCATGAGCTTTGCCAGTACCAGCAGTAGATCCCACGGAGGTGGGGGTTCCCGCACTGGAGGGAATGTGATCAAGGCCTTTGAAAAGCGCCAGACCACCTTCTCCTGCGCCATCGACTGCTTCCCGGCCCGCCCTGTAAGCAGAGATGGCTGCCAGGTGCACCCTTAGGGTCGACGACCCAAGCCCTTGACTAGAAAGGGACCATAAATAGTCCAAGATGCTTGCCAAGGAACAGGAGGAAGGGTCCAAGCCCTTGCCTGACACCAAATGGAAAACCTTTTCCATTTGAAGGCATAACATTTTCTGGTCGACTCATGCAGGGGCGCCTCAACTACATTGAGGACCTCGTCGGAAAGACCCAAGGCCTGGAACTCTAGCAGCTCAGGAACCAGGCCAGGTGCAGGGATTGAAGGTCCGGATGGAACACCTTCCCTGATTGACTGAGAGCAGGTCCGGCGAGCTGGAAGCTGCCAGGAGTCCTGGAGCTGAGACTGAGGAGATCTGGTACCAGAACTGGCGAGGCCAGTCTGGGGCTATCAGAATCACCTGCGCCTTGTCCCTCCTCGCCTTGGAGAAGCACCTTGTGGATCAAGGGAAATGGGGAAAGGCGAAAGAGGCCCGGGGTCCATTGCCTCGAGAAGGCATCCCCTGCAGCGAGCCCTGCTGAGGGGGCGGCATGGAACAGACTCAGCCCTGCTCTCCTGGAGGCAAACAGGTCCACCTGAGGTGTGCCCCAAAGGGAGAACAGATGCTGTACTACCTCGGCAGGAGACCACTCGTGGGATGCAGCCCCTATCCGGCTCAGGGCATCGGCCAGGGTGTTGGAGGCTCCTGCCACGTGAATGGCTAGGAGATCCGCCTCCAGGCTGCGCCGCAGTGACCAAATGCGGAGAGCTTCCTTGCATAGAAGCATGGAGCGCTGCCCCGCCCTGGCGGTTTAGATAGTACATGGTCGTGGTATTGTCCGCCTGACTCGGACCACTTGACCCCGGAGGAACGGAGCAAAGGCGGTGAGAGCTAGGCGGACCGCCGGAGCTCCAGCAGGTTGATGTGGCATCGGGACTCCCGCGGACCAGAGGCCATGGAGCCCGTGTTCCCCAGATGGGCACCCCAACCCATCAGAGAGGCATCGGTCGACAGAGAGACCGTCGGCTCGGGCGGACGAACGGGATGCCCTCCTGCAAATGATCTGGAACAGTCCACCACTGGAGAGCTGCCCACATCCCTGTGTCACCGACACAAGCTGGTCCAAGGGATCGCAGCTGCAGACCACTGGCTGGCCAGTCCCCACTGAAGGGGACGTATGTTCCAGCGGCCCAACGGACCACGCTGGTGCAGGCCGCCATGAGACCCAGGAGGCGCAGGAAGTCCCGGCAGGGCGAATTGCCCAACCAGAAATGATCGGGCAAAGGAGGAAAGAACCTCGCCCTGTCCGCTGGAGCCGCGCCTGGCTCGAAGAGAGTCGAGCTGCGCCCGATGAATAGAATCACCTGCTTCGCTCGAGTTCCGACTTGGCCTCGCTGATAAGGAGGCCCAGTTGAGAGCAGACCTGAGGCCAGATCTCTGGACCACTCCGCCTCCTTCCTGGAGGGAGCTGCTATCAGCCAGTCGTCCAGGTAAGGGTACACCCGACCCTCGGCCAGAGGAATGCTGTCACCACTGCCATGCATTTGGTGAAGACCCTGGGAGCTGGAGACAAGCCGAGGGCATGGCTTGGAACTCGAAGAGGATCCTTCGCTCGGGCGAAGGAATCTCTGGTGAGACGGACGGATAGGGACGTGAAAACGCGCCCTGCAAGTCCAGAGAGCAGAACCACCGCTGCTCCAAGGATGGTATTATCTGAGCCAGAGTGACCATCCTGAAGGTTCGAGACCTTAGGAACTTGTTTAGGTCGTAGGTCGAGAATGGGGCGCCAGCCCCCCGTCCGCTTCGGAACCAGGAAGTACCTGGACACAAACCCTGGGTCTGAAGGAGGGTCCACCACCTCTCTTACCACCTCCTTCTGGAGGAGGAGAGCGATGTCGGCTCGACGAGCCGCCAGTGAGGCTGGGGATCCCGAAGCCCCCCGAGGGGCGACGGCTCTGAAGGGTGGTGCCTGCTCGAATTCCAGAGGCAGGCCTCTTCCCACCACCTCCAAGACCCACCTGTCCGTGGTAACAGCGGACCAGGCGGAACGGAAGTGCGAGCCGCTCTCACGGGGACCCAGGGTAAGGTGACGGGATGGGGCGACACCCCTCAGCCCGTCACTGGGCAGGCTTGGAGGAGGGACCGGCCGAGGGACCTCCTGGGCCCTTTCCTCCCTGCCTCCTGTTAGAGGAAGCCGGCGGCTTGGGTTTGGGATGCCAAGGCCGAGCCTGCTGGCCCTGACGTTGCTGGGCGAGGCGCGGGGCCGGAAGGACAAAGGGCTTAGGCTGTGGTTTGCGGCCTTTGTCCTTCTGAGCGGAAGAGACCGAGTCCAAGGTGGCATTGACTTCTCGATCTCTGCAGGTGACCTTCCACCCCAGGGTCAAGAGGTCAGTCCCCAAAAGGAACATCCGCCAACTTGTGCTGGGTATCCAAGTAAAGGTGGATATCCTCAGCCAAGCCCGCCGACGATAGCCACGCGGCCGCCACCGATCTGGCACATGAGTCCCCATATCCAAAGCAGTCTGGAGCTGCTGTTTGGCCACTGCCCTGCCCTGGTCCCGCACCTGCTTAACCGTAGTCTGCAGATCGGCGGAAGATGAGGATGACCTCATCCAGGAGCCCAACAGGGCATGAGAAAAATGTGCCATGAGGGCGGCCGAACTGGCCTGGCGAGGCAGTGAGAGCCTTAGCGTAGACTTTTCGCCCGACATAGTCCAATTTCTTGGACTTTGTCAGGAGGTTTGTCCACATCCCTGGCGCGCCGGGCGCGCTGAAAACGCTGTCGGTAACCAACCCCTCAGCAGAGGGTGTTCAAAACCGACAAGGAACCGGGGGACCGTGATACTTCCTGGCCATCCTGGCCAAGGCGCAGGGCAGGAAGCAGGGCGCTGCCAAAGCTCCAGTGCCGACCCACTATGGCCTCGGCCACGGAAAGGCCTCCGCCGGAGAATCCCTCGGTCCAGAATCTCCGTGAGGGGATACCTGGCCTGCTTTGAAACGGGTTCGAGCTCCATCCCGTGGACTCGAGATGAGCCAAGCAGTCCTAGGAAGGACGACGGCTATCGCCCATTGACTGACCTCCTGAAGACTCCAAGTCCAGTCGCTTGGAGAAAAAGGAGGAATCATCTTCGGACTCTGAAGAGTCCTCGAAGAGCTGCCTCTGGCCTGAGCCACCCTTCACCTGCCGAGGTCGGTCGGGAGTGAGGGTAACTGACAGCCGATGGGGTAGACCCTTAGCCGACCGAGAATCCTTGGTCGGAGCCCCAGTTGGTGGCTGTGGAGGCGGAGGTTCCACCGGAATCTGTGGAGCAGCTGGTTTTGGCCGAACAACCGGCCTGGGTATAGGCTCCTCGGATAAGTCGAGGGGTTGTGTCGGCCGTTCCGGTGACAGCCACTTAATGGCCGGGGAAGGCGACGGGGTCGGCTTACTCCCGGCCAGGAGGAGCTGTTGCAACATAAGGTCCTCGTACCGTCGACGTAATTTACGCCGAAGCCTCCCCTCGTCCGAGGAGGGAGGACGAGCGGCGACGCCGCTTACCGCGGTGCCGAGACCGAGACCGCCTATGACTGTGGGATCGGCTGGACCGCGAAGAGGTCCGAGACCGAGACCGAGAGTCCCGGAATTTCCGAGGTCGGTGCGGGGAGGTGTCGGCCGGAACCGGCACTCCCTTCGGCTCGGATGGTCCATCCGAGGGCTCCGGAACCGGAGGCACAGGCGAGCCCACGGGATCCTCAACTCCTCCCGGGGGAACCGGGGAGAGGGGAATCTCGGCTGCTAAAGGCGACAGCCCGTCCAATGGGTCGAGAAAAATCTCGACTTCATCGGTGGGAGTCTCGGTCAACTGACCTGGCGGGGACACCGTGAGGCCAGTGGCCGGCCGAGCGGTCGATCGAAGCCGACGGTCGACGCACCCGGGAGAGGGACCTTCCCACTCCCAAGAGCGCCGACGGAGGGACTTACCCTGTCCTCTTTTTGGACCGAGAATAAGGTCCAGAGCGTGGCCCTTCTCCTTTAGTGGAGAGGGACAGACAAAGCTCCATAAAAGCAGCCGTGTGAAGAGCCCAGGAGGCGGGATAAATGCCGCTGCCGAGGAAGATACTGGCCGCGCCGCCTCCTCTTCGAGGGCGACCATCCGCCGAGCTGATCCGCCGAGCCCGCCCCGCGGACACCGCCAACCGGGCCTCCTGACTTCACCGAGGGAACGCTTCGGACGGCCCAGTTGCAATCGGGCAGCACGTCTTCGGGACGAGGGCCGAGAAGATGAGCACAGGTCGCAAGCCTGCGGGTCGTGCTCAAGGCCTAAGCAGTAGACACACGTGGAGTGTGGATCCGTCCGAGACATCTTCTGACCGCATGGGCATCTCCGAAATCCGGGAGTCGATTTGTCCATCGCAGCCGCGAGGGATAGAAGACTGAAGTCTTTTTCGCAAAATTTATTTTTAAATCCGCAAACGGAGAAATAGGAACCAGTCTCAAACGCAGAGCGTTAAGGAGGGAACCTGAGCTTCCAAGCGGTAAGGAAGATCTGGCGTCATGGGGCGGAGCCGAGAGTTATACCACCCGGGTGGGTGGGAGGAGCAAGCTTGAAGACCTTCCGGCAAGATTTAAAGCGGCAAGGATACCTGCCAATGAGTGTGGATGAACAACATATCCATGTCCCTAGAATCACCTGCCATTCAGGGTGATTTTCCTTCTTTCCTTTTTTCCCTGGGGGTTAGTGTCTCCAAATGTTTAGGGATTTCTAATACTGTGGCAAGAATGGACCCCATTCTTTAGCCAGGGCATATTCAAAACTCAAGAAATTAGTACTGTATTAATCTTTGATGTTTGCTGAGAGCGTTCTTCTCAGCACACGCAACGTCCCCAAAAGGGCTTCCTTTTGAAGTTCATAAGGTGTCACAAGTATTGGTAGCATATTTAAATGTGCCTGAAAGTTCTTTTTGATTAGTCCCATTGCTCCAAGCACTACTGGAACAATTGTGTGTCCTTATTCCACATCAGTTTGGTTTCTGACTGCATATCTTGGTATTTCATGATTTTGTGTCTCTCTGCACGTAGCACACTGTAGTCACTTGGGTGGCTATTTCAATCAGTAATGCTACCTTTGTTCTCTTTTCTTGTATTACAATATTGGGTTTTCTTGCTTCCTACTTTCTTGGCTGTTGGTATTGGGTGATCCCATGTGATCATTACTTCTTCATTCTCTGTGATTCTTTGTGGTTCATGTTTCCAGTGTCTCTCTGCTACCTGTATGTTATAGTGTTTGCACAGTTTCCAGTGGATCAATCTTGCTACATTGTTGTGTCTTTCAGTATACAGGCCTTCTGCCGTGAGTACTTCACATCCAGCCACGAGATGCGCAACTGTTTCTAATTCTGTACTACAGAACCTGCACTTGTCTGTTTCTCCTGTTTTTTCTACGGATTTTGTGAACCATCTTCTGCGTATCCCACTATCTTGGGCTGCTATTATTAGTCTCTCATCTCGTGGCCTAAATTCACCTCTTTTATACAAAGAGTCACTTTCCTCACCAGCTACTGCTCTTTCTTTTCATAGCCAGAGATCTATGACATCATCAGGCCCCATTCCATACTAGTCATCGAATGGTCTGGAATGGTGTTACTGATGTCACAGAATGCTCAGGCAGTATGAAAAGAGAAAGCAGAAACTGCTGAGGAAAGAGGGTTATGGGATAGTTACAGTAGTAACAAAATTTTATTTATTTAACAAAAAAAAGATAGAAAAACCTTCAGAATATTGTATAGACACTAAAGGGACAACAGGAGGGCATCTAGAGGTATACAAAAACTGTTCCCTAATACCTACCTTTAAGGGGAACTCGGATATAGCCAGTTTCTGCTTATTTTTGTTTAATGTCCCAAACAGTAGAGATTATTGGGGATTTTTATTGATGCAGTGAAACTTTTGATACAATGAAGCATTTGTCTTGGTGGGTTGAACTTTATTATAACAGTGTAAACCGTGTTCCAATGTGTATGAAAATATACTTACACAGGCCATGGAGAATATCTGGGAGGCCGCACTCTGAACTACACTGTGCTGTTTGAATTGGTGGCGTCTAAAAGCTTTGGTGCATTGATTGATTTCAGTAATGATAATGAGCAAGACATACCAGCACAGGAATATGCCAGTATCGTTTCCTCTCACTGGGAGTATAGCCGTGGCATCGAAGTGGTGCACACCAGTGTCCTTAGTCTCAAAAGAAGGCTGGTACATGGTGCCAAGTTGCTACTCACCACACATTGCCTTTGCTCTGGGTCCAGACTCTGTACTTAGAAAGGTTCCATTGTTACAAACAACCACGAATGACCTAGCCCATTGGAAGAGGCATCCCAGGAAAGTGCTGGGACACTGGCTTTCTTTCTTAACTGGATCCTCTATATATTATATATATTGTATTTATATATTATATGTATTTATAAACTCTGGTGAGCACAGGCACCTTTTCCATTAGACACTGCACCACGTTGACAGGCGTTACCTGTGCTGCTGAAAGTTTTGAAACCTGTTGTACATTGAGGGTAGCCTAGTAGTGGCCAACAAAATCCATTCACAGTGTTTCCCAAAAGCTTTACATGCTCAAGTGGAACCCAGAGGTGCAACAAAAGGTGGCTCACCTAGAAAACAATCCGTGTTCACAAGGCAGTTGCATTTCCGACAGAAAAATAAGGCTTGACACTTTGTCTTCAGAATGAACTTAACATTTTATTTGCTAATGCAGTAGAGCCATAGCTGGACACTTATATAGTATATACCCCAGGCTTTGCTTGAAACACAAGGTTCCTTTAGGGGGCAATTGTAGGAAAATACACTTTACATGTTATAGTCACCATTTGATGATGTGGATCAGGTGCATCAGTTTAACATCATAAAATTTATGTCAAAGGAAAGATTCACTATTTAGATGCTTACGCTTTTATCAGGACCTCTACAAGATACTTACACTTAACAGGTCATTTCATATTATTTAATAACACTTTTATTTCAAACATTGTCTTATTTCAATTAAACTTATTATTTTCTAAACACTTTAAAAAGTTTTTCATTTAGTCCCATTCTTCAGACACAATACTGTGATCACTCATTGCTTCCAAGGCTAATTGCCAGGGATCCACTTGTACTAGTTTTAAGCAGAAACAGGACGGGATTTCTAACTTGGTCCCACATTAAATCATACTGCCCATAAAAAAAAAAGTTAGGAACATATGAGAACATAATTCTTACATTTCTTATTTAAAATAAAAAGCTAAATTATATCAGTGTTTCCATATTTATGTATAGGTATTGTTTTCTTTTTATAAAGAACGATCTTACTTCATGTGGGAGCTCTTGCAGCAGACTACACCATAAGGACTATACCGCCAGGCACTAAGACCCTGCAGGGACTGCCCTCCCTGATGTCAGACTGCCTCCGACGTCAGCCAGTGGTATAAAAGGGAGGTCCTTGGCCACACCCGAGTTCATTTCCCGCCACCGACCCATTCACATCGGCTCCACGGACGCCTACTGCTAACAGTCGACCGCCATTTTCACTAACTTTTTCTACAAAGTTTTGTTATTGTTTTACCACATTATCGGATGCTGCATCGCGTCCCAGTCAGCAACCGAAATCTAAGTGCACATGTGGGAAGCAAACCCTGGGTCAAGACGGTCACTTGACCTGCCTCATCTGCTTGGGGCCTGACCATCACTCCAACTCCTGCCCACATTGCAAAAGTTTCAACCACTGGACCTCAATCCACTAACTGAAGATGTTGAAGACCTACCTTCTGGAACAGCAGCTGGCCACCATGCAAAAGGTCCTGTCAGGCCTAGGATCCCCTTCTTCTTCAGGGTCTGGGACTTCACACAAATCTGAGAAAAGGTCCAGTGGAAAACATCATCACGAGAAGGATAAGACCTGCTCAGATTCGCGATCCATGGCTCCGCATAAGAAAATTGCCAGCTGCAGTCCTTCCTCTCGTGGGAGGTTGGACTCTGCCCTCCCACAAGCCAACCCAAATTTCCTGCAGTTTGCCAGCCTTGAAACTTCCATTGTTGGTACAGATGTCAGGTGGTGATTCTTTGTGGCAAGGGCCTCCGCCCCCCCCTTTAGTCTTAGGCCCTACAGCCATACCTCCGGGGTCTAAATAAAGGGATTCTGCTGTTAAAGGAGCGGGCAACAGCCACCTTGCCACCCCCCACCTGGCGAAGGCTTCTTCCTCGTCAAACTGTCCAGCAGGACCTGATAGGAAGCAGCGTTTGGAACCAGAGTCTCACCCTGATGCTAGCTCTCCGAAGCATTGGGCATCAGACTCCCGGCACTCCACCCCAAAGTCTTTGATGTCTTCACCTTCGGGGTCTTCCCCGTCACCCACACCCCCTAAGCTACCCTCAGAAGGGGTGCAGCTGCCAGCCAAGGAGATGCCTCCCCCGACATCCAACCCGTTGATGGGCGGTCAGACGTCAGGTTAGCCAGTTAACCTGCCGTCAGCTCCGACGCTACCCCAGGACCAGACACCGGAGAAACCTAACTCACCAGAGTGTACATCAGCCCCCGACTAGCCGTCGAGTGCGCTGCCTGAGAAGCCTGATGACAGGTCTGAGACGCCAAGCCCATTGGCCCCAGCCATGGTCTCTCTGGCTGAAGCCAAGGACCTTTTTGGTTCCTGGTGGGACACAGGAAAGACATCATCCCCAAGGAACCTCAGGATCCCACACCACAGCCTCTCCCCATAGACTCCCCGCAGCAGCCCTTGTGATCATCACCTCCTCCCAGGGACAGATCTCCTGATCCGTTGGATGGCAGGTTTTCTGAACGGCGCAATCATTGTTTGAGATCATCCTCTAGGCATTACCGGAAGAGGCACCAACATTCCCGATCCAGATCTTCCTGGAGGTCATCCGACTCAAATTCTTCTGCCTCCTCCAGATCATCAGGGGAGTTTTCTTTTCCTCTCCACCACCCTGACCTCTGGAAGATTCACCCCTGCTCTCCGGATGATCCCACATTCTGGATGTGATGCTGCATCCAATTTTTTTAATCAGTAGGAAACTGAGGATCTTGATCAGAGAAAAGAGGCTGGCTCATTTCTTTGGTATGAATGAGCCCAAACCTTTAGTCGTTCCATCCGTGGGGCTCCTTTCAGGACACTACCAGGCTATCCTAGAGGCATCCTTTGACAGCCGCCCTATACCAAAAAAAAAAGTGCACAGGCTGTATCGATGGGAAGGTCATTCAGATGAATCTAATAGATTTCTTTGACTGGGTGACCAAAGTAGAACCAGGAGGGCTGTGGACATGGCCTACCTAGATTTTAGCAAGGCATTTGATACAGTCCCACACAAAAGATTAACACAAGATAGCCAGCCTGGGAGTGGTCCCAAGGTGGTAGCCTGGATAAAAACGCTAGAAAACAGGGCAAAAGGTAGTAGTAAATGGAGTACACCATGAAGAAAGGAGAGTTACTAGCGGGTACCGCAGGGTTCAGTACTGGGACCGGTCCTTTTAATGTCTTTATAAGTGACATTGCAGAGGAACTGGAAGGAAAAGTATGTCTCTTGCAGATGACATAAGATCTGCAACAGGGTTGATACACAAGATGGTGTGGAAAGGATAAGAAGGGACTTGGCAAGGTTGGAGGAATGGTCAAATGTATGGCAGCTTGGATTCAATGCTAAGAAGTGCAAGGTAATGCACCTGGGAAACAAAAACCCAGGGGAAGTGTACACAATGGGGGTGAGATACTGACAACAGTAAAAATAGAAAGGAATCTGGGGGTAATTGTATCAGATGACCTAAAGGTGGGCAAGCAATGTGAGAAGGCAGTAAGGAAGGCTGAGGGGATACTGGGATGCACAGGAAGAGGCATCAATAGTAGAAAACAGGAAGTTGTTATCCCTCTGTACAGACAGTTGGTGAGACCCCATCTGAGTATCTGTGCAGTTCTGGAGACCCCATCTCCAAAAGACATAGAGTGAGGCTGTCCAGAGGAGGGCAACTCAAAATGGTGCAGGGTCTGCACTAGAAGACATACGAAGAAATACTAAAGGAGCTTAATATGTATACCCTTGAGGAAAGAAGGGAGAGAGGGGGACATGATAGAAACTTTCAAGTACCTCAAGGGAATTAACAAAGTCCAAGAGGATAGCATCTTTCAGAAAAAGAGATGTGCAAGAACAATTTGAAGATAGAGGGGGGACGGCTCAGAGGTAATGTGAGGAAGTATTTTTTCACAGAGAGGGTTGTGGATGCATGGAACAGCCTCCCTGAAGAGGTCGTGGAGTCAAGAACAGTGGGGGAATTCAAGAATGCATGGGACAGGCATAAGGCAGTCCTAGTGGGGGGTAGGAGGAAGTAAGCTGTTGGTTAACTAGGATCTGCAGCTTATCTGTTAGGTAGGAAAATGGGCAGACTAGGTGGGCCAAGCGGTCCTTATTCGCCGTTAAATTCTATGTTTCTATGTTTTAACCACTCATGGGTCAGGGCTTGATTGACCTGTGGTTGCTCCAGTAGCTCCTGTATTTTCCACTATAATTCGGACTTTCCAATTGTTTTTCTTTTCTGTTGGTCTTTATCCTTATACTCCTTTTCTGTTTCTTTGCGTTTTCTATTCTGACAATTCCTTATCTACTTGTGGATTGACATCAATCCTGCTACCTTCTGAAGGCTTCTCCTAATTTAATGAGTGAATTCATTTTAGGCTTATTTTCTTCATGATGCAAGACCTTGACTATATTTGGGTCCAAGGATGTCAGTAGTATGTATGTAGCCCCACTATTGTGGATCTATATGTGTAATCAATCTCAATGAGGCCCATGCCTCCTCTGCCTTTAGGATGTATAATCTTGGCATGCACTGATTTTTGTATATTAATTGGTGAGCATGAAACATTTTTCTTGTTTTTATATCTAGCTGGTTCAACACTTTCTGTGGCCAGTCTATCACACCAAAGTTGTATCATATCACTGGAAGGGCGAGTTGATTTATAGCTTGCACTTTATTTCGTGTTGTCAAAGCAGCTTAAAAATTAGCTTTAACCTTCTAAAATATTCCTTGCTTACTTTTACTCTCATTTGTTCATGTTGTGCTGTTGCTCCTTCATCTATTCCAGGTATTTTATACTCCTCTTGCTCAAGTTCTTTATGTCCAAACCTCCGCCAGATTCATGTTTTTTTACTTAGTTAACTTTCCTGCTACAAATGTTGCTTTGGTACATTTGTCTAGGCCAAACGTCATCCGTATGTCATCAGAAAAGGTCTTAACAATTTGCAGTTCTTTCAAATGTTTGTCAAATAAACTATAAAGTTTTAGGTCATCTACAAATAGAAGGTGAGATGTTAGCTGTTGATTGTTTTTGTTTCTGGGGTTCAAGCTGTATCAATAGCCTAGGTTGTTGATTAGGCTACTCAAGGGATTGAGGGCAAGGCAAAACAGAAGTGGTGACAAGGAGTCACCTTGAAATATCCTTCTGGATACTTATATTTGGGATGGTGATTTGACCTTTCTCATGATTTAATTGCAGGGTGGTTTGCCACTTTGTCATTGTTGTTGTGATGAACTTTATCAGTGTGGATGTATCCTGTAGATCCGTAAACACTCAGTGATCCAGGAGTGTGGATACTGTCAAATGCTTTTTGTAGTCGATCCATGCTACACTAAGATTTCGGCATTTTTGCAGCTCTAGCCAGTGTTTAATGAAGTCAATGGTGGTGCTGTGCACGCCTCCATACAGAGCACACCAAATGTCTGCCATGCTTCTGTCCCCCTCTACTTAGCCCCAACAGTCTGTTCCCAGTTGACACTAGGGGCCAGTATACTGCTCCACACCGCCACGGTGGAGGACAGTAGTCCATTGGACACTTGTTCCTCCCCCAGCCCTCTGATGGCCCAGACTCCTGGCATGAACAGGAAGCTGCGGTGTTGCAAGAGGTACTGCTACTGCTGTGCCAATGGGCAGGCAACTATCTCTGTTTTTAATCAGGCCAGTGCCGATACAAATTAGTCAGTTTCCTAATTAAAAAAAAAAAAAAAGTTGCTTATCCCTAGGCACTTGGAACTAAAAGAACTAAATTAGCTATACAGTGCAGAAGTTTTGTTGTGAGCGGAGGACACATCCAATAAAGATCTGAGAGTTGCCTTGGGGGGAACAATGTCACTGATTAGAAGCCTTGCTTTTAAACAGCTTTTTCTTAGGCTTTTGGATCAGGAGTGGCTCTGCATACCTCCATTCCCCAGTAAAACAACTGGAGCTAAATGCTGTAAAACTACATATTCTTTTACACAGCCATGACTGATACATGTCTTGACCCGGTTCTGTAAACCGAGACTGGGAATGTGCCACCAGTGACTTATTACAAGTGAGCCAGATCCTCAAAACTGAAGTGTACCAAAGAATTCAAAACTAAAACAAACTGGTGAAACTGGGCAGAACAGACTGACAGATCTGCTTTTAGTTTGATCCAAGTCTAAGACCTAAATTTTCCACAACTGATGTAACTAATACTTGAATTGAGAGAATTTCACAAAACATAGGCTGAATTTTCCTAGTACTAATGAAATTCTTTCAGACCCATTAAAAGAGAAAATCTACAGGGAGATTGAGAGTATTTAATAGATTCTTGATTTGACAAGTGCTGATGTAAACGTACCTGGCTGATTGGATTTTGGTCAAAGTATTCATCCACTAAGTATTCCAAGAGCTACAAAAGGCAAGAAAACAGATTTGCTGTCTTATTCACATACTGTAAACATGCAGAAAATAACAGATTAATTTCTAACAGGAATGTCCCCTGCTCTTGGATCTCACTACCTTTAGAGGTGGAACAGTCAGCACTAAAGCCCCACACACCCAAGTATAAGGTTGGTTCCAGTTTACACTTTGTGAGCAAACTTTTTTTTTTAACTTATTGTTTAATGCAGTATAATTGTATAAGACTGATTCTGACAACTTGTAAGTGGACATTTTCTGTAACTAAGCATACCCTGCACATAGAAAATGCCAGTCTACAAGTCAACAGAACCAATCTAATACAATGTACTATATTGCAAGACACAGCAAGTACAAAAACTATTTTTGCAAACAAAGGGCAACTTGCAACCAGACCCATACTTGGGTGTGGGGCTCCTAGTGCCGACTGTTCCCCTTTAATCATAATGCAAAACTAACAAAATAATCATTATTCTATACAATTTTTCTCATCCTGTTATGCTAAAATATTATGGTTGACCACAGTTTGACACAGTCATGGCTAGCTGTCTACTTGCAACAGATGCAGACATCGGTTCCCCCAAGAATAGCACATAAGGAGTGCAAAGAATGAGAGAGAAAAAACACTGACCTACTGAACTTCTCTGTAAGACCTATTGTTTTGTACATTTAAAAAAGGGAGGAAAAAACCAAAAACAGGGTTTCAGCAAGAGTTTAAAATTATAAATTATTTTGGCTAAAGGCCACTAACATTTTACAGCCAAATAAACTCCAGCTAAATAATTACAGTGCAACAGATCACCTGTCAAATGGCAGTAGCTATTGGGCAATTTGAATAAAGTGCTTAGTCACCTAAAACAGAAATGTTTAGCAAAAAAATCAAGTTGGCAAGAAGAAACTTCCACTGAAAAATATATTCACTAATTGGATAATTCAGAATTAATTTACTTAGAATAGTCACCAAAAAAGGAAGCATCTCATTTACAGCAGGATCCTGCATCTACAATGTCTTGGAGCTGGGAGACTGTTGGAAAAAGATGCTAGGTAACTTGCTAGTGGCCATATTTCTTTATAAAAGAACTATATGGAGGGCCTTACCTGTTATATTACATCTCTGTACGTTATTCAAAACCAATGACTAAAGGGATTTTTCTTCCTACCTTTAGTGTACATGTAAGTCGGTTAGGTTTTAAATCCTGGTCCTCCATCGTTCTTGATGTATCAACTACTACATACATGTGGCGATCTGTAAATCCCATCCAATAAGACACAGTTACACAACTCCACGTGATATCAAACATCTAGACCAACAACAGACACAATGGGCCCGATATTAAAATGCGCACATTTTGGAAGACAATTTTTTTGTACTAGTTCTTCAAACTATCACACACTACTAAGATATAAAGCACATGAAAATAAAACTGTAGCAAAATAGTAGTGGAAATGTGTGCCATTAAGAGACTGACATTCCCTTTCCAATAAAGTCGACTTGTTCAACACTAGATTGTGCAGATGGGTGATGTATCAGCTAGACACTCAATCTCACTTTATAATCCGAGACCCTCCCCATATCTTCCTCCTTACAATTTTTTCAACCCTACATATTTTAAAAATAAAGACTTTCTCTTTGCCTGTTTCTTATTCTTTCTAGAGCTCATTTTACTACACTTCTGTTGATGTATTAGATAGATGAGTTTCTGCACAAGGGTCCAAAACTGTTACCTGTTTAATGAAAACACAGTAACTTGTTCCGCACATTGGCTGAACAGACTCCAGTTCAGTAACTTTTGCCACAATACTTGACCAAACGAGGAATCAAGTATATCCTACAACACTTGCACTAAATTAAAAAATAAGGGACAACAGGAGTTTTTCCCCATTCATTTTTTTTTTTTTTAAGTTATAAATTTTCATGAAAGGTAGTTTTACTCTATGTTTAGACGTTGTTGTAATACCAACAATTGTAACATACATACATACCCTCCTCTACTATAATATAATTAAAATAAAAAAAGAAACTAACTGCACATGTTTCTAACACATTGGATTATTCTACTTGTACTATTCTGACTGCATTAGTATAATCATATTATAATAACCGGGTATCGTTTTTTCCTGTAGGAAAACCCTGTTATAATTCGCGGGTTATGATGACGAACCTGGCGCTGGGTCTCCCTAGCTCTGCATGGCCTAGCTGTGGCTTACTCGTTTTTAGCACTGGCTGCCAAGCGGATGGAGATTTCACTGCTACTGCCTGAATTCAGCAGTGAGTTCATTAAAAAAAAAAAAAAAAAGGATGGGATAAACTTTTTTTTTTTTATAAAAAGCAGAGAGAAAAGCGTTAAAGTTTCTTGCTGCCGCTTTGCACCACAGACCACACTGAAGCCCAAAAGATCTGAGGTAGCACAGGAATCTGGTTTATTTAGTTAATCAATACTTTATTACTTAATATTGCAACCAGGCACAAAAGTACAGATTGAAGTTCTATACAGCATAACAAGATAAGCTTAACGTATAGCAGAGGCAAAACATAAAATTATACAATTTTAAAACAAGAATAAAAAAAAAAACAACATTAATTTTACTACAGTCAAATATTGCACAAAGATTTACTATAAATTTGAGTTCTTACCACAGGATTTTCTCCACATCTCCTTACTTTGCAAATTATAACCAGACATATTCCTCGATACACGTAAACAATGTAATCTATGGTCAGGCTAGCACATTTTTTTGTGTTTTTAAAACCTCTTTAGTAATTTTTTTCTCTTCTAGTGTAACCTTTACAATTGGGTGTTCTAGAAGCCTTCCCGAGCTTGCTTGAGTGCTCACTGCTTGGCTGTGTGTTTGCCAAGGCCGCTTAAATGGGGGCTGGGGAGTGCTTTTAAAGCCTCCAGTACTCTCTTTAAGAGCTACCTGCTCGCAGAGTAAGGTTTGTAAGGGGGCTGGGGTTTCTGTGCTCAACTCTTCCGCCATGGGTTGCTGGTTAATCGCCCGTTCCTGCAGTCGCTAGAAGCGCAGGGTGAGCCCATCAGAAAGATGTAATTGTCTCTGTGAAAACCATTAAAGTAATGAAGATACGGTTTGTTCTAACCTGTTCTCTTGCAGCCTGGACTGTTTCTGTTATTGCCCCACCATTTTGGTCCTGAACTGCTGAAGTGGACCACTCGGATCATGAGGACCCTCTAGGGAGTCGGTGGACCAATGGGGACTTAGCTAGTAATCCTGGGACTGAAGTCTGAACAAGAGAGCCTTTTTGCAATCGAGACAGGTCTCATAGCCTGGTGTCTGCAGCCCACCTATGGGATCGGGTGGCACGCAACTGAGGAGGCTGGGCCCAACTGCCTGAGAGCAAAGGCGCTATGACTGTGAAGGAGAAGGAGCTCTGATCTTCTGCGCCTGTTGAGTGTCTGGGAAGCGTGTGGAAAGGCCTGAGGCGGCAGTTTTCCATAGCCAGAAAGCTTCGGACTAAATCCGCCGACGTGCGGTCAGAGGAGGCTGTGTATAAACACAGCTACCTACTAGGCTTCACCTGAAGAGGACTGGAGAATCTGCTGAATCGCGCTTGGTCTGTCAGGACATTGAAGCTGCAGTGTAGCGCCCAAAATTGCTGTGAGTTTGTTCGGGTCCTGAAAGCAGCTGCCTGGTATGGTACCCCTCTGTTTTCCATATAAATGTGTGAGGAGGCATTTGAAGCTCAGGCTCAGCCCTGCAAGTGCGGAAAGAGTGGTTCTCTGTTGGAGTTGTGAGTACTGACTCAGGATAGCTCCCTGTTAAAGGTTACAGACAAAGGCAAAGTCGTTTATGTATTGCAGACTGTACCAATTGAGCTTACTGGCTCCACTTGATCTGCTCAGGAATTAAATGCTCATTTGTGTCAGGGCCCCAACCAGCTGCATCGAGGAACTAGCCATTAGGGCTTGGGTACCCACAGACAGTACGTCTACCTGCACAGAGCCCTAGGTAGATATAAATATATATATATATATATATATATAGATAGATATAAATATATATATATATATATGTACACATATATTATATATACACACACACACACATTTTTTAGTGGTAAGCCAATCACCCTGATTTCCCCCGGTCCTTGTTATCTCCCCTTAAATAAATCAGATTGTTTTGCAACCGTACCCTGGCTGGTTTGTGTGTTACTGGTGATATACTGCACAGTGAACGTTTGATAACTGTATCTTACTTTCTAGGGGGTCCCCAGAGTGAGCTGAGAGGTTCGAGCCGGGGGGGGAGTGTTCAGGGTGAGAGCCTTGCAATTGAACTGTGTGAGCCACTAGCAGGACGGGCTGGGGTTGCAGCAACCCAGAGGGCTGTGATCGAGTCAACCTGACTGTCCTAACCCCAACCTCTAGGTGGAGGCACCCGTCAATGGATCTAGGCCCTGCCACAACTGGAGGCAGGCAGGGTAGTAGCCCTTGGGATAGCCTTCTGGGGTTACACTTAGTATCTAATGTATCAAGCCCACATTTAATCAAGGCTTCCCTATAACTCGCATCCCACCCAACAATTACTCTTTGTGCCTTTTTTGTACTCTTTCCAAATCTTCAGATTTACTTTCGGTGAGGCCACTATGCTACACAGCAGCTTCATATTCAACCATCGATCTAACCACTGTAGTGAAATAAACCAAATCTGATTCATTCAAACCTGCACATCACATAACAGTTAAGTATAACCTACTCTTTGCTTTCTTTACCATGCTTAAAACCTGTTCTGCCCAAGAAAAATCATTCCAAAATAAATCCCAGATATTTCACTTTTCTTACTACTTCTGCCTCCTCACCCCCGAAAGACAATCCTTTTATCTCAGTCCATTTATTCTGCCTATCAAAACATATCTCTTTGGTTTTTGTAGCACTTATTTGCATAAAATTCTTTTCAGACCACATTTCTATATAGTCTAAATCACTCTGCACAGTACTATCTTCAACATTTTCCCAAATATGCAATACTGCAGTATAATCCATTACTTTTATACATGGCCCTTCATGCCTAGATCATTTTACCATAATCAAAATAACTGCCCCAATCTAGTTCCTGAGGGACCCCACCACACATGTCCACAACCTCAGATTTCATGCCTTCCATCTGGCACATGCAAACTTTGCAATTTTGTATTACTGTCCCATGATCAATAAGATCAAAAGCTTTTTTATAATCTACCAAAACGGCCCTTACATTATTCCTTTATCCCAAGCTTTCATACTTAGTTCCAAACATTTTAAAGCAGCTTTTATACAATTACTGTGGCAAAAACAATACCAACAATTATATAAAATAAAATATGGGTGGTGTATAAAACTCGATTTTACACACCCTTGTTGTGGGATGCATTTCATAATCCCACAACTCAGGTGTGTGTATAATCTCATTACTACACACCACTGCATACATTATTCTATATGTAATGTTTACTGTACTTGTAACGGTTACTTATTTCTCTTACTTGTAATGCTCATAATTCCCGTTATCGAGTCTCTAACTCCAGTGAACTTACCTGGTGAACAAATAAACAGGTTACTCACCTGTAACAGTAGTTCTAGGAGTGGTATATAATGTTCATCCACACTTTGCGGAAGTTGCCTTTCCCTTTAAGACTGGCTGGAACATCTTCAAGCTGGTTCCTCCCATCCACCCAAGTGGTAACTCCCTCGGCTCTGCACCATGATGCCAGATCTTGCCCGCTGGAAGCAGTGTTGTGCACCAAAGCCAGGGAGGTCGAGTGGATCGTGTGGAGTTTTAGACTAGTCCTAGAACTACTGTTACAGGTGAGTAACCTGCTTTTTCTAAGGACATGGATATGTTGTTCTAGCCACACTTTCTGGCAGATTCCTAGCAGTTCTCTGGGAGAAGGAGGCAAGGTGCACACCCCCTACTTAGGGAACAGAGATTGGAGAACTGAGGCCCCAAAACCAGCATCGGGGCATGACTTGAGGTCAACGTGGTAATGGGAAATGAAGGTGTGTGCCGACCTCCAGGTAGCAGGCCTGCAGATTTCCTGGATAGGGACGTCCCTGGAAGATGCCACCGAGCATTATTACAGACAAGGGGTGAAGCATGACAAGTAGCACTGTTGTTGCTCAGAGGGCCTTGGGTAGTAACATACAAATGTAACACATGACTGAAGAAGATGATTACTGGCCCATGCAGCCTGCCCAACTAACTGATAAAATGGGGTGACCAGCAGGACAAAAAATACCCTTTCCACTTTTTAAGGCCCTGGTCAGACCTCACCAGGAGTACTATCTCCAGTTCTGAACTCAATACAAAACAAGCACTAAGGCAGGCAAGAGTGCAACACAGGGTCACCAAAATGATCAGGCAATTAATTGGGGACAAAAGTTCAAAGATGGTGCCCCCTTTGGGTAACCAGGTAAGACTCAGTGAGGCCTAGGCCTGCTATCAGGGGCACTCCTGGAGCACTGGGAGTTAAGGACCTGCTCAGTGTCACAAAGTATGCAAGTGGAGGTTGTGGGACTCAAACTCGGGTCTGCTGAATCTACCAAGCTTATTCACAGCTCATCACTCTAACTTCTAGGCTATACTGCAGCCCTTTACATGCGGACTTTGGAAGAAAAGAAGGTTGAAAGAGGACATGTACTAAAGTGTATCTATCAGAATGAACAGGTAGAGATGTTGCATTTGGTGTCCTCCAGCAGCACAGAGGTGGTCAATTCAGGGGTAATGCAGGGAGGCACTTTTCCCCAGACAGTGGTAAAAGGTTTGCTACCATTAACAGTACATCTTCGATCAACTCTCCCATGTAGCGCCACATCTTTGGAACTGTAAATCTGTTGGCATCAGGACCACTCAGAAACCTTTCCCTAGCTGGAACCACCCACAATGACGTACATCATTGGTGCCTACATATCATGGGTGGCCCCATACCCCTTCAGTTTTTCTGCCACAAAAAGCTCAGAACTGTACCATACTGACAGGAGATGGGAGACCATAACCCTGACCATGCTGACAGGAGAGGCAGTTTCAGGGAGGAAAAAGCCCAACTGGAAAGGCAGAAAGCAGAAGACCACACATACAGTCACAGGCATGTCTCCTAGACTGCATAAAGTGAACATACAGAGGACAGCAGGTGGGAGCTTGTACTGTGGCTCTATGCAGGAAATCTCTCAAAGACATGCTGTTACCAGCAAGTAAGAAAACAATTTTTTTGTTAAAGGACACATCCCTCCATAAAGCCACACCTCTGGAATGATCCGCAAGCAGTACAAGACAGCGGGAGGAAAGCCAGACAGCAGGCATGTAAAGGATTCTAATGACAGAAGGCCTGCAAGGACAGGAAAGCCAGAGTCAGACAGTCTGCAAAGCACCAGACCCAACCACAGTACGTAGTTAAAGAGCAGACTGAAGTCCATGTGGCGGTACAGCATACAGCAGCTGCCAAAATGGAAGAAAACAAGCCTGAGGCAATGCCATGGGTGGCGGGCTCACGGACAAGACCAGGAAGCGGACCCTCACCAGGCACTCTAAAAAACATATGAAATTTAAGATACTGTATCAACCATTCTGGAGATAACCAGAGGCACAAACCATGCTGACGGCAAAGGAACCAAACAGATGGTAGAGCTACAAGCAGGACAACATATGAGCCAAAGAGAAGTGCACTGCAGCTGGGCTCTGGTAGATTCACCATACTGCCACAAGGAGGCTGTATACCTGTGAGGCCAACAGCTATGGCTAGCATTAGAGGTGGTGGGAAGCAGACATTCCAGCTTGAAAAGAACAGGCTCCTGCTTAATGATGGTCACAAGGTGGCACCTCAGGTCTCACCCCAAGCAGCCCTCCTTTGCCTCTAGATCTGGACTGTCACCCCACCCACCATCACCACCAGAAGAATCATACTGTAAAGGGAAAGCTGTGCAAAGACAAATGGCATCCTTTGAAGGAAAAAAAATAAATAAATAAAAAATGTTCTTTGAGACATCATGAGGCATGGATTTAGTGTGGCATCATACGTCACATTCCTGTTTCAAATAATATGACACCAACAATCTTGGGTCACATGCCCCAAGATCCTATACTGCACCCAATTAAGAAGAAAATTAAATATTCTTACCATACCAAGTCGAACTTGCCCATGACGCTCAAAAGCTCTACAAGAAAACAAAAGGCAATCTCAGTAGTTAATTTATATCAGTTCACAATACACAAAAAGCCAGAAAATGCCTCAGCTCACTTGTAAATACATAAAGAGCAACTTTTCTGGTACTCACCAAGAACCCCGCAAGGATCCTTACCCCCATCCGAGTTGCAGAATGCAGAAATGAAATTTTTCTAACAGCTGTGTTTAGGGAGGAAAGGGTCTGTATTTTGGCTCCGTAGATTCAAGAGCCAGATCCCTTCCACATCCCTATTCTGAGCACCGTCCCCACGCTAGCACATTTTGTGATGCAAGTCTGGAGAGTGTGGGCGTGCCATACACTTCAATGGGAATGTATTTTTAATGACGAACTTTGGCATTCTACAGACCTAAATTAAACAAATCAAGGCCACTGCCCATGTAATATGCCACCCTTGATGACTGAATTAAACAGGAGTTTATTACGCATTTTAATATTGGACACTTTCATGTAATGCCACCAATTTCGGCCTTGCTGCAATGCAACTGCTGTGACGGCAGTCTCGCTTTCCCACCCCTGTAACTTTACACTCTGGGGGCCCACATTCAAAGGTCCATTAGTACCACAAAAAATTCTATCCCAAATGCTAAATAGCGCAAAGCCCTAAATGTCCAGTAGATGTTTGAAGCAAGTATGAAAACCCTTAGCATGTCCGAATACAGCCCCCAGAGCACAGCCTCACTCTAAGGCACTTAACAGGCGTCCTTGTCATGAAGTACAAACCCCTGCATGCCAGAGAGGTATGCGCATATATTTACCATAGATTGTCAAGAACCAAAAGCAGTTACTGCATCCCAAACATGCGAGTGCGCTTGCAATAAGTTGCTATTTTCAAAAGTCGCCCGGCAAATAAACGTTTTGCCCATACAGCGCACTAGAAGGTCATTAGCATCTTATTATAGCCTCATTACCTAGTGAGGCACAAGCATCTGCTCCTCAGATTGCATGGGTGGCTGTCCCTCCTGCAGTGTGTAGCCCCCGCCCCCAAAAAAAAAAAAAAAAACACAACAGGCATCTCTTGTGCTGTGTATGCTGAACCCACAACAAAAAGAGCAGGTTACTCACCTGTAACAGTAGTTCTAGGAGTGGTATATGTTGTTCATCCACACTTCTTGGCATGTCCCTTTCCCTTTTAAATCTTGCCGGAAAGTCTTCAAGCTGGCAACTCCCACCCACCCAGGTGGCAAATACCTCAGCTCTGCCCAATGACGCCGGATCTTAGCCCGCTGGAAGCAAGGTTGTGCACCTAAAGCTGGGGAGGTCGGGTGGGTGCTTGTGGATGAAAAACATATACCACTCCTAGAACTACTGATAAAGGTGAGTAACCTGTTCTTATAGGAGCGTGGATATGTTGTTCATCCACACTTCTTGGAAGACTCCCAGCAGTTCTCCGGGAGGCAAGGCACACACACCCTACTTGGGAAATAAAGATTGGAGAACCGAGGCCCCAAAACCAGCATCCTGGCGAGACTCAAGGTCGATGTGGTAGTGGGCAATGAAGGTGTTTGAGAACTTCCAGGTATCACCCAGACAGATTTCCTGGATAGGGATGTCCCTAGAAGCAGCTACCAATGCAGCAGTATGGCGGGTAGAGTGAGCTCTTATCCCTCTGGGAGGCTCCTTGCCCAACTCATAGCACAGACCTATGCGTGATGTAATCCATCCTGCAATGGTCCATTTGGCTGCAGGTCTGCCAGAAGCGGCTTCAGCGTAGGTGACAAGCAGCTGGCGAACCTCTCCACGAATTTCTGCCGTTCTCTCCTTATAATAGGAGAGAGCACGTCTCAGGTCCAGAGTATGGAGCCTGTACTCAGCGTCCGAGGTGTAGTTAGGGTAGTATACCGACAGAGTCAACACCTGGTTAAGGTGAAACTCTGATACCACCTTCAGAAGGAATTTCGGGTGGGGGTGCAGGACAACTTTGTCCCTGTGAAAGACCAGATAAGGGGAGTCCACCGGAAGCGCCTGGAGCTCCCCTGTCCTTCTGGCTGACGTGATCGCCACCAGGAAGGTCGTCTTCCACAAGTGTGAGAGCTCACACTTGTGCATGGGTTCGAATGGCTTGCCCATGAGCTTTGCCAGAACCAGCAACAGATCCCACAGAGGTGGAGGTTCACACACCGGAGGGGATATGTGATCCAGGCCTTTGAAAAAACGCCTGACCACTGTCTCCGTCGCCAATGTCGACTGACTGGCCCTCGTCCGGTAAGCAGAAATGGCTGCCAGGTGCACCCTAAGGGTCGATTAATCAAAGACCCCTGTGAAGAGAGCAAAGATAGTCCAGAATGTTAGCCACGCAGCAGGATAAGGGGTCCAGACTCTTACCCTTTGGCACCAAATGGAAAACCTTTTCCATTTGAAGGCATAACTTGTTCCTGGTCAATTATTCGAGATGCCTCCACCACGGTGTAGACATCCTCGAAAAGACCAGAGCCTGGAACTCTAGTTGCTCAGGTACCAGGCAGTGAGTGCAGGTATTGAAGGTCCAGATGGAATACCTTCCCTGGTTTAATATCATCAGGTCTGGGCGTGTACAAAGTCGCTCAGGGGCCTGCAGCTGAGACTGAGGAAATCTGGGGCTACCAGGATCACCTTGTCTTGTCCCTCACTTGAGTAACACCTTGTGGATCAAGGAAATGGAGAGAAAGGTGTGAGGAGGCCTGGGGTCCACGGGCCTCAGGAAGGCATCCCACTGCAAAGAGCCCTGCTGAGGAAGACGTACAGCCTCAGCAGGTTCCTGAGCAAACAGGTCCTGTCGGCGCCCCAGCAGAGAGGCTGGACTACCAGCCCTAGGTGGAGAGCCACTGCATACTGAGGCATCCAACTGGTTGAGACTCCTGCCACGAATGGCTACAGTCTGCCTCCAACTGGCTTCACGGTCCAGATCGGAGGCCCTACTTGCACGGCAGATGGGAGTCGTGTCGCCCTGTTTGTTGATGTAGTACATGGTCTTGATATTGTCCGTCTGGACTTGAAACACTTGACCCCGGAGCTGACGAGCGAAAGCTGACAGTGTCAGTCTGACTGCGCTGAGCTCCAACAGGTTGATGTGGCATCGGGACTCCTCGGGGGTTCAGAACCAGTGGGCCCTGTTGTCCCCCATGTGGGCTCCCCAGCTCATGAGAGAAGCATCAGTCATAAGGACGACTGTTGGCTCAGGACAGACAAACGGGATCCCTTCCTGCAACCGTTCTGGGGCGATCCACCATTGGAGAACATCCCACATCTTCTGGGTTACAGTGATCAGCTGGTTGAAATGACCATGGGGCTGAGTCCACTGGGCGACCAGCTCCCACTGGAGGGGGTGCATGTGCCACCTGGCCCAACAGACCACTGAAGTACACGCCGCCATGTAACCCAGAAGGCGCCGAAAGTCCCAGGCAGGGCACAAGTGCCCAACCAGAAATGATCGGGCCAAGGAGGAGAGAACCTCTGTCCTGTCCACCAGGAGCCGAGCTCTGGCTGGACTAGAGTCGAGCTCTGCCCCGATGAAACCCATCACCTGAGAGGGCACAAGTTCAGACCTGGCCTCGTTGATCAGGAGGCCGAGTTGGGAGCAGGTTCGGAGGACCAGATCCCTGGACCTCTCCACCTCCTGCAGGGAGGAACCTGCCAAGAGCCAGTCATCGAGATACGGGTAGAGTCGTACTCCTCGACACCGAAGATGGGCTGCCACCACTGCAATGCACTTGAAAACCCGTGGGGCTGATGACAGGCCGAACAGCATGGCTCGAAACCTGTACAGAGTCCCTTTAACCCTAAAGCGGAGGAACCGCTGATGGGACGGACAGATTGGGACGTGAAAGAATGCGTCCTGTAGATCCAGTGAACAAAACCACGTTTCACTTCAAGGATGGTATGATCTGGTTCAGAGTAACCATCCAGAAGGTGCGAGACCTGAAATATTGATTCAGGTCGTGGTGATTTAGGAAGGGGCTCCAACCCCCCCATCCACTTGGGCACCAGGAAGTACCTGGACACGAAGCCTGGGTCTGTAGGAGGATCCAGCACTGAAGCTACCGACTCCTTGGGGAGGAGCTATGTTGTCTCGGAGAGCTGACTGGGTGCAAGCTGAGATCCTTTCCTCCCGAGGGGCACGGGCTTGGCTGGGAGGTACTGCTTGAACTCTAGAGGCAGTCCCTGACCGACCACTTCGAGAACCCACCTGTATAAGGTGATTCCGGACCAGGCGGAAAGAATGTGATGGAGCCGGCCCCCCACAGAAGGACCCAGAGCTGGTGTGATGGGTGTAGGGGTGGCAACCCACAACCCGTCACTAAGCAGACTTAGAGGAGGAGGAGGAGGCTCCTGGACCTGCACTTCATCCTCCTTTACGGGGCTGTTGTTGACCCTGCTTGGGCCTTGGGCGCCAAGCTTGAGCCTGCTGCTGCTGGCCTCCTTGATAGGAGGGTTGCCTGACCGCAGGAGAAGAATGCTGAAAAGGCTTCTTCTTTCCCTTCTGCTGGTTCTTGCCCAAGAACCCACAGCAGAAGCAGCATCCAAGGTGGCACTGGACTGCCCTATGCGCTGAAGGTGACCGGCCACTCCTGGACCGAACAAGTCTGTGCCTAGGAAGGGCACGTCAGCTAACTTGTGCTGAGTATCCACCGGGAAGGAGTAAAGACTCAGGTGGCCACTGTGGCTGCTAAAGAGCAGGCACAAGAATCCCCGATGTCCAGGGCTCTCTGGAGCTGCTGTTTTGCAACAGCATGGCCCTGATCATGGACTTGCTTCACTGTGGTCTGCATGTCCACCGGGAGATGAGGGAGGACTTTGTCTAATGACACTAGGAGGGCATGAGAGAAGTGTGCCATTACAACACCTGAGCTGGCCTGACGAAGGCCTAAGGAAGAGACTGCATAGACCTTACGGGAGGAATGGTCCATATTTTTGGACTCCTTGTCCAGGGTCGGTCAGTGTCGGTTGAGCTGTGAAACCGAGCCAGGGACCCCATGGGCACTGCGTGCCGCGAACTATCTTCGGGAAGACGGTGCTGGGCAGGAAGCTGAGTGCTGCCAAAGCTCAAGGGCCGGGCCAACAATGGCTTCGGCCACTGGAAGGGCCTCCGTCTGGGTATCCCCCCTTTTGAGGATATCCGTAAAGGGGTACTCCGCCTTCTTTTGGATGGACTCCAAGGGCATTCTGGTGGATTTGGAGATCAGGCGGAGAATGCCCTGAAAAGAGGAAGGGCCTTCCTCCAAACCCGCCACAGACGACTCATCATCCCCAGAATGGGAGTGCAATCCGGTGGCGTCAAGAGTCCAAAGAGTCAGGATACAATGGCCTCCCTTATACGCCAGGACGATGGGGACAACCATTATCGACAGACATCGGGAAGCCGGTGTCTGTTGATCCTCTTCGAAAGCCCCTCCCTGAGGCTGTTTAGGCAGTGGTTCCACCAAAATCGGTGGAAGACAGGCAGGCGAACCAGGATGCAGGCAGCGGCCGGTGAAAGGTAACAAAACTTCGGTTCTGGAGGAGTCGGCCAGAAATGATAGCCGGCAGGGCCCTTTCTGCCGGACAAAAATCAGCTGTTGCCACATGAGATCTTCATAGCGTCAGCGGAGTTTCCGCTGGCCTCTCCTCGTCCGAGAAGGATGAAGATCAACGCCTTCCCAGAGTGTCTGACTCTTTTCGCCATTCGGCCGAATGGGTTCTGGACCTCGATTGAAATAGAGGGAGTCGACCCGTTTGATCGGGAGACACCAGTGTCGGTGAAAACAGAGGGTCTGGAACAGTTTCTTGATGGGGACACCAGCGGCTGGCTCCCTCATCCAGAAAACAAGGACCGTGTCCTTTCCAAAGAGTTGTCGAATGGGGTTGGCGACAGTGGGTCGAGAGTAATCTCAGCCTCATCGGCCATTTCCTCAGTCCCTGGCCAGACAGGAGGTCCTAAAAGCTGGCGGTCGAGATGTGATCTCGGCCGAGGCGAGACTGCGTGCTCTTGGGACTCAGACCTTTCTCCGTCCCAAGAACGAAGACTTCAGGTCCTTATCCCTCTTGCGAGGGCGGGAGGAGTGCGAGCCTGAGTGCGCCTTACCCCTGGTGGGGAGAGACTGGCACAACTCCTTGAATGAGCCCGTAAAAGTGGAGCCAAGGTTGAGTGGAACAAAAACGCTTCGATTGGCAGAAGCTTGAGCTGCTTCCTCCTCGAATGCCTTTATTTGCTCCAGTTGCTCGGTGGATCCCGCGGCCGAGGAAACCACCCACCTCGCCTCCTTCGATTTCACTGGCGGGTTCCTTTTCTCCGGTCTCCCCAGTTTTAGGCGTGCCTTGCGGTTGTCCAGGATGTTGGAATGGAAGGCCATGCAGAAAGTGCAAGACGAGGTGTCATGTCCGACACCTAGGCAATAAACACACGTTAGATGGGGATCAGTGCACATCTTCAGGCAGCAGGTACACCGTGAAATCCGAGGGACAATTTATTCTCCATGTCCAATGTGCTTCTGTTGGGATTGCTAACTTTCGAGCGAGTTTTAAGGTTAGTTTTGGTAAAAATGATGCTTTGAATCCAGGGCCTAAAGATTGCTGTGAGAGCACAAAGGAACCTGTATCTTCCAGCGGAAAGGAAGATCTAAGCGTCATGGGGTGGAGCCGTGGTATTTACCACCCGGGTGGGTGGGAGAAGCCAGCTTGAAAACTTTCCGGCAAGATTTAAAGGAGAAAGGGACATGCCAAGAAGTGTGGATGAACAACATATCCACGCTCCTAGAACACTTGGTTCTCCCATACTCTACTCCCTCACCTGAACCTCGTACCCAGTACAAACATTCCCCAGTAGCTACATCCCTTCTGGTGCCCACCCACCCCAGGACGGCAGCCGGCACAACCCTCTTCTCACGTCCCCATTTCTGTTAGTCTGACGTGCTGGCCAGCAATCAGTGTATATTGATATACACCAAATGTGTGCAGCTGTATGTTGATCAACTAGGCGTGCGCGCAGATGACAGTCAGCTGTGCAGGTGAACAGAAGGATTCAGCGCTGCCACTTGCCTGGGGTCGGCCACTGGGCAGAGAATATTTTTGTTTATACTAAGCGCGAGGATTGGGTGTGTGGGTGCCACTAGACTACCAGGATTTAAAAACAAGTATATATTTTATGGGAACTGGGAATGGGGGAGCAGAGCACTGATTTTTATTATTAGTTCAACAAACATGGCACCAGAAATGCCTGCCTTGGGGCAGGGTGTGTTATGCTCCACTGTTTAGGAAGTGCATTGTGCAAGCAGCCTGTTAGCATGACCAACACCACTGAATATACCAATGTACCCGTATGCATGACAGCACCCTTATCTACATGCGTGCATGCTGGGCGCATATGCTAACAGTTTAGCATCACACTCACCGCGAGGCTCAATACTGCTGAGTTCATTAACAGTGTTGCCCAGCTTGCACAGCCCTGTTATCGTGGTGCCAAACCTCTTAGTGTGGCATGAAACCTATTAGGACAACACTAAACCTGTTAGCATGGTGCTTTCTGTTCCAATATCCTGGCCTCCAACTCTTTGAGCCCACCTTGTTTGTTAATGAAGATTCGCCTTGTACCTCAGAACTGCTACGATGGCAAAGCTTCTACAGGCAGGTCACCTTTCTTCCCTTCCCCCTTCAGCTTCCTTGGTTCCCATTCTCACTCCAGTGCCTCATATGACTCTATCCCCAACAAATAAAAGTAATGCAAGCAGTAAGACACAGATCAGCTCATTGTGGTAATGCAGAGGGGAGCCACGCTAGTCAGCGTTGATGCATGATGAATCATTTGTAGTGGAGAAGACTACTGATGACTTAACAGTATAGCAAGAGAACAGACTGCTTCCAGATGTTTACCAAAATCTGACATGACACCTGTCCACCCCGAGGAAGAGCTCAGGTTGGACCCCAAAATGTTGGTGGCAGTCAAACACATATTCAAATTTAAGACTTTGAGAGTGGATCTATGGTTCCAGTGCCTGCACAATGGCAACCTGACAGGGTATGGGTTAGGCTGAGAAAACCACCCACCCAAAGGTATATTTATATGAAGAGTCTTACAGCCCCTGGAAGGGTGGTTACCAAGCCTAACCAATAGCCTGGAGTGTCACATTGTGCTGCCTTCTTAAATGGGATATTTGTATTTTTTTTTTTAAATCTCACTCATTTACAATGTAGTAATATTTTTAAAGGGAAACACTAGATAATACAAAACGGGCAGCAGTTGCTGCTAACATCCCGATTAGGGCTTCTGTTATGAAAATAATATTTTTACGTACCTTGGTTATATGTCATTTCATTTTGAAAGACCGGCGCCCGATAGTCATGTCACTGAGCTGCCTACAGCCACCTCTCACACCGGCAGCTTCTGGCACGAGGGTATGCTAATAGTACTATCAACTGGGCTGCAGCCCTATTTAGCATAACCTGTGTGCCCAGAAGCCACCGGTGTGACAAAGGTAAGGTGTGCATTGGCTTCGGCAATATAAGAATCAGCGCGGGTCTTAAAAAGAAATAAATACATGACATAAGAACTTATATATTTAAGTTTTATTCTAAATCACCCTAATCAGGTGTTTCTGCAGCAACTGCTGACCTTTTGTTTTATCAGTATTTTCCTTTAAGTCATTCATCTCTCACTCATGGGAGAGAGGTACTGATAATCACCAAGTAGGAGAGGGACCTGGAGGCAATATCAGATGACCTCAAGGTGGCAAGAGCAGTGCGACAAGGCAATAGTGAGCCCAGTGGGATGCTGCAGTGCACAGGAGGAATATCACCAGCAGGCGGAGGGAGGCGGTGCTTGTTTGTGAGACACCACCCAGAGTACTGTGTGCAGTTCTGGAGACCACATCTCAAAAAGGACATCAGCAGGGTGGAGGCTGTCCAAAGGAGGGCAACTAAAATGGTGCAGGGACTGCATCAGAAGCATTATGAGGTGAGACTCAGGGATCTCAATATGTGCACCCTGAAAGAGAGGAAAGAGAAGACTGATATGAGAAAGACCTATATATTCCTCACAGAGTTGAACGAGGTACAGGAGGGGAAAATGTTTCAGAGGAGAAGGTGTACGAGAACAAGGAAACATGCAATGAAGCTGGAAGGGAGGAATTTAGGAGGGATGTGAGGAAGTACTTCTTCACTAAAATAGTGGTGGATTTCTGATCAGTCTTGCAACAGAGATAGAGGGGACAAAAACAGTAGTAGACTTAAAGCATGCAAAGGACAGGCACAAGGGAAATTTGGGTGGGGGGGCAGCTGGAGATCAGGTAGGATCTGTGATTAAAGTACAGGCAGCGGAAAAGGGTGCAGACTTATCTGCTGACAATAAATAAATAAATGAATAAATAAATTTCTATCCCCATTTGGCACTGATCAACTGGATGAAGGAACTGATCTGAGACAAACTGACCAGTGTGTGAGGAAGGATGGGGACAATCAAAGGGACAATTCTTGAGGCAGCAGAATCATGCACATGAACTGCTTTCAGACACAAGGACCAGTATGGTTCTCAGGGAGGGCAGGTAAGCAGTCAAATCCAAGAAAGGCTCACCAGGTACAAGGAAAGGCAGGGAGAAGGAATGGGGAGAAAACTCATGCTGGTGCAGTCAACTGAACTGTGACCTATTTTTCCGAATTTATTTTATGCTACCTGGAGTGGAGTTCTAAAAGTGTGAGTTCAATCTATTACAATGGATTGCATGCATGCAGCATCCCCCAACCTACTGCAGAGTTAATGCAGTTGCTGCAAATGTGTAAAATGTTTGAAAATAGCCCACAAACATTTTGGTCATTTTCAGGACTAGCTGCTGCAAATCTTGTGTCCAAACCTTGAAAATCCAATTCCCACTATTTCTTTCCCATTACAGTTATCAATTCAACAGGTACCCAACCCAAAGCTGTGTTTTACGCATCACGCAGGGTGGTTTTATCAGAGCATCAGTGTTCTGAGTCAAAGAATGTAAACTGTGTTCACCTTTTTGTCCTTTTGTTTACTATTAATTATTTATTTAAAAACTGGTGACCGAGAAAGGCACACTGAGCCAAAGCTCGTTTTTCCAAAGCCACCGGGGAAAATGGTACAGGAGAACCAGTGGACACAAAGTTAAATATCTTTGTACAGAATAAATGCATGCACAGTACAATCGGAACACTACACAACATCATATCTTGGTATAAAGTAAAGTGCAGTCACAACAGAATACATATCGTCTCATCTACACAAGTGCAAATAAAGCCGCTACAAGGCATGGCGCACAAAAGTCAAGTACTGTGAAACACAGGAGACCTGTTAGGTGGGGAGTGCCTTCCCCCATGGGGCACATATGTGCAAAAGAAGAAAATAAGTGGGACCAGGAAGCAGGTTTCAGAAGAACCAGCTGGAGGCCCAACACATGGACGGAAGGGGCTCCAAACCAGGGTGACATCAGGTACGCGGGAAACAGGTGCAGGTTGGGGGGATGAGTTTCAAGTGATGCCTGAGGGTGCTTGGGGAGGTGGAAAGGCAGAGGGAAGCAGGTTCCAGGGTTTGGGAAGTCAACAGGAGAAGGCAGATTTCCCAGCACAGGAGCTGGAATGTTGGGTGGTAAATGTTTGATGGTCCCTGCAGCAGAGACTGGAGACAGGAGTGAGGAGAGACACGAGCAAAGGGATCCAAACCTGTATTTGGAAATGAAGGAAGTACAGTGTCACTGGCGACGTGAAAGCAGGGGGGAGGATGGCTAGGGGGAGCAATGGTGCGTACAAGGTGGTGGTGGGGGGAGTTTGTAGCAAAGCGACACACGACACTGCAGAGAGTATCCAGTCTTGCTAGGGAAGTGTGGGGGGCGGTACCACAGACCACATCCATATAACTAGAAAATATTACTGTTGTTTACTACTATTTACCTCTTTCTTTTGGCCTTAAAGAGAATATCTTCTACAGTTGCTTTGAGAGACCCAGATTCATCTTCCTTAAGAATCTCCCTGTAAAGATAACATTAGAAATTTCCATTACACACAGAGTGTACTACAACTTACAATGTGATCTCAACTGGCCTACATTATAAGATGTTCCTCATTATACAATGGCAAGAAAAAATCCTGGACTCTGACTGGTCAGTCTTGGGCTGGACCCGTGATGTTATCCCAGCACAACATCACGGGTCTAGTCTCAGCCTCACTGTGAACCTTGTAGATGACAGTTTGCTTGATCATTCCATCTTCTCTTAAAAAACAAAAATATTTTTCCACACAAAAAACATCTTTAAAATTACTTTTTTTATTCTGTACAACAACGAGCCATTCTATAATAGCAATAATGCCCTCCAGGGTGTGTCGTTTGGGATAACGTCACGCCTCAGTTATTGGACGCACTCGGCCTGCAGCCTCGTGCTCAACCACCTGAGGCATGATGTTATCCCAGCACAACACACAACCTGTCGGGCATTATTGCTTAATTTTACCACTCAGAAATGCTTTGTCCCACATGCATCATATTGTAAATTCACGACTATGCAATGTCATAATTCAGGATGCTAAATCAGAATTAAACTTTGCTACACCAAAAGCACTTGTTCCCACATTGTTCTGACTGAGCTTGTAGCTCCACATTTGCTATATCTCACATTTCAAGGGCCAGTGTCCCATATTTTGAGTACCAGTATCCACATCTTGGTGTTTTGAGACGAAATAAAAATGCTATTTGTTGCAGAGAACACCAACTAGTTAGATAAATATAGAAAATTAACCCCCTTTCGTTGATAACAAGCAGATTCTCAATCTTGAGTTAGTTCGGTGACATTAGGGCACCAGAATGAATCTTGAGTGCTTTCCCGATGTTACCAAACTAAAGAGGTGCTGAGCATCCGGTGAAAGGCGGAGGGGTGGCGATTTATGTCAGGGACAAATTCTCTGTATGTCTAGAATCATCCTCCTCCCCTAATAAATTCGAATGCTTGTCCCTAAAGGTTGAACTATCACCTTCTTGTGCACTCTGTGTAATAGGCTGTTATAGGCCCCCCATCTGCAGGGTCACATCTCTTGTCACATCTAAGCTCTGCCCTGGGGCTTAGTACGCTGGAAACTATTATTCTTGGTGATCTGAACCACGACTGGTTATCAAAAGCCTCAGCTCCCTTGAAATCCTTTTGTGACACATTGGGGCTGGTGCAACTCATTGTTGAACCCACTCGCCCAAATAAGAACCCTAGTAACAGCACCCTTTTAGATTTAATTTTGGTTAACAAACCACACCTGTTCTCCCATGTCGGAACATTTTTCTCTGACATCAGCGATCACTCTTTCATCACCAGCATCAGATCTGTGCATAATCCACAGTTTGTAGCAAAGTTCTCAATCAAGTGTAAATGCAACTTTGACTTGTTTGCCTACCTCGACGAATTGAAACATTTCCCGCGATGGCAGGATTTCACTTAGCCAAACGGTTAATGAGACATATACTGTCTTTCACAAAATACTAACTGTGGCCTTAAACAGGCATGCCCCCATGGTAAAGATACGTGTAAGAGCAACATTTGCCACTGGTTTTCACCAGAACTCAAAGCTTCCATGCTAGATAGGGATACGCTTTGGAAAAAGCAAGCAGAAGCAAGAATGACTTGGATTGATGTTCAGTTTAGGAGGGCACGCAATAAGTGCACCAAGTTGGTCAGAGCAGCCAAGGCCGCTTTCTATCACACTGAGATAGACTCTGCCTCAAGGAATCCTTCAAATTTTTGGAAAATAATAAAGGACATGTCTGGTCATTCACCTGGAAAATCCCTCCCATCAAAAGTTATATCCAGTAGTAACATCATTTCAGACCGGAGATACTGGAAGCCCTCAATAATCATTTCGAAACTGCTGGGCTAGCATTTGACACATCCCCTGCTAATGCCATCCACACTCAGCAGGGATTATTGTTTCACAAGTCTCCTGCTACCAAAGAGGTCTTCTCCCTCCTGCCTGCCTCTCTAAAAGAGGTTGAAGATCTACTGCTACAGTTGGATATCAAGAAAGGTGCAGGTTCAGACTCTATAGAGCCTTACTTTCTGAAATGTGCATACCATATGTTGGCAGTACCAATCACGCACCTCTTAAACTTGTCACTATCCCAGGGGAGCCTACCCTCACAATTTAAAGTAGCCCATGTCATCCCTCTGCTCAAATCAGATGACCCTTGTGACCTCAATAATTATAGACCAATCTCCCTCCTCCCCATTCTGCCTAAATTATTGAAAAAGATAGTGAATGGTCAGCTAAGGGCATACCTTGAATCCAGGAGTCTGTTAAACCCAGTGCAGTCTGGATTCAGAGCAAGCACAACACCATAACTGCCCAGAAAGTGACTAATGATTGGCTCCTTGACCTTCACAATAGGAATTTTGTCTGTGCCGTTTTTTTTTTGGATCTAAGTAAGGCCTTTGACAGAGGTCGACCATAGCCTGCTTCTTTTCCTCTATGTAACCTAGGGCTGGACCCCAGTTCTTTGCTGGTTTGCTGACTACCTTGCGGAGCGAAACAGCAGGTTAAGGCTGGTGACCTTGCCATAAACCCCTACAGAGGTGTGCCTCAAGGGTCTATCCTTGGTCCCCTGTTTGCGGTTTACATTAACAACATCGATGACAACATCAATAAGGCCAATATCCACTTGTTCGCTGATGACACAGTACTTTATTTGAGTTGTCCTATGCCGGAAGCAGCCTGTGAAGACCTCCAAGCTGAATTTAACCTATTGCAATACCAGCTCATAGGCAAAAAGCTTCTGCTTAATGCGAAAAAAACCCCAAAAGCGATGCTCTTTCCCCTTCCTCCTATGCGGCAAACCCTGCTTGCGGTGGGGCTACTCCTCAGATTACCACAGTACTTGGAGAAAATATAGAATATGTGCCAAAATTCAAATATCTGGGTGTATGGCTCGATCACAAACTCTCCTTCTCTGAACATCTCGAAGAACTGTACCATGGGCGGTTTGCAACCATGACTATGTACCATGTTTTTCTGTATTGTGCTTGTATGCTACGTGACTATGTACCATGTTTTTCTGTTTTTAACCTCCGGTCGCACCTGAAAATAGGCATTTGTTGTCTAGTGTGCCTACCTGGTTAACAAAAACAAATAAATAATAAATACATAAACTACAGAAGAACTAAGACAAAGACTAGGACTATTCTACAGAATTAACCACTTCCTTACTAGGGATGCCAAGCAGCGGTTGGTTCAAGCCACATTCCTTTCATTAATAGATCACGTGGACCTTCTCTATAGCCATTGTACTGCCTCTGCCCTGGCTAAGTTGGACACCCTATATCACAGAGCAATCAGGTTCATAACTGGGCCTTCCACTTTCCACACTATTGCCCTTGTACACTGCGGTGGGCTGGACTTCCTTCATTATAGTAAAATACAAATGCCACCCTATGGGCTATCAGAGCAATTACCAACAAGCTCCCACTATACTTCTCTGACTGTATTCCCCTGAGTGCGATAGGTGCATATGCTCTAAGAAGCTATTCCCTAATTGCCTTGCAATTACCTAAGGTCAAATCTCATTTCGGCAGAGCTGCCATTAGTTTCTTGTTGCCTTCCTTGTGGAACAATATGCAAAAAAACTTGAAGCTGAGCTGTCCTGTTAGCCTGAATATTTTCAAGTCACTCTATGACCGCTCCATGAAGGAATCCGGCAAATGTTTCCCACATCGCTAGCTCACCTATTTTCCAGTTTCCCTCCTGCCCATCCTGCCTCCCGGCTCCCGCCCTGCCTCTCTCTCCCTACCAAAATACTGGCTTCTCTGCCTCTCTTTAGCCATGGCCAAGTTCCTCCCTTCCCAAGTATGCCAGTTAACTATTCCAACCCCATCATTTCTTCCTAAGTTGGTATCCCTCTTCTTGCCTTTCTCTCTCCTTTAAAGTGAACATTCCGCTGTACCCAGTTATGAGCCTATCTGTTGTAAAGGCCTCTCTCACTCAAATGTTGACGTACGTATGTATATTTTTCTTCTTGTATAATATTGCATTATGTTTTACCATGTTACTGTACTATGATTTTTGTATGACCAGGTCCACCATGCAAATGAGCCCTGCTCAATGGTGCCCGCCTGGATAAATAAAGATTTTGATTGAGTTCTCAACAAAGGAGGGTCATGTTATTTTTTGATAGCACAATCTGAGCCAGTTTTCAAATAGGAAATATAGTTTGCTGAGGTTCAAACAGCAGATTCTGAATCAGTACATGATGCTGTTGACAGCTCGCTTTGTAATAGAACTTGTGATTGCTGCTGTATTTGGTTGAGAGAGAAATCTTGTTCTTAACATTCGAAATGTAAACAGGCTCAAAATTCTTAAGCATGAAGAACAAGGCTTTTAGAACACCAGAAAAATAGGCTCACAGTGTATTAGATGTAGCTTCACAGTAGGGTGCATCCTAAAATTTATCTAACTAATTGGGTATGTCAATCTTTTCTGACACCACCTGGGCCTAGACAATGATAGATCTGCATGCTCCAGCCAGCACTAGCTACCTTGAAAAAAAACAGCACATCGCAACTGCCAGTGCTCGAAATCTCCTACACTATAGGAAACTTTCCCTTTTAAAAAAAACTTGCTCAGAAATGGTAAAGTATAAATTGAACATGTGATGGTTGCTTATGCGATAAGACATGTATCTTCACTGGTGATCAGTGACCCCTTTTGACCTCACTTGTGGCTTTGCATTGTTGAGGTCAATGGCCAGTGCTGATAGCTGCACCTCACTTTTGTCCGAGCAAGTGCTCCTTTTAATGTATGCAAGGTGGTAGGGAAGCAAACCACGGCCTCTCGTTTTGTTTTATTACTACAGATTTCACACACACACACACACACTTTCCCCAATGTTCTGGCACCCTGCTGACCACTCATGAAGATAAATATCACATCTCATGAACACCCATCACATAGCCACGTATATTTAAGCAATATACCACAAAGAGGTGTTGGTGATGCCAGGATTACACACGCCCTGGGGTGCTGTTGATCCACGAGGCGCGGCGGTGACCAGCACCTGCCCTGGGCGTGAAGTGGCTAACATCCTGCTTCTCAAAAGGTATACTGCGATTATACAATAGCCCCTTCACTTTCTGTAAGAAAAAATAATGAAAAATACTGGGTTTTTATATCTTTTATTGAATTAATTGTCGCATGAAAAAATGATTCAATGTTAGTATGCAGAAAATGGTGCTGTTCCCCACCCCTACGGGAGGATTTAGTCCCCAAACACACACAATTTAAAGACTGTTTTTCCAATTGTGATGATGTAGAGAGTATTTTTCAGCTGATTAGTTGTAATATCATTGATAAGGCTCAGGAAAAGATGGCAAATGTACCTTGTGAAAATCGTCCTGTCAGTTCCTGACAGTCTCGGAAAACCAGTTACCGAGCCTCCAAAATGCCTTATCAGAGTCTTCAGCTTTTTTTGTTACTACACCTGCAAGTGAGACTTGGTTCTTTCTTCATGAATTGCTGTTTGGTTTTGGGTGTGTGTTTGATGAGTGCGGCGGTAGCAGGCTAAGTACCGACATTGTGCTTCGGGTTTAGGCTGAAAGTATCTGAGTGCGGAGAATTATCTTTTTGTGTGATATTGCTGCGCTCGCGAGGACTCTGTGGATGTAATGGGGCAGCGGTGTCTCTGAAGGACAGTTTGGAGGCTCAGGTGTAGATTTTATTAAACAAAACAAAAACTTTGGGGCACAGTAAAAGCAACTGGCAGAGCGTCTTGCTAGTGGGTTAAAAGTATATGGAGAAATCGGGCTAGTAGTGGTTGGGGACAGACATATAACTGCAAGTATTTTTGCAATTGTATATCTTGTAACTGTGCAGGTAATTTAACTAACTTTTTCATCCCAGCACTCTTGCTGTACAGCAACCCAACATTTACCTTGGGTGCAAAATTGCAGTGCTTCTTTTGTTCCAGTTTAGCGTTGTGCTTTAGCTGGTATTGCCAATCTTGGGTTTGCCAGGGTAGGAGTGATTTGACAGTGGGTTTGTGATGCGCGGCTGACTGGTGGCTGGCACCTTTTTCCGTGGGGGTGATGCTAGGATTTACCATGGCTAGAAGGTGCCAGCCAGACAATCAGAATGCAGGGTTTGCCATTTGTTTCTATGCCCATTGTATAATTTACGTTTTATTACCTAGAAGTCACACTAACTGTTCCCATTTGGGGAATTCACATACTGCTACATTATTCCAATTTAGGGCTACCACCTTTTAAGAAGCCCAAAACGAGGCATTTCTTACTGAAACATTTTTCGCAGTACAATATATAACTTCCAATGGAACAGACGTGTTTTCTATACATCATCAGAATTAAGACTGTGCACTGTAGTTTTTTAGTTGTTTCAACTGTTTATCATTTTAAGGTAATTTAGTTAAGATATTATAGTTCTCTGCAACAGTTAGAGGAAAGTTAGAAAATATTTTTCCTACTATAAGGTCCTGACAAGCAGTATTTTTCATGTTTTTTTTGCAGGGCACAGTTGCCCAAATCAGGACTGTCCGGCGAAAAGCTGGACAGGTGGTAACCCTAAAACAAAAGCAAAGGCAAATCAGCTCCCCGTCTTAAAATTCTATAGCAATCGTCTAGTTCTGAATGTCTACCATTGTATATTCCCGTTAGATTAGACAAGGGGATGGGGGCTGTGAAATATCTCCAATTTTAGTGTGCAGAACTAGAATATTTCCTTTACATGAGGGATTAACGTTGGTGCTCTGTACAATCATACAATGTAGGACAGCATGGGGACAAATAACACACTAACCACGTCCGCTCATAGCCCCCTTCCCAGCGCTTGGTTCTGTCAGGCTCTTCGTCCATTTGGAAAATGTTCAGTACCACCCCAACCAAAACAATCCTGAAATGTCTTGCAGGGGGACCAGGCTCACAGCTACTTTCTCTAAGTTCCAGCCACCGAGGCCGTTGACCCGTCTGAGGCGCCGTACACTACAACCAACTTCACGCTCAACAGCTTCTAAGTGGGACTACCGCTACTCCCGGCCATACAAATGCAACGCGAGAGCGAGCCGAGCGTCGACGCGAGAAAATGACACAAGCAAGCACGCCCGGGATTGGATCGCCTGAAAACGAGATCACGTGGCATGCCGCGGTGCCGCCACTAACCGCAGAACTGTCCAGGGTTGAGGAAACTAGTGCTGCTAGCGTGATTCGGGGGTGAGGGCAGAGGGAAAAATGCCCCGAAGGCCCCCCCAACCCCGTTACCGCGCATGCGCGCTAAATAAAACAACGCTACTTGGCCAAGAACGTGGCTGCTTTAAATTTAGTATAGTGCTTTTATTAGTCAGCAGAGGGCGCGCCTCGGCTGTGGAGGAACCAGTAAAAGGGGAGGTCTGTCAGATGGTGTGCTGCAAGCCGAGTCATATGAGGTTTCAGCATTGCCACAGCTGTGGTGCTGTTGAATGATGTGGTGGAGACGACTGCAGCAAGTTTCGTTTAGGTATTGAGAGAGCGCGGTCTGCTTCTTTGGCCCCAAAAAAATGTTGGGACGGGGAGAGTCACGCAAAGGCAAGCAAGGTTAGCAGTGGACTAGCAAGTTAGGGAGTAGGTCGGGAAGGCGCCAACGCCAAGCGACAGAGACCCGGAGAGAGAGGGCTAGCTAGATCTGAGAGGGACGGGAGCAGGCCGTAGCCTTCCTGCTAATTCCGACTGAGTGTGTGACTCCCTGCCCGTTTTCCCGTCCGACAGACTGGACCACCCGTCCTCGTAGCGTTGTATATTTTAATTACGTTGCCGCAGTGATAATCTTGAGTGAATCATGATCTGACCCTTCATTCTTGTCAGGGCCGTTGCCAGGATTTTTCCAAGGGGGGTTCTTTTCACACAGTCTGCAACCTCTTATTTTTTTTTTTTCATATACATTTTTCGTTTTTCTGATTTGTTCCCTAAGCCCCGGGCCACGGTGTACGCATGCATGTATGTGCATGGAGGCACACGCCAGGATCCAATGGCCCCTTCCACCCCTCCTGACATCTGTCACTGCCCATACCACCTACTCACCCACCGGACCTCCACCCGATGGGAGCAAGACTATGGATGGTGGGCAACCACCCTTTGAAGGAGAACCATGTCAATACCGCTCCAGCCTCCCCCAAGTCGGCACCCCAGTGACCCAAGGTTGTTCCCAAACCCAGGTCGCCAGTGTAGCACGAGGTAAGGCACCAGCACCTCAGCCTTCTGCGCTACCAGCCCGGTTTACAGTCTGCAACCTTTAAAAAAAAAAAAAAGCTGTGGGTCTTAGGGTTGCCAGAACCCCAGACGCCATGGGGTCCTAGATGCTCTATGGTCCATTTTGTGACTTACTGTGAAGCTAAAGAAGGCATATCTGAGATCTCTTACACCCTTGCTCTAAGCAAATATTATCTGGCTGGCTGCAGGGTGAATACATATATGTATTCAGTATCGAACGCAGCAAGATGCTGCTATTGTACCTATATCTAAGGCAATGTCTCACCCCACCCTCCCTAGCCCAAATTATCCTCCCAACACCTCCAGGCAAAAACAACCCGTGGCTCAAGCAAATGACTACTGTGGGTACCCCATGGCTGGACCTCCCAATACCAGCGTACTTTCAGTTTCAGGGCCTCCACCTGGACAAACTCCCTCCCATGTCATATAGCTGATGAAACAAGGCTGGGCCTTTATAAATCCAAGCTAAGGGAATACCTTCAGACCACAAACCAATGTGACTGCCCTTGACACCTGACCTGCTGGTGCTTCCCCCCCCCCCAAAAAAAAAACTCCAGTAGCAGGCCACCGTACCTAAATGTATCTGTGAAACTACATGTCTACAAATCTCCTACAGTATCTTCCTGTAATTTTCTTTTTCTCTGGCTGTGCTAATGTACCTGAACTTCTGTTAGCCATCTACTAATATAGCTATGTAACTTATTGTGAATTTTATCTGTAATGTGCTGCAATCTGTATCTCAAGTCTAGATCCCTGTACCATTTTATGTATGACGTGGAACCTTTGTAAATGAGTCCCTGACTCAAGGTCTTTCAATATTATAATAATAAATATGTTATCAGTTTAATATCTGCAGCTGTACCTACTGGTGTATAGATAAGGGGTCTGGGGGTGCCAGGCCCCCAAAAGCTCTGGGGTACTAGATACTCTGTGGCTCATTGTGTGGCTTATTTTAAACCAAAACAACTCATCTATGAGCTCCCCTCCACCTCCTGCTCTAAGGACAATTATTACTATCTGGGTGGCACAGATTGTGTGTTTGTGTGTCTGTCTGTGTATGTATACATATATGCACTGAACCTAAATGTGGAGTCTGTAGCTGGTTTTGGCTGGGTAGTGTATACTACTAACTTACTGCACTGTTGACTTGCTTCAAGGGCAGGGGTCTGGGGCTGATAAGCTCCCAGAAACCATGGGCTACGGTATGCTCTGTTGTGGCTTATTTTAAGTCTATATAACTCCTATCCGAGCTCCCTTTACCCCTTACTATAACCCTCACCCTCCCCAACTCAATATACCATTTAAGCAATTGAGTCAGTGCAACATGGCATACAGCAAGGCTAGCAGGATGCTGGGATATATTGATAGAAGAAAGGAGGTAATACTTCCCTTCTACATATCCCTGGTCAGGCCTCACCTAGAGTACTGTGCCCAGTTCTGGAATCCTCACCTCAGAAAGAATAAGGATATGTTGGAGACAGTGCAGCACAGAATAACTAAAATGATTCAGGGACAGCAGGGCAGATCCTATGAGGATGCCTCAAGGCACTAAATATGTACCATTGGAGACCAGCAGGGAGAGGGAGATGTGATAGAGACCTTTAAGTTCCTTAAAGAATTAAAGTGAACTCGAGGATATTATTTATAAAGCCTGTGTACCAATTAGCGGTCACATGGACGTGAATGGAAATTAACAGGAGGTAGGTTCAGGAGAGATGTGAGGAAGTACTACTTTACGGAAAGGGTGGTGGAACTTTGGAACACTCTGTCTGCTGAATTGGTGGGTGCAAAAACAATGAGAGGATTCGGGTAGGGTTGAGACATAATGAAGGGAATAGTGGTTACTGGGGGCAACAGGACCAAGGGGGAGAATAGAGAGAGGATGGGGAAGTGGCAGTGTAAATCCCAGCCAGACCCTTCCAAACACTTGCATTGCCTTTCCACTGTATGAAAACTGTATTCCACTTATGAAAAGTTAAAACAGGCATATGAAACATGACAACTTTTTATGGAGGTGGATTTAAGTAATTTATTTCTAAATCTTCAGCCCACCCACCGAACAGCTCCTTGTTCAACTGCAGCCTATCCCTTGATATGCAGTTATTAAGGGACACATCTTTTGCAATAGTGGCGGCAAAATTTACTTGCTGGTGACTGATAATATTATAAGTCGAGTTCCTCTACTTCTTTTTGCTGTCCTGGAGACGCTTGTCTCTGAGCTCCATCTTCCTCGAGTGCTAGCTGACAATGTGGATTGTGGGCAGCGGTCGTGCTGTATTCCAGTCACATTCACGATGCTGACGTGAGCTGCAGTTGGCCAGCCAGTCATAGGGGGATGATGCGGAGAAAGACTCATAAAGCAGCTCCAGTCATCTTACTGGCACTGGGGGAGCTGATTGGTAGCAGATGGGAGAGACATGCATGAAGAGAAAAAGTGCTGGTGTTCATCATGTGTGCTTAAGCACTCTGTGACAGTCACAATATAAAAAGAAGTAATGAAAAAAATGTCACAAATTATGAAAAAAGGTGGGAGTTTCAAAAGGGGGGTTCTTTCGAACCATACGACCCCCCCCAGCAACGGCTGTGCTTGTTTTCCAGCCAGGCCAGCGTGAGAAAATATGAATATAACCTTTGACGGCAGATGAGGACCGCTTGGCCCGCCTAGTCTGCCCATTTCTCTACCTATTGGATACGCTGCAGATCCTAGTTAACCAACAGCCTCCTTTTCCTGCCCCCAGCCAGAATAGCCTTGTGTCTGCCCCATGCATTCTTGGAATTTCCCCACTTTTGACCCATAATCTCCTCAGGAAGGCAGTTCCATGCGTCAACCACCCTCTGTGAAAAAATACTCGCGTTGCCCTTGAGCCGCCCCCCATCTTCAAATTGTGGCCCCTTGTTTTTGCACATCTTTTTCTGGAAGATGCTACCCTCCTGGACTTTGTTAATTCTACTTGAAAGTTTCTATCATGTCCCTCCTTTCCTCAAGGGTATACATATTCAGCTCCTTTAGTCTCTCTTCATATGGCTTCTGGTGCAGATCCTGCACCATTTTAGTATTATTAAATTTTGGTGACTGGGTAAGCCCACTGAGCTCAGAGGTCCCCTTTCAGGGGACCGAGTGTTACATAACACAGATAAGTACAGCAATTGTTCGAGTTACAGGAATCACAGCAGCACAGTTAAGATGGCAAAGCAGTACACCAGGTATAGAATGAGTTGCAGGCATCACAGCAACAACAGTTAATTTGGCAAATACTGTGGGATATTCAGAACTGTGCCAGGCAGGGGCGCAAGCCGGGCGCAGTGCAACTGGGATGTGCCAGGGCGTGGCCTGGACGATATTCAGCGGTGCTGCGCCATGGCTCCACACTGTTGAATATGGCACCGTGGCCGTGCACATGGCGCAGTGGCACTGTGCCAGCGCAAGTGGCCAGAGAACAGCAGGGGAATGCGCTAGTGCAAGTGCTGCTGCACTAGGCGCAGCAACCGCTATATTCAGCGATGGACATGCAAATAGGGCCATAATATATGCAAGGGGCAAATGGGGCCATTTGCATGTCATTATAGCCATTTGCATGCAGGTGCGCGATCCTGTGACTTGCGCCTGGCGCCCTACCGAGCTGCTGCTCGAGACCGGCCCCCTACCCCTCCGACCAGCGGCGCCCCAGTGCCCTGTCGCGGCTGTAATAAATATTCTACTCCCTGGTGGTCCAGTGGACCGAACTCTGTGCCCTGATTGCAGGACTATAATATATATGTTACTCCCTGGTGGTCCAGTGGTACCCGTACCCCTCCCAACCTGCCCACTCATACCGCCACCCCACTCACCGGCGTCAGTGGCGGGTGGCAGCACCACCCGCCAAGCTGACTGACAGCGTACATACGCAGCTATATGGGACCAATGGGCTTGCAGATCTTACTGTACTACACAGTCCGAAGTGAATGGATCCATTCACATTTCGAGACTATCATAATACTGTCACGGTCTGCATGCACATTGTGCGCTAATGGACCAATTGCTGTATGCTGTTGATCGGCGGGTGGGGTGCCGCCCGCCACTGACTGGGGGGCAGGGTGAGCGAGACTACAGTATGAGTGGGAGGTGGGGTCGGTACCACTGGACCACGGCAGTAAAATATAGCCTGCGATCGGGCACAGAGTTCGGGTCCACTGGACCACCAGGGACTAGAACATTTATTACAGCGCGATGGCATGAGTTTGTTCCAGTGGACCACCAGGGAGTTAACTAATTGTTAAAGCCTGCAATCGGGCATTGGGGGGGGTGCTACGCTACTGGACGGTGCCGCCAGGACTCGAGTGGCCACCCACAGCTGGTAGGTGCGTGTTGCGCCCAGCAATACGGCAGCCGGCCTGTGGGTAGCCAGTCCTTCTGTTTTTTTCGGGCACATCTTTGCGCACCCCCCATGTGCGGTGCAAGGACAGTGTGTACCTGAGTAACCCCTCACCCCTGCCTTTTTGCCAAAACGACAGGTGGCATGCTGTTGAAGCTGACAGCAGTACCTGGTGGGAACTGGGTTCGGGGAGGATGAGGTTACTCGGCACAGGGGGACCTAGGTTTGGCTACTCTGCACATGGGCACCCTAGTAAATCCGAACACAGGAAGCAACAACTGTAATGTCCAGAACAAGGAATGTGATTCTTCAGTGTGGCTTTTATTCACATACTAGCTGAACAAACAAAGCATAGACGGACCCCATGGGGCTACATTTCCTGGTAATGCAGATTAGAGACTACAGAACACTTTATCACTATTTCCAGCCCTCAGGCTCTGAACCCACCAGGCTCACAGCCCGGACTTGCACGCAGCTTTGGGTACACAGCCTGACTTGTACACACTAGGGTTTTCCCCACGGGCCCTGCTCCCCTGCCGCCATGATCCACAGTCCATTGGAAGAATGAACCAATTATGAGTGGCTCCCCACACCACACTAGAGTCTGCGACTCTTAGAGAATTTTCCTTACAATCCGTCTGGGTACTTCCCCCATCACTGGCCAAGTGCCTGAGGCAAAGTAGAAAAACCATAGCAGAAATCTGTAGAGGTGGACCTGGTCACTAAAGATGGGGGGCCACCAACCTCCAGCTCCCACAGCCCATACCCGGCCATTTCTCTGGAAAACTGAACAATTTCTTTGCTGAAGTTCTAAATGTAGATTAAGGGTAGACATTTGTCACATCTCCTCTACATACTATTTGCATCTCACAACTGTCTGGGATTTGACACTATTACTTGCTTGGCTCATTTCTCTAGGCTTCCCAATATGTAGTTCAATCCCTAGATTTTCACACAAGTCCCAGGGTGAAGAAAACATATGCCCTTTTAGCCAGAGCAGACACTCACCCTTAAGTTGCAGGTGCCCCACAGGCGACTCACAAATCTTCCATCTTCCAAAATAAATCCTGGACTAAACAGGTAGCTTTTCTTCCACTTAGCAGAATTAAGGGATTGCCCAGGAATCTGCTGGGAATCTTACCCCAGAGAGAGGGCACTGAGACCCGAAAACAGCAGTCTCCACCACTTGAGTACAACTTCCTCCTCCAAGCCAAACTGCAGACTCTCACTTGAAAACTCCCAACGTTCTATCTAACTCCCTTTGCTGCAGATTCCAATGTGGCTATGCAGCTGCTAAGTTCTATTGGTGATGTCATCCCTCAGTCTCAGCTGAGACTGAGAACAAGTGAGACAGTGTGAAACCCATTTAACTGGAGTTTCACAAGCTGCCTTCCTGCCTCCCACTAGGTCTTACTGGGATTCTAGTACCCCGGGTAACAAGGGTTACACCTGCATATATTCGCACATCCCGGGCTGAATATCAGGATGTGCACGCATATGCATAGACACCGCTCCCGCACTTGTGCCGCGCATACATTACTAGTGCGCCCTGGGCGCATTGGGATTCACGTGGAGCAATTTCCCTTTGAATATCGCGCCCGAGTGCATCGGTGGGTTCGCGCTACTTATTCTTGTCTTGCCATACACGAATGTCCACCCAGTGCATACACAAGGATTGAAGGTTGGTCATCAGTGACACCAATTGTGCGGATGTTTGCAGTTGCCCTCCATATGATTGAGAAATGCTTGAATTTTTTTTTTTTTTTGCCAGCCTCAGCCTTCCTGGCTTGCCTCTGGCTTCCTCCATGTCTGACGACTCCTTGTTCAGGCTCAGCCAGCGAGATCCCAGATTAATATTTGGTGATAGTGGAGCATGGCGGACCTCCCAGCGCTATTGCTGTAATAGTGTGTAGTGGAACGTCGTTGTTCACTGAAATCCAGCGCTCTCAAAATGCTGTTCTGCTGCACTAGTGACATCCGTGAGTGCAGCAGAACCAAAAATGACGTCCGTGGGGTTCTGCTGCAGTCGCGGACGTCACACATGATATCCTCGAGCAACAATCTGACAGTCTTATTTTAAAAAGATGTAGTATTTTTTTTTTTTTTTTTTTTTTGAGGCAACGACGTTCCACTCATACAGAACAGTGCATGCTTACCATTTAACGGCAATGATGTCATACTGCAGCAGAACCACTTGGAACCCTGGCACATTGTTGCTTTCCTCTATTTAATTCTGTGGTGACAGTATTCTAGACTCTCTAGAGACTTTTCAAGTCAGTTTCAGTATGAAAAAGGAAAAAACACAAAGCACACGTTTCACATAGTACTACTATACACTATAAAAACTACAGGATCAGCAACTTTATGCACAACCTGTGTGTTTTGTCACCTCGGGGTTCTGATTCCCATGGACCTCTCGAGCTTCGCTCTCGAGGTCAAAGGGAATCAGAACCCCTCTGTGGCAGAACACAATGGTTGTGCATAGTTGCCCATCCAGTGTACCCTATATTGTGGTAATGTGTGCCTTTGACTGCTGCCAGCAGTACAAGAAAAAGAAGGCATTTGTTGAAATCACAGCAGAACTACGTAGTGGCGTATTGCACATGACCACAAAAAAATAATTCATGGGGGGGGGGGCACAGCCCACCAATTACCTTCATGAAGGCACAAATGAGAACTGCCTGTGTCATGCCCGCTTGGTTCCAGTTGGGTTAATGGTTCCTGGAGCCTTCTGCGCATGCTTGGATCGACCTAACGCATGTGCAGAACACAAATTATAGGGATTGGAACAAAACCCCCATGGCTGTCATGCCAGTTCGGTTCCAGCTATGGAACTGATTCCTGGCCCTACTAATTAAAATTTTGATTACAAGTAACTGGAATGAAACTCGCAAGGCTGTGCCTGATTAAAGGACCCGGAATGAAACCAGTAAGGATGTTGTGCTAGTTCGGTTCCAGTTAATTTGATTCCTGGCCCTATTTAAATTTTGTTTCGTTTTCACGACCTGCTCTGCCACTCCACTCAGGAGGACTGCTGGATGAGAACTATGGGGTTGGGAGGTCTGGAGAAAGCTGTCCTCCCATGGCTTTGTCTTGTGGTCAAACTATGGAGGAACCATACCCCAATGAGTAGAGACATAAGGGATGGTTTACAGTACCCAGGTACAAGGCTGGGTAGTCATCCATTTACACAGGAGCCCCAATGAAATCAATCAGACTGCTGATCCTCGGATTACTGCACTCAGTAAATTTTGAAAGACTGGTCTTTTGAACCATTAGACTTGGGAAAATAATTTTTTTAATGAAAAATTATTGTCCGATCAGAATTAACAATACAGTTCTCGTGTGGATACTTGTTCATATATGTCAATAATACTGTATGTTGTTAAAACAACAGAGTGATAAAATTGTGTTCCATTTAATATGTTTATATCAATGTGTTGTATATCAGACTTGGCAGTATTTCAACTTTGCTGACTCCAAGAGCAAGAACCCCATCCTTACATTAGAGGCAGGTGGTTGTTATCATATGTGGCTAGTAATGGAGTAGTGCCATGATACCATCCTCTATGGATGAAGCTGGGGGGCGGTGAGCTTCAGATAATATATTGATATGCAGGTAGCATTGCCTGTCCATGTGCCCTTGATGTTTAATCACCTTATGGGCGCAGGCAGTGGTTCAGCTTGGATGCACGAGGTAGGGGGTCCAGCTGAGATAGGCAACCAGGCACCACCAGAAGGGTGCTGCATTGCCAGATGTACTCTTGAATGCTCAGCAGGGGTGGACACGTGCTGCCCCTGTCCATCAAGAGTCTGGCTGCAGGATTTGGGGTATGGGTACAGTAGACCCCTGAGGTATGCTCCCAACTGGAACCACCACCCTCTACTGCCTTTTTTCTAACCAGTCTCCACTCATGTGACTCTTCTCTTCATCTAAGTCCTCCCGCTGTTTGAGCAGCCTCCTGTGCCAAGCAGAATCAAAGGGTTGCTGAAGTCAAAGTCATCGAATCTACTGCCTGGCCTCTGTCCACCTCCCTATGTACACAGTCAAAAACACATCAGGTTGGTCTGGCACAGTCTTTCCAACACAAAACCATGCTGTTTGCAGTTTTGTAGACCATTATCCTCTAAGTAGGTCACTAGGTTTCCCTTCACAATGGGCTCCAGATGAAAGTGCAGCATTGTGCACGCTCATGGAGTATGCAGTATTCAGGCTGTCTCATCGGGGTAGTTAAATGGAGAAAAAATCCTTAGTAGGCAGGATGATCCATCGCCCCCTATTTGTGCACGGTTGAGTGCCAAGGGTGGACTGTGGTGAAGTCAAGTTGGGGGGTCGGAAGCAATGGAGGGGAGGTGGAGCAGGGGTAGTGGAGTATGGAAAGAGTGCTGATCCGTGGTGAATTATGGAATTGATTTAGGGGCAGTTGGAAGGATTGCAGAATGGGCAAGGCAGGAGGCTGGTGGGGCTAAATGAATTTGGTGTACAGAACTGTGACCATAAAATGTGAGGAGTCGAAAGCACGAAAAAAATGATGGATGGACTAAATGGGTGAATAAAATTTGTAAATAGGTGAGATGGGAAGTGGGTTGTAAAAGCGTGTTTGTAGTTAGGTGTAATTTATGACGCTCTGCCACCTGCTTATTATTTTTTAAATTGTGATATAAATATATGGTACGTGAATGCTTAGAAACAAAACAGCCTTGCAGTAGTAATGGTGACCTCTACCCCTAAAGGTGATAGTGTGCTGAAGCAGCAGGCTGTCATAAAACTGGCCAGTGGAAGACTTCCTTCCAAAATGCCAGGTGATAAGACATCGTAAAATATTCCTTTTGAAGCCGAGACCAAGTATGAATTTTATGATCCTGAGGGAACAGACAACATTTTAACAGACTTTCGTTAAAGTCATAAAACTGGGATCATTTTGCCAGCAGAGGGAAATCAAAGGAAACTGCTTTGATCAAAGAGTTTTTTATATATATATATATATAATTTTTTTTAATTGGTAAATGCTCATTTCCAGCTGGCAGAAAAATATCCTTTTTGAATATTCCTACTCAGATTACAGAGTGGTCACAGGTCTGACAGTGACCTCATGGGTGCTGTGACCTCACAAGGAGGTGGGGAAATGGATTTTCAAATTGTTCAGCATCTGAAGAAAAAAAGGTTTTTATCTCTGGACTCTTAGGAGGAGTGAGACACACTTGGTCTCTGGACTGAAAACAAAGCACTTTTGAAAGACATGATTCAGCTAGAACTTTAAAGTATTCAGGCGTTTGTTTTTTTTATTCTATAATTTCCAATTTAGTTCTGATTGTAAGTATTTATGTTATATGTTCTGAGTTTTGTATTTTATGTATTTTAAATTTTAGTAAACACTATTTTCCTTGAAATTCTGCCTGTGCCTTCTCAGTTTCTTTTGCATGTGAATGCTGGAAAAGTGTTAATAATTCTGACAACTGTTAAGTGCTCAAGAAAAGGCGTGTTGCTATTTTGCTAAAGGTAAGAATATACTTAGGTTTCATATTGAGTCACAAAGGGTACATTTGGGAACCTGGCTGGGTGCCACTGGGTGAAGGTTGTTTGCATCCCCAAAGAATACATATCTGAGCCGGTTAGCTAGGTGTGCTGGTGAAAGGTTCACGCTTGACCCCCAGGACTCAAGGCTAGTAGGTGATTCAGACCCAAAACAGACAGGAGGTTTACCATGTTTGTCTCCTGTTCACACTGTTGTGCTTCGAGCTTGGCACTGTGGGAGCAGAGGGCCTGACCTGCGGAGTGCGTTTGTGACATAATGCATGCCAGAAATGATCCAAGACTGGGACCTGATGATCCCATGGTACATGCTGTGCTGGAGTCATAAGGGAATGGGTGGGGCTCAGGTAGGTCAAATCAGTTTGTGAGCTGGCAGTCAGATTGGCTACTAACTTTCAAAATCTGGTTGCTATCCTTTTTAAGGTCTCTAAAACCACTTTGTAGGCAGATGGCCAAGTTGGCCAATTACTTTCAAAATCTGGTAGCCAAACCAATTTTTTTTTTTAGCAGCCTTTGACCACCTGGCTACCTGATTTGTCCCATCCTGGTGGGACTAGCTATTATGTAAGGGAGGAATACTGTATACCAAGGAGGAGGTATTTTATTTTTATTTTATTGCAATCTTGGATTAACACCTTGAGAACAAGTTCATTATATCGGTTCCACACCAGATTTGAGTCAAAACAAATATGTTACAGGAATTGGTATTATTGTTACAGATACAATACTTGAAGGTAACAGGGTCAGGTTGGGAGTTGTGTATAGACCACCATCTCTGGCTGAGGGCACAGTGTATCTGAGAAGAAAATGATGTCTTTGCTGGCCCATTGGGCGCAGAGGCATAGCTGCCGTCTGCGGCTATCCAGACCGGGTTCAGGAGCGGATTTGGGAGTCAGAGGGCAGGGAGTGGGATAGACCGTCCACTGGACTGCTTTCCTACTGTGGGGGTTGGGATTGAGTGTCCAGCGCAATCGGACCCTTAAGCGAAGGCCAGAGTTACCCTTGTGATCGGCGCAGCATGTCACGAGGCGGGGCAGGCGGGCCATCGTGCATTCTCCCACCTCTGAGGTTATCACAGCACCAAAAATGCTGGCTCCCACTAATGAGCCAACCAGCTGCCATCCCTCCTGGCCACCCCAAGTCGCCCACTCGGGAAGTGGTAAGCCCTGGTATGAGGGGCAGCTTGCCGTAGCCTGGCGAGCCCATTGAGCAAAAATCAAATAAAAAAAATGATTTTCGTGTACATAAGGGAGACATGGAACTGCAAGGATAAGATTGCAAGGATCAGGAATGATGGTGGGTGTGCAGAGAAGTGGGTAGTCCAGGTGGAAGCACACAACCGCTTAGACCGAAAGGCCCTTATTAGCTGGCAATTTCATATGTTCATATATGAGGGGGAAGGGAGTGAGGGGCTGCTGCAGTATAAGGGCTGCTAGCTGCGCAATTGAACAGACGATAGTCCATAAGGCCTTTATCTGATGGCAATTCTGTATGATTGTAAGTTTAATGACTACTTCTGCTTAATGTTTACCAGGGAGAAGCATGAGACAGTGCCTCAGGGAAAGGAGGGTGTGGACACCGCGGGTGAGGGGAAGGGGCAGAGTTAATGGATGGGGTAATCCAAGTGGGTAGGGTGCTAGATGGCTAAGGCGCTGTGGGTGTCAAATGTATCTGGCATAAACGGCATGCACCCCATGGTTCTGAGGAATTGGCAGAGGACATGGCAGAGCCATTGGCAGACTTGTTTAGTACCTCCATTGAAATTTTTAAATTTTTATTTTTAGTATGCTTTTTTCCTTGACTTCCTCTAACCCCACGAGTGAGGTTTGAGCTGCTGCAGCAACCAACCCCCACATACTCGGGGCTGCCCCCCGAATGGGTCCACCAGTGGCGGAGTTAGGTGGCCAGAGGGGTCGGCGCTTCAGCCGACTCATTAGCAGGGAGCCCAGATTTTTCCAGGGTTTTTCAGGAATGGGGACATGCAATGACAGCCAGCGTCCACCCCGACCCCCCCTTGCGTGCAGGTGCTGGAGCACTTGTGATACTCCTAGCCTCTGCTGGGGGTCCACGTTGCACGCGACACTTAATCCCCCTCCTCCTGGAGCAGGAGAGCAGTCCTGCAGATGCTCAATCCTACTCCCCTCGGCCAGCCCTCCGATACCCGGATCCAACCCCAAACCTGGGTCGTTGTCATGCAGACAGCCACCATGCCTCTGCACCAGCAGGCCAATACCTCGCTTGAAATTTGGTGCGTACCCTAGTATTGGATGATGTCACATGTGGTTCTCCATAAAAGTGGTCACAATCACCAGCCCAGTAGCACAGAGGGCTGAGACACTAGCGCTTTACCTCGCGCTACATCATTGACCCGGGTTAGGAGCGACCTCGGGTGCTGGCTGGGGAGGAGGGCTGAGGCGGGATTGAGCCATGGCTCTGCCCTCCAAGTGGTGGATGCCCGCCGTCCGTAGTCCTGCTCCCACCAAGTGGAAGTCTGATGGGCACGTGGCGGTAATGGTGGTGACAGTAGTTGGGGAGGGGTGAAAAGGCCCACCGGATCCTGGCGTATACGCGCTTTCCACGCGCGCATACATGCATGTGTACGCAGTGGCCCCGGGTAGGGGAACAAAATACCAGAAAATGAAACAACCTGTATATGGGGAAAAAAAAGTGGTCACAATGGATATACTAAGAAATTGTATGCCAGTTAGATTTACAACCATTTTTAAGAAACATATTGATATCTTTAATAATGGGCTAGTAACCTTTCTAGAGGAGAATGGCCTCCAGGACAAAATATGGCATGGTTTTGTCTATGGCAGATCCTGTCAGACCAACCTGGTTGACTTATGATCGTGTGACTAGGGCACTCGACAGTACCCAAGCGGTGGACGTCATGTTTCTGGACTTCAGCAAGGCATTTGCTTATGTGCCACACAGGAGGCTGATTGGCAAATTGGGATACCATGGAACAGGGGAGGAACTGGTGAATTGGGCCAGGAACTGGCTGCAAGACAGGTAGCAGATGGTACTTTGGTGGGGGGGTGGCTCAAATACAATAGCTGTAACCAGCATAGTACCACAAGGCTCAACACTTTGCTCAGTGTTGGTTGGCATTTGTATACCAACATATCAGATGGAATAAAGAACAGGATCAGCCAATTTGCATATGACACCAAAATCAGTGTGGAAGTAGATGACACAGAAGAGGGGTTGGTCTGGAGGATGATCTAACTAAGCTTGTGCACTGGTCAGAAAATTAGCAACTGGTGCTCAAAGCAAAGTGGCAAATTCATGCATTTGGTAGCAAGGAATTACTGTTGGCTTGTGGGGGGGGGGTTCAGTTATTTAAATAGGATGAGAAAGATCGTGGGTGATGACAACATGGTAAATGAACCACTCAGCACAGTGCATGAAAGCGGCAGTTTAAAGGTACTAAGATTCTGCGGTGTATTGCCAGGGGAACCACCTACGGGGGGGGGGGTAATTCTGTCACTGTATAGGTAATTGGTGTATCTCGTGCGTTTTTGAAACCCGCCATTACTTTCACCCCCTTTACCTTTGTTGGAAGGTTGTTTTATGAATGCACCACTCTTATAATAGGTGTGTCTTCATTTCTCTTCTTAACCTTTCCTCACTACAGCGTCATAGCATGTCACTTTGTTCTAGAGTTCCTTAAAATACTAATCTCCTGTACATGGTTAGTGATCATGATGTATTTAAAGATCTATATCATTCATATTCCCTCTCTCACTCGTTTGCTCCAGTGTATACAGAGTGAACTCCTTTATCCTCTCTTTGTATGGATTATGATGCAGACTCTGCACAATTTTAGTAGCCTTCCTCTGGACCATATCTTCTCTATGTTCTTCCTAAGATATGGTCCCCAGAACTGAGCATCTTACTCAAGGTGTGGTCTTACTTGTGATCTATGTAGTGATAATACCACCTATCTCTTTCTGCTGATGACATCCTTTACTTTGCACATCAGCATCACACTTGCCCTCCCAAATGCCTAGTCACATTGGTAGGACACCTTTGGGTCATGTTATATGATTGCCCCAGTTCTCTTTCCTGCTTGGTCATTGCATCCCTCCACGTATTTTGTAGGTGTCAAGTGTTGCACAGTTGGTAGTACATCCGCCTCTGGACAAGAAGGTCATGGGTTCTCGTTCCACACTGGGATTGGACTCGTACCTAACACGCTGGCATCCGAATGCAGTATTAGGGGGGTGCTGTACTGCTGTGGTGTGCCGTCATTTTGATGAGACGTTAAACCAAGGTCACTTCTACCCATCCTGGTTCTGTCCTGGTGGGTGTCCACATGGAAGTAAAAGAACCCAGGGCACTCTATGCAAAGAGTAGGGGACATTCCCGATCTCCTAGCCAACATTCCCATAAACCGGATCATGCAGTTGTCCAGGCTGTGTGTTTGTGTTGATGTGCGATGTGGCCATCACTACGCATTCAGTCACTTCACTACCAGTTTAGCATTACTTGTAAAGCTCTTTGGGATACACTGTGTAAAAAAAGCGCTATATACATGCTGATTCTTCTATCCCACTCATTGAATTCTGTGACCGAAGTGTTGCCATTCCCTTGAAATCGCTTCCCATTTTTTCAGAACCCTGCCCGTCATTTCCACCCTCCCAGATTGTCCACCCTGTTGCAGATCTTGTTATCCACAAAGAGGCAGGCCTTCCCTTCCTGCTCCTCTTGTATCACTAATAAAGACATCGAAGAGGTCTGGTCCACACTGAACCCTGAGGTATCTACTGGTCACCCTCCCTTCCTCAGAGCATACTTAGATTCCCACCACCCTATATTTCCTATCACATAATTAGATTTTAACCTGGATTACCTCCTTGTTTCCCACACCCATGCTACTCAGCTTGCTTACTATTCTCTTATGTTGAACAGTGTCGAAGGCCTTGCTGAAGTCCAGGTGGGCCATGTCCACTGTACCACCCTGATCTAGCTACTTCGTCATCCAGTCAATGAAATCTTTCAGATTTGTTTGGCTTGACTTCATCTCTATGAACCTATGCTGCCCAGGGTCCTGTAATCTATTGAATACGTGATGTTGGGTGCTGTCATTGGGACTTCCTGGTGGGTCTGAATATCAGTGCTGCAATGTCTTGTAATTGTGTTAGGTTAGAGCCAAGGTACTCATCTGTACTATATAAGGCACTGCAGTGTAGGGGGAATCCAGCACAGAAATTAGTATGGGGACTAGATGAATAACAATGTGGCACACTAGCGAAGGTTGCATGAGATGGTTTGGCGGCAGGGGAAGGGGGACTGGTTCTGGGGATAGGAAAACTGCAGACAATCCAGGATGGGAGGAATACTGGGTTGCAAAAGATGTGGGCGACTCTCTGAACGGACGCATTATGGAAGACAGGTGGGTGTCCAATTTGTCACATGCTGAGGAGTCTGGAAGCAGAAGTACAGTGGTTAGGAATGGAGTTAGCGAGGAGTGGGGGATGGAGAGGGGTAAGTCAGGCGAGGGCAGCAGGGAAGGGGCAGGACTAGGGTAGAAGATTGTGGCAAAGCAGTGGACAAATCAACTGTTAGGGGCAGGGAGCATATCAGAGGGGCTGATCAAGCTGAGAATATGCATGTCTGGGCTGTTTCAGAAAGCAGGTGCAAGGAAGCTAGGATGATGCGGGGGCACGAAGGTGATGGGGTCAGGGTCTTAGCATTGGATTACTAACTCCTGAATTGAGTCAGATGGGAAAGCAAGGGGAGCAGCATAGTTGAATATGGGTGGAATCGTATCTGGCCCAACAGCTGATAGGGTAGGACAGTTTATGCTCAATTATTCAGTGGGGAATAAAATATAAGGTATCTGATTGGTCGGATGACACTTTGTTGGGTAATTTTGAATAACTACTGCATAGAACTACAGCTGACCACACATCACAGAATGTGCAAACTTGGCGGATTGCACTGTCGGGTTGGTAAGGTATAGGTTCGATGAACTGGTGAAGTGTGAGGAAGTAGGGAGATCAGCAGCCTTCTCAGAAGTGCTCCCAGTACCCAGGGAAAGCACAGATAGGAGCCAGGGTGATTGACTTCGGAAAGGCTGACTTTGTTAAGATATGAGAAAGTTTGGAGTGGCTCCTAGCAGGAATTCATCCGCACTAAAATCCATAAATTGGTTTCCGGATGGGTATCATATTTCAGACTGCTTTCCCTGCCTCCATTTGTTCATCCTGATACATTACCTTGTCCATCTCCCAATTTGTTCCCTGTGTTTCCTGAAGGCCATCTTTTTTGCCCTTACCTTCCCTGCCAACCTTTGAGAACCATGGTGGCTTACTCCTCCTCCTCCTCCTCCTCTTGTTTACTTGTGTAATGCAAAGGTTTGTCACCTCCACTATGGCTCCTTTCAGAGGGTCCCACTGCTCATCCACTCCTACCATCTCCCCACCCCTCTTGTCCCTCACTGCCCGTATGCTTGAGACATATTTTCCTACTTAGTAACAGGGTACAGGATGTCCTTCTCTGGCAGAGGCAGCAGCTGGATGCAAAATCCACATCTGGCAGATTGAAATCACCACCCTTTATTGGAACAACCCCGCTCTCTTTGACTGTTTATGCATGTTAAGTACTTAAAGGTGTCTATCATATCCCTCTTTTTCTTCTCTCCTCCTCACAGTACTTGTGGGGTTCCTGGCTTCGTGCCTAACAGTCACCTTTCAAGATAACATTAGACGTTGTCTAAATATTTTACACTTAGGACAACAAGCTAGGGATCAGCAGGTTGCCATCGTCATTGATGCGGAGAAAGCGTTGACTGCTTACAATGGGACTGTTTGCAGGAAGTACTAGATACATTTGGGTTTGGTAAAGAATTTTGTATTTGGATCAGGGCACTCTATTGCCAACCTCAAGCGAGGGTGAGGGTGCACAGCACGATCTCTAACACTTTAAGTATACAAAGGGGAACCTGTCACGGTTGTCCTCTATACCCTTATTATTTGCTCTGAGTATTGAGCCCCTTGCTGAGCTTATCAGATCACACCCAGTTTTGGAGGGAGTACGGGTGGGGGGGGGGAGGACAACAGAATTTCCCTTTATGCAGAGGATACCATGATATACCTGGGAAACCCAATGAGGACATACCCAATATTAGCACAGATCCTTGACACTTATGGCTGTCTCTCAGGTTTTAAAATTAACAATGGTAAAACTGAAATACTGATGATTAACGGGCTAAGACTCCAGATCTTATACAATTGCTTCCCTTCAGATGGGTCTCCACATCCATTCGGTACTAGGAATATATATCCTACAAATTTGAGGTGGATCAAGGTGAACTATGGGAAACTTATAAAAGAGGTTTTCATGGACTTGAAGCAGTGGGAACTTCTGCCGTTGACTTTGATGGGTTGGATTGATATGATCCGATGAACATACTGCCAAGATTTCTATTTTGTTCAGTTCCCTCTGATTCAAGTTCCCCTCACACTGGAAGATTTATATAGCTTTGCACCGCTTTTTGTGGGTGAGACGCAGGGCGAGGATAGCCTGGGGCACTTTGCTTCGACCCAAGATACAGGGAGGTCTTTACCCAATTAAAAAAATTTTTATTTAATGGCTCAGAAGGTTCCATGGGTAATATACCATTCACGAGACACTCAGAATGTCCGGTTGGGGATGAAAATGAACAGTGACCTTGAAACACACCCACTCATAGAGTTTACAAACACTCAAGCCAAATTGAGGAAAAGTAAATAAAAAAAAAACACATGGCAGGAACAGTTATATAGAGTGTGGGGAAAGGTTAAAACAAGCTTAGGCCTAAATAATACATTAACAACTAACACAGAAATAGTAACCAGTTTCCTTTTCCTCCTAGCAAGACCACTCATTTGCTAGATGGAGGTGGCTGGGCCTGATTTATTACAGTCAGTATATAAAGCAAAACTGGGTTAAATCCTTTCAAGAAGGTCTTCCAGTGATGTCATCTGACATGGTGGAAGTCTGAAACGGAGGTCCAGGCCTGTTTCTCTAATCCTCAGCAATCCGTCACCCCCATAACGATTGGAACTCTTAGAGCATCACAGCACACCTGATATGGCATATAAACAAAATTGAGAAAAGGAAAAGAAAAATAACAATCCAGCCAAAATGAAGCAGTTAACTTTGGCGCTGACATCAAAAGCTTCTGGACCTACAGCACACATTCAGAATCATCTATGGACTCAGAACAGGAGGGCGACATGCTACAGCTGAAAACAGAAAAAAGCTTTCCATAAAATACTAAAAGCTATCGACAAAGTGGAGTTCTCTTTAGCTGAAGATATGTTAACCTGGATAAGAAAGTGTCGAGCAATGCTTCTCAAGTGGCAGAGATCCCAGAGGCACAAGAAACCAATGATCACCTTGTTCTCTATTTGCTGCAGCGGGACTGTAAAATACAGAATAAACTTGAAGACCTGGAAAACAGGTCTTGCCAAAATAACTTTAGAATCCATGGCGTAGCAGAGGAGGGCTATGAAACACTGGGAGACTTTATCCTTTTATCTCCTGAAATCAGTGCTTTCTCTTCTGCTGGACATACCCTTGAACATTGATTGAGCACATTGCTCATTAGTTCCGAAGCCTTCCTCTCCCAATACCCACCCAAGATCATGGGTGATTCCGAATGTTTCATTATCAAACAAAAAGCAATCCTGCAGGAGGCCTGGTGTCAGAGAGATTTAAAATATAAAGAAGCAAGAGAATTTTTCGATCAGTACTACTTGCCTACCTTACAAGCAGAATGGCAGAGGATCCAAGGGGCAATTCGGAGATCAGGGAAAAAGAACATCAAGGCTCACCTGAACTTTCCAGCCAAAATTAAAATATTTCTGGAAGAAGGTCCCAAGGTCTTCAATTCATTACTGGAAGCTGGAGCCCTTTTAAAAGAATGAGGTATCTCCCTTCTGGATTTTGAGACTCACCTCCTTGAGTGTAAACTAACAGAAGGAGCTTGGCAAGTTGTGTCAAGAGGCCAAAAGCGATCACCACCTGGAATACTTCCTTCGGTGCTATTTAGAGACATGGCTAAGATCTTCAAGCTTGCAGACCAAAAACTGGCAACAAAATCAACAGAGCCAGTCTTGCAGCAGTCTTCTAAGAAATGAGTACACTTTAATTATTTCTCTCTGGCTTAATCGTTCCCTGGTTAGTTTGGGAAATCAAGCACCACACGCATTTAAGGGGGTCTCAGTAAAATACTCTACAATCATGACCCCTTGTTTTCTGAACTGGTATCTGGGCTCAACATAGTTTATGAAGGGTGCCTACCTGGACTTTGGCTTATATTTTTTCTAAGTTCACTGCCAAAAATAGCAAAGCGAAAAAGTGCAAAAGCAATACAGCACCTCATTTAACTTTCTAATTCTTGACTCACAAGCTCCTGGAATGGACTGACCCTTACCTTTGGATTCTAATGATGGTTGCATGTGTCTAGGAGAAAAGACAGAATAAAGTTCGGTCACAACACACCCTCAGATGGGAACTCATAACCAGGGAACTGTAAATAAACTGAGGGACCTTTTATTCTACTCACTAGTTGGTATCCAGTCTTTCCACTAGAAGGAACTCTAACCTTTGAATTTGCTTTGGAATAGGCTGGAGAAAGAAGGAGAGTATTGCTTAATTTTGTTCACTGTTTACTTCTTACCAGTCTAGATATTGCTTAAACAGAACAGCGTTCTTGAAAGTAAAAGAAGTGCTGTCATACTACAGTTAAGAAATGGGGAGGGGGACACTAAAGAATATGTATACTGAAGACAAGATAGTTGGAACTGTTCGGGAGAGGGAGAGTGGGTCTGGGAAGAGGGTGCAAGGTTGACTTTGCAGCCCTGTGCAAAAGCAGAATAAGGGAACCTAACTTCTGCTCTCCCCACACTGGTTTGGTGCCATTTACAACAGTGGACAGCGCTGTAGCTCTAGGGCTGGATTGTTGCTGACACGTGCCTCTACTTCATCAGAGGCTACTTGGCTTTCTGCCTTATTTCAGTGGGACATATCCTTCCTTTTTTCCCTAAATACCCTGGAAGTGAAAGTAGTAAATCATTCTATGTTTTCACAGGATAAGAATGTTAAAAGTTTTAAAAATTTACTGTTGGTTTGTTGTTTTGTTTGCAAGGTCACGGTTGACCTTTTTTTTTTTGCTTTTGAGCTTAATTCCAAAGCACCTGGGGTCAATATACTAATGCTGTCAATTTACCATCAGCGGGGCTTGGGAGAGTGACTGGAGACTCTGAGACCCCCCCCCCACTGTTGTTTTAATATACAGTCATTAAAAATAATTTCCTATAATGTCAAAGGGATAAACTCCCCGATTATAAGGTAAAAGTTATTAGCAGAACTGCAACACCTTAAATGTGATATTGCCTTTTTACAAGAAACCCGGTTGTCAGAATCAGAGCATCTTAAACTTTGAAGGCAATGGGTGGGGCAGGTAATTGTGACTTCCCATCCAAGGGCTAAAAGGACAGGGACAGCAATATTAATAAAAAGAAACACCCCTTTGACATACCGCCCATCCATTGATGTTTCAGAGGTGACTATTGTTAAAAGTCTCTGGTCACATTCAGGGAACCCCAGTTCACCTTATTGCATTATATGTGCCTAATGTCAATATCGCTTTTTATTTTTTGAAAGAAGTCTTCAGTAAAATAGCAGAATTGGATGCAGGACAGATTACGTTGGTGGGGGGGAGGCTTCAACACGGTCCCATCTATGAAGATGGACCGCTCTTCCACACGTATCTACTCAGATCATAGAGACACTAGAATGCTGAATGCTCTTAGTTCTGAGATGGGCCTAGTAGATATTTGGAGGCAATTACATCCAGGGGAGAAAGACTTTACATTTTACTCACCCATCCATCACACATACTCTAGAATAAACCTCTTTTATGCTAACCAAACAGATTTATACACAATTAGCAAAGCCGACATTCATAATGTAACCCTCTCGGACCATTCTATCTCTATGCGACTATCCCTTGGGAAGCAGAAATAAACAATCTATTTGGAGACTGAATGTCTCTCTGCTCAATGAAAAGCCGTTCGTTGAGCAGATCTCAAAAACATGTACAGATCTCATGTCTACAGATCCCCCACCCCAAACCACATCTCATCTACTGTTGTGGGATTCCATGAAAGCGGTGGTTAGAGGAGAGATTATCAGTTATGCCTCAACCATGAAAAAAAATAGCCCAGCTGACGCATAGTACGTTATTAGCCAAATTATACAACTTAGAAAAAAAAACATAACGAAAATCCGAAAAAATCAGGACTATATGCAGAGCTTATGCAGGTCCGAGGAGAACTAAAGGCTTTAGAAGACAAGAAAGCGGGAAGGTAGGCTGAGGTATACGAATCAAAAATATCATGAGGTGAGGGGGAAAGCAACTAGGTTTTTAGCCTTTAGACTAAGGAAAATGCAAGCAGAGAGGCACATTCCCTTTTTGAAAGATAGGCAAATACCAAACAAAATATGGACAAGGCCAAGGGACATTGCATCCCAATTTCGACAGTTTTACCAATATCTTTACAGAAAGGAGGGCTACAGTGGGGATATTGCCTCAGCTACAAAGAAGTTTCTGACCACTATAAATCTTCCTAGGTTATCAGATCAACATAGTCAATATTTGAACACCCCCATAACGGACTCGGAGGTCCAGAATGTGATTAAATTACTGCCATTGGGGAAAACTGTGGGCCCAGATGGCTTCAGTGCTGAGATTTACAAGAAACTCTGTAAAACTCTAGTACCCATCCTAACAAAGGTCTTTAATGCATGTCTAGAGGAAGAAAAGTTGCCAGATTCTTGGAATGAGGCGTTAATTGCAGTCATACTGAAACCTGACAAAGATAGACATAAATGTGACTAATTTAGACAAATTTCATTATTAAATCAGGACCTTAAGATCTTAATGAAAATCTTGGCAAATTGGCTAAAAAATTATTTTACCTTATTGGTACATGCAGATCAAACTAGTTTCATTCCACACAGGCACAATAATGTGAGACAACTCCTTAATGTTTTAAGATATAAATCAGATACAGCACAGCTGGCAATTTTCCTTGATGCCAAAAAGGCGTTTGAACGCCTTAATTGGTCCTATTGGTACAAACAATGAAGCATATGGGAATACGGGGCAACTTCCTAAACTGGGTATCCCTGTGTTATCAAAAGCTCTAAGTAAGAGTTACAGTCAATGGTTCAATTTCAGAGAAAGTAGATATTAATAGGGGAACAAGGCAGGGGTGCCCATTATCCCCCATCCTTTTTGCCTTAAGTATGGAGCCCCTGGCCCAGGCTGTAAGAGAAGCCATGGATATAAAAGGGATTCAGGTGGACCAAACTCAGGCAAAAATATCGCTCTATGGAGATGACACCCTTATATACCTTGAGAACCCTGAAAGATCCCTCCACCCATTGCTTAAACTACTAAAGGACTTTGGTAAAATATCGGGATTCAGGGTGAATATGGAGAAAACGGAGGTGCTGAAAGTGGGGACACCCTTACACCTCAGGCTAAAAAAATCCCATTCCAATGGGTTAAACAAAAGGTGTGATATCTGGGAATTAATGTTACCCACCAGTTAGCTGACATATAAATATAACTATAAGGAGCTTAAAAAATATATATGCAGATATGAATAGATGGAGTAAACTACCCTTGACTCTAGTGAATAGAATAGAGACAGTTGAAATGAATATTTTGCCCCAATATCTTTGTTTGTTTTCCACACTTCCCCTGAGAATTCCTAAAATGGCCTGGAGAGATCATTAAAAAAAAAAAACAACTTTCCAGATTTATTTGGGCAGGTCAGTGCTGCGGATTAGGTAGGCCTTGTTAACCGATCAGAGGAGCAAAGGGGGGAATGGGTTTACCGGATATGCAACATTACTACAGAGCATCGCAGCTAGTTAGTGTTATACAGAAGTTGACTCTGGAGACCAGGGGAGGATGGTATAATATGGAGAAGGAGGCACACCCCCCAGTGTTCCCTTAACTTGTTGCCATGGGTAATTCTCCCTAAAGAACTTAAAAAAATCTCAAACTGCTGGACAAAGCATTCGATGACAGTCTGACTGGAAATTCACCAGTGGTGGGAGATAGTAACACCAGTGCAGCACTATATACCCTTACGGTTCTTACCCAGCTTTACAGCTGCTCAAAATGGTCCTTGTTTTACTCGTTGGTTGCAGAAAGGACTGAGAACATGTACCCAGTTTATCTCAGGTGAGATGATCAAAGACTATGCTACTAAATGACAGGAGTTTCAACTACCCCAATCTGATTTTTTCGATACTTACAGTGTCGTCATTATATCCAAACAGTGGTGGGGATTCCAGCCGTAATACCCCCTGCCCCAGCGATTAATTTTACCTACACCAAAAGTCGACTCAGGGATACCCAGAAATATATCACATTTGTATATCAGGCACTGCAAGAAGAGGTGGGAGCTGTTATTAGACAAAATATAGAGAACAAGTGGCTGGAAGAGGCCATAGTTGAGATAGAGGACCTAGAATGGCAAAGAATATGGAAGGGATTCATAAACATCTACCTCCCTGTTTGGAGAATTTAGGTGGAAGGTTGCTACAGATTCTTTATTACCCCAATTATCTCCAACATTATACTTCACACCATCAACTCTGTGTTGATGACAGTGTGTAAAGTAGGATCACATTTCATATTTTTGGAACTGTCCCAACATATGGGAATTTTGGAGAGAAGTGACCCAGAACATTGTGAATATTTTGCACATACAGACTCCACTCACCTTTAGTAACATGGTACTGGGTCTACCACCCCTGAGGTTACCTCAGCAGCAGAGAAATACCTACTCTATATTCTCAGTGTAGCTGCTTTGAAGGTTGTTAACTCAGCACTGGCTTTCTGCTGACACATTAGTACCCTCAAACTGGTTCTCGATAATTAACTCAGTAAAGGAGGTGGAGGCTGTCACTGCTCCATCGAATCTCCGGGTGGATACCTATAATTCCAGGTGGCTCCCCTACTTTGATTTTGTGGATGAAAAGTGGCATTTCAGTTCTAGATCAGTTATTATCTGGTTAAAAAAAAATCTATTAGTAAATGAACTACCCAAATGCACCTGTTCTTCTCTTTTTTATTTTTTCTTGTTGTTACATGTATAACAAGAAAGTTTTCATAAAAGTTCTTAATTAATTACACATTAACGCATATTAAATGGAAATACGGCTACATAAGGTCTGAATACTGTATACAGTATGGATAGTGATAGGATAGGAAATGAAACGAACACTTTGCATTCTTTTAGTTAATAACAGCTTTTATTAATGGACTTTATCACTGATTATGGATGTATTGGACTTGGTACATGTGGTCTCGTTGCTGAACTACTGCAAACATAAGGATGAGTTGAGAAGTACATGGCAAAGACCTCTTTCTAGTTTACTGGGAGCATCTTCCTCTGAGACTGTTAACCTGCAAAAGATTAAGAGACTACATTATAATTTGTATAACAGTCCTGTTATTAACTATTTATGTTTAAAATCTTATTGCAATCATACCTTCATTGAAAGCCATGTATCTATGGTTATGTATCTGTCTCAAGCCATCTCATAATAGAAATTTACAAGTTAAAAAAAATCCTTTCAAGAAATCCAACAAGAACTCCATTTGCCTACCTCCCATTTCTTTAGGTACCTACAGGTAGCTTCCTTCCTTAAACAGGGCACCAACTTAAAATGGTTCAACACCCCTCCCACACCCCATAGAGGACCTAATCATTAAACAGCCCTTCACCTGGGGAGTCGCACCTGATTTCCAAAATGAGCTGGGTCTACAAGAACTCAACTATCACTGAGCCCTTAAAATGTCAAACAGCATGGGTGCAAGAGGCTGGAATAGCCTTCGACTCTGGGGGTTGGCAAGCCACATGGGAGGGGTTTTCAGAACCTCAGCCTTTACTGTCTGGAAAGAATTTAGTTGGAAACTTGTGAGTAGATTCTTCGATACATAGTCCAGAACCAAGCATTACCCCTCATCCTATTTGGTCAAATGCTGGAGAAATTGTGGGATGATGGGCACCCATTGCCATATATTTTGGGAATGCCTGGTGATTTGGTCCTTTTGAGATGAAGTCACTGAGAAATTCAAGGTGATGGTTGGGTGCGTGGACCCCCCTTTCTTTTGAACATATGATTCTTGGAAACCCCCTGAAAAAGAAGTTGTCAAATGCCCAGAAGTCTTTCAGGGGTATCCTGCTGGCGGTAGCAGGTAAGCAATTACTAGAAAATGGCTGAACCCCAATCTCCCAACTTTAACAGAATGGGTAGACATAATTAAAGGTATAGCTAGGGTAGAAATGGTCACCGCAGAGTTACGTTTGCAGAAAGATAAGTTCAGTGGTGTATGGCTGCCATTCATGCATCTAATAGAACTGGAAGGCACCTCAGTGTTATCCCAAAAAAGCCTTTGCATCTTGAGGGAGACATGTCTGCCCTGATTCATAAAATCATGGTTTTACAAGGTCTTCTTTTTCCTCTTGTCCATCCTAACAGAATAAGCAACTAGATTCATGTAAGAAAAGACACCCAGCCAACTGTTGTTTTTATTTGATGTTATATTTTCACTGGTTATGTTTTATTAACTTTATTATGCAGAAATGGAATGATGTGCTGTAATGTACAAGGGGCTGATTGAAATGTGGGATGATGAAATCTACAGGTGGAAGGAAAATTAAGAGCATCTTTGGGACAATTGTTCATTATCACAATGGACTGCCAACTAAAAGGGAATAGAGAGAAGACAATAATTCAGAGACTTTAAGTAATACTATACCTTGACCTCACACTATGTGTTAGAAATAGTACTTTGTGAAACAGCTATACCCTTTTTGTACAAGTATACACAGTTAATCAGTACTCAAGTTTAAAAAAAAGTCATCGTGTTAGTATATACACATATATTTACAAACCAAGTGCCTGTAATAAAGCGTGAAATAAAAAGGTGGCTTGGTGTCAGTATGTTACATTAAGATTTCATGAAAATATGTTTCTTATGATTGCCAGGTGGATCTTTTACTGTGTCTATAAAATGTTGGATCATGACTTGGGGGCGCAATAACTGTGTTATAACTGACCATCTGATACGCATTCAGTGTCGTTCCACATAGGAAATCTGAGAACAAACTGTGCAGTCCTGGACATGAGTACAATGGAGTGAAATATAAAATTGATTTAAGAATGGTAAGATGAGGGCTGTGATCAACGGTGCTAAATAATTATGGATGATACCATGTTGTCTTAAGTATGGTTCCGTTTACTGACAGCTGCCGTCTACATCTATGATGTTGCAGAGGGGGTGGTAATCATGGTGTGACTATTTGCAGGTCTCTTGATGTTTATGCACAGGAATTGCAAATATATTTTTTCTCCCTGTCTAACCATAGTTCGTCAGGTATACTGACACAGTCTTTGTGGATCCACATTCTGCAACAGTCATACTTAATCATTGGCACATCTTGTATTGATGGTAACCTGCATTTGCAGTGAACCTCAACTTTTGAGCTTTTCCTGAAATTGTCTACCCTTCGGTATCTATCGAACAGAAACATTCTCATTTTTAGGGCTGCAGGTAGGTGGGGCCTGCAGCCCTATTGCATCAGCTCTAAAAATGAGCTACAGGATTCAGGCCTTGGAACACTTCCTATGGAGTTTTCAATTGATCCTTCAACCTCTTTGCAGCCCTTCAGTTTAACCCTTACAGTGCTGCAGACTGAACATCTATCCTGGGCTCAATCAAATAGAGTCATTCTAGCTCTTTCAGTAGCCTAGAGATTAAGAAATTAGGGGACATCCGTTACAAATTAAGGGAAAGAGGTTCAGGACAAATACAAGGAAATATTTCTATACTGTTAGGGTGGTAAATCTGTGGAACACATTACCTTTGAATATCATAATAGCAGAAACAAAAAGTATATTTAAAAATAGATGAGATAAATATATTTTAGATGGTGCTAATTTAAGGTATTACAGATAATGATGGAACTTAAATGGGCTTCAGCCTTCTTGTTCCTATTCCCACCTTAGTATGAAGAAACACATGCTCTGGAGAATCATCTCTCCTTTCAGTGAGTACAAGATACACATGTTTTCATTTGAATCCAACTTGGTAAACATCTGTATCCTACCCTGCCTGCAGTATATAGCACTGTTTCTAGAGCCCCTTAAATAAGTATGCCTCTTAAAAGAGCTTAAAGCAGTAATGGCTGTAATTTCTATTGAAACACATTCATCATGTCGAGGGCATGTAAGATAAATAGCTATGGAACAGCTAACTTCCATAAATAATGAAAAGATTATTTCTTTTCAGTGGCACTTCTTTTCCTGCACTCTACCATATTTACACGAGTCTGTAGTATATGTGCTGATTTCCTGCAAAACGTGTCTTTAAAACTAAGATATTTATAATAATTAGATAATTAATGAAGCTGTGTGCCTCTTTTGGTATTTTAATGGTTTCAGCTCCCCCTGTTCTCAGATTTCCTTGCAGTACATTTGAGTCTTAACCTTTGATTATGCTGGTCATTATTCTTTAACCTTCTTGTGTGCTTTTCTACTGTATACATACTCTAAACATTGGCATCTTATTTTCTTCTTCAGTACCATATGACATTGGGCTGGATATTCAAACTCGCCATTCATGGCGCCGAAGCCCATGAGCTGCGCCAAAATAGTTCGCGCGGGGGTGTGTCCTGAAGCGATATTCAAAGGAGTTGCGCTATTGAGCAACTCCTTTGAATATCACCAACCACAACCACCTGTGCATGGCGCGAGGGACGCACCACCGCAAGTTGACAGAGTGGAGCATTCAACGCGGTGGCGCCAAGTACCATTGTGCCATCGCGCAAAATCACGATATTCAAAGGTGACATGCAAATGGGGCTATAATTCATGCAAGGCACAGGGGGCCATTTGCTTGTGATTATGTCCCTATTTGCATGCCATTAGCATACAGGTCGCGATCCCCGAGCGACTTGCGCTGCGCCTGCCAGGCAGCAGCCGTCGGGGACCGACGCCTGCAGCCCGATCGGGCATAGTGTACTCCTCCCCACCAGCTCGATCGCGGCATCAATGTGGCTCCCCACCTCCCGTACATCCCTGGTGGTCCAGTGGACCGAAATGCCCGATCACGGGCGGTATGGCACAATCCACCCCCTCCTGTTACATCCCTGGTGGTCCAGTGGACCGAAATGCCCGATCACGGGCGGTATGTGGTAATTCCCACCCCTCCTGTTCACATCCCTGGTGGTCCAGTGGACCGAAATGCCCGATCGCAGGCGATATGCACAATTCCCACCCCTCCCGACACATCCCTGGTGGTCCAGTGGACCAGAATGCCTAATCGCAGGCGTGTATGTGATAAAAACCCCCGGACATGGCCCTGGTGGCTAGTGTCCCCACCCTACCCACTCACGAGCCCACCTCCCCGGCGGCGGCGGGCGGCAGCATCCACCACGCCTGCGCCCGCCTACTGACTGGCGGTAGGGCTGCCGCCCATTGGTGCAGAGCAAGAGCCAATGCGGCAGCCCATTCCTGCAAAACGGTGTCTTAAAACTAAGATATTTATAATAATTAGATAATTAATGAAGCTGTGTGCCTTTTTGGTATTTTAATGGTTTCAGCTCTCCCTGTTCTCAGATTTCCTTGCAGTACATTTGAGTCTTAACCTTTGATTATGCTGGTCATTATTCTTTAACCTTCTTGTGGCACTTCTACTGTATACATGCCTTAAACGTGGCATCTTATTTTCTTCTTCAGTACCATAAGACATTGGGCTGGATATTCAAACTACGCCATTCATAGGCACAAAAGCCTTGAGCTGCGCAAAATAGTTGCGCGGGGGTGTGTCTGGGCGATATTCAAAGGAGTTGCGCTATTGAACGCTCGCTTTGAATATCACCCCCAACCACAACCGCACTGTGCATGAAAGCGCGGTGGAACTTGCACCACGCGCAAGTTGACAGAGTGGAGCATTCAACTTGCGGTGGCGCCAGTACTCGATATGCCATCGCGCAAAATCCACGATATTCAAAGGTGACATGCAAATGGGGCTATAATTCATGCAAAAGGCGCAGAGGCATTTGCATGTGATTATGTCCCGTTTGCATACCCAGTAGCATGTAGGTGCCCGATCGAGGACTTTAGCCTGGCGCCCTGCTTTCCAGGCTGGCGGCGTGAGGATGACATGCAGCCCGATCGTGGGCATAGTGCTCCTCCCCCACCAGCTCAGTAGCGGGCATCAGTGTAACCCCCACCCTCCATTACATATCCCTGGTGGTCAGTGGACCAAAATGCCCGATCATGGGCGGTATGTATAATAATTCCACCCCCTCCAGTACACATCCCTGGTGGTCCAGTGGACGAAATGCCGATCATGACGGTATGTATAATAATTCCCACCCCCCTCCGTTCCACATCCCTGGTGGTCCAGTGGACGAGAATGCCAGATCGCTTGGTATGTATAAGTTAAGGGATGGGTAGGCTCATGGGCACACTAGATGGGCCACAAGGTCCTATTCTGCCGTTACTTTCTATGTTCTATGTTCTATGTTTCTGTGACCACTTCTTAAAATTTTTATTATTTTCCTGTCTGCCTGTTTTGGCTGTACTAGCTCTTTAAATCATATGTACTACATTTTCTTTCTGTGAGTTCCAACATTGTCATTGGGCTTAGTCATCATAACTGTTAGATATTATGTAATCCCTAACCAGGGAGAGACCGAGTCAGTCAGAGCCATGACATATTCGTGGACCCCTACTTCCATACCATTTTGAGTGACAGCTGGTCCCCAGTCTTGTGTCAGCTTTATTTATTTCAGTTTGGTATTAACACCTTTGAGCCAACAGCTTGTGTACAAAGGTTCCAAGTCAAACGTAGTACAGAACAGAATAAACAACAACAGTATATACACAGAAATACATTGGCGTACAAAAGATAACTTGATTTCAAGGTTACATAAAAAACAATTGTGCTTCATTGTCAAATTACACTTTGGTTACAGATTGTCTTGAAATTTACACTGAAATTTCACCGTCAGTCCTACATATATAGACAGGCAGTTCAAGTCTGTTCCTAGAAGTAAGCTGCCCTATGCTGAGTGCACAGGTCAGCAGAAGGAGTTCAGGAACTCGTACCTGGGAAGAGTGGGGCCACCCGAAGGAAGGCTTTGTGGAAGATGTGCAGCCTGAGAGGGCTTTGTCGTGTGGGGTGGAGGGTCAGTGGTGAGGGATATGGGATGGAGAAATAGGAAGGGGGAGGGCAGGGGGTTGGCAGTGAAGGGAGGAGGGGTAGTACAGGTGGATAAGGTGAGAGGCAATAATATGTGGGGGAGTAGGGGGTGGAGGAGGAAGCAGAGGATGGGACCAAGGAGGGGCAGGGGGTAGGGGTGGGGGGTGAGGGGTGGGAGAGAGGATAAATCTATAGTAATGTTGCAGTGGAAGGTTGGAGGCATTCAGGGGACTCTCAGTTGTTAGTATAGGGGTTAGGTTGTGTTGAGGCACATTCAGTAAGGTCAGGGGGGAGATCATTTACCCACTTGGGTCCTCTATAGGAGAGAGCTCGCTTGGCTATTAAGGTACTCTTAAAACGTACCACCAGTCCCCCCTTCGATGAACTTTGTGTACTGGCAGTTGGTTGATCTAGTCTGAACAGCCAAGAGGCAGATTCAGGAGTTAGCCTGAGTATAGCTTTCTTTACCAGAAGGCAGGCCTGGTATTGAGCCCTGAGGTGAAGGGGTAGCCATTGCTTTACAGAGGTCATAAGTGTGTGTCCAGTGATCTGCTCCCAGGACCAGCTGACATGCTTTATTAAGAAGGGTTTTTACCCTTTTGAGGGCTGTGTTCATTCCAGAGCCATAGATTATAAGGCCATAGTCTACGGTAGATAGGACAGTTGCTGCTTGTGACCAGCTTTAGGGCCTCAGGGTGCATTTAGTGATGGTGTTGCTAGAGAACTTCTAGTTTTGCATTGCATGGGTGTTGTCTGTATCTGCTGTTGGCACCTGTGAACATTATTCTTTATCCCAATTACTGTTTGTCTTGCTTAAAAAGTGGCACACATCCACGGTGGAACACCATAGGTGCACACTGCATGCCCATGCCAGACCCACACCACCAGGAACCACACCATCCCTGTAGTGTGACACTGCCACAGGGGCCCTGGGTTTGGATCACTGTGCTGTACTAGTGGTGGACAGTGCACAACTGTGAGCAGCACAAGGCAGGGGTGGCACCACCTGTGACCTGGGAGTGACAGGGGCATGCCCCAAGGACATCGGACCCTGCCAGTGTTGTGCATGGGGCCACCTAGGGCACGGATATGGTCGTGGGTAGTTGCACTGCAAACCTCTCACCTGTCATGTAGTATGGGGTACGGCACTCATGTTATTGCTCAGACACCCTGTGACCCACATAGAGTGGGTGGCATTACACACTGACCACTGAGACTGTTATGCAGCACTGTATGATACTATGAGCTGCTTGGTTACCAGCATGCATTAGCAACAGTAGTGCACTTATTTCCACAGTCTTCGAGTTTGCAATGTCATGTGCACTGCTGTGCCACACATTCTGACCAGTTGTCACACACCTTGGCACACATTTGGGTTCCAAAGGGCTGGGGGGGGTTTAGCACTGTACTCAGGCCAGTGCAGACCACCCACACACAACCATGCATTCTCTCCTGCCTGCTAGGCTGCAGTACCCCCAGGTCACCTTTGTGGAGTGGTGGTGCTGCCTTGAAATGCTGGGTCTGTGCATGCCAATGGTATGCAAATGGCCTGCATACATTCCAGTAATGAGACGCAAATTTGCAGTTTGGGCACTGACTGTGCAATGGGTCCATTTGCATATCCTTCCTGAATATTGCAGATCTGCACACTGCGCAAGTGGCTTTGCATCATGCAACTCTGTATGCTCTGCACTGTGCTCTGGGCACCTGCTGCGCATCTCCCACTGCGCAGTTGTGCATGTGTGGGATATTCAGCCACACATGCGTGATTGCATTTCGTGGTGCACCTTCTGAATATACCATTTTTTTTGTGCCGCGCAGTTCCATTGCGCGGCACATGCACTTAGGTGATGCAGCCTGGCACTTTTGAATATGGGGCCTTGGTTTTAAACTAGCTCAGAATTTGACTTTTGATTCTCATATTAATTTATTAGTTAAATAAATTCATATACGTCTGGATCAATTGAACCACCAAAAACCTGTCTAGTATTATGTTCTCAGAAGGTATTAGCTCAGTCGCTATTACTGTCTTTGATTGACTATGGTTTGCCTGCTTGTAGTACAGCCCTGAATTTTTTTTTTTTCCAGAATACAGGTCCTGTATAATTCTGTTTGTCATTTTGCACCTTTATGTCCACGCAGAACACATTACTGTCAACTTTCCTGTTTGTTAAAATGGTGTTCACTTGAAATGAAATGCTTTTACTGTACAATTTTAAACATCTTAGAAATTGTGAGTAATTTTCATTCATGCCCAATATCAAAGCTATTTCTGTAATACATCAGACCACATCTTCATAGGGCCTCCATATTACATGACTGTGTTTTTGAGAACATCTCTTAGGCAAAGATCATGGGCTCAATTTTCAAAAGCCCCTTTAGATTAATGCAAGGTGCACCAAACCCCTGCTTGTGGCAAAGTCAGGTGTGCCAGGGACCCTGCACCAGATTTTAGCACATTATGGGTCCCAGTGACAAAGTCCCAATGGCTGCCTCAAGTGGAGTTGTGCACCAAATCAGTGGCACAAAGGAGGGATTTGACGGAGGTTGCCGTCATCTCCCGCCTGTTGTACTTCTGACCCAAAGATTTTTCAGTCGATGCTTCTAGTAATACTAATCGTATGCTATATCTAATAGGTGACCACAGTGTTAGGGGCATAACGAAGGGGTGATGCCCCTGAAACATTCCCCCGTTGGTATGTATACGTGGCACTACATTTGACAATAAAAGAAGAAGAAAGTACTTTATATGTGGAGTGAGCCACTTTTTTCTAATTATTTATTTATTTATGTAAGTTATTGGAATTGCAAACCTTTGAGTCAGAGACTTGTTTACAAAGGCTCCACGTCAGAGTACATAGGACAGTGTAGACAAACATATATCAAGGTACAGCAGAGGTGTAGAAAATTCCTATACAGGGTAGTAGCTATCATTACAGTTTTGGATTATGATGACTTTGTGTAGCCATACCATGCAATAAATCATTTCAGCATCTTCAAAAACATTACACAGACTAGCCCCTGTAATAGGATAATTTCTGTTACACTTCACTGGCACAACATAAAAGCAAAAGACAAAATTTTAGGGTCAAGAGGTGATCACAGATATAACTGCGTGCTTTCCTTAATCATTTCATTCGATAAAGGCTACTCCTACTCTTGACCATCCTCACATCCAAGGCCTACTCTCCTTGTCTAATGAACCCTCACGTACCACTACTACTCCTGTCTGCCACCCAACTCACTCTTTTTCTCCCCCTTCTGTCCCCTCTCACTTACTCTTCTGCCCACCACTTTCCTCCTTTCTTGCCTCCTGTTGCTCCTACTGATCTCCTCTCCTGGACGTTCTTTATTTCCTAAATTGTCTACTTCCTTGAAACTGTTTAAAGCATATTTATTATGTAACTTCTAAACTTTACTGCCTTAAACTGTTAATAGCAAATTTATTATGTAACTTTTCTGTCTGGTATTACTTGTAATGTGTATTGTTTTGTTTGATGTTCTATGTGACGTGGAACCTTTGTAAAAGAGCCTTGGCTCAAAGGTATTAATTCCTAGACCAATAAACTAAACTAAACTAATCATGAAAGACCAACTTTATGTCTCGTTGTAACATTGTTGAGACAGCAGGACTAATCTATTTTGTGAATTGCAGTTCTATCCTTTGTAGTTCTAAATTGATGACTATCAGTAATATTGGCATGAGTCGAATATGGCATCTGAACTGTTCTCTGGGGCATCCCTACAAATGGGCTTTTCTACAAATGGTTCCTTGGTACAACAATTAAAAAATAAGATCAATGTACCGTGAATGTGAACCTCTGATCAACATTGCATGGACAGGATCTCTTCCCAATCAGAATAGTGCATAGGGCATTAGACCAGCTCTTGGCTGGTCTGTCTCTGGGCAGGTGCTATGGACTCTGGGGACCTTGCAGAATCCCACATTAGAGGATGCTGCAGCAAGGGTTTGGCACATAACCACATCCACCATGGTGCACCCCCATATTTGGCACAGGCTGGCACAGGGCCAGTCTGGTGCAAGGGCACCCAATTTCGATGCAACCTGCATTTGCAAATAGAGATTGCCACAACTTTTGATGAAATCTGCCCCTTGCATCAATTCTATTTGATGCAAGCACCTTGTGTCAGTTTCAATGACCTTTGGCACCAGGCAGAGACTCTCTAGGCTCCCAGCCCTACCCACCTTCCACACCCTTGATGGGACCATCTTGGAGGACACCTTCTCATCTAGATTTCTGGGAGTTTGGCTGGACCAGCACCTCAACTTCTTTGTGCATATCAACGCTATCCTGAAGAAACTGTGCCCCAAGCTTGGTGCTCTGTACAGGAATCGTAGTTGCATCCCACTGACTGTGAGGCACAAAATTGTCCAGAAGATGATACTCCCCATCTTTGACTACTATGACATAGTCTATGGTGCTGCTCCCAAATCTTCCCTGACCCAGTTGGACACTCTTTAACTCCTTCTGCCGCTTTGCTATTGACTCCCCTTCCTGCTCCCACCACTGTGAACTCTATCGCTCTCTAACATTCCTTCCACTATCTCACAGACGCATCTCTCACTGTGCCAAACTAACCTCCAAATTCTGGTTCGGGGGGCTCCCCTCCTATCTCTCATCCTCTCTCCCCACTCCACCTCCCCCCACTCTTTCAGATCAAATGATGCCCGCACCTTGATGGTCCCTCGCCTCTTCACCCTCATGGGTCAGACTGGTTTCACCCATCATTTCACTAAAATCTGGAATTCCTTCCCACCCGAAATATGACACTCCTCCTCCAACTACTCCCTTACCTCTGTCCTACACAATTACCTTTCCCTCAGCTGTTCCTGCTTTAACCCACCTTAATACCTATCCCCAGTTTCTGCCTTCCTACCATGACACTCCCCCCTGGCAGGGTTCTCAACATCCTGAAGGGGGAAATCAGGAAATGGTAACCCCTTCTCCTCATATTCAGTTCTTGCCTCTCCCCCCTCCACCTGCCCTTCTAGATCACCAGTGTGTACAACCTAACCCCATCCTTTTACTCCAACAGCACTTGCATACTATCTTGAGCCTGCCCCTGGTACACTCATGTACTATAAATGGTTCTATCGCATTATTACTGTTTTGTACATTTATATGTTCTTTTGTATGATTTTGGATATGTATTGTAATTAACCCAATGTTCCCCTACTGTTTATTGTACAATACCTTGTGTTCCAACTGTTGCACAATCTTACTATGTTGTATTGTCTGTACTACCCTCATACTATTGTAACTGATCATCCTTTACAACCCTATGTAACCCCTCCCCCCAGGTCATACCATGAGACGAGCAACTTGTTGTTCAGTGTGCCCTCCTGGTGAAATATTTCAATAAATAAATAAATTATAGTTTCTTTGTGCATTTGAAACAGTGGGCTTTATTCTCAAAGAATGAGAAAAGAACACTTACTGTACTTTCCACTTGCACAGTAACCAATGCATTTCTTTCCAAATGTTTTCCTTATCCAAATATATATTTTCCACAGCCAGTTTTACACACTATGTGCTGAAAGTATGGTTGTATTTAAGTTTATGGGTTTGCTTATTATTTAGTTACAATGTTTGACCAAGAAAGGCACACTAAGATGTGATAGCTTGTTTCCAGGTGTGTTCTGTGGGGGGTGGGTTACATGGTCCTGCTTTTATTTTTATTGATGAGGGAACATTTGCCATGATACCGGGAAACTCCCCTACTATTTGCATTACAGATGGACACATTACAGACCCACAAGTTGGTAACATCCCTCTTTGCCTCTTCCTCTGGTCATCTCCTACCCATGTGGAGGGAGGGCACTTTGAAGGTGATCAGCATAGGTCTAAATCCCATTCCAGGGTACCTATCAGATATTTTTAGGAAGATGGTAAAATGGAAAATTTCACCACAGCTATTCTCAACATGTGCCAGAAGGTTGCTCTGTTCTGTTATCCAGGATAGCACAGGGCTTTTTTATAGATCCAGTCTTCAGTCTCTGGATTCCAGTACTCCCTCAGACCATAACTTCGCAACCACTGGAGAGGAGGATCCCCACAAAATGTGGGATACTGTGTGGTTATGCGCACATTTATTTATTTATTTATTCAATTTTGGTAACCGGGTAAGCCCACTGAGCCCCAAAGGTCCCTTTTTCAGGGACAACCCGGAATAAGCTACAGAAGGATACAGGTACAATAATGGAACAGAACTTTATCGGCACAATAGGAAGAATTCAAGTACAAAAACAGTGCAGACATTGTGGTGAAGTTAGTTACAGGTGAAGACAGTTACATATTGTAAATGATAGTAGTACTACACTCAGGCGAAGACTATTACAAAAAGAGTCAAGAGTTGCAGTGCAGGGGGTAGGTAATGCTTAATATAGTAGTTATAACTTAGGCTAGTAAGGACCTAGTGTTTGAGATTGGGCACGCCCCTTTATTGACAGGAGCAGATGTTCACTTCTAGCAAGTGAGCACAGTGTCCCTTGTGGAAAGTTCCAAGGGAGGGGGCTTCCTGAAGGGGGGAAGCTTATTCCATAGGGCAGGGGTAGAAGTGGCAAAGGACTTGCTGCCAGCAGTGGTTCGAACCTTAGGTTTCTCTAGGAGGTTACGCCCAGAGGTATGAAGGGTATGCACTGAGCGCTTGGGGACCAAGGACTGGACAGGCTATCTTGGGATTTGCAGTGTAGGAGCTTGTAGGTATGACAAAGCAGAAGGTACTGAAGGTGACCGTCTAGGGAGGGCCCTTGTAGAGAAGCAAGGAAATCACAGTGGTGCCTCCGTTTGTGAGACTAAGACACGAACCGAGCTACTTTGTTGTAAAGAACTTGCAGCCTGCTCATTTCCTGTTTAGCCAACCCCTGAAGTATAGGGGCAGCAAAGGTCAGTGTAGGAAGGAGAAAACTGTTGGCAATGGTGATTCTTGACTCGGGGATGAGCTGGTCATTCAGGCAGTACAGGAGGCCCAGTTTGCAGTGCACCATTTTGGTTACCTGGTCTAAGTGAGACTTTAGGATGAACCCCTGATCCAGAGTTAGCCCCAAGTATCTGAGGGAACTCACTACCTCAATGCAGCTGCCTGAGGTTGAGGTCAGAGGGAGTAAGGCACTCCCATCTGGGCCTAGGTTTCTCTGTCCAAATTGTATTGCCTGGGTTTTAGTGGTGTTTAAGACCAGCTTATTTTCTGTAAGCCAGGTTTCTAACGTAGCAAAGTTAGCTTGCCGATGGGGTCCCAGGTCAGATGGATTGCTCAGGGACTGGTACATTACAGCATCATCTGCGTATTGGATGACCATGCTGCCACCACAGTGGAAATTAAGGTTGTTAATGAATAGCAAGAAAAGGAGGGGGCCTAGGATGGAACTCTGAGGCACCCCGTCATTTAGGGGGAGTGGATCTGAGGTCACGCTGCTCCACCTGACTTGCTGAGAGTGGCCAGTTAAATAGGAGGTGAACCAGTAAAGGGAATGCGGATCCAGGCCAAAGGAAGCCAGTTTGGATAGCAGGAGCTTGTGGTCTACTAGGTCAAAGGCCTTAGAAAGATCGGTGAAGACAGCACCTGTGGGGAGTCCCTTGTCCATGGCTCCTAGTACATCAACTATAAATTTTATGAGGGCTGTGTCAGTGCCATGGTTTTGCCTAAAGTCGTGTTGGGTGGGGGCTAGTAACAGGTTAGCCTCCAGATAGTCCCGGAGCTGATAGTACACTAGCCTTTCCTGAATCTGGGCCAGCGTACTAAGCAGTGAGATTAGCCTGTAATTACCGACGGATTCCCTGGGACCTTCTTTGGGGATAGGAGTAACAACAGCCCATTTCCAGTATTGGATAAAGTGCCTTCAAGCAGAGATCTGTTAATTAGCCATGTAATAGGTAGAGTGATGGCTGGTGCTGCCGCCTTAAGTAATTTAGGGCAGATGCCATTGGGTCCTCCAGGGCCTTTGACTTTGATGGTCTTTAAGAGTGAGAGTACCTAGCAGGTCATTGATATGGGATCAGAATGACCGAGGATTTGCAAAAGTGGTCTGCTGCAGATGCTTGACAAACTCTCTCTTTGCAGTCTTAGAGGAATGCTTGCACTCGTTCTTTAGTTGTTTGTAGGTCAGAAGGTCAGCAGGCAGGGTGGACTGTTTGTGATGCTTCCATGACTTGTCGCAGTTCACTATCAAAGATTTGAGCTCTGTGGTGATCCATCTATGGCAGCTGCTCTTAGCATGGAGATTTCTAAATGGGGCAAGCAGGTTAGCTGCAGAGTTGGAGGAGTTCTGGAAGAAGTCCAGAGCTTCATCAAGAGTTGGGAGGTGCCGTATCGGTGACCAGTCAAGGTTGCCAAGGTATGCATTGAAGGCAACCTCCGAGAATTTGGAGTGGTCTTGGGTAGAGAGTATCCTTGGACGGCCCCGGGGGAGAACAGTTTTTCCAGATGGAGAAGATGGGTGAGTGGGCACTAAGGGCATTAGCCATGATACCAACAATCAGAATGTTGGAGGGGTGAGACACCAGAGCCCAGTCAAGGGTTGTATGGTTCCCTGTTTTGTTGTTGGCCCTGGTCTTTTCGGTGATGATATGTTCCAGGTTAGCATCTAGTAGCAAGGCTCTGAGGGACTGCTCCGAGTCCTGTGCCCAATTAAGATTAAAGTCCCCCAGGATCAGAAATTCTGAGGAAACCATGTCAGCAAGGGTCTTAGTGATATTTTCCAAGGTTTGTAGGGACACCATCGAAGGGTGGTAGAGGCAACCAACCACATAGTGTTTTGTATTGCCAAGGGTAATTTTTATGAAGACTGATTCACCTCCCTAGTGAGCAGTGCCAGGTAGGTGGGCAAGGGCTGCATCAAGGGAGTCCCTTCCATATATAAGAACCCCAACCCCTTTTTTGTCCTCCCTGTCCTTACGGAAGGTGGTGTAGCCAGTCATTGCCACCTCGTGAGGTAGGGTGTGAGGCTTAAGCCATATTTCAGACACAACAAGAAAATCCAGGTTGTAGAGAGACATCCAGCCCTGTATCTCATGCATTTTTGGGCGGAGGCTGCAGACATTTATGTGGGTGATTTTTAGGCCCTTGGTAGACACCCAATGTAAGTCATGGGGTGAGCCGAGAGTGACGTTGGTTATGGGAGGGCCTGGGTTAGGTTTGATGTCACCTGCAAGAAGCAGCAGGAGTGACAGAAGCAGTAGAGCTGTAGGGGATAGAGGGAGCAGACCCCCTCTGCGGTGCTTTGCACGGAAATGTAGGGCCAGGTAGCAGGTGCGCTTTTTAGAGAGTAAGTGAGACACACAGAGTGGTCGCACCATATATTCAGCTGGGTAACTCTGAGTGATGGGAGGGGAGTGTGTATGATGACACGTATCTAGGTACCCAGACCTGGAAAGGCACATAAGCCAGTCAACCCACACAAGAGACAGGATGTATAGAGAAACCAGGATAGGGGTTCTGTAAGATAGCCCAGAGTGATGCTTCCATTTGGGCATGTGAGAGTGAACAGGGTGAGTGCAGGGGTCCGCAGGACCAGGGGACGGCATTTTGGTGGAAGAAGGAGGAGCAGAACTAAGTTAGAAAGGAGAGGGATCTACTATTTTATCCTTTTAGTTTTGCCACGTTAGAGTATTGCTAAACCAATGTATGACAAATTTGAGCTCAGCGCAAGTAATTTGATATGAAATGACAGTGTGACCTCTTGTGGCAGCTACTGATAAGCTGCAAGTGGAGAAGTCAAGTGATTGGCTCAGAGTGCCTATATAAGCAACAGTCCACCAAGGGTGGTGGCAGGGGTGGTTGGGCAGCTGACGCAGAGCATCGGCGGGGATTGCAAAATCGCAGCTATAGGAGAAAATAGCTGTGGATCACCCAGTTTTCAGTACCTGAAGAGGGCTGGTGGTTCCGTTTCTGTTGGGGGCTTTTTAGGCGATGTGCCCCAGAGTGATCTCCCGTGTTGGGGGGAGCCACCGAAGCCATTGATCCTGAATTCAGTAGCTGGATTGAGGAGAGAGAGGCAGAGTATTAAATAAGGCACCAGAGAGGGGGAGGGGGTTTGCTGAGAAGGGGAGGGGAGTAGAAATACAATGACAGGATTTTGCAGAAACGCCAGGGAGTAGTGACGCAAGGCAAACTTAAGCTAGGCATCTAGGTACATTAAAACTAGGTATTTAAGGTAACTGCATGTTTAACCTAGGCATTAAGGTAACTGCTCTTCTGAACACAAGGCAAACTTAAACTAGGCATTTAGGTACGTTAAGACTAGGCATTTAAGGTAACTGCACGTTTAACCTAAGCATTATGGTAACTGCTCTTCTGAATAAAAGGTCCGTATCAACTGGTGACTTTAGAACTGGTATTAAGGCAAGTATTCACAACTTTAGCTGAAAATAGCAAATAGAAAATAAAAAGGTTAGGAAAAAAAACATGGTGACTTAAAGTCTTAAGGAGACTTTAAGTAGATCAATCCAGGACTGCGAGCCGGCAGAATGCTAGTTTGAATTTTTAAAAAAGCACCAAAAAGTCTCTGGTGCAAAATCGCAGCTGCAGAAAAAAATAGCCGTGGATAACCCAGTTTACAGTACCTGAAGAGGGCTTGTGGTTCCATTTCTGTTGGGGCTTTTAGGCGGGATGCCCCAGAGTGACCTCCAGCTGGAGTGGAACCGCTGAAGCCATTGATCCTGTTCGGTAGCTGAAGATGGCTTGTGGTTCCATTTCTGTTGGGGCTTTTCAGTTATGTGCCCTAGAGTGACTTCTCCAGATAGGGGGCGCCGAAGCCATTGATCCCAAATGATAGTAACCTGAAGCACAAAAGCACTCAAGAAAGAGTTTGCACTCACCATGCTTATTTCAGGATAGAAGAGATGATGTCTCATCTATACTTTGAGTATCAGTATATAAACGAATTCTGGCACTTTTTGAAAACTAAATGGGGTGACCCTGGGATAGCTGCTTTTACAAATTAATTATTGATATACGGAAAGATGTCTGGGGCTCCTCTAAGAAGAAAAATCAGCATTTATTTAGTGCTTTTCATACACATTGTATCCCAATGCATTTTACAAGCAATACTAGACTGGTAGTGAAGTAACTGAACGTGTTATGGCAGGCATTTTGCACATCAGTACCCACACACAGCCTTGGACAATTGCATGAACCAGTTTTACAGGAAGGGGAATGTTGGCGAGGATAGTGGAGAAATTTCTCTACTCTTGCCAGTAGGGGGAACCTATGGCCAATCTGGCAAGCTGCCAGAATGGCTGACTCCAAGTGGTGAGAGGATGGGCATGGTGTAGGAAGGGGAGTTGGTCTCCTTTCCTGCTTCTTTTTGAGATCAACACTGAAGAAGACATGGAACTGGTAGTTGTGCTGACTGAACTGGAGTCCAAATCATCTGAGTCTGGTAGACCTATAGAAACAGCTACACAGCAAGAAACTGAACCAGTAGAGGTGAAGTTAAATATACTAATGACAGAGAAAACAAAATTATTGTAAGATCTTATGGCAGAAAAAAATGAACAGCATAACAAAAAGCAAAAGTGTTCATTTCTGTGCAAGGGGGTAGTTCAAAGGACTCTGACAACCCCACTCAGTGGGAGGTGGCAACTTCACAGCAGGTTAACTGTCAGGCAGAATAACAGTCCCAATAAGCAAAGTGAACCTATCGGAGAAAATGGTGAAAAGTCACCCCAGGATGAATCCACACCTAAAACAACTGTTGCAAGTGCTGTACATTCAACAACCGGTGCAGCCACTAACCTGGTAAAATATTACGCTGTGGCTTCATTTGCTAATACACTCCTGAGTGGTCTGGGTATGGTGGCTGTCCGAAACCAGCAATCCACAGGGACGACTGCTGTTGCTGCTCAAACTGCAGAAGTACAAGTGGGTACTTCGGGAATGGCAGTTATGGGTATGCGACTCAGCCTAAGACATATACCCGTAACTTCTGCAAAGAAAACATTAGCAAAATGGTCAGCAGAAGCCACTTTTCTGGCAGTTGGATGGATGAGAGCTACTGATGGAGTTTCATGGATATCAAGTGATGAGGACTGCAGCACATCTATGGAGGTAAGGCAATCAGAGAAAAACACTTTAGAAAAAGAGGTGACAGAATCCTGTTCTACATCTACTAAGCCACGGGGGGTAACTGTGTCAGACCATACAAAGCAGCATACAACAAACACTTGTAGTAATGTTGGATGCAAGCTCCTGCAAGTTCAGATATAGGACAAACTGTGGGAATAAATGAGACTGAGGACAACATTATTATTTTTTTTTTTTGTTACTGATTTATGCTCTTGTTGCCACGGCCCTTACCACAGGAGGGAGCCCTCAGCCCCATCCTCCAGCATTTAGCAGCCAGTGCTGACCCTTACCCCACAGGGCTTATACCCCCTGGCAGGGCTGGCAGGGTTCCCCTACACCTACTGGAGACTGGATCCAATGTGGCCAGCGCCATGGTTAGCCGGGAGCTGCGTCTGCGAGGCATCCTCCGTCATACACTACGGCAACCTGTTTTTCCTCCTCCATTTTCTCCCTTGTGGAGAGGAGGCATGAAATGATGCCAGCAGAGGGATCATGCACACATCCACACATGCTCTTCCACTCTCCTTCTGCAGCATCAGTGCGCTGCCCCCCCAGCCCCCACTAGGGGTCAGTTGTATGTCAACTGCTTGCATCCCCCCCTTCCCAGAGAAGGAGAGCAGTTCCTCGGATGCTCGATCCTTCTCCCCTGCTGACCACTGGTGTCCTGTGCTCATTCCATAACATGGGTCACTGGTGAAGCGTAAGGTAAGGCATCCAGCACCTCAGCCATCAGTGCCACAGGGCCGGAAACAATATTATTTTATTACAGGACACAGCCAGTATTTCTGGTCCCCACCCATGACAACAGGAGTCATAAGAATTTGCCCATACAGCATACACAGATCTGTTCAACTAACATGGTGAACCAGCTCCCAGAAGAAACACTGTTTAATTAAGCCATAAATGTGGACTCAATCCATGCCCTGACAGGGTGTACATGATCAGGAAACATTTGAAGGACTCTCTGGTTTCTTTTGCACTGGAACGTTATGCTGTTATTCATGTTTTTGGGGACAGCGCCTTTTATATAGGCCTCAGACCTATTCAAGCATGTGAAAGGTTTATTGTAATCCCTCTATCTAAACCAGCCATAAAATATAACAGTTTTGTTTAGGAATGAAGGGGTACAGACATCAGATATTATTTACTGGTTGAAACAACAGTGACATTCTGGAGACACCTGTACTTATTATTGATAGAGAGCAGGTCAGGATGGAAGGGTGGAAATTTAAAGTGAAATTATGGCAAACTAGTGGTGAAATAAAACATTTACCAAGTAGATTCATTTTAGGAAGAGATAGGGGGATGTGCTTTTATCCTGGACAGCCAAGATCATGTCATAAATATGGATCAAAACTCATTTGAGTTCAGCTTGTGACACTGACTGATGTAACAACTGTTTGGAATATGGCTATTTGAGCCATATCTGTTTGAATCCCCTAAGATGTGCTGTAATTATGTGATGAACAAGTCCACTGTTACAGAAGGTATCCATGGGCTACACATAATAAAGGGGGGGGGGTCTGAACCAGGATGAAGTCATAGCAAAAGGACAGTCTCAAAGCATAACTAGAGCTAGAGAACAAGCTACATCAAGTAATGTACACGACAATGAGGTCCCAGGTGCATCTGATAATACTATAAATACAAAGAATGCAACCTCTGTGGAAACTGAGAGGGAAGTACAGAAAGAACATATAGTAACAGATCTTCAGGCAACTCAGCAAGCAGGAGAAGGGGAATTCAGAACAATGGCAATAGTTAAGTGAAAGAAAAGAAATAGGAAAACTTACGCAAAAGGAAAAAAGTCTGATAGTATACCCACATGAAACAGATATGAAACTCTGGCAGCTGTAAAACCATGGCGGGACACAGAAGCAGAAGAAGCAGTTTCTGAAGTATCCTTCCTCAGGGGTAACTCTTCTGACCCGGACAACTCATCTTCAGAAAGCTCAGCAAAAAACAAAATAAAGTGTAGAACAACATCTCAAACCATGAAGCCGCTGGACCCCCCCCCCCCATAAGTTCTATAAATGTGCTATGGTCCCTCTATTTCTGCACTGATGTTTAATGTAAATAGTATTAAAACATTTAGGAAAAGAGAGATCACTTTAACATTATTGGAATCTTTACCAAGAAACATAATTTTTCTGCAAGACACAAGAATATCTGTTAATGTTTCCATAAACCCTAACAATATCTAGCCCTTGCCAAAGCAGAGATCCCTGGGCTCCTTTCATACCACCCTTTCAGACACTAGTGTAAACTGTTAAAATGATCCTCCCTCCCCCAGTCACTGCCTTCATCTCGCATCTCTCCCCCCAACCTGATCTCCCTCAGTGCTACCCCTCCTTTTCCTATCAGCTCCCCAGCCACCCTCCCCTCACTCCCTAGGTTCACCCCTGGTATTTACAAGGGACACAATTTAAAGATAGAGTGGAGACGGCTCAGGGGTAATGTGGAGGAAATCTTTTTTCACGGAGAGAGTGGTGGATGCGTTGAACTGCCTTCCTGGGAGGTTGTTGAGGCTAAAACAGTGGGGGAATTCAAACATGCATGGGACAGACACAAGGCAATTATAGTGGGGGTGGTGGCAGGAAGTAGGCTGTTGGTTAACTAGAATCTACAGCTTATCCAGTAGGTAGGGAAATGGACAGACTGGGTGGGCCAAGTGGTCCTTATCTGCCATAAAAGTCTATGTTTCTATGTTTCTCCTCCTCTGCCTACTCCCCTTCCCCTCTGTTCACCCCTATTTCGATTCTCCTCCCCACCATACTCCTTTCCTTATGCCAGGTGCTGACGAAGCCTTCTCTGGCTGCTTCACTAATTCGAGCAGTTTTGGATTCTAGTCCTCTTGCTGTACTCTGCACTTTCCCTGGCATAGGTTTACGCTACAATCTGCATCTGAAATGTAAACAGCTCTCTTTATTTCACACTGAACTCAAATCTTGCCATGTTGTGTCCTGGGCTACCAGGTTCACTAAGTTCCTTTACAACCAATGTACTCATGTGGACCCTTTTGCAACTTTTACTGTAACTTACTAAAAAAATCTGTGTAACCTTATGTAATCTATGTGTTGTTTGATTGTCTTATGTATCTGTATGACCTGGAACCTTTGTAAATGAGTCCCCAACTCAAGGGTATTAATCCCAATCTGAAATAAATAAAAAATTAAAACTTTACATGAATTATTGGTTGCTAAAAAAGAAATGGATGAGGGGACCTTTGTTTTGGTCACAAACTACAGACAGATGCGATGGGATTGGAATTCTTCTAAGCGGTTATTCTTTTAAAGTACAAGACGTAATAGAAATATGCCCTGGATGTGCATTATAATTAGATGTTAGGCAAGGACCTAGATCAGTTAGACTGACAAACATGTATGCCCCACAAATCAAGACTGGGAGAGTTGAGTTGTTTGAAACTATAGAGCCTTTTTTACATACTTTAAAATATGTAATATTAGCAGAAGACTTTAATTGTAGCCTGTCCAACTCTGGGAATGAACAGGACATAAAAAATATTTCATATATAGTTACACCAATTATTTAACTAACGCGATACAAGTAAAACATTTAGTAACTTGTTCCTCTAGATATAGTGGACTTAAAACTACCTTTATAAATGGGACTTTGGCTACTTCTGTCAAAAAATATGATTGTAGAAAAAACCCAGACAATACTGGTAGACTGTTCTGACCACATGGCTTTATTCTTTGTATGTGATGTAGAATCTAAAGATACCCCTATTACTTTTATGTGGAGATTGAATAATATTCTGTTAGCTGAACACAAAGTACTAAAAACAAGCATTTGTCAATGCCGAATGTTGGCTTGCTGGCATTGGCAGTGCAGGAGTTAGAGAGATGCATAGTAGGAATGGCAGTGAAGTATTGAAATGATGCCAACACCCCCCCCCCCGCAGAGACTGAAAGGCATTGGGAGTGTGGCTTGGTTCATCAGTCATAACGCTTACACCATTCCACCTCACCCTACCCTGAAGACACTGACAGGTGTCGTGTGTGCTTTGGGGGTCTTTGGTTTTATGCTCACCCCATTTCATAAGGAAATGAGCTGAGATGGGTGCAGTATAGGAGAATGGGGTGAATGTTAGGGCAACAGACCCCAAGGCACACATTGATGCCTGTCAGTGGCTGTAGGGTGGGGGGATGGTGGATGAATGCTGCGAACATTACAGCCAATGAACCCAAGTTACACCCCTGATACCTGTCAGTCTCTACAGGGTGGGTGTATGGTTGGAAACCTTAATGCCCCAGGTGTATGTTGGTATTTCACACTAAATTTTCAACATGGGCTTTATGGGACCTCACCTCATAAACAGTGGCATTATCATTTCGTTACTCAATCCTGAAAGGTGATTTTGAACAGCAACTGCATCATTCAGAGCCACAGGTGTGGAAACACATTTTGGGCAGGATGCAAAAAATGACAGCTGTACTGTTCATGAGGAGGTGTGAAAAAATGGAAATGTTGCAAGTCTGGAGAGAAAATATGAAAAATGCATGAACTTACAAGCATGTGTAGAAACTGTGCAACACACACCCATAAAGCGGTCATCTTTTGGAATTTTTTCACCAAATTTTCAACATGGGCATTTTGGGACCTCTCCTCACGAACAGTTGCACTGTGATTTTGTTAATTTGTCCTGAAAGTTGATTTCGCACAGTGACCATGTCCATTGTGTGCCACAGGTGCAAAAACACATTTCAGGCAGGATGTGAAAAATGACAGCGATACTGTTCATAAGGAGGTGTGAAAAAATGGCAGTGTTGAAAATCTGGAGTGAAAATATTAAAAATTAGAGAAGTTACGAGCATGCATAAAAACTGCACAATGCACGCATGTAAAGCAGTCATTGTCTGGAATTTTTCCACCAAATTTGCAACATTGGCTTTTTGGACCCCACCTCATGAACAGTAGCAATGCCGTTTTGTTAATCAGTCCCGAAAGGTGATTCCACACAGCAACCGTGAAATCACCTTTTGGGACCGAGAAATGAAATGACAGTGACATGTTCATGAGGTGGGGTCCCAAAAACCCCATGTTGAAAATTTTGGGCCAAAATTCCAAAAAATGGCTGAGACATCAACCTAAGCTGAAACCCCTCATTGCTTCCCATTATAAAGCTTACCATCATTTCTTCACATCACAGTTCAGCTTTGAAGAGTGCAGACGCATCCTGGTTCAGAGAAGATTGCAGTTCCCAGCCTCCAGATGGTAAGTATTGGTGAGGGGTGTGGGGAGGTGGGCACAGAGGGAAGTGGGATGAGGGAGGGGTGGGGAGACATTGGTGGACTGCTTTCTTGTTTGCAGGGGAAAAAATGCAAGGAATGTTTTCTTCATTTTCAGGTTAAGAACAAAATAGGCACACTGGGGCGGGGTCCCAGTGTGCTACAATTCTGGGTGGGAATGGAGGGAGAAGGGAGGGCAGCAGTAGTGGGAGGTTGCAGGAGGGTTTTGTTATCTGTCAGGGGATGGGAACAGAGGGAGCGGAGAGGACAGCAGCAGTGGGAGGTTGTGGGAAGGTTTTTTTTGTCAGGGGATGGGGAACAAAGGGAGTGGGGAGGGCAGCAGTAGTGGGAGGTTGTGGGAGGGTCTTTTTCTATTGGGGACAGGGAACAGAGGGAGTGGGGAGGGCAGCAGTAGTGGGAGGTTGCGGGAGGGATTTTTTTCTGTTGGGGGACTGGGAACAGAGGGAGCGGGGAGGACAGCACCAGTGGGAGGTTATGGGAGGGTTTTATTTTGCCAGGGGACAGGGAACAGAGGGAGCAGGGAGGGCAGCAACAGTGGGAGGTTGTGGTAGGGTTCTATTGTCTGTCAGGGAACAGAGGGAGCAGGGAGGGCTGCAGAAGTGGGAGGTTGCGGGAGAGTTTTTTTCTGTTGGGGGACAGGGAACAGAGGGAGTGGGGAGGGCAGCAGCAGTGGGAGGTTGCAGTGTGGTGGATGGCCGGAACTGCGAACATGCTCACGTGGGGATTGGGCATCCCAATGTCAGCTTTCTGTGGATTATGTGGCAGACGGCAGGAGCCACCATTTTTACTAAAATGTTTCACCAGGAAAGGCACATAATGGAGGTGTGCCATCTGCTGCTGCAATGATGAGCTTGTCTCTGATTACAGCGGCACATTTGTTTCATCTCCATGGCTCTCTTTGAACTGCTGTCATCTGCAGCATGCTCACTGATTGGGGGCTGAGAGACCTTCCCACTAAAGCTTCCCCTGCATTGGCCAACATTGACACACCTCTGCATTTGTGCTACCACCACAAGATGCTGCTTGCACCTGCGCACTAGCCAACGTAAAAATGGGAAAACATTTTTATGGATAGATAGTCAATCTTCGGAGTCTACGAGGCTATAAGCTCATGGTGGAAAGATACTAAGACTGGTTTTAAACAACTTTTCCAAAAACATGCTTGAAAAACCAAAGCAGAGAAATATTTAAAATAGCTGCAATGTAGGGCACAGCTACACAGGCTTATAGCTATAATGTATAAAAAAGGAATATACATGAGAAAGCAAATTAATAATATCCAAACAGAGATGAAGAAATATCAGTATAATAGAGCAACTTAATTAGCACAAGAAATGAAGTGCAGGACCCATGTTAAAATCAAGTTTTAAAGAGTTTCAAAGCTTGTCAAAATTGAGTAAATCAAAGAATTAGATATAATTAGATATACATCCTCACAGTAAGCTCCAAAAAACTGAAACAATGGAGATGGTTCATAGATTTGTAACAAGTAGATTTATCTGTTACTTCTTCCATGCCACAGGACAGCTCCCTTCTTTAACAACCTAAGTATTCCTTCCTTACCTAAAGAGGCATGTATGGCTTTAAAAAGCCCTATATGGCTGCAAGAAGTAGAGATAGCTATAGAAAGTCTTCAAAATAATACTGCTGCAGGAAATGATGGATTAAGATCTGAATTTTATAAAAAAAAAATCAAGACTATTTAGCCCCTACTTTACAATTCCTATATAACCATATTCTGCAAAATAATTCCTTACCAACTTCTATTTTAGAATCAGTACTGATCTTTCCACACAGAAAAGGCAACAGGAATTTGTTACATAACTGGAGAGCACTATGTCTAATGAACACTGAGATGAACATTTTGGCAAAACTTCTAGCTAACCGATTATTGGATGGGACTCCTATGGTTATATTTCTCTTACAGACATGTGCCATTTCAGGAAGGTGTATGCAGAATAATTTGATATTAATAAGGGAATTATTAAAAAGAGGTAAACTGAGTCTTATGGAAGGGTTCTTACTAACCTTCAATCAAGCTAAAGCATTCGACAGAGTAAAACATGAATATTCATTCTTTGTATTTCAAAACTATGGAATTCCCTCCATGTTTATAACCTGGATAAAACTTTCATATGCATGAGCAGTCATGATACCATATATAAATTCCTGGGAAGGTAAAGCAGTCACATTAAGAAAAGGGGTAAAACAAGACACCCATTAAATCCTTACTTATACATATTCTCTATAGATCCATTACTTAGATCACTACAGTTGAACCAAGATATTAGGAGCATCAACCTAACAGAGGATTCATTTGAATGCAACACATTGGCTTAGCCGCCCACCGCAGCAGCGTTACCATCTCGCGATGCTACACCCGGGTTTGGGAAACGTTAACGGTCGCCAGAGGCCAGCCGGGTGGAGACGGTTGAGCGCTCCAATGACAGTTCGCCTTCTCCGGGAGGGTGGGGATATGGTCGCATCTGCTGGCCCCTGGTGGAATCCAGAGGCTTAGCAAGACATCAGTGCCTCAGTGCTTGCTGACCTTGGATGGAGGTCTGGGATCGGCATGCACCTGAGGCCATATAGCAAGGGATAGGATGTCGCAGACATCAGCATTCATGTCATGGACGTCTGGGGACTCACAAAGCCACTAGAACAAGTGAAAAGGCCTTCCAGCTCCAGGGAGATGGAGTTCCAGGAGCTAGTCCTAGTGTGCATTCACCTGCCTGGCCACCTGGGATTGACGAAATGTGATGTGTCAGGGTGTATTGGGCCCCACCTCATCCCCGTCCAGGGGGTAAACCGTGGCTCCGTGGGGACCAGCAACAGACCAAGGTAAGGTGGTTTGCAGGGGTAGACTCCATGGTGCTCCCGAAGATGTGGGGCTGGAGGGGCATAGGGGGATAAAAAGATATAAAAAAAAATTGGATTATGCTGATGGTTTGTGCATTCTTTTAGCTAATAGGCTATCAGAGTAAGCAGTAAGGAACAAAGTTACTACATAGTCTGCCTTACCTTGTTCTTGTATAAATTATGATAAACGTAAAGCAATTAGAATAGGTAAGGAACCAGAACAAGTTGCTTCAGACCAAATTAGGGGTATACCTATTGTTGAAGAACCAACAAAAATTTTAGGAATATTGTTTAATCACCCAAATGAAGCATTAATAAACTGGTATGCATGTATGCAAACAGCAGATCATGAGTTATCCATGTGGAAAAAACATACTTTGTCAAAAGTCAAGGATATGTTTGATAAAAACTTTGCTTCATCCATTTTTCACTTTTTTGAGTTATGTATTTCCCCACCTTTGGAATTAGAAACTAAGTCGTAAAGGCATATTTTTTCAAGGATTGTGGGGTGCTTGACTAAATCCAGTAAAAAGTAACATATAAGTCCCCAGCAGAGGGCGGAGTGAATTTGATAACCCCATAGCATCTTTTATTAGTATTTTGTATCTTTCAACTTTTCTCCAGTTCTTCAGGGAACTAATATGCCTTGGATGCAACTTATGGAAGACTGGATGGTGGGCTTTCTAACAGATTAGACTACAAATACTTTTGCATATGTGAGACCTATTTTTATACAAATACTCCCTTCTTATATAGGGGTAGGGTACTATAAATTAAAAAGCTGGAAATTAACATATTCTGATCTTCTAGTGAATAATAGGCAACAGCTATATGAACTTATTGAAATCCTGTCCATAAGATAAAGAAGTTTTGTTGGCACCAGTCAATTTACTAATCCTAAATTGCCTAAAGAAATGTGGAGCTGGCCCAGTGGTGCAGAGGGCTGAGGCACTGGACCACACCTCGAACCACGCTGGTGACCCGGGTTCGGGAATGGACTCGGGTAGTCGAGGGCTGGCTGAGAAAGGAGAGGTTTGAATGTCCGGAGGACTGCTCTCCCTCCTGGGGTGGGTTGGGAGGAAGTTCATGCTTGTAGTGACCCCGTGGAGACCAGGGTACTCATGCAGCAGAACAGGAGGACAATCCAAAAGCCGGAAAACAACTTTGGCTCCTACCAGATGATGGCCTTCATATTCTGCACATCCCTGGAACCTCTGGGAGCCTGCCCCTCTGTAGCGGCACCCTCGAGTCTGTAAGGAAAAAAATAGAGCACTGGGGTTTCCCGGCCCCCCGGTGCCTTCCCCCTGAGGGGGACCCGCCCGGAGATGGGTTACTCTGGGACCACTCAGAGGGTTGGCCATGATATGTGGAGAGGGTAGAGCTCAGGAACAGGATCACAGGGAGTGTAGGTACTAGGAAGGACCTGAAGGAGAGGTGGGAGCTGGAGCGTAGTAGAAGGTAAAAAGATAACTCAAAAAAAAAAAAAGAAATGTGGGACATTGTTTGGTTGGGTATTCATGGGAAAATTCAAGTAAGAGACTTTCATAAACATAAAGTATTGGCAGAGAGAGCGTGCCCAGACCCACGTGTGTGTCTTAGAGACACAAACTCATTTCTTGTTGGAACGTGAATATAGTAAACAATTTTGAAAACTGTTTGAGTCAGGAATGGGAAACCCATTATTTATTAACATTACATATGCAATCTTAGTTTTAGGAATCTATACACAAAATTGGATTAAATTTCACACAGGGATTTTACAAATTTGTTTAGCCGCATGTAAATATCATTTATGGCAAGCACATTGCACCTGAACAATACAACCAAAGTACATCCCACAAGGAGAAGTGGGGAGAGTGATGTCTAATCCTTTAAATAAACTATATTTAAAGGATGTAGCTACTTATGGATTCATAAAAATACAGGAGATGTGGAGAGCCTGTATGGGATTTATACAGATACGTTAATAACCATAAATGTAATTTCTTATAAAATGGAATGAACTACATTTTGGGTTTCATTTTGTACATTTGCTGTATTAGATTTGTTATATTACCTTTGTTTCCATTTGATTGTATGATTCCTTTTCTGTTAATAAAAATACCCCTACTGTTGTGAAAAGTGCCTTAGGTTCTTTTACTTCCACCTGGACAGCACCAAAGATGGGTAGAAGGAACCTCAGTTGAATGCCTTATCCGAAGGATGTCACACCCTGACAGTACAGCACCCCCTAGTACTGCACTCACGTGCCAGTGTTTAGGTATGAGCCCAGTCCCCAGTGTGAGACTAGAATCCATGACCTTCAGGCCCAGAGGATGTGCTACCAACTGAGCCATGCTGACACCTAAGATACCGCAAGAGTGCATGGTATGTTTCATTGGTCTGCATCAAAGGAATGATATGGCAGGTACACTGACAGTATATTTTGCAGCAAAAAGAATTGGCTTTGGTGGCACTGTGAGAAAAGATCACTACTCAGTTGAGTTTGCTACGGGAAAAGGAATACAAATCTTTACCCAGGTTGACCTTTAATGACCTTTGGAAAAATGTTACATGGCTTTAGTGGGTAGGGTTTTCGTCTTTGGTTTCTTTATTCTTGGTAGTGTTTACTCTTGTATTTATGTTATTTTCTTTTCTGATCTTTTTTGCTGTTGCTTAACCACTTGATTTGAACACATTTGTTTTGATTCCCATCAGCTTACTTTCTGTACTGTAACAAGCTATGAGTTTCCTTTCTTAATACGTCTTGATAAATTACTGCCCTATTCTTCAGTAATAAATGCCATTGGTTCTTTTACTTCCACCTGGACAGTGACCAGCGATGGTAAGAAGAGACCTTGGTTTAACGTGTCAAATGAAGGACAGCACCTCATTTGTGCAGCACCCCCTTGTACTGCACTACAGTGTCAGTTACAGTATTACCCAAAGCACCTGGTGTAGAACCCATGACTATCTGATCTTCCAGCCCCAGTGGCGAGCATACTACCTATTGAGCCACTGACACTGCAATTGTTTTAAAGGGACAGTATCAACCCCCTTAGGCCTAAAAGTGTTCTGAGTTTAAAAAACAAGTGTTGTGATTGTTCACATTCTGTAGAGACTGTTGATATAGCTGGGAGTTTGATTCTGAGTCCCTTTTTCTTTTTAAAAGTGAAAACAGACTGCCCACTACATTGGTGTTACTATGCTGAAATATGTTTGTTTACATTCCCTTGATCAGCTCCCACTGTATCTTTCCTGGACTTGGCAACACCCCCAACACAGTCTAGCTACTCATTATGCAGTAAGAGGAGGTGATACAATGCATCATGAATGCCTGTACTGTTTGGTGTTGTTCCTAATATTCAGGAAGTATGCAGTAAGAGTAGAGCAAGGATTTGAAACAAAACAAGGTTGGGTACAGCTGTACAATTTGAATGCATTTTAGCTTCACCAAGAAAGAAGGAAGATAAAACAACCAGAAACATAAATGAATTTTAGAGAAGGTAAGCAGTCACAAAATGTGGGTTTTTAACTAGAAATAATACGATGCAAAAAATGTTGACAGTGTCCCTTCAAATGTTCCCAGAACCTTGGTGATGTCCTAAAAAATAATGGAGAGAAGGGTGTGTCCTATAACATAGCAGAAGAAATTGTTCTTTGTGTTTGTTCTTTAAAAGTATGTAGTTACTTACATCAAAATCCGTTCTAAACATGAATATATATATATTAAGGAGTCTGTTCGATTTTTTTTTCTTTGTAGATGAGCAATTGCAACTTGAGCGTCAGGAAACCACTGTAAAAAACATGCAAGATGAAAGAGGCATGAACTCAGAAAGTCAAAATACTGCTACTGATGTCCCACAACCTAAGAGTCGGCAGGTGTCAGATGACAGAGAGGATGATGAGACCTCTGTGGATATTAGCTGGGAAATGAGGGATAACAGTGAATCAGAAGCAAATATGCATGGCAGTGAACCAAACAATCAAGCTGGTGGAGATAAGGATAAAAACTCCTGTTCAGGACCATTTTCGGAAACACAGGCTGAAATGATAGCATCAGTGACAATTGATAAACCAGGAGTCCTAGGAGAAATAACAGTAGAGCACCACCCGGGCCCCCTGAAGAACAACAACTCTGCAAATGAAGTTTCAACTACAGAAATAAACTGTACCTTCCCAAGTGTGAAAGTTAAAATACGCAAAGTGTCACTCTCTGACTGTCCTGATATGAAAACTACTTTGGTTGTTGAAAGCAAGAAATGCCTAGGACAAAAGAGCTGTAGTGAAAGATTTTGCCCAAAGCGACAGAGTTCCAGTTGTCAGTGTCCCTATTCAGCAAACACTGATGGGAATTGTGAGGCATGTCGCATAAGGGAGACAACAAAGAACACAACTTTACTAAACTGAGCATAACAGCACAGGAGACCCAGCAAGAAGCAAGAAGCCAGCGAGTGTGAACACAAGTGGAGCTGTCATGAACCTTGTAAGGGCATTTCAAAGGAAATCATCCCAGTTGTTGTTGTTGTTGTTGCTGCACAAATGGCAACTGTTGTTCAAATGATACGGACTACCCTCAAACTGAAAGATCTTGCAGTCCCTACACACCGTCTGATTTTAGCTGTTACGATGCAGAACGTACATCTATTGATTGTTTGTGCAAAGAATGGTTTGTGCAGATTCCTCCGCCTGATGAGTTTGCAGATTACAAAGAACATTTATCTTTAAACACCATCAGAGAAGCAATGCCTTTAACTACAGACAGTGGTGACAATCAGCCTGATCCTCATACAAATCTATCAAAAGCAACGGATGGAAATGCATCTTTTAAAAACCAAGACGGTACTACAACATCTATGTTCAAAAGAACCAGAAGTCCATCCTATATGACTAATGAAAAACAGCAGGTTCAATTAGACAGATTGTTGACCATTTCACCACAGCATGATCCAAGTTCTGTGGAAGACCACAGGTCAAACAGAACAAGTTTGTCAAAGGAGTCTATTCAAACACCTAAACAAAGGAGGCACCAGAGAAACAACAGTAGCATTGGAGATAAGTATTTGTTATCCCCCTACTTAGAACCACAGGCAATGAGGAGGAAAACATTTCCAGGCACTGCTGCGGATGCTTCCTCGAGTCTGTGTTATGAAAAAGAATGTGTTTGCTTTTCTGGCAGCTCATCTTTTCCCACAGAAGCCTTCGGTAAGCATCAAGGTAAGCCAGAAAGAATGCACACAACAGAGGTCCAGAACTGCATGATTTGCACAAAACCATGCCCACCTTCTGAAAGTAATGTTGGTCACAGGTCTTCAGCAAGCAGTTTGAGTGGTATAAAATCGCCACAGGAAGACATTTGCATTCTACCAGAAAACAAAATTTTCTTCTGCCAGTTTGAGTCTGAAGAAGGCTGTGATGGAGTATTTGGCTTTGGACCAAGTCATAAAGTTTGCAACAGTCTATGAAGAACAAGAAGACACTGCAGTGAAAACTTTTCAGTCACAACATGGTTTAGGTGAACATCAGATGCAGCAGTTTACATTTGAGAAAACTGAAGATCTAGAACATGATGATGGATTTCAAGATCTTGTGGACTGCACAGAGAGTGGTTTTGAGGAGGCATTAGATAGTGACCACCATGCCGAGATGGCTGAGCAATCCAAATTAAAGGACAATCCCATGTCGATTCGTGTTACGCCACCTTCCAAAAGCCGTTCATGTGACTATGCAAGTAATGTAGACCTTGCTAACAGTGTGACATTAGAATACTTGAATGGCCTAGACTCCTCAATGCATCAGTGTGAGACAGTTCCAGCAGAGACAGATGATGCCAAGAAAAGGAGAAGTTCTGTCATGACTGTAATGACAAGTGACCTGGGGCCAAGGCTAATTCTTCAAAGTGACTGTCATGTTCCAGATGTTGTCCACTCTTCTATAAGTGATGAAAACCAAAGTGAGTTTACACTACATCAAAAATGTGATGATTTTCACACTTCACCAGAATCAGAAGTTGGTGGTCATAGCATGGCTGATGAAACCCAGTACTGTCTGGAGATGAACTACCTGTCCAACAGTTCATTTGCACTAAGTGAAAACAGTGTAAATCATGAACTGATACAAATAACTGAGCTATCTGGTTCTTCAATACCTCCTGATGATAAACAAGTCCCTTCTGAGCACAGCTGTGTTGAAATAACAAGTGAAAATCCTCCCAGTCAAGATAATGAAATCAGTCTGTTATCTGGTGCACCTGGCAAAGCTGAAAAACTATGTACGGAAAAGGAAACATCAGATACCTCAAATATTTGTGAAAGTATGTCTCGATGGCCCTTTCAGAACCAATAGCATGTCAAATTATACATTTGGCTAGGTCAGTCTCTGATATTTCTGACAGTAAGAAAGAAGAAAGAGGTTCAAGTTACCAGAAAACTGATACTTCGGAGAAGCACACTGGTCAGAGAGGTAGGTATTGCAGCAATTCAAAGTCATAGTCTACATAATTTGCTAGTCTTAGTAACAGAACTTGGACAGTCAAGCATCGCTTTTGTGTGTGTGTGTGTGTGTGTGTGTGTGTGTTTAAACAAAAAACAGAACAGTCTCATTTCTTTAAATTAGTGTTTTCCCATTAATTGAAACAAGTACAAGAAAGTACGTTTGCAGAATTTTCCCTGCCATTTCTTTTTTTGTTGCTGTATTTATTGTCCTCCACACTAGTCCATACCCCAGTCAGGGGGTACCAGGTGCATTGTCTTCATCCATGTTGCCAACTGCTCTACCACCTTGTCTCCTGAAGGGGTCACTCAATGAGGGATGCTATGCTGCCATCCACATATGGAACAGAGCACCTGAATGGACACTCTGAGCCCTCCCTGCTGGCCTCTGCGCCTGACATCCTAGATTCAGGGGGAAAACCCAGGTTGGCAGGGTACCAGAGCATTCTCCCACTGCTTGTTGTTGCAGAACTGGCTCCCCTGTAATTTTGAAAGTGCAGATGCTGAGGGCAGCAGAGCTACGAAATTGGCACACATAGTACATTCACTGCTTTGAGAGGAGCAACACATTTATTTTTAGGTTAAGAAAATAGAAAGGAGACTTTTTAATGTTAACAGAAACTTATCGGGTACCCAGAGTGTTTGTTCATATTCCCTATCATTCAGTACATTGTGATTCTACTGCAGTACCTGTCAAGATGCAGGGGGTTGACACACTTACAGGGGCCACCTTCATATTTGCATAATATAGTATTTTAGAATCCCCCAGCACTGGCAGAAAATCAAATTATGAACTTCCCATGACTGACTCACATATCTTACATGGATCAGGAACTGCTCTTCTTACTGTTCTGCACTCATTTGGAGAATTGGTTCACCTATATGATTATGATGACCTCACACAATAATATGAAATTCATTTCTTCATCAGTTCAACATGACAGAAAGTCAGAAGAAATCAGGCATCTGAAGTTGCCCAGTGAAACAGCCCTGAAGGAGGTGAAGGCTAAAGAAGAAGCATCAGAGAGATGGGCAAAGAGAAGAAAACAATTTAAAGAAAGCAAACAATGCAGCTCGCCTGGAGAGAGTTCTATCACAAGCAATGTCACCGAGGAGTCAGGTGAATATGCATGTGTGTGGCTTGTCACTTACATTTAGCTTAAATGACCTTGTTATAAAATGGGCAAAAAAATCCAGTGATCTCATTGGTCAATAGCTGTCCAGACCTGTGCGGTAATTGACCAGTAACCGCATGGGTCTGGAAACTGTCTTTCAAGTCTTGGAACAACACTGCTTTGGAATTCTCAGTAACTGTGACAGCTGGGAAGAACAAAAAAAAGTTCAGTTAACAACATGAGTGACTCACCATCTAGATCATTTGACCTCTTTGACAGGGTAACCTAGCTGTTTGGTTTGAGAACCGATTTATCATCGATGAAGATTGATTTATTCTTATATGAAAGATTTATTTAGTCTTGTGTTTTTAATTATTTTGGTGCCATTTTATAAAACATAATAACACACTTCAGGGCTTGCAGTTATTGGATAATTACAGCACTTCCCCACCCCACCCCATGGTTGAAGAGCACTCAGCTAATGCCTTGTGCCTTCAACCCACTGAGTTTGGGAGGGCATGTGGTAATTATCTAATAACTGAACACCCTGTCATGTGTCATTGCTTACTTTATTGTAATCACCAGTACCTTGTGGGGCATAGTTGTACAATTAGTAATTTTCTTTTGTTTGACAATTTGCCAGGATAGTCCAGCTGAGATGCAACTGCTTCTACACAGGACGGTGTAAAGCACAGGAAGATTAGGTAACCTGGTTATAGACGGCCTGATGTCAATTCAATTCAGTTTACAATATTGGGATAATATCATTGCTAATATGCACAGTTACAATAGTGTCCTGATATGTTATCTGACAGTAGCTGTGTAACACAAATATACTGCTAAAAAAAACAGTTTTAACACATGCTCAATACTAATATATTAAAATAAAAACTCAGTTTCCTTGACAACAAGGTAATGAAGTAGGTACAGTAAATTGCAAATAGAACTTAAGTGAAAAAACAAACAAACCATAGTTTAGACTCAGTCCCATTTCCCATATCGATTTGATATGTTTCACTTTCTCTTTTTTCTTTATAACTATGGACTTTAACATAAATGCAGGATCACTGTCCCCTTACAGCGCTTCTGACAAGCTCCTGGTAGGCAACTCATCCCATGTTGTTGCCTGCCCTAGGAGCAATCTGAGCTATAAAATCTATTTTTTATGCAGGGAACAAAAGGTATTTCACCTTGCTTACCAAGCTCAACTTGTAACTGCCTGATATGAGCCAAGCTGCCATCAAGCACTGGAGCCCCTGATCTAAAAATAGCATTATGATGATGCAGTAGTGGCGAACGGGGCTTCAGGCACTCTATAGAGCTACTATTAGGATCGTGGAGCGGGCTACCAACGGCAATAATATTATCTTTATAGGCATGTATACATATATGGGCTTATATTATAGGGGTGCGGTGGTGCCCTGTAGTTAAGGTTGAGTAGGCTATTTAATGTTAAACCTCAATTTTGCACCATAATAACTTTGTGTCATTTGACTAAATAGCACAAATTTGGCATGCCCAGTCAGACTGTCAGAGTCTCAAGACATGAAAAGTTTCATGAGGGCATCTTCTTTGGTTTTCAAGATACAGGGCACTAAAAATGGGGAAAAACCCGTGTTTGATTTCCCTATACTTTATGTTGCATACATTTTGCTCTCACCACAGCCTAGATGGTGTGAAATTTTTATGAAATTATCAGGGTTGAAGGGGCCTGTACCAAGGGTGTGCCTTTGAAGGTTTTCTCAAAAATATTATACTGCCTGGTTTCAGAGTTATAAAGATTTTTGAGTTAACTGACAAATACGAATAGCAAAAAAATCTATCACAGGTGCTCATTTTCATTATTTACTTGTTGTGTGGGAAAAAAATACCAATCATGTAGAATACACATGTTGAAAAAAAATACCAATCATTACGGCTGCCATTTTCTTCTTTTTTTTAATCACAAACACTGAAAATACATAAAACTGATATATTTTCAAAAAACAAACATCTATAGATTCTGGTGTTTGTTTTTTGAAAATTGCCCTGGAAATGCCCTTTCTGGGCACCCCAAAATCCAGGGTGCTCAGCTTAGCAAGAGGAGCCATTCACCAGCATTCTCTGTATGAGAACAGTGGGACTTTCTTGAAAACTGAATCCACAACTGGAGTTGTGCTGCCGACTTCAGTTCAAGCAGTGAGCTAGCTATCCCCTGTTTTGTCTATCACTGTCTCTTTCTCCCCTTCCAGGTCACCCGCTTGCCCTTACCAATGTTTAAATAAATCTTTTAATATATAAGTAGATGGAAGTGCCCACCACTGTACCACTTTCTTTACCCCCAGGTGTCCCACCTACCCTTCCCAATGTTAAAATACATTTATTTAATATATATCATGCACCCCATTCCCCCAATGTATGTGGCAGCACTGGGGTGCCCACCCCTAGTGCAGCTGAACACTAGCCCAACACTGGGGTGCCCAATCCCCAATATCAGAATAACATCTAAAATAAAGAAAACTGTCCCTCAATGTCTTTCTTTCTTCTTTTACCTTTTAAAAAAGCAATACAGTCCCTCATCAATCTGATTTCCCCCCACATACACACCACCAACCCCACCCCAACCTCTTACTCAGCACTCACCACCCCGCACCTCTTATACAACTCCCACATACCCTCACTCATTTGAACATGTCTCATGGCGTAGATTCACTCTCTGTTCAAAGATGAGTCTTTCTGCTGGAACCAGCAACTGCAATATGAGAAAATAAGGCTAGTGCGATACATATAGGATAGTGTATGGTAGCCCATACACAACAATGCTATTCTTACACCGAGTGGTTACTATGATGTCAAAGGCCTCGAGAGTGAAGGTAGAGAGGTCCCTATGATGTCATAGTAACCATGAGGCATGAGAAGAGCAATGTTGTATATTTGGGCTATCATACACTATTCTATATAATGTATGGTCCCACCCCAAAAGCAAACAAAATCACTTTTATTTTTTTCAAGCAGTTGATCTCTGCCGCCCACAACCCACACTTCTCGCCATCCACCCACCTGCCAGCACTGCATGCAATGCTTCAACTGCCACTAGCTCTATCAACAGCACTGATGGAGTCACTTACATTGTGACATTCATACTAACACAAATGAAAAGTTGTTCTGCTTTAGTATGAACTTCACTTCTGCAGCAGAACAACTTTTACAGTGTATGAATTTCCATACACAAACACATTCGACCATACACTATAATGCACAGTATTTCCATTGGGAGGGTTGAACTTTGATTCATAACTTTGTCATTAATCAATATTTTTGCACCAAATTTTCAACATTGTTTTTTGAGACCCACATCATGATCAGTGGAGGTGAAATTATGCAAATCCAACTCAAAATACGATTTCATCGTAACTTTTTGAAATCACCTTTTGGGCTGGATTTGAAATTTTTCACCACCCTTGTTCATAGGGTGGGGTCATAACAAGGCTATGTTGAAAATTTGGAGTCAAAATATGTAAAAATGACAAAATTATGAGCATACAATGAACATTTTCTATGCTCACTCATAACTTAGGTAATTTTAAATATTTTGACCCCAAATTTGCAACATAGCCATTTTTTCCCCATCACCTCATGAATGTGACAGCTGTCATTTTTCAAATCCTGGCCAAAATGTGTTTTCACACCTGTGGTACAGAATGACATTTCGACTGCATGGAATTACAATTTGGTGGGATTTGAAATTTTCACCTACTGGGCTCATGAGGTGGGTAATAATAAGTTTCTGCTGAAAATTTGGTGTACAAATAACAGTAAAATGCCCAGGTTATGAGCGAACATTGCAGTATCTCAACGTTCACTCATAACTTCACTAATTTTCAATATTTTGACTCCAAACTTTCAACAAAGCACTTCATAAATGTGACAGGTATAATTTTTTAAATCCCAACAAGACGTGTTTTCACACTCCAGTGCAAAATGACATTTCAGCAAATGTACTAGAAATGCTACATGTCATGATAGATAGATAGATAGATAGATAGATAGATAGATAGATAGATAGAAAGAAAAGAGAGAGACAGACACAGGCAGAACAAGGATTGGAGTCTCACAGCTGTCACTGCAGCATGACTTCCAGCTGCAGAACTCAAAAGCCCTGCTATTCTCATACAGAGAATGCAGGTGAATAACTCTTCCTGCTTAGCTGAGCACCCTGGATGTTTAGGTGCTCAGAAAAGGTATTACTGGCAAGTTTTAAAAACCCAGCATGAAACATGACAATAAGCACACAAATGAGTTTTTTAACTGCTCACATTTTTACGTTAACTCAAAAATCGTTATAACTCTGGAACTACGTAATTTCTTTTCATAAAACCTCCCAAAGGCACACCCTTGGCATGGGTACTTTCAACCCTGAAAATGTAATGAAAAAGTTCACGCTATCTAGGCTACAGGTGAGAGTCCAAAATACTCAATGTTAAGTATAGGGAAACCAGACATTTTTTTTTTTTTTGCACTCCGTATCTCGAAAACCAAACAAGATGCCATCATGAAACTTATCATGTCTTGAAATTCCAACAGTCTGACCGTGTATACCACATTTTGGTCTATTTCATTAAATAATGCCAAATTTATTAAGGTGCATAAATTGGGGTTTAATATTAATGTGGTGTTTTGGTTAGGTCTACCACTAGAAGACCCTTACCTTTTCTCTGGCGTGCCTGACCCTTTGGTTGCTGCTGGTGAGGACCCTTTGCTGGACCATGCGAATAAACTGATGGACGCAGAAAATAATGAATAAAGGTATTTATTCTGTACTGCAGACATGTTCTCTTCCTGAGGTCTAGCCCCAAACTGAATAATTTCTCTGAATGACAGGCATACATGGCACTGCCAGGCAGTGCAACAAATGGATGCATGCACATTCTAAGTGCTCTTAAAGGGGTGGCAACTAACATTAAGCCCCATACTTAATGTGTGCTTCACATCACCGCTGTGACAGTGAATGTGAGCATCACTCAAACAAGCAATAACTATCATAACAGTTTTTAAGACATTTTTAAAGCAAAACACATTTTTAAGCATTTCAAGGTATTACATTTAAACAAAACCGTACTCCACTGCAAGGGGGGGTGGAGGAAAGGATCTGGACTACACTGCTGACCAGTCAGAGTAGTGCCAGGGAGAGGGGCAACATCCTAGCAAGTTGAAGTTTGGTCATGCAGCAAGTGCTAAAGTGCAGGAGAATGAAAAGGAAGAGAGGGAAGGAAGCAGCAGGAGGACACCCAAAATGCAGGACAACACCTTAATAACAGTTGCAGAACAATCAAAACATATGGAACTATCTGAAAGGGCATTCCTGGAAGAAAAAGGTGTTAATGCAGGTATGCAGTACCATAGGAACAGGTGTAATGAGATAGATACATGAAGACATTTACTGCAAAACAATTACTCAAGAGAATATCACAGCAGTAAAGTATTTAGTCCCAAAACACACTGAGTCTGGTTCACTAAAGTTCAAGACCTCCATCAACTTTTCCAGTCAGTGAGAATGGAGGCATGAGTTGCTTGCACTAGTTCCTGACAGGATGGGGTCAGGCCATTAAAATCCACACCACTTTACTCTGTAAGTCCATGATCCATTGGAAAACTTCTTCCTTAAGATCTTCTCAATCTGGTACACCAGTGTGTGTATTAGAGAGAGTCCTGAGAAGAAGAAGAAAGCTGAGAAGAAGATGTCCCAGGAAAGTCATGTGGCAAATCAGGCAAGACAGAATCCAACTGGAGAGTGTCAGGAGTGGGAGGATCTGTAGAGACTGGTTGCAAGTTGTCTGAAGGGATCTCAACTTCCGAGAGGATGGCAGGTTCAAAATGCAGCTTCATTGTTTGGTGGACTGGGATCATCTGGAAGGGTGTTACTCAGGTACCCATGTTTCAGTCGATTAATGTGGACTTTGTTGTGTATCAGCTTTCCATCAGACTTGCAGCATAGATGAACATGCACAGGAGGTAGCTTTTCTATAATGTAGAAGGAACCAGTCCAGGAGTGAAGCAGTTTCTTGGTGGCGCCCAGAACAAGAACAGGTCGATACAAGTACACAACGTCCCCAATGGAAAATGAAGGCTATGCAACTTGGCTGCTCACATTTTCTGCATTGCAGATTTTCTCTGGCCCAATGTGGTGATTGCAACATGTCTGGAAAATTCAGCTGTTACAGCATAGGAATAATGAAGGAAGAAACTGACTTAGGAACCGCTAGCAGTGAGAGGTCCTTGTCCAACAGAGTTCTTGAGTGACGCCCATGAACTATAAAACAGTGTGTACTTTACTGTACTGTCGACACAAGGGTTTGTGTTGTAAGCAAATTGCACAAGTGGAATAAAACAATCCCAGGTGTCGTGCATCTTATCCAGGTACTTGGAGAGTGTGCTAAGAATGGTAATAATAATAATAAATTTATTTATAAAGCGCTTTCAACTTACCAAGGTCTGAAATACATTAAAACAATAATATCAAATATAAATCCAATAATACATATAAATAAACATAGCATAACAACATCAAACATTAAAACCAGTTAATAAAATATGAAGTAAGATCTGAACACAGTAACAATTACACTATGAATAACCATCCAAGAAGGCCATTCGCCAGAGATAAGTTTTCAAATTATTCTAGAATTCCTATGGAGGTGCACTCCTGTAAGCGGCATGGTAGAGAATTCCAAAGAGGGGGTGCAGCATAAGAAAATGCTCTGCTGCCAGAAGATTTTAAACTCACTCTTGGAATCTCTAGCAACCCCTCGTTAGCCAAGCGGAGTGATCGGCCGGGGTAGTAAGGCACCAGGAGTTCTTTCGGATAGGCCGTACCCTGATCGTGAAGGGCTTTAAAAGTCAGTAAAATGACTTTAAAGGTGATCCACCACCATATAGGAAGCCAGTGCAGTTCGCGCAGCACCGGGGTAATATGAAAGGACCTACTTGTCCCAGTCAAAACCTGGGTTGGCTGCATTCTGCACCAGCTGTAGGTGACGGATTTCAACCCCATAAAGCCCAAAGTATAGGGTGTTGCAGTAGTCCAAACACGAGGACACAAAGGCATGGATCAACTTTGGCAATGAGTGAGACGGAACAAGGTGCCTAACCCTGGTGATATTCCTAAGGTGGTAAAGGAAGTCCTGACAACGGCCAACACTTGAGACTGTAAGGTCAGCCTGTCGCCTAAGACAATCCCAAGGCTACGTATCTGCTCAGAGGTCAGGAGTGACACGCCACCAAGAAAATTCCAGAGGGCTTGCCATCACGCGACCTCTATCTGACAACCTGGGCCCACAACCAGGACCTCTGTCTTCTGAGTTCAACTTTAACCAACTAGAATCCATCCAATCCTTGATTTCTTCCAGACAGTTGTTGAACACCGCGAGAGCTCCATCCTGGTCGGGTGCAAAGATAGGTATAGCTGGGTATCATCTGCATAGCAGTGAAACCTCAGCCCATACTGTGTTATAATGTCTCTGAGGGGCAACATGTACACCGCAAATAACATGGGTGATAGCATGGAACCCTGAGGCACCCCACACAACAAAGGAGTTGGGCCAGAAGAAAAGACTCCCGACACAACTCTTTGTGATCTCCCAGTGAGGAATGAGGTGAACCATTGTAGAACAATTCCAGACATTCCAAAAATTTGCCTCAGGCGTGCTATCAACACCAGGTGATCCACAGTGTCAAAAGCTGATGAGAGATCAAGGAGAACCAGAATGGAACGTCTCTTCTAATCTCTCGCCCTCAGAAGATCATTAAGCACCCGAACCAGCGCAGTCTAGGTGCTATGTCTTTTACGAAAACTGGATTGGAAGGATTCGTAGATGTTATGGATGGTTAAATGGTCCTCCAGTTGGGCTGCCACTACCTTCTCAATAACCTTCTCATATAGGGAAGGTTAGAGATAGGTCTGTAGTTTGAGAAACAGTCTGGGTCCAAGGTAGCTTTCTCAGAGAGGTGTCACCACCACCTCTTCAGGGAGCTAGGAAACTCACCTGACTCCGGGAGCACCAAACTATTTGCACCAGGACTAGACCAATGATATCAGTACAACCCAAAATTAGGGGAGTCGGTCCAGGATCCAAACTACAGCTTGTGGGATGCACACTATGCATGAGCCTCATAATATCCATGAAATCAGGTCAACCAAAGGAACTCCAAGAGAATTGGGGTACTGTAAACTCACACTGTTCTACGGCATCACCCTTAGAGATTGCCAGGCGCAAGTCCGCCCTGATGTCAGCCACTTTAGTTGCAAAGTAACAAGCGAGCTCCTTGCACTCTAATTGCGAAAAGGCTTTTTGAACTTGCAGACAGGCTGGGTTGCACAGTCTGTCTACAGTCCGAAACAGCTGAGCCGGTCGATTCCGAGCAACTGCAATCTCCCTGGACAGGAATTCTGCCTTCTTATGGGTGATTGCAGATTGATAGATACAATAATGTTCCATCAATCTAAGGTGGTCGACTTCAAGGGCGGACTTGCGCCAACATCACTCTGGTAGATATCTATTTTTCACTTTGTCCATTGCATTGTGGATGATAACTGGTTGTGTGAGTCTTTTGATGTTGAGAAGTTTGCATGTTTCTAGACAATGGTTGAAAGGTAGTTAATGCCTCTCTGAATGTAGATACGATGGGGTACCATGATGACAAATGACTGTGTTGAGGCAGGCACTTGTCACTGTCAAAGCTTTGATGTCTTTTAGGGGGATTAGTTCTAAGTATTTTGTTAGGTAGTCCACAAAAACAAGAATGTATTTGTTGTCAGAGTCAGCATGTAGGTAAGGGCCCAAGAATGCCTGTGCTGACTCTTTGGAATGGTTCAGTGGCTACAGACATTGGAATGATGTGTGCCTTTGTCAGTTTGGCAGGAGGTTTTCTTTGGGAGCAGGGCTAGCAGGATTTGACAAATCGGACAATGTCCTTGTTCATGTGAGGCCAGAAGAAGTGAAGCTTTGTCTTTTTGAGAGTTCTGTGGATTCCCATATGACCTCTGGAAAGTGGAGAGGCATGTGTGGAGAGAGCTTGATTGATTAGAGAGGCTGGCACAACTAACTGTACTTGAGTTCTATCTGTGCGATGGCCCTTGCCTTTCTTGGTCCAAATGAGGAAAAGCACACTCATAGAGGAAGTATTGTGAAGCAAAGAAAACTGCATCCTGGTGATGCTTCTTTGTTGTGTAAGGTTCCAGACTCTAAGTATGTGATTATGTCTGTGAATTGAGGATGAGTTCTTTGTTGTGTTTTGACCATTGCCAGGAAAGTCAGAAGTAGAGGAGATGAGAAGCTCTTTGGCTGCTTGCAGTAAGTGAGGATTTGTGTGTCTTTCTGTCGAAGCAGTTGGTAGCAGCAAAGTAACTTGAAGTACTGTAGGAATGTCCACAGGAAGCACATCCGTGGTGTTTGAGTGAACTTGACCTGGTCTGTACTGAATTTCAAAGTTGTAGGATTGCAGCATGGCAATCCATTGGGTGAACTTGCCTACTGGCTCCTTCATTTTGAATAACCATCTGAGGGCGAAGGTAACAGTCAAATTTCTTTATGGCAAATACCATGGCTAGACATTCTTTTTCTGTGATGCCATAGTTCTGCTTAGCTGAGTAAAGAGAGCACCCAGCATAGGAAACAACTCGTCTCTGTTCCATCTTGAATTTGATAGAGCACAGTACCCACTGCAAAGGAACTAGCATCTGGTAGAGCTTGAAGAGCTGGTTGAACCTTAGGTAGGCCAATACTGAGAAGATATTAGATTTTCTTTCAAGGTTTCAAAGGCCTCGTTGCATTTGAAGTCCATGTATAGTCACATCCCTTTTTGGTGAGTGCGTACAATCGAGCTGCAATCTTGGCATAGTTGCAAATGAACTTTCAGTAGTAGCGAGACAAGCCCAGGAAAGCTCAAAAGTCTTTGAGATTGTTAGGTTCTGGATAGTCTTTGACTGCTGCAAGCTTATCTGGGTCTGGAGAGATGCCTTGAGAACTAACAACATGTCCCAGGTAATGAATTTTATGCTGTGCAAAACAACACTTCTCTGGATGAAGCTTGAGATTGGCTTGTCTGAGACAGTTCAGACAGCTGAACACTTCTTTGAGATGTTGGATGTGTTCTGGCAAGGTCCTGCTGAAGACAATAACATTGTCCAGGTAGACTAGACAAGATATCCAAGACAACCCATGTAGTATGGCTTCCAGAACACACTGGAATGTGGCTGGACTATTCCGAAGTCCCATAAACAGATATTTGAATTGAAAAAGTCCCAAGTGGCAGCACCATGCTGTGTATGGGTGTGAAGCTAGATCAATGAAAACTTGGAACCTCACTCTGAAGGTTTAGAGTGGTAGCAAGCTTGCTGGCTACACCAAGACTCTCTAAGGCATCTTCGGTTGTAGGTAAGGGATGAGCATCCTGCACCGTGTAGGCATTGAGTTTCTGTAGTATACTGCGAAGTGATACCCTTTGTCCTCTTTACCACCAGCAGGCAAGGTGCACCCCAGGGACTTGTAGACTCTTCAACAATGTCTTTTTCCAGCATGTCTTTGATTATGTCCTCTAGGACTTGTTTCTGTTTGTGGCACACTTTGTAGGCTCGCTGATGGATTTTTTCTGGTTATGCTGCACCAATGGTGTGTTGCAGAATATCACAGTATCTGAGCTTGTTATCTGGACCTACAAAGGCATCTGGGCAGTTCTCCAGGAATTTCAAAAGTTGCTGTTTCTCTGTTGGAGATGCTGGAAGTTTTGAAGAGGATAATCATTGACTGAGAGGTAACCTGTTGAAGCTGGAGTGGTTGTGATAGTACTGACTGGACTAGAGTTGGTGGAACCAGGCTGAGGTTCTTGCATGAGATGGAGCTGGTCCCCTGTAGACAAGCAGACAAACTTTCCTATGTTAACACCCTTGAGATGACTACTGGCTCACCTGTGAAGTTGCAGTATTTTTTGAAGACTGCGCGCCATACACTGCTGCTAAGGTGTTTCCTGGAAGGAGATCTGGTGAATGCAGTGCAGGGATCCCGTGATGATGCTAACAACATCTTGTTGAAGTGGTTCACCTCAAATCTTGGCAATTAAAACCATCTCTGGAGCCATCCTGGTGGTGCGAGGGCTGAGGAGCTGGACACCACACCACACCACTCTGGCGACCTGGGTTCAGGAATGAACTCGGTCACCAGGGGTCAGCAGGGAAAGGGGAGGATTGAGCATCTGGAGGACTGCTCCCCTCTCCTGGGGTGGGTTAAGGGATTAGCTCACTGCACTGACAGTCCCCAGTGGAGACTGGGAGAAGCAGTGATCAGCGTGCCAGAACTTAGTGTCAGAGAGCAGTAGATAACCTGTGAGCGTACACGGGTACATGCATGCACATGCTAGTCATCATTGCAGTCCACTCCCTGGGAAACTACAGTACAAAACCCCCTCCCTGCAGCAGCATGAAGCAGCCAACAAATGACCTGGTCCAGAGGCCAAACAAAGCCTGGCAGCTGGGGTGAGGGCTTCAGGGTGATGGGGTCTCCTTTCCCAGTTCCTGGCCCACTGGGGGGGCCCTCCATAGGGAGCAGGCTACAGTCCTCCTCACTTCGGCAGTCGAGGTGGAGGCTGGCTCTAGAATGGATCAGTTGAGTGACTGCATAACTGACTGATAGGGCTAAATACCCCTAGTGCAGAGACTGAATAAAAAGAGTCTACAAAGAAAAAAAATGTTCCTGACTTAAGAGGTACAGTGACTGAGTCTATAGCTGTGTGTTTCCTCCAAGGGTCTAGTGACAATTTATTAGATGCAAAGTCTAGGATGGCTGTGAGCTTTGAGGAAGTTCAGGCCAAGAATCACTGCAGGTTGTAGATCAGGCACTAGGTAGAACTTGACAGTAGCTTGCTGTAAGCCAAAGTGTAGCTTGAGATGGACCACGCCTTGATAGGTACTGTAGCTGTATTTGCTGTGATAATGTACTTTAGGTCGGCTGGAGAAACATTAGGTACGTGATGAATAGCTTGGTTGTTCAGAATGCTGTTGTTGATAACTGAGATTTCTGTTCCAGTGTCGACCAATGCATGCGTGGACCAATTTCTGATGGTTACAGGTGCATAGTTTGCTAGGAGTGGTGATCTGATGACAGGTACCTTTGCCCCTGGAAGTGAGAGTGCGCCAGACTTAGCAGTTAGAGGATGCGGTTGGTTTGAATTGCAAGAGTCAGAGTGGTGGTCAGTTTCTGTGTTCCAGCAAGTTCCTACAATTTAGGAATATAAGGTAATGGTCCTGTATGTTCTTTAGTTGATCATCCCTGAGGTGTCCCAAAAATGTCTCTAAAATGTTCAGTGCAGGATGTCTCAAAAAATTTTTACATGATTTTTTTTATAAAAATAGATTTTATTCATCCACAATATTTCTCTTCTGAATCATGCCCTGATATTTTGCACTCTACATTAGTGTTTTTTCAAAGGGGCTTCTATACAGTTCTGAAATATAAATAATACCTTTTTTAGTTATTTCATTCTTCACAAATAATCTTAACTTTTATAATATGTATTATCTCTTTAAGAAAATTGCTGTCATTTACCAAAAGTAATCTGTCGTGGACATTTATTATTCTGTTATTCACTTCGGGTCTGATTTCACCCTTCCATCTGTAAATATAATAATCACAAATATCTCATTTTATCATGTCCTGTTTTTTTTTTTTAAATTGGAAAAAATCTTTTACAAAAGGACTTTAAACAATGTTTTAATACCTCACCGCTTTGGTATCTTTTGTATTTTAAGAAAGGGTATAAACCCTGTTTGTTTCAATAGCTGTTTAAGCTTTTTTCCTGCAATAGAAAATATAAACATAAAATGTTTTTCTTTTTCTTAGTTCATTACTGCTTGTAATTCACAAAGACTTTTTGTTTTAAGCAACTCTGTACCTTCTGTCTGATGAAACTTGACCCAACCTTTTACTGAGCTTGCCTGGAGACACACAGTTTATGCATTGCATGACCTGTATTTTCTTGCTTCAAAAGCCTGTAACAAAGCATTTTGAGACATTCAGCAAAGTTCTCATTTCTTTAGGTAGCATTTTAAACTTATTTTCTCATTCTTCTACTATTGTTTAAGTCAAAACTTACTTTATTTTAACCGCGTTCTTGTGTTATGGCTGCTCTGCTTTGTGTAGTTTGTACTCGTGGGTCTGGTTGAGCTTCTTCTTCTTGAGCTCTCTCACCCATGTGACCTCAAGAGATCTCGCGATATCGCAAAGATTTCAAGTGCACCATTATAGTTGCTAAGCATTATACTTGCTAAGCAATTATTGGCAGCCTGATCTTCAATGCTGCCGCTTTGATGAGTGAGTTCATATTGAGATAATTTTTTGTTTGTTATTAATCAAACATTTTTAATATTGTATGTACTTAAATCTTGAGTTGAATTTAAAGTTTGTTCATGGTAATCTTATATTAGACCATGAAGGAGTTAGGAATCTGCCTGAACTATACCGTGATGTTAAAAGTGATTCTGCAGATATTCTGCCTGTTCATTGTTAGTTGTTTATTGGTGTCACAAATGCACTCTGCAGGTCAGGCTCTCTGCTCCCACAGTACCAACCTCAGAGTGCAATAGTGTGAACAGATAACAATCATGGTAGTCCTCCTGTCTGGTTTTGGGTCCAAATCACCTTTTAGCCTTAAGTTATGGAGGGATTCAAACTGTGAACTTTATGCTAGCATACCCAATTAACAGGCTCAGACAGTATTCTCTTTGGAGGATGCAATATAATCTTTCACCCAAGGGCAACCAGACAGGTATCCAAAATGAACCCTTACAACTCTATACGAGACCTAGGTATTTCTTACCTTTTAAGCAAGCTTAGTAACACATTCAAGCCTTTTAACAGCTGTCAGCCTTAAACACAGGTTCAGTACATCACATGCAAAATAACTGAGAAAAGAACAGGCAGTATTTTTAAGAAAATGTTGTTTACTAAAAAATGGTAAAACAGGAAAAATCAAATACAGAACAATTACATCACAAATCTTACAGTCATATAAAAAGGGAAGTTACAGAATACAAACTCCTACCACAAATACTTAAAGTCTTTCTTGTCTAGATGTTACCCTTTAAGTGCTTTCAAAAGTTCTGAGAAATCTTTTCTCTTGAGTCCAGAATAATATGCCACATATTCCCAGATGCAGGATCATTTCAGGAGGAATCTCCGTACTCTTTTGTGACATCAGCTAGACCTCCCTTAGAGTTAATTCTTCGTAATTTTCTACAAGGAGGTATTTTAAATAATTTGAACATTTGCAAAAAGCAATTTCCAAAATATGACACACTTTGATCAACCATTTCTCTTTGATGTCCCTTTGCTGATTTTCTGTTGCTAGAGACATCTCAGGGTTTATGGTTTCTCACCAACATGCAACCAGATACAATAAGTCTCTATCTGCATGTCATAAATGCATCCATGGGAGTCAACTTACAAAAGGCAGTAGCTGGTAATAAAGGATAATAACCTGTCTCTCTAGAAGGATGTCTTAGTTAATGGTTTCCTCTGGTCTTTTTATAACATCCTGTGGTTTTCTTCACACTGATATCTTTTGTGGTCAGAGGTCAAGTCTTTCCCTCACTGCCTGCTTGTGTGAGACAATCACATGCTATTTATTTATATTACAAATAACATACATATAACCATAAGCAGATGTCAGAGCATCACAATTGGTACCTTTATGTTTTTAAACCATTATTGGAATATTTTATAGGGTATCCATGTCTTAAAAAGGCTTTCATTCAGGGATCTTTTATAGGAAAACTGTCAGGTGTTTGAAGGGGGTTGTTATTGTGTACTGGGGGGAGTTTTTTCAGAACAACTTTTTTTTATTATTTATTTTTAATTTTTTTATATAATGCCATGCCACTTCTTTATTTTTCTATGTTTGGTAATTCTGTACACCTTATTTATTATGATCTTATGTGTGTTGTTGTTACACTTATGGTGTTTGCCACCGATCACCAGCATGCTTGTCAGTTAGCCTCAGTATTCATGCCTAAGTGTTCATCTAGGCAGAGCAGTGTATAGATCCATTTCATTTCACAACGGTCTAATTTTTTTTTATAATTTACCACCTCTCTCTGGTGGTGATACTGCCTCGAGACCCCAAAATCTCAAAGAAACCCCTGTGTGGCTTGCTTCTTTAAGATGCATTGCTAGTTGGGAAGATTCATCCTGTTTTCTAATGTCTCCTTTGTGTTCCTGGATTCTTATTTTTAGTTGTCTTGTCATTTGACCTACATATAGCCTGTCACAGGGACATTGCAATACGTAGATTACTCATTCTGTTTGACAGTTTATTAGTTCTTTTATGTTATGTGTCTCCCCTGTGTGTGGCTGTTTAAATTTGTTCTTTTTAGATGTGTATCCACAAACTGAACATTTGCCAAATAGTATCATTCCTGGCTGCAATGGTCCTAATAATAGCTGTTCTCCTTGTTTAGGGAGTTTTGTAGAATTGGGATCTCACTATTTTATCTTTTAAAGCTGTTACTATTTTGCTGCCACTATTGGGTTATTTGTAAGTGCTGGCACATTTTTATTCTTAGTGCTTACTAGGTGCCAATGTTTCTGTATCGTTTCTTAATTTCTAGCAATTTATGGGTGTATCTGGTGGCAAAGACCAGTCTCTTCCACTGACATCACCTCTCTCTGTTCAAGCAGTTCCTCTCTATTTTTGTTTTGTTTCTTCATTTCTGCTTGTTTGACTATTTGATAGCCACAGCCATGTTTCCTAAATCTCTGTAATGTTTCTTCTTTATTTGTATTATAGTCTTCTTAGATTGAACAGTTTCTTCTTACTCTAATGAGCTGGGAGTCCTAGTCTGTCGGACAGTGCTTGTTACTCTGATCCTGGGAGTAGTTGCAATTATCATGTTGATTGCGCTTGTGGTGAGCACCCATGGTTCTCTTTGATTTCTGTTGTAGTATTTCAGCTTTCAGCAGATAGCGGCAGTGTGTCTTCTGAATCCACACCACTGGCAGATTACAGGCTCTAGGGAAGGCGGAGGTGAACCAGGTCACTGTTGAAGAGTGTTGACAGAAGTTGCAGAGGAAGCAGTTGAGCTGAGGTGTAAGGTATTGATAGTTGAGATAAGCTTGTCAATCATTGCTTGTTGCTGTTGACACATGTTGTGAGTGCAACCAATTGTGAGGACTGTGGTGCTTGTGCACTGGTGGACTAGAACATTGAGATGGACTCTTGTGCAAGTCGTGCAGCTTGGATTATGTCCTCCAGGTGGTTGGCTTTTGCTGTATGACATAAGTACAGTATTGTGGAGGCAGTCCCCAGACAAAGGCTATGATTTGATCTTTTTCTGGTTTCTACAGATGTTTGCACCATGACTCAATGTCCACTATAAATGCTTCTAGAGCTAAGATGGTTGCATGGTGCATTCCCACAGCTGTTGCTCCAATAACCAAGGTGGATGGGCTTGGAGGAAATGGTCTTTGAAGATTGTATACAGTGTGGTAGTATCTCCTTTGACTTGTTCTGGAAGTGCATTGAACCAAGAAATGGCAGTCCTTCTCAGAAGCAAGTGCAAGGCATTGGAAATATGCAAAGGATCAGTCCAACCATTGAAGGAAATCCAGGCTCAAAAATTGCTCAAGCCAGTCAACAGCATCTTCATGAGGTAAGGCTGAGAAGGGTACTGGCTGTAGGCTGGTATGGACTGTGGATTGTGGTGAAATAGCTTTAATATAGGCCAGGACATCTTGAATGGCTTGCATAGCTGGTGTTCCTTGAGATGAGATGGACGACTGGATGTCGTGCAGGATGGTTTCTATTTTATAGCCCCACACCCTTGAGGAGGGTGAAGGTAGAACTCCAAATGCTCCAGCACCCATATCTGCATCGCCTTCGGACATCATGGTTGGTGACTTCGTTTCACTGAGAAAAGGTCGTAAGGATGAGAAGGAGTTGCCATCATGCAGGAGATGTGATGAAGTGTGATGAAGTGGAGTAGATGAAGTGCCAAGAAGAAAATGTACTTGTAGACAAAAGTACAATTATTTATAAGCAAAGTTCATCAAATGATGTCTTAATAAACAATTCCCACTCAATTCTGTGTTGTCTTTTATTTGAATAAAGTTTTCATTGCAAAAATCAGCAATTTGCTGCAGTGTCCATTCATTTCAATTGTATTGCCATTGATTTCAGTGGAGTGAGGTCATTTTGTACCCTTCACAAGATGACCGCCGAACTGTAACATGCAATTCCTGTGTTCCTGACTGTAGCAAGATAGCCATCAGCAGGGGGGCTAAGGGTCACTTCCTTTCTTGTTGTTTTGGGAAACCAAGATGGAGGATTCTTGCCACCAGGCTGCCTGACTGCTCTATAATGGGCAAAATGCCAGTTGTCATGCTGATGTCTTCTTCCCCAACAGAAATGGCATGATTTATCTGTGGTAAGTGACAATTGCTGTGGAACTGTCTGTTGAACTTGATTGCTCTCAGTTTTGTTTGTCCTACTTATGCTTTATGATTTATTTATCCGAATGATCTCCCAGGGCTGTGTGTTATGTAGTTTAATAATTTTCTCTCTCCTCCCTTTTTTTTCTTTGTTTTATTTCTTTGTTGCTGTATGGCTCTGTTTTGTTTACTGTGCTGCTCCTTTTGTTTGGTATGTGGTGTAGATTGAGCCCCAGTGTCCCTCTTTTTATTTATATATATATATATATATATATATATATATATATATCTATATCTATATATATATATAGATATATATATATATATATGTATATATATATATATATGTATACACCCAATTGCTTGTTGTTCCAGTAGGGCTCCTGCAGCCTGTAATGTTGTTTCAGCAAGCCCTTCTGAAGCATGGCCAAGTCTGTTTGGATCGCTCTGTGATTGCACCTAATTTCTTTATTTTTGCATAGTCACTGGAAACGTGGTTGGAGTGGAGTAGAGCAGTGCTCCCTGTGGCTGCAGTAGTGAGGAGGAAGCCTGCAGTCTGTGGAAGGCAGAGCGACTGTTCTTTGTGAAGCCGCAGGTGCGAGGAGGGCAGAGGGGCCAAGCAGCTTTTGCAGCATTAATTGAAGCCACGGTCAGGAGGGAGCAGAGCTCTGATTTGTGCCTTTGTGCACTGGGGCCCTCCCAGGGAACTGTTGGGAGTCCATCTGGAACTGCAGTTGTTCGAGGGAGCACAGACTAAGGAGCTGTTGCGGCAATTCAGGAGGAGCTGAGCCGCCTGGTGAGAGGAGCACTGTGTGCGGTTGCTGGGGTAAAGAGAAGTTACAGTAGCCGTGCAGCTGTAGAGAGGAGGGCAGAGTACTGTGGAGCCACTTGCTGTCTCCCTAGGGCTCCCTGCTGTGGTTTGAAGAGTGGTGGAGGTAGCACCTTCACAGCTGTGGCTCACAGGGTTCTAGTATGCTAGAGAAGTGGCAAGGAGGTGTTTGTTTGTTTACAACCATACCTCTCAACTGCTATGAATTCCGCATAACGCTATGATTTTCACACTCAAATTTACCATCGCTCCACGTAGGTTTACTGAAGTTCCTCATAATGTTAGAGCTATTTCTGGACACACAAACTACTAAATCATTGAAATAAGCTGATAGAAACATTTCTTATCAATAACTACATGGGTCCCACTATTTGTAGACATATTATTTTTTAAAATGAGAAAGTGCTACACATTCTGGCCCTTTGCTATGATTTTTGAAGGTCAATGCTATGATTTTTAATGCTGATAGGTTGAAAGGTATGTTTACAACTGTGGAGGATCAATACAGGCAGGCCCTGCCATGAGGTAAGAGATGGTGCGTACAGTAGCAGCTCCGAAGTACAGTTCGCAGCTCCAAGGTGCACAGAGTTTGGCACATTTAATTTTAACAGATCGTCGAGGAGCAGCTTGCCAGCAGTATTGAACAATTTGACTTGTGCTAGACAGTTAAGAGTAGGAGAGCTGCAGGCTGCAATACAAGGCAGGACACAGTTCATTCTCTCTCTGTGCAGCCGAGGCTGTGTTTGAACCAGCAGTCAGACAATTGAAGCATACTGGGAGAGTGACTTAGGCTAACCAGCGATGCAGACAAGCGAGATGGGGTCTGGGCAGAAGAAGGTCCACATTCTCCACTATGTGCGGCATTTGGTGTGGTCTGCCACTAGAAGACCTCTTACGCTCTCTGGCCTACCCAACCTTCGTGCTGCTGGTGAGGACCCTTCCTGGACCGCGGCGATAAACTGATGGATGCAGAAAACAATGAATAAAGATATTTATTATGTATTGCAGACATATTCTCTTCCTGAAGTCTAGCCCCAGACTGAATAATTTCTCTGACTGACAGGCATACATAGCACTGCCAGGCAGAGCCACCAATGGATACATGCAAGTTCTAAGTGCTCTTAAAGGGGTGACAGCTAACATTAAGCCCCATGCTTAATGTGTGCCTCACATTAAACAGCCTACTCAACCCTAACTATAGGGGCACTACCACGCTCCTATAATATATATTCTTTGCAAAAAAACTACATTAAGGCACCAGTTATGGTAACTTAATGCCAAAAAACTAGGGAAATGTAACATTAGTATTCCTAACCCTAACTCCTCACCCACACCCCCCAAACAGAAAAAGAAAAAAACATTAGGGTTTTGGGTCTCCGGTGTCTTGTTGAATCAGTGGTGGGGTCTTTCTTGGGGCTGTGACCCCTAATACCCTCCCTGTTCCCTGTGTAAACAATGTGACACGTGATCTCCTTTCTTCACAAAGGGCCCACAGGGCTCTGTGTAAAGAAAGCTACAACAGACTGTGTTGGCAACATGTTGTGAGACATACTTCTCTACCTCTGAAGAGTCTGTCACTGTGAGGCATGGCTTGGACCTGTACCTTGTGCTTCGGACTGGAGACTACAGGCTTGGGGGAGGGGTGAAACATAGAAACATAGACTTTGACGGCAGATAAGGACCGCTTGGCCCACCTAGTCTGCCCATTTTCCTACCTAGAGGATAAGCTGAGCATTAGGGTTGACAACCCCAAGGAAGACCCCACCATGTATTTACCAAGATTCTGGAGACCCAAAACCCTAATGTTTTTTCCTTTTGCTGCTTGGAGTGTGGGGATGGGGAGTTAAGAGTTGGAAACCCTAGTGCCACATTTCACTACTTGCGTGGCATTAAGTTATCCTAACTGGCGATTAACAAAGTTTTTACAAAGCATTTCCTTCTTTGGAGATAGTGGAATCGTATCATTCCCTCTTTGAACCTGCATGAACAGATGCAAACACAAAGGACCATCTGGGGTATACGTATGAAACACTCCATCTGCTTTTACAGAAGTGCAGGGCCTTGCTGACCCTGCCCTTCTGTGCAGCACTGTATGTCAAAAATCATACTTATGAATGTGCATAGAGAAATGTCAACATACCTCCATAACTCTTTTTTTTTTAATATTTTGACCCAAAATTTTTTTTAATATTTTGACCCAAAATGTTCAACACAACCTTGTTGTGAACCCACCTCATGAACCCGGTATGTGAAAAATTTCAGATCACTGCCAAAATGTAATTCTGTGATATAAGTGCAAAAACACATTTTAGCCAAGTTTTGAAAAATGGCATATATTACGTTAACAAGTATACTATCTATATGGCAATATGGTGGTGATGAGTGAGCTGCTTGCCTGAGCGCTCAGTTTAAGAGCCTTTTTTGTGTTAGTTTATGTTAGTTTTTGTGTATTGTTGCATCTTTTAGCTTTAATTTCAGTTATAGTATGAAGTTTAGTTAGGGATGAGTGAGTAAGGCAGAGAGGATTGCGGCTCTTTTTTCGAGGAGTCAATATCGTCATCAATGTTAGCATTGGTGGTTTAGAACTATCGCTAACGCTAAGTGAAAGTGGCTTTTTTACAGTTTTTCGCTTGTGCCTGTGTAAATGAATGGCTATAGACCGAGCCAAATATAGCATCCATTTGATTTATTTTTTAAAAGTTTAAAAAGTGATGTAATGTTTAACATCACTAGTGTTTTCACTTACTGCTTTATTGGAGTATTCGCTGAGGTATATCTCCAAAGCTGTGATCAGAAGTTGTTCTGGTGAACTGTTTGCCTGTGGGCTGCTTCTGCAGGTTGAAATTTGGCAGTCGTTTGTTGGTCCGAGTGAAGCATAAGGAGAGAGATGTGAATGCTTTTGGGAGTAAGAAGAGGACGTGGCTGAAGATCTTCCTGGCCAGAAGCCCAACGTGAGAGAGCACCTGCTACAGGTGGTTAAGGGATGTGAGGGGCTGAATGGAGTGAGGGTCTGAAAATGCCTCCCTCTCTCCCTTTTTATCTCCTTCTGGATTAAAATCTGTTTGTAGACTGGTCCATTTTCGTTGGCGTCATAAGTGATACAAGAGTGGATACTAACTTGAGGGGTGACCTATGAACTAGTGGGGCTGAACTGATTGTGAGTAGTGGGCCATCTGGATATTAGACCCAACCGCTGGGGTGGCCTCTGCTCCATCGAAGGGTGGGTAGGGAGTGCTATCCTGGCTAAGGAGTCTGGGGTGTGCTTGGAGGGATGCTGCCCGGCTGACTGTAGGTTTGGGTCTTTAAGACTAGGACGGCCTTGGATGGGAAGCCCCTCAGAAGGTAAGGGAAACCAGCTGGATTATTGGGCCTGTAATACGAAGGACTAGAATGAATTCCTGAAGGCATAAAAGGACCCGGAGAGATAAATCTCGGTTGTCTGAATAGATCTGCATTGGGAAGGTTGAATAGTCTTCCCAGGGTGAGAACGCTGCTGTATTTTTCTTCTGATGTAATGAATTTTGGTTGATGGTTAAAATGAAACTGATGTGTTCATTATTGGATCTGGATAGAGTTTGACAGAGCTGGGTGTGAGATGGCCTGGTGAATTCTTTATTGGACATATTCCCCTCAGTGGTGGGAGCACGTTGAGGGGTTTAAACTGCTATTTAGTGACATTGAAATATAATTACTGAAAGTTTTAAAGTGATGCTGTTAGATTTGGCTTAGTGTAGGTTTTGACTGAGAAGTTTTTGAATTAGTGAGGGGTGATTGTTGTAAGGGGTATTGACAGAGTATATTAGTGGTAGAAGGGTATTTGATAAGTGTGTGATTGGTTGTAGTACTGTATGTGTAAGGTGATGCAAAAAAGAATTGCAATTTTGAAAATTTGGAGTCAAAATATTTAAATTTACCAAGGTTATGAGAGTGTGTTGCAAAATTTCAATGTATGCTCATAACTTCGTTGTTTGTAATATTTGTACCCCAGATTTTCAACATAGCCTTCTTATGACCCCACTTCATTAACAATGGTAGAGAAAATGTTCAGAACCCACCCAAAAGGTAATTTTGCAATCAACAATGTTGTTCCACTGCACAGGTGCAAAAACACATTTTGACTAGGATTTGAAAAATGACAGTTGTCACATTGATGATGTGATGTGAAAAAAATGGATGTTGAAAATTGGGGTCAAAATATTTAAACTTACCAAAGTTATGAGTTTGCATTGCAAAATGACAATGTGCACACATAACTTTGCCATTTTTAAATATTTTGACCCCAAATTTTTAACATGGCATTCTTATGACCCCACCTTATGAACAAAAGCAGTGAAAATGTTCAAATCCTGCCTGAAAGGTGATTTTGACAAGCAACTACAAAATTGCCTTTCTGGCCTGATTTGCATAATTCCACCACCATTGGTCATGTGGTGGGGTCCCAAAAATACCATTTTGAAAATTCGGGGTCAAAATATGCAAAACCTACATAGTTATGCATGAGAGTTCAAAATACCATTGAATACATTCATCAGCACGTACCTTAGTTTTGCTGGTTCCAGCAGCAAGACGTGTCTTTGGTTCAAGAGTGGATCTTTGCCATAGGACATGTTCAGTTGAGTGAGGGTGTATGGGGGTGTGGGTGGTGGGTGCTGACTGGGAGATCAGGGTGGGGGGTCATATCAGCAAGGGACTATTTTCTTCTTTACAGGTGTAAAATAAAAATCATCGAGGGATAGCTTTCTTTATTTCAGCTGATCTTCTGACACTGGGGATTGGGTACCCCAGTATCAGGCTAAACACTTTGGGGAATGGGGGTGGGTGACCTGGAGGGGAGGGGAGGGAGATCCAGAGATGTAATACCAGGGTGGGCACCCTGATCCACTTTTAGTGAAAAAAAAAACTTTGGGAAGGGTAGGCAACCTGGAGGGAAGGAGGGAGAAAGAAGTGGTACCAGGGGTAGGCATCCTGGTCTGCTTAACTAAAAAATAGATAGATAATAGATAGATAGATAGATAGATAGATAGATAGATAGACAGACAGACATATAGCTAGATAGACAGACAGACAGACAGACAGACAGAAAGAGAACAGAGAGACAGAGACAGGCAGAACAGGGGATCAGTGGCTCACTGCTCTCACTGTAGCCTGAAACAGGACTCCATCTGCAGCTGCAGAACCAGAGCCAGATCAAGCCATTGGGGGGCCTGGGGCACTCAAATTTTGGGGGCTCATGTACAACACCCAGCTTTTCATACAAACAACACTTATTGTTTTGAAAAATATTTACTCAGTGTATTTTCACAAAAAAAAAAAATCACAATTTATTCATGGTAAACATGACATTTGTGTGACTTAGCAGTCGCCATCTCCCCTGCCTGCAGCCTCAACACAGGCCACACCTGCAGAAACACTGTCGGTACCCCTTACCCCACCAAGCAAACCTGGCCAGCTCCCCTGCTCACAGCACCAGTACAGACTGCCCCTGCAGAAATGCCAGTCCCTCAGCCACCCCACCAAACAGAAACAAACAGATAAACTTACTATTCTTCAAGCTGGAGAGTTGGTACAGCCGAGGAGTGGAAAGGATTGAGTGATGGGCCTGGCTGGGTCAGAGGCTCACTTCAGGGATGGGTCAGTAGCTCAGTTTATCCAGACCTCCAGCGGTCGTCACTCTCTCTTCCCCATACAATGATACCAAACTTAGAGTACTCTGTCTCTCTTTTACATCAGTATGGTCCCTCCATGTGGCCATTCCCCCCTCCAACACACACACACACACACACACACTCATACACACACACTGATGCCAAAATTAAGGAGATACAGTGAAACTCACCACAACCAATCCCAACTCTGCAGAATTCTGCAATAGACTTACTTCAGGGAACAATGCAATTTCAATGGGAGTTAATCTCTTTTGTCATGCAGGGAAACTGATGCTGCACTTGATCCTAGCTGGCTTCACTGTAGATGCTTATAGGAACCAGTTGGCTTCCCAACCACCAGACAACCCCTGTAACCCCTGCAAGCCCCCCTCTGCACTAAACTAGATAGTCAAACCTCCCCACCAACATGGCCAGTCTCCCACCCCACCATCAACAAAGTCACTCCCCCTCCTCACCAATGTGGCCAGTCCCCCATCCCACCCAAGCAGATAAAGCTGGATCCCACACCCCACCAACATTAAATTACATGGCCAAAAATGCAATCCTACCAACTTCATTGTACTGCAGTACAGATACGTGAGTACTGCAGTTACAAACAAAAAATTAAAAGGCAACTGTCTGCAATATAGAGAGCTCCCTGGCACGGTGGTGCTCTGTTCTAAATGTAGATGCTGTCTTGAAAAAATTAAACAGCATTCACCTCCCTTAAATGGAGATTCTGCACTTGATTACCCCAAAGCTGTTGCATTAGTGAACAGTCAGACACTGTTTGTACACCTTAGGACTCTCGTACAAAATACAACTAATTTTATTAAAGGGGCCTCACAAATGCAGGTATAAAAAATAAAAGTTAATTTAAGAAGTCCAGCATAGTTCTCAGGATGCAACCTGGCATTCAGGTATCCCAGCGGTGTTCTGAGAACTGTAAGAGCTATTCTTCATTTCTACATGAAAAATTAAAGGCACCCCACTGTTCAATCTCCAAACCGATATAAGAATAATAAAGATCTGCCTTGTCTTTTGCAGTAACGGTCCACTCCTTGCCACCCTCCCATGCTGAAACCACTCAGACTGGCACGTTTTTTCATGCAGACTTTATAGACCATTCTCAATATAAAAAATGATAACTACTCCAATAATAACAAAAAACTGCCTACCAAATGCCATATTCTTGTTCCTTGTGGTCTGACTCTGCCTGCTGCCACTCTTCGACCCCCTCCCATGCTTAGACCATCATACAAGCAGACTGCTCCTCTTAATATAAATGTAAAAAAAATAACATAAAATGCCGGATGATAAAGCTTTTTTCACTTACTGGAAAGCAAGTTTGACTCCAGCAAAAATGGTTTTAAGGGGTTTCAACGGCAGCAGCACAGCAGCAAAGAACAGCAGACACAGAAACAAGAAGATGGGTTTACAAAGTCCAGATCTTGTCAGACCAATCTACTGACCTTTACGAAATGTTAATTGCGAATTGGATTTGGGTAATTTGGTCAATGTTGTCTTTATGGACTTTGCGAAGCTTTTGATAAACTATCACATAGGGAACTGATGGCTGTTCTAAAGAAATTTAAACTTGAGACTAATGTAATAAATTGGATTGCCGATTGGTTGAGTGATAGACGACAGAGGGTGGTGGTTAAGGAAATTATTCTGATTGGGCTCCGTGACTAGCAGTGTTCCCAGGGGTCGATGTTGGGGCCCTGTTTGTTTAATGTACACATCTCCACTTTAAAAAATACATACCCCAATGTTTGGCTGTCTAAATTTGCTGATGATTGCAGACTAGGCTATTGTAAATAATTCAACGGATGTACTAGCCTTGTAAACAGCTATTAGTATTATAGCATCATGGACTGAGTTAAACAAATTAGAATTAAACTCTGCTAAGTGTAAGACTATGCATTTGGGGAAAAACAATGGCAAGCGATTTACAAAATTGGTCAGGATATATTAAAAGAAACCATACAGAAAGGGATTTGGGTATACAATTACCTGATTTTAAATTTAGTCACCACTGTTCATTACAGATGAGGAAGGCAAATCAGAATTTAAACAGCATACTTAGGCATATATCAAGCAGAGATGCCAAAGTCTTGATCCCGTTGTACAGTTCCTGGTTAGACCCCACCTGGAGTATTGTGCCCAGGTGGTCTCCATGTAAGTGAGAAGATATTGTTAGGCTGGAGGGGTCCAGAGAAGAATGACAAAGTTATAAAAGGCTTGGCTAATAGATCTTATAGGGAAAGGATGGACACGTTGGGCATATGTTCATTGTCCTATCGTAGATTTAGAGATGATATGTGTATGCTTTTAAAGCTCTGGTTGATCCCTTATTGTGGGAGGAATTGGGAATTAAATTTAATGTGGATCGGTGTCAGCTCTAGAAAGCCATGAACAACTTTTTAGTCCAGATGGAATTTGAAATTAAGAAAGCATTGGTTTAGCCAAAGGTTGTGTCATCTTGGAATAATCTACCTGTATTAATAGTGGAGAGTCCTAATATGAATACTTTCAAAGCAAGATTGGATGTTGAGTTTAGAGGCAGGGTTTATGAATTTTAATCAACAAATATGGGATTGGGCAAGCCAATTGGATGTGTAGTCCATAACTGCTTGTATTCTTTGTTATGATTCCTATGATTCCATGTAGCAGCAAAAAGAACAAGAAGGTAGTATACACACTGTGTGCGCCTTTTAAGGGCTGCAGATCACATTGCCTATGAGAACAAATGCTAGTTCTGTTTTGGCGCGGCAATTCCACGGACTAATCAAGATTTCATTTTTCTCTCCATGTTTCCATGAATGTGGAAAACCAGTGTCCCTGAATATTTTCTGATTTTGGGGGCCCATCTATGATTGGGGGCCTAGGGCATTTGCCACATTTGTCCCCCTTTTAATCTGGCTCTGTGCAAAACTCAAGAAAGTCCTGCTGTTCTCACAAAGAGAACTTGGGTGAATGACTCCTCTCACTAAGCTGGGTAGCCTGGATTTTGGGGTGCCCAGAAAAGGTGTTTCTGGGAACTTTTGTAAAAACAAACAGTAGAATCTAGCTAAACTGTTCCTGTTTAGGTAGGTGCAGGTGTTTGCTTTTGAAAATAGATAAATATTATGTATTTTCAATGTTTGTAAGTTTAAAGGGAGGTAAGAAAATGGCAGCCGTCATGATAGGTATTTTTTTGAGCATGAGAGATAAATCAAGAAAATAAGCACTTGTGAAAGTTTTTTTTTTACCTGTCAAACTTGAACATTAACTCAAAAATCATTATAACTCTAAAACGGTATAATTTTTTTTATAACAAGGGTTGGAAAAAGCAGAAACCCAACTGGTGGAAAAACACCACCTGGCCGTGGATTAAATCTCCTATTTAATCCACAGTTGGTGTGAGTTTCCTTCAAACAATACCCCTGGGCAGAGCAGCACTTATTATCTAGTTGAAGAATGAAAGTGAAAGGTAGTCATTTAAGACAATACTGAAACAAGAGCGAGGTTATCGGGATAATGTGGAGTCATGTTATAGGTAGTAAAGTTAGTGGTAAAATTGTATTTTGATTTATCAGGAAGACAGTTACAGTGCAGCTCAGGGTATTACATGATTATTTGGTCAGTCCCCCAGGTGACACCTTGAGGTAGGGGCAGTAGTGACAAGCTGTGTGCTGTTTCCCCCTCTGTGTCACAGAGACAGAACTCTGTTTTATTCAATGGTCTTGCACCTAGATTCCCTGTTTTCCCCCTGACTGTCCCCCAACATCCTTAGATCACCGATGATGTAGTGGCACTCAGTGCTATAATGTAGTGGCAGACAGTTTGACAGAGAGACACACGCATACAGCAAGAGCGAACAAGACAGTGAGAGACACAATGAATTTCCCAGATCTTGTGTTGCTTGTTTAAAACTCAGTTTAATTCATCGGTCTTAAGACACATGCAAGGATAGCAATAAACAGTGCTATAAAAAAAATTTACACTGTGTGAGAGAGAGACAGACACCACTGTGCTGTAGAAAGAGAGAGAGAGCCAGCCCGCTGCACAGTGGTTGTGATTTCTGTTTATGACTGTGCGACCTGGTTCAGGAATGGACTTGGGTCAGCTGAGGCCGGCCAGGAGAAAGAAGAAACATCTGCAGACAGCTTGCCTTCTCTAGGAGGAGGGTGGAGATGCAACTGGCACTTGCTGGCCCTGACAGAGGCCAGAGCACAGCAGAACATCAGGGTTCTGATCTCTGGGGAGTGACGGAAGTCGGCTTTCACCTTGACGCTATTGGCATGTCACTCCCCAGGGAGAAACTCAGGAAATAGTTCCCTGGTTAAGATGGATGACGGTCTCCGCCCCCACTGCTGCCAGCCCTCATGACCGACCCGCCTCAGCAACTCCCGGAGCCGATTGCCTAGTGTGCTGGACAGCCCCGCCGATGCCGTCCCGCTTTCAGAGGAGGGGGTACCACCAGCAAAAAGGATATGCTGGGCTACCACCAGGGTGTTGCAATGTGAGGTCAGGGTCAGCGTTGGGGGAAACAGGCAGACAGAAAGGACCAAGGAAGCCTGAAGGAGGGTCTGGCCAGGGGGAGCAGAGGAGCAAAAAAAAAAAAGAAGAGAGAGAGAGAGACAGAGCGGGAGCAAGCAGCACACCTGAGGACGCAAGAGAGAGACAGAGAGAGAGAGAGAGAGATGGTGCATTTTCCCTGATTTACTATCTACGGGTGCAAGTGTGCTGTTAAATGTACGAGTATGTGCACTGTTACAATCAGTTGCAGTTGCTGAGTCATGTGTCATATATGTGCAATAAATGTTATCCTGTTGTCAATGAAGAAGACAATGTCCATGTGTTCTTTCCAGTAACAAAGTACACGGTATACGGTTGTCAGCATTTAATCCATAATCAGTGTCTCTGGTTTTCCTGAGCAGGCGGGGGCAGGCGAACGGCAAACTTATTTGGAAAGTGTTGCATTGCAATTAAATATCTCCAGTCATGTCACAAATACACATCTGAGATTGCTATTTGCATCAAATACATGAGTTATCCATCTTCTGCTCTAATACCCAGCAGCATGTGAGTGTCTTTTCTGAGGACGTTAGGGGTCAACACAGCAGAAGCAGTTTATCCAATGGGACTGTTGAATACAAGTACATATCAGAAATCATTGTACCACTGTATCTGTGACATTTCCTTTGCATCACATACATTCAGTATGCATCTGTGCCTGGGAACTACTTTACCAGCAGCAGGATACATGGATATTTCAGGCATAGAAACAGTTGAAACAAATGTTCTGGGTGTGTTTCACAGCAAACCATGCAGAACCCATGTTATAAGTGATATATTCTACTTAGGGTATGGAGTTATAGGCATTTAATCTAAGCTTCGGGCATCAGGGGAGGGACATTCTCGGCTTGTGGCCTCGAGCCTTTACAGCACACCCAAGGCATGCATGAAATGCCTGTTATCCCATACCCTGTTGCTAATCTCACCAAACCTTCAAAAGACACACCCCTTGGCACAGGACCCTTCAGACCTGAAAACTTCACAAAAAAATGTCACACCATCTAGGCTGTAGGTGAGAGCAAAAAATACATAACATTAAGTATAGTTTTTGTTCTTTTTTTTGGTGCTCCATATCTCGAAAACCATACAAGATGCATCATGAAACTTTTCATGTCTTGAAACTGACAGCCTGACCAAATATGCCAAATTCTGTGTTATTTCGTCAAACTACACCAAAGTTATTAAGGTGCAAAAATTGGAACAGTCAACTCAACCCTAACTATATGGGTGCTAATGTGCCTCTATAATAGACTCTCCCTGTCAGTGCATAAAATGGACTGGTAGGGGTCAATCAATCCATACCATAAAGCAGAGTCTCTGGTGAGCATCATTGAGTCACATTAGATTGGTGGCCCAGACAAAACAAAGGATAGTTAGTACACTAAAATGACTGCCCACTGTGTACACATGACACATATACTCAAAATGGCCACTGGAAGTGGCAGCATGCCTCACTTCCAACAGCAGCACTGGAATGAATGGCATGTTCTGAGAATCAGCCGCATTTGGGGAATGTCATGCTTTACAGTATATTGCTCCCTGTATTAGATCAGGATATTATAGTCCTGTATCATTGCCCTTGAGATGCCAGTGTAGCTTGTGGCAAGGCAGCCAAGGGTTAAACCTCTATGTGGTCAGACATCACAAAGATGGCTGTCAGAGGAAATCGGCTTCATGCATGTGCAATGGAAATGCCTGCCCTCACAAATATGTCTAGAGGTGTACTGCACAAATGTGGGTGTATCCTACGTCCTCCCAGTCAGTGACACTACCATGCATGTGCTGGAGTAACATGACACTACCATAGAAACATAGAAACATAGAATTTGATGGCAGATAAGGACCGCTTGGCGCACCCAGTCTGCCCATTTGCCTACCTAATGGATAAGCTGCAGATCCTAGTTAACCAGCAGCCTACTTCTTTCTACCCCCACCCCCTAGAATTGCCTTATGGCTGTCCCATGCATGCTTGAATTCAATCACTGTTTTTGACTCCACAACCTCCTCCGGAAGGCCATTCCATGCATCCACAACCCTCTCTGTGAAAAAATACTTCCTTACATTACCTCTGAGCCGCCCCCTATCTTCAAATTGTGCCCTCTTGTTCTTGCACACCTCTTTTTTGAAAGATGCTACCCTCTTGGACTTTGTTGATTCCCTTGAGGTACTTGAACGTTTCTATCATGTCCCCCCTCTCCCTCCTTTCCTCGAGGCTATACATATTAAGCTCCTTTAGTCTCTCTTCATATGTCTTCCGGTGCAGACCCTGCACCATTTTAGTTGCCCTCCTCTGGACAGCTTCCATCTTGTCTATGTCCTTGCGGAGATTGGGTCTCTAGAACTGCACACAGTACTCAAGATGGGGTCTCACCAGCTGTCTGTACAGAGGGATAACAACTTCCTGTTTTCTACTGGTGATGCCTTTCCCTATGCATCCCAGTATCCCCCCAGCCCTCCTTACTGCCCTCTCACATTGCTTGCCCACCTTTAAGTCATCTGATATGACTACCCCCAGGTCCCTTTCCATTTTTGTTGTTGTTAGTATCTCACCCCCATTGTGTACTCTTCCCTGGTTTTTGTTTCCCAGGTGCATTACCTTGCACTTCTTAGCATTAAATCTAAGCTGCCATACATTTGACCATTCCTCTAACCTTGCCAAGTCCCTTCTCATCCTTTCCACCCCACCTTGTGCATCAACTCTGTTGCAGATCTTTGTGTCATCTGCAAAGAGACATACTTTTCCTTCCAGTCCCTCTGCAATGTCGCTTATTAAGACATTGAAGAGGACCGGTCCTAATACTGAACTCACTGTACCCCACTAGTAACCCCCTTTCTTCAGAGTGGACTCCATTTACTATTACCCTCTGTGTCCTATTCTCCAGCGAATTCTTTACCCAGGCTATCATCTTGGGACCCACTCCCAGGCTGGCTAACTTGTATATTAATCTTTTGTGTGGAACTGAGTCAAATGCCTTGCTAAAGTCTAGGTAGGCCATGTCCACAGCCCCTCCCTGATCTACTACTTTGGTCACCCAGTCAAAGAAATCTATTAGATTCATCTGGCATGACCTTCCTGCTGTGAATCCATGCTGCCTTGGGTCCTGTGCCCCTCTGGCCTCTAGGTACTCGACAATTCTTTCCTTCAGAAGTGATTCCATCATTTTCCCTATCACTGAGGTTAAACTAACTGGTTTGTAGTTTCCCACTTCTGCCCTGCTCCCACTTTTGTGAAGGGGAATCACATCGCCCTCCTCCAGTCCTCAGGTACCACCCCATCCTCCCATGATTTGTTAAAGATGGTAGTCAGTGGTGTCACTAGTTCTACCCTTAGTTCTTTTAGAATTCTGGGATGAATCCCATCAGGCCCCATTGCTTTGTCCACCTTCAGTTTTAAGAGTTCTTTCAGAACCCTTTCTTCTGTAAATGGCTGGTATCAACTTCTGTATCCAGAGGTTTCTATTGTTTGTTTTAGGTACCTCCCTCTTCATTTGTAAATACTGAGCAAAACATTTGTTTAGTATCTCTGCCTTTCACAGTCACCCTCTGCCCACCCCCCTTTATTAAGCCTCACTATCCCTCCCTTAGTCTTCCTTCGCCTCCTGATGTACCTAAAAAGGTTTTATCCTTCTTAACTGAGTTGGCTATCTTTTCCTCAGTTTGGGCCTTTGCTGTTCTGACTGCCTTCCAGCTTCCTTTTGCTTTAACTGATACAGTTCTCTGTCCTGCTCCTTCTGTGATTCCTTGTACTTCCTGAATTCTTTCTTTTTCTCTTGAACCTTCACTGCCACCTCTTTGAGAACCATAGTGGTTTCTGTCCATTGTTTTGTTTTGTTTATTTGCTTCACACAAAGGCTTGTTACCCTGTGATGGCAGTTTTATTATTCCCCATTGTTCTTCCACCCTCCTTCTTGCCCATTTGCTAGTGCATTCCTTAGGCACTCACCCATTTTGGCAAAGTCAGCCCTCCTGAAGTCCAGTACTTTTGCGCTTTGTATGGCTTGACTCTATTGCTTTGTTTATTGTGAACCATACTGTTCGATGGCCAGTTCCCAGATGGTTACCCACTTCTACATCTGTGATCCTCTCCATCTCCATTTGAGAGAACCAGGTCTAAGATTGCTCCTCTCGAGTGGGTTCCAATACTAGTTGTCTAAGGCATGCTCCCTGTAGGGCATCTAGAATAACCCACTCTTAGAAGTGGCTGCTGCAACTGCACTCCAGTTAACATCTGGCATATTCAGATCACCCATCAGCAATATCTCCCCTTTATCTGCCATTCTAAGTATACTTTCTATCATTTCCTTGTCCATTTCCTCCCCCTGAGAGGGGGGTCTGTATACAACCCCTGTGCGGATTGTGGTGCCATTGCCTGCCTCCAAACTGACCCACAGTGCTTCTTCTCCTCCCTGTTTAACCTTTTGTTCTGTTGCTTTGATTCCTTCTCTTATGTAGATAGCTACTCCTCCTCCTCTTTTACCCTCCCTGTCCCTCCTGTAGATAGTGTATCCTGGTATGTTTACGTCCCAGTCATGGTTCTGTATGTACCATGTTTCTGTGACTGCCACGATATCCAGATGTTCCTCCTCCATCAAGGCCACTAATTCAGGAAGCTTATTACCCAGACTACGGGCATTGGTACTCATTGCTCTCCATTTTTTGATGGCTTTGCCTTCTGTAGCAGCATCCCCCACTGACCTTTCTACCTTGGTCTTTTTCTCATTTAGTACCCTGTTTTGTAGGGAGCTGGGAGATTTTCCTGCAGCTTATCAGTGCCTCCCCTTGACTAGTTTAAAGCTTGCCAATGAAGCATTTAAACCGATTGCCCAAAAGACTTGTTCCCTTCCTGGACAGATGCAGACCATCCTGCCAGTATAGGCTGGTGTCCCTCCAGGTGGAACCCCAGTCCTCAATGAAGCCAAACCCCTGTGCTCCACACCATTTTTTCAACCATTCGTTAAACTGCATGGTGCAAAGTACCCTCGCTCACCCATGCCACTGACAGGCAGCACCTCTGAGAAGGATACTGTGTGTGCTACTTGTCTTAAGCCCCTCCCAACTCTACAAAGTCCTTCTGCACTGCTCTAATCTCATGATGAGCCAAGTCATTTGTCCCTAGGTGGACAATGATGTCCAGCTCAGACTCCCTTGCAACTTTTCTCGTGATCCTAAGGATGCGCTTCCTGTCCCTCCAAGCCATGGCACCAGGCAAGCACCTTACTTCAGTTTTCCCTGCTCCCCCCAATTCTATCCCCCTAATAACTGAGTCCCCCACCAGGAGCTGCTTCCTTTCCCTGTGGTGCCCTCTGCCTCCTTCCTGAGGGCCTCTCTTGTGACAGTTGTCTGCACCCTCCTTAGTCTCCTCTGCGGGTGCATCCATAGGGGAACTATGCTCCCCCAGAATGGTGTATGGATTGTGGAGTGGAACTACTGACTGGGTGCACTGTAGCAACACGCAGAGCATCCAACAATGCTGCCTAGCCCCAGACATCAGGAAGAAGGATGTGGAGCCTGGAAACAGTGAAAAAAGTCATTCTCAGCAAGGCCCTGCTGGTGCCCTGGACCCTGCTCACATGCACACGGACATGGGTTGGCTATGACTGTGGAGCCTCACAGCCTACTGGCTGTGTACTAGCATTGCTACCACATATTGGGGAGCAGTAGAGCTGCTGAAAAGATTAATCCCTACTAATGAAAGTGAGGTGCATTTAGAAACATAGAAACATATTGTGCACTTCTTATTCTGCATGTAATACTTTTAATAGTAGCACTTTAGTACTCTAGTTTTAGAAGTGTGCACTGTTTCTTTAAATGGCCTAGGTTTTAGTGACACCTCTGCATGAGATCTTTACTCTGAGGAAGACATCATCATGATGCTGAAATGTCAGTTACATGAGGTCTCTGGCTCGGTTTGAACAAGATGGTCAGTGGGTGTTTTATAAGTTTAAGCTGTTTGTTACAAACCGCATATTGACCTGTTCAGCTATTGCTTTTTAATATCAGTATCTATTTTAACATGGAACAAGCCTGACCTGTCTCCTGTATGTTGCTGCTGGACTTTGATAACATGGATGATTAAAGGATATGGCATGATAATTGAATGTGTGGTAAGCCATTTTTGTTGAAGTGCTGACAGTTGCCGCTACTGCGGGTATGTGACATTGATGCAAAAAGGGTTCAGTGTCCCTTTAAGGAAACTTAATGTTCTGCCTAGTTAGAAAAAACATTAACAGACTATGAACCCAGCACCATTAGAAGATAGTTGGAAGCACTGAAAATGTAATATAAAACAGCCATCTCTATTTACTCTTTAAAGGTGCTAAGAAGAAGAAGAAGAAGAAGAATCAGCATTTATATAACGCTTTTCATACATCCAAAGCGCTTTACAAGCAATGCTAGACTGGTAGTGAAGTGACTGAATGTGTGGTGGCAGCCATATCGCACATCATCACCCACACACAGCCTGGATAATTGCATGAACCGGTTTTATGGGAAGGGGAATGTTGGCCAGGACACCGGGAATGTTCCCTACTCTTTGCGAAGAGTGCCCTGGGTTCTTTTACTTCCACCTGGACACCCACCAGGATGGGCAGAAGGGACCTTGGTTTAACGTCTCATCCAAAGGACAGCACACCCCAGCAGTACAGCACCCCCCAATACTGCACTCGGATGCCAGCGATTTTTAGGTGCAAGTCCAATCCCGGTGTGGGAAGAGAACCCACGACCTTCTGGTCCAGAGGCAGATGTGCTACCAACTGAGCCACGCTGACACCCACTAAGCATTAACCTTATAAATTAAAAACTCCTAAACACCTGTACGCAGCATGGTATGACAAATATACTTAATTCTAACCAAGTTATATAAACATGGGTGGCTGTGTTCACAGCTTGGGGGCAATTTTATCTTCTGAAGCTGGGGGGGGGTAGGCCACTCTGTCTTTGGCCTCATGGTTTATCCTGACCCCAACTTCACACAATAAAATTACCACCTTCTTCTTCTCAGGCACCTGTGCATAATTCGCTATACTGTCACTCATAACATAGAGGATAATGGATGGGAACAGTGCTCAAAAGCGCTGTGTTTCTACTAGAGGTTGTCATAACAATCCATTTACCGTTGTCATAGAAACCTAAAAGTGAACTCAGTGGTGTTGATTACTGTTGCCCATCCATTGTCTTTTATACAGTGTATGGGCAACAGTTCAACACTAACAGAGCATTTCTTGAGAAACAATTTTAAAACAGAAATTCTGGAGTTGTTTCAAACTCCCCCTCCCTCCCCGCCTAAAATCAGCCCCACTCACTGTGTGTTGTGAGTCATCAGCCTGAAGTGTCACAAACTATCAGCGAGAAAACTTAAACTGCAGTCTTCCAGGATATGGACGTTGCTGTGGACAGATCTGTTGTAAAGGTACCTGATCGCTGTTTTTTTTCTCTTTAACTGTCAAAAGAGACAAGGCTAAAACTAACAAAAATAAGGAAGGATTGGTAAGGCTTTCAGGGAAACAGGACTGTAAGGGTGTTTTAACTTAGATAAAGTTTTAACTTAGGATAAAGCACCTTGTTCCGCACGATGACCTTCGTATATTGGTTCATGCCTTTGCGTCCTCTCGTCTTGATTACTGCAATGCTCTATACCTAGGGTTTCCAGGGGTGGATCTCCGTCACCTGCAGCTGGTGCAGAATGCTGCAGCCAGGTTGCTGACCGGGTTGTCAAGAACTTGCCATGTCACGCCTGTGCTGCGTGAACTGCACTGGCTGCCGGTGCGTTGGAGGATCACCTTCAAGATCGCGTTGCTGACCTATAAAACCCTACATGGACAGGGACTGGGTTACTTGCAAGACCTCCTTCGGCCCTACTGCTCCCTCCATCCACTCCGCTCCACTGACGAGGGATTGCTAGAGGTTCCCATGATCCATCTTCAGTCATCAGGTGCTAAGGCTTTTTCTTTTGTGGCCCCGACCCTGTGGAACTCTCTACCTTGTCGGATTAGAGAGTGTTTGTCCACCGAGACCTTTAAAGCCTCACTGAAAATGCATTTATTTAATCTGGCTTTTGGGGAAAATACTTAGTTTTACTTTTGCTGTCTTTTTATCTTTTTATATGTTTTATTGATTGAATGTTTGTTTGTATTTTTTATAATGTATTCACTCTTTGGTTCTTGAAAAGCACATTACAAATAAAAACTGATTGATTGATTGATTGATTAATTGATTAATTTGCTGTACCATCATAGTGATGTACTCAGCAAGGTACAACATTCTGACGTTGCTACAATGGTACAACAAAATTAGGAATTAATTGAATTCCATCGGTAATAACGTTCTCCCATACACTGTACCCAGATTGCTTGCCTATCAGGATTAGCATCAGAATTATTGTTATTATTATTTCTATTCCAGTCAGGAAGTCCACCGCTAGCCAATCTGCCTTCTCACATCGTTTTCCTAATCTCTGATCTTCTCTTCCCCTGTCTATCTGCTCTATCTTTTCTCCTTTTTCCCTTAAGTCTCTTACTCGTGACTTTACTATTCCCATCTGCAGCTGTCCTTGACCTCTTACCTTAGATGACCCCACCCCCACCCCCTACATTTATTGCCCTGGCTATGTTTGCTCCAACTGTTATACCCTGTTGAGGTAATTTCTCAATGCCAAGCCAAGCTTAGTTGTTATATACTGCACGTACCTTGTTGTACTGTGTTACCCTGCACTGTTTAATAGTATGCTCCTTTTTGATGTACTGTATTGACTGTATAGACTATTGATTTTGTATATCTCTTAATGTATATATGTTTTCTCCTCTTGTACTATTTTTCCATACTCCCCAGAACATATCTAGAAATTAAACAGAAACATAGAAACATAGAATTTGACAGCAGATGAGGAATGCTCAGCCCACCCAGTTTGCCCATTTGTCCCTGACTATACTGTCACCCAGACCTGATTTGATTTCTGGCTCCCTCCATTTCATAACTAAGATTCCCTTGTGCCTATCCCATGCATGCTTGAAGCCCATCACTGTTTTAGCCCCACTACCTCCACTGGAAGACTGTTCCAGGCATCCACTACTCTTCCAGTGAAGAAGTACTTCCTCACATCCCTCTTAAATTTCTCCTTCCAGCTTCATTGCATGTCCTCTTGTTCTTGTGCATCTTTTTTCTCTGAAACATACTCCCTCTTGTACCTTGTTCAATCCTGTGAGGTATTTGTAGGTCTGTATCATGTCCTCCTCTCTCTCCACATTTTACATATTGAGGTCCATCAGTCTCTCTATCTAGGGCATCTGATGCAGCCCTTGCACCATTTTAGTTGCCCTCCTCTGAACAGCCTCTGCCCTGCTATGTCCTTCCTGAGATGTGGTCTCCAGAACTGGACACAATGCTCCAAGGTTGGTCTCACCATTACGTCATACATTGGCAACACTACCTTTCTCCTTCTGCTGGTGATACCCCTCCCTATGTACCCCACAATCCCTCTGGCCCTACCTAGTGACTTGTTGCACTGTCTATCCACCTTGAGGTCATCAGATATGATGACTCCACGGTCCCTTTCCTGTTTGGTGACTGTCAGTACGTCTCCCATGTTATACTTCGCCTCTGGGTTTCTGTGTCCTAGGTGCATCATTTTACACTTTTTTACATTGAAACACAGCTGCCATGCCCTTGATCACTCCTCAGGTTTTCTGAGGTCTCAGCACATTCTATCTACCCCCTCTGGAGTGTCTACCCTGTTGCAGATTTTGATATAATCTGCAAAGAGTCATATCTTCCCACCAGCTCATCTGCAGGGTCACTTATAAAGACATTAAAGAGGACCGGTCCCTGTACTGAGCCCTGAGGTAACCCATTGGTCACCTTCCTTTCCCTGGAGTGAAAGCTGTTTATCACCACCCTTTGTCACATATCCACTAACCAATTTATTACCCAGTTCACCACCTTAGGACCAACTCCTAAGCTGCCCAGTTTCCTTATGAGATTCCTATGTGGTATGATGTTGAAGGCCTTACCAAACTCTAAGTAGGCCACATCCACCACCCCACCTTCATCTATATAAACAAGCTGCTATCAGCTCAGTATGTCTTTCCAGGTAAAATGTTTGAGATAGTTAGATAGATAGTATGTTTGTTACAACACAATCAGGATTTTGGACCAATCCACATAGGTGGCTGGGATAAGCTCCAGTTGAGCATAACCTGGTCGTGGCCTTGAGCACCATGATTCTGGTCCATAATGGATGCCATCCACAGCCCCTGCCCACAGTGCTCCGCTAGTGCAGAGCCATGCATTGGTGCAAGGGGTAGTGGAGTGAACAGAGCTGGTCCAGGCTAGGGCATCCACTCTGCATGCCCATGCCTGGTTCCCAGTGGATCCCACCTGTGCAGGATGCAGGATGATGGCATACAGCAATCCTCCAGTATTGCCATTTCCTTCTGAGTTCCAGGGAAATTTAAAAGTTTGACAAATGTTGACAGCCAGTGCTGGTACTGCCACCAGCCGAGTATGGACGTTCCTATTTGTTGAGGCTAGAAGAGAGCTTGGTCTTGCCCCAGGACTGAAGTTGTGCCAGACAGAGAGGGGCATGTAGCCGTTAATTTGGCCATTAGGGCTGCTTAGCCTCTGCCCCCTTTGCTGGCTGGGTGCACTGCAGATAATGCAATATAGATGCAGCACAAGCCTGCACCCTACCCATGGTCCAACCTGTCCCACCTGCCCACTTAGCCACATGCGGGAACTGGGGCAGGGTGTGGAGGAGAGACGTGTCCCTCTCTGTGGATGCGTGGTGTGTCATGATGGTGTGAGTCCTACACGTAATGAGCACCCTGTAGCTTTTCTGAGCACTCTACATGTTGGGAAGGGCCAGGAGTTGGTTGTGGATTGAACCCTTAGAGTGTTCATTCTCTTGTGCTGCAGTATAAATAGGAAAACTGAATCTGAATATATAGGCAGACATTAGCAGAAATGTAATTTACAATGCAAAGGTAATCCTGGGCCGGGTGTGGGTGATGTTCCGAGTGGTGCTGTAGATATTATTGTACATTGTTCTATCATAGCTGAAGGGCTGGGTTTGAAAATCAATTATCAAGCCACAAATATGATGAGTTAGATGTTGAATACATAGTCCACACATCAGCGTGATCAACAGTCACATCACAAGAAGAGTCAACTTTTTTTTTAAATCTGCCTAGGTGGGGAAAGGAGGAGGGCATCCCAGAGGACAGGAAGGGAGGCTGCATCACCCACTCTGTCCCTGCCACCTTTAGGAATACAGATGGTACTGTAGTATTGCAGATGGGTGCAACAGGGAGGGGGCACTGTGGAGCTCATAGTAGGGCACATGCAGGCTGCGCCACTGGGACATCAATCTTGAGTTGCTGTCCGGCGGGGTGAGTCTAACAGCCCAGGAGAAACTTAAGAAGGGTTAAACCCTCCATTTGACCTCCATGACGGCCAAAAATTGCCAGAAAGGTAGTACATTCCCTTAACTGGATGGGGAGCAAAGAATAAAAACAGATTAAAAAAAAAGACAGTTCCATGCTGCAAATGACAACAGGAACTGAATCAAAGTAGATTATTAATAGAAGGCTTTAGCCTCTCACACCATCAGTCCGTCATCTTTAAAAAGTAAATTCATCACAGAAATTGAATGACAAAGCAGCAGCCTCCTAAATTGCTTAACATTTATTATACAAGCTGATATAGAAATTTGTAACATTGTAAACAAACCCTAATTTCTGACTATCAGTCCCTAAATGCACATTTTGTTAAAATAGACCCACCTATTGTGGCTTTATACTGTAAGTACAGTGTGTAAATGGAATGGCTGGCCTCATTATGATGCATAACACTGATTATTACTGCTTACATGACATTATGTTGATTAATATTTTTTTTCACTGATTGCGCTGCAATTTACTCATCCGTGTAGTCAAATCAGATCAGAAAGAAACTCCTGTTTTAGATTTAATGGGGATTATTCTTTTAAAATCACTATATTCTAGCGGCTCATGTTATAAGATTTTTCCATAAGCATAGCAATGTACTATATGGATTGCATTCATTTCATGGATAGCCCTTACTTTCAAGGAAGAAGCAGAGGTAAGTCTTGATATATTTTTGCCACCATTTTATGCCCCAGGACGACTGCACTGACTGTGTGGATGACCATCATGATAAACCTGGGATGGCATTACTATGCCAGGTTCTTTAACACAGAGTCACAGTCAGGAACTGAAGCTCACATGAACAGTGAATACTGACTCTCTGACCTTCATAGTTCATATTTCTGCTCCTTATGGTGCAGACAAAGGGCCACTCTGGGGATAGGCAGAAAGCCTTTGGGCATGTAGCTCTGGTAATTTGGTAATCACTACCATAAATGCATGCTTTGCTGAGTCTCTAGTACAGTATGTTTGAAAGGAGACTGACGCTGTTTTTATTCTGATTGCATGGTTTTAAGAGTTATGCTGTGATGCTACATACAGTGCTTTGTAACCTATGAAAAGTGCTTAATAAATGTCCCTCTAAATAAATGTATAACTGAAGATGAGGGAGATTGTGTTGTCTGTCTTCTCCAGCCAGACCATGTAGTTTACTCAATGACTAATTTTTAGTGCATGGAATACAGTAACTCAATTCCAGTCTGTCACTGCATGTTTTTGCTACTTAAAGATACCCATATATGTCAACTAAGCCTGGTGTAACAGCCTCTAGAATATCTTCTATGTAAAAAAAAAGGAGGTTAGTAAGGGTACATAAGTAGTTCCCAGTAGCACAGGGGAATACAAGTTGGAATGTTAGGAGTGGTGGTGCAGTGGCTGTGGGACAGCAGATTTCAGAGAGACCTTTGATGACTGTGATGCTGCCCCATCTGCATGCACCTTCTGGGTTGAGGGAGGGAGTTGCTAGATTCTAGGCTAGTTGGCTGGTTTGAGAGACTCTTTCCCCACCCAGGGGCCACCAGCCTGCCACCGCTGCCTCAAAGGATGCTGGGGGAGGAGGAATGACTAACTGTGGTGGGCTCAGAAAGGTGAGGATGGTGGGTCAAAGGCACATTCCTCAACTGGTACCTCTACACATCCTACTCTGCTCTGGCAAGGTGAGATTGCAGGAAAAGGCCCCATGGTAGAGGCCAGGAGGATGGGGATGGGGGGGTCCTCCCTAGCAGAGGCCCAAAGAAGGGTGGAAGAGAACCCCAGAGGAGGATGAAGCAAATTTGGGTGGGGATTCAATTATGAGGGGGCTGGATTTGGGAATAGAAAAGGGAGGGGAGAGGGAGATAAGGTGCCTATGCAGTGCCACAGCCTGGTGGGATGGTCAGCGGATCTTAAGGATCGTTATGGCAATAGGACAGGAGGCAGAACTGAATGTCATTGTCCACCTGAGGGCAAATGACCTGGCTAGGGACAAGGCTGGGATAGTGGAGAGGAGTTTTGGGAGCAGGAGGGTCTTAGGTAGCGATTCAGTTTGCTTTCACTGGTGCTGCCAGTCTATGACATGGAGGAGGAGAGGATCCCTGCACCAAGACTTTCAACTCATGGCTGAAAGAATGGCACAGAGAGGAGGGGTTTGGCTACATTGGGGACTGGGGAACCACCAGGGAGGATAAGGGTCTATATGGGGTGATGGTCTGCATCTATTGGAGAGGGGAACTACAGTCCTCAGTGGACGGTTTAAATGTTACTTTGATGACCATTTAAACTAGCCAAGGGGTAGTGGAAAAGATTGGGGAGGCAGAAACTACACCCCCCACTGAAGTAGAGAGTAGAGAGAACCCAAAAGGAGTGGAATCCCCTGGGATGCAAACTAATACATGAAGCAGGGTGGAAAAATGAAGGGATGGAAGCAGGTGCATTAAAAAGAGAGGGGGGAGGAGGAAAGCAAACAGGAAAAAGGGGCAACAAATGGAGTGGTAACAAAACCTGAAAAGCCATGTGTGTGAATGCTAGAAATCTAAGAAATAAGATTCTAGACCTACAGGCCACAATAACAGAGTCCAACCTGAATATTGTGGTCATTACTAGTCATACTACACTGAAAACCATGACTGGGACAGGCCATACCAGTGAAAAATGAAAAATGCCACATCAGGTAGCAGGGTGGGGTGCAAAGTCTTACATGGTGAAGCACCGGGGCACCTGGTCTAGCAGAGGTGCAGCTCTGTTTGCTTGCTTAACTATCTACTTTGCTGGCTTTATAGCAATAAACTTCAACTTTGAATCTGAAAACTTGGTTTGGTGAGCTTCATTGGAGCATCTAAGCCCCAGGCTCTGGAGTGGGAGTATTGTTTGTCTGTACATGGCCATATCGGCCTATACTCTGTTCAGGATGGACAGGGTGGGACGGAAAGGAGGGGGTGTTGTACTTTATGTGAGGGAGGGTGTTAAAGTGATGAACATACAGGGAATATGGGGGGAGGCACTGTGGTTCACCCTAAAGATGGGGAATGGAGCCTCTATTCGCACTGGTGTGATCTACAGACCTCCAGCACAGGGTGAAGAGTTAGATAAGGTACTAATGGAATCCATTGAGGGCCAGCGATCACCATATAGAGTGGTTCAATATAAGGACTGCTGCAGAATCGAACCACACAAAGGCAAGCATCCTGGTCTTCAGCAGGGCAGATTTTAAAAAGATGGATGAATGCCTCGGGGATTACCTGGCAGGGGGAGAATGGCATGGGTAAAGTGCAGGAACAGTGGGGGAAACTTAAAAGGGCCATAGTGAAGGCACAAAAGCTCTGCATCAAGCAAGCGAGCAAAAGAAAGAGGAAAAAAGGACCTCTGTGGTTCTTGAAAGAGATAGCAGAAAAGGTAAAGCTAAGAGGGTAGCATTCAGAAGGTAGAAGGAGATGCAGAAGGAGGAGGAGGAGGATAGGGAGGCATATCCGAGGGAAACAGAGGGAAGGAGGGAGAGCAGTAAGGAGTGCAAAGGTGCAAACTGAAGAGAGAATAGCCAAGGCAGTAACAAAAGGGCAGAATACATTTTTTAGGCACGTAAGCGAAATAAGGAAGACCAGGGTAGGATTGTAAGCTTAAGAAGGGAAGGGAGGACTGTGCAGAGGGGAGACAGGAAAAGGCAGATGTCCTGAACAAATACTTTTTCTCAGTGTTCACAGAGGAAAGAGATGGGGAAGAAAGAAATGGGGAAAGGGCCACAAAAATGTAACAGTAGCATTGGAGGGAGGGAGGTGGACACTACTCTGTTTTTAGAGGAGAGAGAGTCTTGCAAATCTGAAAGTGAACAAAGCAATGGGGCCAGATGGGGTCTACTCAAGGGTATTAAGGGAGCTCAGGGAGGTACTAGCTGCACCTCTGACGAACCTATTTAACAGCTCATTGGAAACAGGAGTGGACCCTGAGGAATGGAGGAAGGCAGATGTAGTCCCACTTCACAAAAGTGGTAGCAGAGAAGAGGCTGGCAATTATAGGTCAGTTGGCCTGGCTTTGGTGGTGGGAAATTAATGGAATCACTGCTGAAATAAATTATTGTGGAATATCTTGAATCCATTGGGTTACAAGACCCAAGGCAGTATGGATTCATTGGGGGCTTGTCAAATGAATCTGATAGATTTCTTTGACTGGGTGACCAAAGAACTAGATCAGGTGGTGTGGTGGACATAGCCCACCTAGATTTCAGTAAGATGTTCCACACCATTTCATATAGACTAGTAAGTGTTGGGTAGCTTAGGAGTGAGTCCAAAGTTGGTAAACTGGGTAAGAAAATGGTTAAGGGATAGGTGGCAGAGGGTGGTTGTAAACAAAGTTCACTCCAAGGAAGAGAGGGTGACCAGCGGGTTCCTCAGAGATCAGTGCTGGGACCAGTCCGCGTTAATGTCTTTATAAGTAACATGCCAGAAGACCTGGAAGGGAAGGTCTGCCTCTTTGCAGATGACACCAAACTCTGCAATAGTGGACACTTCCACAGCTGCAGGGATTTCTATGGCAACACCATCCACACGCTGCAGAAGATTGTAAATGGGCTCCACTTTTGAAAATATTGTAGTTATGAAGAAAAGTACAGTTAAGTAAGAACTTACTGTAACAGTAGATCTTCAAGAGAGGCTCTTGCAGTAGGTAATTACATATAGGACTGATGCCGGCGGGGGTCAGGACCCCATGGAAACATTTCTAGCTAGCAGTCTCTGACGAGGACCGCCCCACGTCAGGGCGGTAATCGACATCATGCAACGTCAGTATAAAGGGCCGGTCCCCCACGCCCACCTTCCAGTTCTTTCCTGCTAAAGGCCCAAAGGCGAGACGAGATAGAAGCGGATATTTCCATCCTGGAAAAAGAGCTGAAAAAGCTTAGGGGGATGGAGGGCGGGAAGGTATTACCTACTGCAAGAGCCTCTCACGAAGATCTACTGTTACAGTAAGTTCTTACGTAACTGTACTACCTTACTTCAAGAGGGGTCTTGCAATAGGTAATTACATATAGGACTGAGTCCCAAGCAGTCTGGAACAAGGAGAAGCACACAGGATGAGGAAAGCTACTCAGGAGTAGACCCTCTGGCTGTGAAGGTCTTAGGAAAGGAGACCTTGCAGAACAGCCAACCCAAGCCTGCTCTATGGCGAGAGGCAATGTCCAAACTGTAATGCTTTGTAAAGGTACGGACAGAAGTTCAAGTGAGGCTGCACAGATGTCAGCCATGGACACATTCTGAAACAAGCCACAGGCAGCGACTCTCTAGTGGAGTGGCCTCTGACCTGACCTGGCAGGGTCTTGTTGTACTTGTCATAACAGAAAGTGATACAGTGAGCCAACCATTTAGATAGGCATTGCTTGGAAACAGCATTGCCTTCTCTTTTATGAGCAAAAGAGACAAACGGTCAGTCTTTCTGAGATCCTTTGTCCGGTTAGTGTAGTATCTCAGAATCCGGTGAACATTCAGAGTATGCAGAAGGTACTTCTCCTGATTGGAGTGCTGCATAAAAAAAGCAGGCAACTCCATGGATTGATTCAACGTAGATTCCGCTACCACCTTGGTTATGACCCCAGATCCCTCCCTTTGTTAAGTGGCCAGTCTCACCCCTCCCATAGAGTATTCTGTGCATGGACTCCAGCTCCCTACGTACATCGCCTTGCACTTCTTGGCAATAAATCTCAATTGCCAGACCTTAGACTGTCTCTTTAGTTTCTCTGTGTCCTTTTGGAGCTCCCACACCCCTTCCTCAAGATCTACCCTGCCGCATAGCTTTCTGCTGTCAGCAAAGAGTCACACCTTTCTCTGGATACCATCCCCTATGTCACTTGTGAACATATTAAATAGGACATGTCCCAGGACCAATCCCTGTGGAACTCTGCCTGTGACCTCCCTGTTCCCCAATATAGCCCTATTCACTAGTACCCAATGTTGCCTCCCCAAGCCAGCTTCCTACCTGTCAAACTAAACCCGCTTCTACTTCCAAGTCCTACAACTTCTTCAGCAGTCTCAATGTGGTATCAGATTAAAGGTTTGCTAAAGTTGAAGTAAAGCATATCAACCACCAGTCCTCTGTCATTTACCTTGGTGACCCAATCAAAAAACATTATCAGGTTGGTTTGTCATAACCTCCCTGACACAGACCCATGCTGTTAGTTGTCCTGTAGTCTGTTATCTTCTAAGTAGGCCACTAAGCTTTTCTTGACTATGGCCTCCATCAGCTTGCCTACAATGGAGGTAAGGTTGACAGGCCTGTAGTTGTCTGGATCCTTCCTGTCCCCCTCTTGTAGAGAGGTAGTATGGCAGCAGATCTTCAATCCGTTGGTACCACTCTGGACTTCAGTGAGTCAATAAATAGATGGGTAAGGGTACTGCCAATTCTGTGGACAGTTCACTAAGTACTCCTAGGTACAGACCATCCAGGCCTGGTGCCTTGTCTACCCTGAGAGATTTGTGACCTTTTTTACCCTGTCATCTAATAGCTGCACTCTGACCATTTCCTGAACCCCTGTGGTGGCCTTGATACCACTCTCCATCTGGGGACCATTGTCTTCTACTGTGAATACCAAACAGAAATAATTGTTTAGTACATTTGGCTGTCATCTTCCACCACCCTCCCTCCACAGCTAGCCTAACTAATTAACCACAACATCCCAATTAACTGTCAGTTGGTCAAAACTTCAACAAAGTTAGTGATCAGGCCTTTTTAAGAGACTTGCCTAATTTTGATTGGGACAAAGTGTTTTTGCCAGGGTTAACTTCCTGCCCCTGCTTCCTAATAGAAATAAAGAAGGAAACCACTAGCAGAATAAAAATAAATCTTTCTGTGGCATACTTTCTGTACCTTGCATTCTCTTTCCTAAGTCTATAGCACAACAGTGTTTCTTTTCTGCCTTCAGGATGGCCACCTGTAGGCAGCTATTCTAACCTTACATACTTTCTTGTTTCTACCCTTACTGCTTTTCTTCTTAGTGTGTTCTTCACTACAGTTATAACATGTAGAAAAAGTCTAGTGATTTTAGGCTCTAAGGCAGTCTGCAGAAAGTTAGAGCAGTTGTCATGGCTACAGATCTGTTCCTTTACTTTAGTTCCAGTGCATTCCTCCCACCTGCTTCCTGATTTCTTGGTAGGAATGTCTTGTTTAACTGTTACAAGGCAAGCCTTTATGGAACATTTTTGTAATGCCATTTTCAAGATGGTTCCCTTACGTGCTTAAAATCAAGTGTGTTGTATGGTACGCCTATTTTACTTGGTTATACTGAGATGCTGAAGACTGAATATATGCTAATTTGAAGAAGGGGCAGATCATATAATTCAAGAGGAGTATGAGACCCCTTCAGGCTGACTAAAAAAAGCCCATCTCATTCCACTCAAGTCAGAGAAGGAATAAGTTCTCCTGCTCCGGAGATAGACTCTCATTCCATCTAGCAGTGACAGAGACCTTCTAGAGAAGGAAGCTGCCTTGCAGATTAATCTTGAGTAGAAACATTAGAAATATCTGTTGTCGTGAGACTTTCTAGTGTTTTGGATTATTCTAACTCCAGTATGCATATATATTGTCTTGCATTTAAAGCCTATTTTCTTATTTTTGTATCCTGAATTATCATCTGCCTTAATACAGGCATATAGTCTTTACTGTGTTAAATGTAATTTCTGTGTGTGTGTGTCTGTCTCTTACTTTTCTCGCCCTTTTACAGTGTTCTACTGCCCCACTGGTACAACAGCCTGGGAATTTTGTAAGTCATCTTTTTGCAAATAATCAACAAGCATGCTTTTTGTCCCTAAGCCTTCAACTTGGACCTCTTTAAACCTACCACCAATGCCCTGATCCTGTCCCTGAGATCATGTCATGTCAGACAGTCACCCTGGGACTCCTATCAGCCCACCCACAGCACACCGCTGTGCTGCCCCCCTAGACTTACCCCTGGAGGTTGGGATCACTTTTCAGTTCCTTGGGCTTGCTCTCCCCATGCTATCTGGCACCCATGGCAGAGGCATGCCTGGGGACTGGCCCCAATGATCCAGACTGGATGTGGTGGGAAGAGGGAGGTGTTATTCTCTGTTGTTGGTGTCCTGTTTCCTTTTAATCCCTCCCTCCCTTCCCCCAGCACTGTGGTGATATCAGTGGCACTGGTGTGTCTTAAGCACCTGCCAATTGCCATGCTTCATTTCTCTCCATTTACACAGTTCCCCTGCACCTCCACCTGTGTTCACCCAAGTGGCAGTACAGCAGTGGGATGCAGGACCCACCCACCAACCCTGGAGGAGGAGCGCACCTGCTGGGATGCTCAATCCTCATCCACTGTGATTCTCAATTCTCTTCCCTCCGGCTGTCACACTGATGATGTCGGCTCATTCCCAAATCCAAGTCATCAGTGTAGAGAGCGGTAGTGCTATCCACTGCACTGGTGGGCTGGCCTAAACATGCTCCTTTTAATACTAAAATAATTCAATCCAAGGCCATCCCATGGTTATACAAGTCCATAACTGCAGTTCTTAGCAGGAAAATAATTCTAAGAGAAAAAGCTTGTTCTACCAAATCAACATCCGATTAGATATATTTTAGAATGCTTAGAGACTAATGCACCAGTTTAATTAGAAATGCCAAGTGTAGGGCTGGCCCGGTAGCACTGAGGGCTGAGGTGCTGGAGCCTTACCCCGTGCTCCACCGGCGACCCGGTTTTAGGAATGACCTCAGGTCACTGGGGTGCCGGCACAGTCCCATTTGGGATGTCACCCACCCATAGTCCAACCTTCACTGCATGGAGGTTCGGTGACAAGCGTAGGCAGTACCAGGAAACCGTGGTGGGGCATCCCACAAGACATGGGCCTGCACATGTGCACATCATGTCAGGGACATGGGAGTGGAACGAGAGAAAACCCAGAAAACATAAAATACTAATTAAAAAAAAAAGAAAAGAAATGTCAAGTGTAAGTATTATTCTTTGGTACTCCAAATAATTCATATGAAAAATGGGAAACTAAAAAAAAAGCAAAATAATGATAGATCTCATGAACTTCCTGCAGTTCTTTTTTCTAATCTTTTGAATTTCTGCTTCTTTGCTTCCCCAACCAGCTGCCAACTGGGCCACTCTGGACCGTTCCCTCTAGCCCAGTCACCCAACTTCCCTGGGACTTACTTTACTGTGCTGTGTCCTCACCACAGGGCCTATTCTGGAGGGGCCTAGTCAGTGGTCCGAAGCCTGAGAGGGACTGGGCTGTCATGAAACTTCGGTCGAAGTTTTTTCTCCCTCCTTTTTCACCCTGGGCCCATGTGCATGCAATGATGTAATGTGCATGCTCCATCTCCGTGGAGATGCCCCTGGCATCTGGGCTTGGGGCCCTTCCTCTGTATTTGCAGTCCCACTAAACTGCCACCCAGATTCCTCCAGATGACAGCCGATCAGCCCCCCCAAGGGAGGCGAGTTGTCTAAGGGATGATTTCCTGTTAGCTTCCTTTCAATCCAGCTTAATCCTGGTCACAGTACTTTCCATTTAGTTCCGTGATGATAAGGGATTACTGTACTTTTGACAACTTAAAAGGTAACTGCTGCAGTTTCCTTAGACCTATCAAAGGTGTTTGAGACATCACTTCCTCCCAGGGTATTAGTCACCAATCATTATTATGTTTTTCTGCATATTTATACATCCATTTGCAATGCATCTGAGCGTATAAGGTTGAGTCTGATTTTGCAATAATCAAGAGGAGAGTACCACATGGTTCAGACCTGCCCTCATCTTTTTGTTATATGTTTGTGAGTTGTCTAAAATTCCATCTGTTTCTTCCAAACTTTTTGTACACGGATGATATTATTTTGTACATCAAACCCTATTACTTCAATTCAATCATTACAAAATAATTGTAATGGTATGCAACAAGTTTTGGGCAAACTGTGTCATTTATTAAATGCAAAGAACATTTAGTCAATTTTTTCTTCTACATCTTCCTCACTGGTCTTGAAGAACTTTTCTTTGACAATTCTTGATAATGTTAAATTAACTTCAGTACAGTCATATAAATATCTGGGTATAGTCTTGGGCATTTATTTCTCTTTTCATTTTCATGTAACCCTGGTGCCGGATATTGAAGGGCTACTTACCCTTGTCTTGCATGCCTGACCAAGATTGAGGGGCCTGGGTTCCCATCTCTGATTTAAAACTGGTTCTTTCTCATGATAACATTATTGCCCAGTGCCTCCACCTAGAGTACTGTATTACTTTTCAGTGGGTCTGAATAAAGCCTGGTACAACCCCTGGCTGCTGTACCCACCCACATTACCATATAGTTATCATATGCATACCAATTAGTAATCAAACTCACATTTCCACATTTTGGAATTAAAGGCTCACTCTAATAACCTGTTCAAACGATTTATATAAAAAAAGGTTAACCAACATTTATTTACTAGGTGGTGAGGGTTAGGATAGGGCAGATTGAAAGCAGAGGTTAAGCAACAGACTGATTGGCATTTTGGATTGGCATTCTTGGCACTAAATCAAATAATCATTTTGCAATTTAAGTTCAAATGTCTATTACAGTGACCACCCATCAACCTTCTGATGGATTCAGGATATTTCCTAACTAGCTAGCTAGCTGCATAGATGGCAAACACATGTTATTTATTTATTTTTATTTATTTCAGCTTCAGATTAATATCTTTGAGCCAAGGCTCATTTACAAAGGTTCCACGTCAGACCACAATACAATACATAACATTGGTTACAGGAAGAAAGTGACGAACAGGTGCAAACAGATAATGGTTTCAAGCTTACAAGAGTAGTTGAGTAGGACAACAACACTCCAGGAGTGTGGTACAAAGTTTAAGTTAAGTGCAGAGCACAGTCTTGGGGTGGAACAGACCCCAGGTTATAGTAAAGATCAAGGTGAGAGTATTAGCAGCCCTGAGTTGGCTTTGTCAGGGTTCAAAGAGGGGCAGGGTATGAAGAGAGGGCTATCGTGAGCTGTATCAGGAGGGTTGGGTTGTGACAGGTGTAGGAGGAGGAGTAGACTAGAGGGGGGGGGAGGGAGAGGTCAGGTATGGCAGAGGAGGGGGATGAAGGAGAGGCTAAAGGTGACACTAGGAGTAGGCCAGAGATTAAGCAGAGCAACAGCAGGAATTCACACTTGAAAGGTGTGTGCAGAGCCCAGTTTTGAACTGGCTTAACTTGCAACAGTCGATGAGGGTGGCAGGAAGGTAATTTATCCACTTGGAACCCCTTTAGGTGAGGGATCGTTGAGCGAACGTTGTGCACTTAAATGGCACTAGTAGCCCACCCTTGGTTGCACTTCTGGTATTAACAGTAGGTTGCGTGTTTTTAAATAAACTGGTGGTGGACTCAAACATAAGTCCAAGCATTGATTTTTTTAATTAACAGGCAGGTCTGGAACTGGGCTCTAAGGTGGAGGGGGAGCCAACCCATCTCTTTGTATAGGGAACAAGTATGGGTAAGATGGTTGGCCCCAAAGACTAGTCGGCAGGCCTTATTAAGGAGAGCTTTCACCCTTTCTAGCACTGTATCACAGCCATCCCCATAGATTACCAGCCCAAATCAATGGTGGAGAGGCACGGAGCTGCACGCGACCAATTTCAAGTGCATCTGGAGTCATAGAGAGTCAGTGGTGGCAGAGAACACCGAGCTTTGTGTTGGCAGATTTGATGACCTGGTCAATATGCGCAGTGAAGGTGAGGGTCATCCAGGTGTACACCAAGGTATTTGAACGTGGTTACTTGATCAAGTATGCCACCTTTTGACTCCATATAATCAACGGGCCATGCTTTTCTTGCTGTGTGGTAACGGAAGAGCAAGTCTTGTTTTTATAGTTGAGTAATACTTTATTCTGGGAAAACCACGTTCCCAGTCTTTGGAAGTTGGTTTGCAATTTGAGGTGATAGTGGTCAATTCTCTGCCAGATACTGAGATGACTGCATCATCCACATAGAGCACCATGTGAGCCGGGCAGATGGATGGCAGTGAATTAATGAAGAGACTGAATAGAAGCGGTCCAAGAATAAACCCTTGTGGGACTCCTAGGCTCACCTCCCTTGGCTTCAATAGTGTGCCACTGATCCTAACATATTGTGTTCTACCAGAGAGGTAGCTTCCGAACCATGCTACTGTGCTTGTGGATAGACAAGTGGATCCAAGGCAGTTTAATAGAAGTTGAAGGTTTACAGTATCAAATGCCTTGGTAAGGTCTATTAAGATCGACCCTCCTAGTATCCCATTATCCAAGGCATCATAGAGCTGAGTAGTGTAGTCAATCAGTGCGGTTAGGGTGGAATGTTTTTTATGAAATCCATGCTGTTGTGGGCATAGGAGGTTGTATTTATCTAAGTACTTGGTGAATTGGTCAGAAACCACTTATTTCAGTGCTTTGGAAAAGGGGGGTAGAATAGAGATAGGCCTATAATTTGATAGGTTGGTTCGATCACCACTTTTGTAGACGGGGTGCTGAGTGTTGCCTTCCATTTGTCAGCTAGTATTCCTGACCTCAATGAAGCATTGAAGACCTGGGTGAGTGGCTCAGCACTTTCATCTAAAGTGAGGGCTATAAATTTCATGTCAATTAGGTCACCCCCATCCTAGTCTTACCTAGGACCTGCCTCACGTACTTAATGGTGTCAGAACTGGATATCTGGCTAAAGTAGAATGATAGTAGACTGTTTTTGATGTGGGGGCGGATTCTTGTAGGGGGGGCTGACCAGACACCAGGGGGAGGAGAGGTAGCCACTCAGTAGCACTGCGTGTAGGTCTTTGAATGTGAGGTTGAACTCATTAGCAATATCACGAGGCTCCTGGAGGGTTTATGATGTTGTTACAATGAGGTCTGGTGGTGCCCTGGGTGCCCTCCCTATAAGGGATTTCACAGAGTTCCAGAACTGTCTTCTGTGTCTCCAGCTCCTGCTGAAGAAACCATTATAGTTGGAGGCCTTGGACAGCCAGATGAGCTTCATACATTTGTTTCTTGCTTCCTTGTAGGTAATGTGGTCAGCCTGTTTCCTGGTTGTTTTGGCCTTGTGCCACAAGTTATCTCTATGGCACATAAGTTCAATCAGGAGCCAGAAACCATGGGTTACCAATCGCCTTTATTTTTGGTTCTGTAAGGGTGAAGATGTTGCAGGCATTTATGAAGATCGAACAAAAATAATCTGGGCTTGGTTTCCGTCTTTGGCACTTGCAATGGGAGACCAATCGATCAGTCTCAGATATTGCTTAAAGGTGTCCAGCTGCTCAGATCTCAGATAACGATTTCTAGAGAGCTGGGGTGCACTTAGTGAATCTATTTGACCAGGTGCACATAACAGGGAGTGGTCGCTGAGGGAGTCAGGTAAGACTGAAACCTCAGTATTGTGTTCCAGGCAGGTGCTGAGAATCCAATCAATTAAGGTACTTGTGCCTGTCTAGTAGTTTGCCTGGTGGGACTGGTTGCCATCTGAGTAAGGTAGAGGCCTGATATTTTGTCTCTAACTGCAGTTGCATCTTGAGATAGCCAATTAATGTTGAAATCTCCACTACAGTCTCTCCTATTTTACCTGAGCTGTTCTTGGTTTTTAATGAACTGCTCTAGGCCAGTGGTGTGATTACCAGGGGTATATATACCGTGGTTAGCACCAATACCTTGTTTTGTTAGCCTAAGGTGAGCTTGATATTAAGAATTTGAACCTCCTTGGTGTGAGGCTGGTAGGCAGCACTTGACCTCTGATGTTACTCTTGAGGTATACCAAACAGCCTCATCCCGCTTGGTCAGTCTGTCCTTGTGGAGTGTAGTATAGCCATCCAGGGCAACGGCGCATCATCAGTCTTGGTGGAGAGCCAGATCTCACTGAGTGTGATGATATTGGGTTGAGCAGCTCAGCCCAAGCCTGGAACTCAGGTGCTTGATAGGAGGCTTCCGATATTCATTGAAACAATCTTGAGGTGACCAAGCCTTGTGTTGATGCCTACATTGGGGAGTCCAGGGTTGGGGTGCACATTTCAGATAGTAGAAGCAGCAGTAGGATTAGCTTTCTGAGGAAGTGAGTCCAAAACACACAGGTGGAGCAGGCATGATATGACTTGTGGTTCTTATAGTCATTATTGCCAGTTGCAGGGGTGTGACAATAAAAGCAAGGCAGCTATTGGTAATTTTGGGGTGCCTAGGAGAGTAGGGTGTAGGTGGGAGCTTGAAGGCTTGTGCCAGGTAGGGGTCAGTGTAAGTCCCACTTGTCATGCCCCACGATCCAGGAGTAGCCGGGGGTGGACTGGCTTGGGCGTGCAGCATTATTTCTGCCATCTTCATCCCTAGCCAGAGGACAGGAAATTATAAAACCAGCTTGGGCTACTTTTCATTTTGACTGAAATAAAGTGAACAGCTATAGGAGCAAGTTGGAATGGCAGGAGTAACGTCCTGCTTAAGGGCAGGATGGTGACTACTTATCACTGAATCAGAGCACTGGTGAGGAGCAACTGGGTGCAGGGTTTAGGATGCAGTATTGTCACCCTTAAGGAGCAGGAGGTGCCTGCTTCACTACAGACAGATCACTGGCTTGTTGCAGATGTGTGCTGGATGTAGGTGGATGCCCTTACGAGAAAGAGTGGGCTGTTTGAAGTAGGAAGAGGGGTGATCTCAGGTCAGCTAGGGCACTTAAAGAATGATGGGGCTGGGATGGGTGGACAGGAGAAAATTCTTGCAGGAAAAGCAGCAAAGGTCCAGGAGAGTCAAAAGAAGTGCACAGATTCAGTTTAAATGTGTCAGTCTGCTAGAAAAGCAAGCCGCAGGGGAGAGAATCTGGCATCAATGTAAACTGGAAAGCAGGCGCCAGATTCAAATTCTAGCTGCAGTAGCTAGTCGCTAATGCAGGTTGGCTTGGGGAGGGTCCTTGATGTGGTACCTGGTGTAGAGGTGGGCTGGCTGCTGGGCAGGCAGAATTCTTCTCAGAACCGCAGTTGTGGTTCTTTCCAGTGGAAAAGCCCCATCAGGGCTGCCAGCACCTGGAGGAAAAGGGACAGGAGATCAGTTAAGTGGGGTGCTAAATCAGGGGTGGGAATAGCAGGACAAAGAGATGAGGTAGAATGAGTTGGCAGAGGATGGGGGGAGGGAGGCAGCAGATGGGAGGTGAGGGAAAGAGTGTGGAAAGGAAAAAGAAGAAAAGCTTAGTGCAAAAAGCAGAGGCAGAAGGTGAATTAAAATTAATTTCTCTACAGGACAGCAGTTTTATTAAATACATTTGCCTACCAAAATGACTTTAAGAGCCACACATCTAATACAGTTGAACTTATTTTAAATCTATAAGAAAGAAACAATTTTTGCAGGAAAAGCAGCTGAGGTCTAGGAGAGCCAAAAGGAGTACATAGATTCAGTTTAAATGTGGCAATCTGCTAGAAAAGCAAGCTGCAGGGGAGAGAATCTGGTGCCAGTGTAAATTGGAAAGCAGGTGCCAGATTCAAATTCCAGCTGCAGTAGCTAGGCGGGCGGGCTTGAGGAGAGTCCCTGGTGTGGTATCTGGTACAGAGGTGGGCCGGCTGCTGGGCAGGCAGAATTCTTCTCAGAACATGATTGCCCACCACTGGTACTAGTTCCCAGACCATTATAGAACCCTGCAATTCTACACTTTAAACCTGGGTACCCAGTACTAAGTTTTAGTTACAGGCCTGATAAGTTTGTAACTGAGTTGGCCAGCGTTATGCCCTTAAAAGAAAATCAGATTAGCATCCTTTTCTTTTGATTATCTTTAAATAAACTCTGTGAAAACAGCTAGCTCCCTTGTTTAGTGCTTGGGCCTTGATACTAAACTTAGCAGAACTTGAAATGACTATTTACAGTCCCCTTTTTGATTTTGCAGGACTGAGCCTGTGTTCTCACGGTTCTGATGTCATCATTTGGTGCAGAAAGGTAGTCATAATTCATGTAGATGGCTTTAGCTGAGATGCAGGCAGGAGCTGTAGCTGACCCCTGTTTTAAACAGGCTCATGCAGCTTGCAGGCTGCAAACTCTCAGCTTCACAAAGCGTATGCCCCTTTCTCTGGGCTTGAAGACACACTGGTTTCTTTCTGGAAACACAGATCAGGCTGGGACCAGGGTCAGCACACCTCAAACACCCATGTCTAGGCTATGTCCCTCAGGAGGAAGTGCATATGGCAGCACTAGAGCAGGTACACTACCAGGCTGGCTCTCAGACTGATCTAGAACAGTCTCTCTTTCTCTTGTCCGGCATTTGGTAGCTTTACCTCCTCAAAGGCATTTCAACCAGTTGGCCAGCATGGCAGACATGTTCCTTTTAACATACAGGATACAGTCTTAACAGTGGGTGCATCCTCTTGGGGCTAGGGAGGACCCAAATCTGGCACAGTCCATCACAGTAAATGGATTCTCATTCTTTCTCTCTCAGACAATACAGGAGCTTTAGGCATGACTCCATACCAAGATAGACAAACGGAGCTTAAGGCATGGCTCCCAACCACTTCAGACACTTTACTTGTCAGCAAGTTCCTTTCACAGACGCTTCTCAAAGCACAGATACTGGCTTCTCTCAAGCCAAATTACACAACACAGTTCCTTTTAGCAGCTGGCGGTTTGCAGCTCAACTGAACATTTGCAAGGTCTTCACAAGCAACTTCATGCAAAGCTCCGACCCACAAATACTTTCCTTCCATTCTTGTAGGCACTCTTAAACAGTCACATCAGGCATTTCACATACATAGGACCATCCACAGTCATTCTTGCATTAGATGTCCACCCTATATTAGGCGCTGATCAAATGCAGGGTTCAGACAGAACTTTAACACCCCTTGGAATTCGTGGCTGCTTGGCCCCAAGAAGGTCTCCAAATAACTTGTATTTTCAGGTAGACGTTTACTTACTCAGAATTATTCAGATAACTTTTCATAACTTGAGGTTACAGGATTCATCACCTTTCTCACTGCTGAGACAGAAATGCCCATGCAGCTCTCTCACCACTGCAGGCAGGATTTCTTGCAGCTCTCTCACAGCTGAAGTTGAATCAGGTTTCTTCCACAAATTATCCCAAAATGTGGAAAGGCAAATTCCAGCCCTGGAGGACAAGTATCTGTCAACCCCAGACCAGCGACTTCAATTCCTTGCAGCCAGATTTCTATTAGCAGGGCCTGAGCCCCTCCCATGGAGGGGTGCCTACTGAACTGACTAGGCCCATTCTCTTAGCAAGGGGCTGGACTGCCCCTCCTCTGGAGGAGCTTGCAATGAACAGAAGCCTGAAAGTCTCTGGGGTTTGGGAGATTTTGGCAGCTCCTGACAGGCTGATTCAAGTGTCTCTCACAAAATGAATATTCATTAGCTCTCCTCAATGCCTAATAAGTTCCTTGTTTGGACACCTATTTAGTTCCCGCCTTTTCCCCACAGAACCTTAGCACTGTCCCATAAGTCTCTGGCCACAATCCTGGCTCCCAATTGGCTGCTGAAAGGTAAAGGCTGCCAATATGGCTGCAACTAGTTACAGTCCCCAAGCAGTCCATCAATGTCTGCACATTAACGTTCTGGCGTAGCCAGAAGAAATATTTTATTTAAGTCATTGCCCCACTGTTTTGTAGCCATACTTGTACCTCTGGCAGCTGCAGAGTTCAGACATTTGATGTTGTCCACAGCCTGTCGCTGCTGCCAAAATACAATGTCCCTAGGCAGCAGACAGGCATCTCATTAATAAGCATGGACTCGTAAATATTCATGAGCCCCAAGCCTAACACAGCACACTTGGCACTCTCTATTTAAAATATACTGCAGGCTCTCTGGACCCTTGTTCTGGTCATTGGTCTCCACTTTGCCTTTTCCAAGGGCCGGGACCATCGGGAAGCCATCCGTTTTATCACAATCACGGTAAGAAAAATTGGGACACTTCTGCATGTGTGCGGGCTGCTGCCTGCTCAAAAGAGTAGAACGGAGAGCAATGGCTCTACAATCCAACCCTTCCAGCCCCATTCTGGGCAAAGAAAATATGCACGGGCTGGACAGAGGCTTTTGGGGCTAAAAGTGACTTGGGCCAGGTGGCAGTACAAGCACTGGGAAATCAGGGGACATCAGGGGAAACGGGAGACGAACGGGAGACATAGGGGCAAATAAGTTAAGCCTCACATGTTGTTATATTCATCTTAAAGGGGACAAGAAATGTGTTCTTATTTACAGAAATGAAATTCATACCTCCATATTATCCATAGTCAACTGTACCTAAATAAACACTGACGTGAGAAACTGTTTTCAATTGTTTTTGTTTTTCATGGACAACATTCCTCACAGTTTCCTTCATAGAACCAGTAATTCAGAATTTTACTGTGTGTAATGATTTGTGTACAGAATAGTATGAATGAGCTGTTGACCTACCAGAACCATTCTTAGAATTCTGTTCACAACCCATGACATAGTTAAGACTCCTGATTACTGGTTCCATGAAGAGAACTGTAACAGAATGCTGTCCATAAAAACAAAACAATGCAAAATACAGTTTTTGCAACACTTTTTGTGGACCATCAAGGGGTATGAATATTATTTTTTTAAATTGGAACATTATAAACAGCTGCCAATTAGAAATAGTTTCCTGTCCTCTTTAAACAGCTTGCATGAAAGTTGAAATGCATGCTTGGATTCTTTTACAGAAATAAAATGTGATTTTCTATGCTTGTAAAAAAAAAGTGCTTCCTCTTTGACATAGAAACACAGAAGTTGACAGCAGATAAGGACATGAGCCCATCCAGTCTGACCATTTCTTTTTCTACCTTATAAATGGCCCTTGACCTTTGCTCTGTCAGTAGCATTATCTATTCATACTCATCTGTATTGCTCCCTTATGCCTATCCCATGCCTGTCTGAAGCCCTGCACTGTATTCATATCCACCATTACCTGAGGTAGGCCGCTCATGCATCCACCACCCTTTCTGTGAAAAAGAACTTCCTCACATTACCCTTAATCGTTTCTCCCTCTAATCTCATGCTGTGTCCTCTTGTCCTGCTATTTTTCTTATATTGAAACATGATAGACTTTTCACCTTGTTAATGCCCTAAGGTATTTGAATGTTTTGATCATATCACCTGTCTCCTCCTTTGCTCTAGGGTATACATATTGAGCTCCATTAATCTGTCCTCATATGTTTTCTGATGCAGTCCCTGTACCATTTTGTTGCCCTCTCTGGACTGCCTCAATTTGTTAATGTCCTTGTGAAGGTATGGCCTCCAGTACAGTACTCAGGACTTTATTTCTACCTCTTCTGGACTAAGGTGACTGTGTTTATCATGCTGCATCTGTTACTTTGCTGTCAACATTAGATTCTTTTTATCATAGTTGTCCACACTTTATTAACACATCACTATCAGTAGAATAAGGCTGTCAGGTGCTTCCTCTCTCTTCTAGAAAATTGTTTTGATAGTATGGTTTTTATATGCAACTCTGTGTAGAAAATTCCTTTCTTCCATTTACGATCATATAACTTCTTCAACTACCACACGCAATGTATGTACTGTACAGAGAATATTTTCTCTCTTGCTCTCCCTAAGCAAAGCACAAAAGTAAGGTCTCAGACTCTGCGTTCTTCAGTTATTCCAGAGATGGTTAGATCTTCAGAAAGATCTACAACTATAGTCTCAAGTACCAATACCTTGATTCAAGTCTACGATTTTTCATCAGTTGTAGAAATGTTGTGAATATTTTAAATAACTCTTTCTAACAATGCACTGCTATTTTTATTACTTGTTCATATTAAGCAAATATTTTTTATGTGTAACTTAAAACACAGAATAAAGAACAGGAAAATATCTAAACAGTCCCCTAGTCTGTCCCAAGATGTCCTATTTGTAATCCTACTACTGTAACATGTATTCCTCTCCTTTCTACATTTATTGTATCTACAGTACTGCTCCTTGTAGTGTATCCAACTGCTTTTGAAGCCTGATATTGTCTCTGCCTCCAAAACCTTGTCTTGAAGTCTGTTCCACCTATACACTCTTTTCTTGCAATAGCACTTTCTAACGTCTTGTTCTTAACCTCCCTCTTCCAGCTTGACAAAAAACACTTTCTAAAGTATTTTCTTTACCCTCCTTCCACCTTGAAATAACACTTCCTAATGTCTTGTTCTTTAACCTCCTGACCCTGTTGGACCAGCTGTTGCTCAGATGTCCCAAGAAGGACTTGCTGGGATGGATTTTCAAACCATACAAATCCCACAAGATGCATGCGGCAAAAGATTCAGATGCAACATGTGCCTTGCGGCAAGGATGCTGCAGTTCTGATTCAGAAACCTGGTCTGCATCCGGTTGGGACCCACTGCAGCAAACTGGTGCATTACCCTCCATAGACTAATTTGAGGATGTGCCATTTCACAAGAGCTTGCACCATGGCGGGGCTGCAACATCCTTTTCGAGTTCAAAAGCCCCTCTGTGGCGTCATCAGGGGCTCCAGATAGACAAGCAATGAGCTGGTCTAGGCCGCTTGTGCCACCATCAGACGCTGTGTCAACTTTGTGGGGCCCTGGCAGATGTGTACGGGGTGGCATCGGCCGGAGCTGCTAAATCTGCAGTTGGGGAGAGGTTGGGCTGGCATAATAGTGAGAAGTGCACCCCAGGGATGCCAGGTATTGAGCAATACTGGCAGTGATACAGAACAGGGAGGGGTACAGACACACACAGTGCCATGGGCCCTACTTGGGTACAGCCCTAGCAGCAGCCCCCAGGGCTCTGCCCAAGTAGGGCCCATGGTACTGTGTGTCTCTGTACCCCCTCCCTGTTCTATATCACTGCTGGTATTGCTCAATAAACAGCACCCCCACCGGGTGCAACTTCACTACTATGCCAGCCCACCCACTCCCTAACTGCTGCTATGGCACCCCATGCACATGCTGCCCCCCTATCTCGCATGCCTGCCATGTGTGTTCCCCCCCAACCATCCCAGCACCTCTGCTATTGTGCTGACTGGGAGGGTGGGCAGCCAGATCCCTGTGCCAGGTCCCATAGGTGCACCTATAGCACTGGCGCATAAGTGCCAATGTGGCAACTCCCCGACTTATGACACAGGGACCCTGTTCATTCTGAATAGAATGCAGGGTCCCTGATGTAGCCAGGGTGAGCCACAGCCCTAGATCACCACATATTTGTGGCAATCTAGAGACTCTTTGAAATTCTTGCCAGCTGTGTTCACTCTATGTAAATAGCCTTTTATGAACTTGAAAGTCTCTGTTATGCCCTTCCTCTCCCTTCTACTGTCCAGTGAGTACATGTAAGAACACTGTCTTGCCTTGTATTTTTTGTCTTGTTGTCCTTGTTGTTATGAACATACAAACATACAAACATACAAGCCTGCCAGCAGGCAGGCCTCATGGTCTATCAAGTCTGCTTGAATGCACAGCTAGCACCCTTATGTTGCAGCTGCCCCACCTTCCTCTGCCCACGTCACCTTTACCCCCCCTCGCACCCTGTCCCATGTCCTTTTAAAACTGCCCACTGTCCTACAGGATACCACCTCCTCAGGTAAAATGTTCCATTTCTCCACCACCCTCTCTGTGAAAAAATGCCTCCTCATCTCTCTCTCCCATATCTTCCACCCTCCAACTTGAGACCATGCCTTCTCATGTCCCTTCCCCTCCTCAGCTTAAATATCCCTTCTGTGCCCATTTTGTTAATCCCTTTCAAGTACTGGAAGGTCTCAGTCATATCCCCCCGATCCCGCCTCTCCTCCAGGGTGTACATATTCAACTCAGTCACCTTGTCCTCGTAGGTTTTGCCCTCAAGCCCCTGGATCATTTTAGTTGCCCTGTGCTGTACCCCCTCCAACAATCTGATATCCTTCTTCAGAAAGGGACACCAGTACTGAATGCAGTACTCCAAACATGGCCTGACTAGTGACCTGTACAGCGGCAGATTCATATCCTTATTTCTGGATGAGATTCTCCTTGATACACCACAGCATCTTGTTAGCCTTAGCTGCTGCCTTCCTGCACTGAGCTGAGTTGTTCATGTTACCCATTACGATCACCCCTAGGTCCTTCTCCTCCTCGGTGACCCCTATCTGAACCCCTCCCAACTGGTAGTCCCTCCTCGGGTTCCTTGCTCTGAAAGTACGTAACCTTGCACTTTTTCACATTGAAGCTCAACTGCCACTTCTCCGACCACTCCTCCTGTTTGGTCAGGTCCTCCTGTAGCCCCTGCCACCCCTCTATATCACCACCACTGCCCCATCTTGGTATCATCTGTGAAGAGACTGATCTTGCTCCTAATGCCATGTGAGATATCCGTATGAATAACTCCAAACAACACCGGACCCAGCACTGAGCCCTGTGGCACCCTGCTTGTCACCGTCCTTGGGAATGAGGGTCCCCCCACCACCTGCTGCTGCCTCCCTTCAGCTAGTTCATGATCCGGTTTACCATTTGTCCCTGCCCCCACATATTGCAACTTAACCCCCAGCCGCCATAAGGCACTGAATCAAAGGCCTTGCTGAAGTCTAAATACAGTACATCTACTGCATGGCCTTTATCGAAGTTATCTCATTACCAAGTCGTAGTACTCAGTTAGGTTGGCCTGGCAGGATCTTCCAGAGACAAATCCATTCTGCTGAGTGTCCTGGAGTTCATTTTCCTCCAAAGAGGTCACCAGCCTCTCTTTTAGGATTGCTTCCATAATTTTTCCTACAAAGGACGTGAGGCTTACAGGTCTATAATTGCCTGGTTCATCCTTTGGGCCACTCTTGTGGAGGAGCACCATGTGAGCCATCCTCCAATCCTGTGGTACACATCCTGTGTCCAGGGAGGTATTGAACAGGTCCGCCAGTGGCCCCACCAATACCCCCACAGCTGTTTCAGCACCCTGGGGTGAATGCCATCCGGACCCGGTGCCTTATCCACCCTTAGTGCCTTCAGACCCTCCAGCATCATGCCCTCCATAATTGCCCCATCAGTTGTATAACATGTACAGTAAATTGTCTGTATATGATTGCATTTGTGAGCAAGAGATATTCTTTCAATTTGCTTACCAATAAAATTGACTGAAGGATTGATTTGGTTTGAATTTTGTAAATTGTATATTTTAAGGAGTAAGCAAAGTCTAGATTGTAGTTACTAAGACAGTGTATTTCTCTTCTAGCAGGAAGGTTTAGCCAGTTCAGGCATGCAGATATACAGTAGGTCACTGTGGTGGTGGGGGAGGGGGGCACTGGAGCATGAAATTATTAATTAATAAAACTACTTTCTTTTTTAATTATGTAACAAATGCTTTACTTTTTATTACTAAGCAGATCTAGCAATATCTGTAAATTAAATGTGTGTACATGGTCTGATTCTGTCTTCAAACAAATGGTTTCATTTCCTTCCTTCCTTCCCCTCCTTCCTTCCTTCCTTCCTTCCTTCCTCCTGCAAGACTGAAACCTAGAGAGAAGTGCCTTCTTAAAGGTTATTTAGCAGGCCTATGGCTAAACTAGAATTAACACAGAGTGCCCTGGTTCACAATCATGTGATACAATTATTCAGGCACACTGCTTTTCCATGTGTTACTTTGTATTTACAATATATGCTGGCCCTCGTTCTTCAACAGCCCTTCATGGACAAAACAGTTTCAGATAATTATGGATGCTTGTCAGTGCCCATTCATGGTCTTTCTACACCAATACACCACTAGTGAGGATTTTATAGGTAAACTCTGCCCCCCTCACCAGACATTCACTATCACAAACACATCATAACAAACTTCACATAAAGGAATAACCTTTGACTGACATGGTTGTGAATGGTACTGTAGCTCTTTATATCTTACTATGCAGTCAGGTTTAGACCAAATTGGTGGCACTGGGGTGTAGACTCATGCCTGTCACATATTGAAGTTCACTGCACTGAAGAACCACTGTTCTGAGGTACTGTGTGACACTCTATTGAATGTCGTTGTTGTTGCCTAGCAGTAAGAGAAGGTTTCTGTTTCATTTTACAGTGAACTCTGAGGAGACACGATCTGTAGATCTAGCCCTGCGAGCTGAGAATGAAGACAGAGGGTTTTACAGAGACTTTTCACTCAGCATCCTGGATTTTTAGAGGATGATGTAACCCCACCGACAGCCCCAGGTGCCTCAGCAAGCGCCTTGATCAGTAGCAAGTAATGTAAAATTCAACTTGTATAGTAGCAAAGTTTTTCAAAAATCAAAGGATTTGTTTTTATTGTGGACCAAACCCTTCTCCTATGTTCTCCATCCCCATCCTGATCACTTAGGCTGCACATTGTCTTCTGTTCTGAGCAGCAAGAAAGCATCTGTCATAGCATCCAGTACCAGTGTTGCTGCATAGTCAGTCAGCAGGGAGTGTGTTAAATGCTGGGTGGCTTGCAAGCTTCATCTCTGGGAGCAGTGCACTGCACTTCTGCAAGGTATCAGAACCCTACCTCTGCTACCAGTCCCACAGTGGGGTACCCAACTCTGCATAAGAACATGGATCTCCCAACCAGCAGCACTGACCATTGCCATCATACAACTGAGCCAGCCTTCCCAAGAATTAGGCTTTAGCACAAAGGCTAGCTCTCACCTTTCCATATGCCTTGAAAGAGGCTCTGGTGAGACCCCTCCTGAAAAAACCATCTCCTGACCCAGATGTCCTGGTGAATTATCATCCAGTCTCCAGCCTGCCATTTTTGGACAAGGTTTTCGAGAAACTAGTGGCGCAACGGCTCGAGGAACACCTCATGTCATTTGACATCTATGAGCCATTCCAGTCAGGTTTCAGGGCTAGCAATGAAACAACATCGGTTGGGGTGCACAATGATCTCCTCAGGGCTAGAGATAGAGGAGACAGGTCAATTCTTGTTCTCCTTGATCTCTCATCAGCCTTTGATACTATGTATCACATCGTGCTTCTTGATCACCTTCAAGAGTATTGTGGACTTGCCGGTACTGTCAACAACTGGTTTGAGACCTATCTCTCTGGCAGGGAACAGTGGGTAGTGATGAGGAATTTTTCTCCTCCTGAGGCCCCTGTCATGTGGAGTACCTCAGGGTTCAATCTTTCACATATGTTATTCGCTGTATATGTGCTGCTCTGGGTGGGTTTACCCTGCTGTATTTGTCTTTTGCCCTGAAACACACAATGCTGTGGAATGATTAACAACTGCCTGGCTGAGATCAATGACTGGATGTCCTCCAGCTGGTTGCGACTAAACCCCGGACAAGACAGAGGTACTGGTGATTGAGCTAGGCTGGGGAAGTGATGGGAGTGCCTCTGAAGTGGGTACAGGATTATTTCTGGGATCCACACAATTGATCGCCTCTCCTAGGGTATGGGACCTTGGCCTTATTCTGGGCAGCAGACTGACACTTGAAGCTCAGGTGTCATCTGTCGATAAAAGTGGGTTTTACCACTTGAGGAACCTCACCAGGATTAAGCCCCTAATTCTGCCTGAAGACCTGCCATCACTGGTGCATACCTTTGTGACTTTGAGGCTGGATTACCACAAAGCACTATACTTCGGGGTCACTGGAGGGACCCTCCGCCAACTGCAGCTAGTGCAGAACACAGCGGCTAGGTTGCTGATGGGCCTGGCAAGGTTCAGTCATGTGACTCTAGTCCTGTGGGCTCTGCACTGGCTGTCTGTCATGCAGAGGATCCTCTTCAAGGTGGGCTTGCTCACCTATAAGACTTTATACGGGCTGGGCCCTGGTCATCTGGCTGATCTCCTAACACCTGTCTCTTCGGCCTGTTCCCTCCGCTTCTCGACCCAGAACCTCCTTGATGTTCCCAGGGTCAGGCTAAAAATATCCGGCGACCATGCTTTCAGTGTTGCAGTGCCGACCCTGTGGAGCACCCTGCCAGCTGTTGTCAGGGAGGCCCCAAAAGTTGAGCTGCTCAAAAGGGCTAAAGGCCTACCTTTTCCATTTGGACTTCTCCGATGAGGGTGGCTGACCTGTATTAACCTGATAAAACTACTTAATTATGCTGTTATGTATTTTATATATTTAAAATGTTTACTTTTTACTTCATGTTGTGTTGTATTGACCCTACTTTAGTCTCAGGGATTGGGCACTGGATGAATAAAATTTGCCTTGCCTTGCCTTGCCTTGTGTCATACAAGTACTGTTTGAAGTTCTTGAAGTGACTAAAAGTCAGTCCTAATGCTTTATGTGGCAGTCTTATGAACGATCATAAAGGCAGCTTTTTGATTGTCAGCTAGTCTGCTAATCACAAACTCAAGGGCTCCCTGATTTACATTCAAAGCTCTGAAAGGGAACATACTAGGCTGGTGGTACTCTGTTTCACAGAAGAGACATCTGAAACTCAGGATTCATCTTTACCCTGATGGAGGATAGCATTGCCTTTTAGAATGAGAAAATTCCATTTTCTAAGTCAAGTCAAGTCAAGTCAAGTCAACTTTTTGTTTTTTATAGCGCCTTTCAGAGCCAAGGCCTGTACATAAAACGCATATAATAAAAATGAAAACAACATTAAAATATATCAACCATACTAAATAAAAGCTAAACTAAATAAATATGTCTTTAGGCCAACTTTAAAACTATCGACAGTTGGGCATTCTCTCAACCAACGAGGTAGAAAATTCCACAGGGTTGGTGCTGAAAAAGCAAAAGCACGGGATCCTGATGTCTTTAATAGAACCCTGGGAATCTCCAACAATCCCTCGTTGGTGGAACGGAGAGGACGGAGGGGGCAATAGGTAATCAGGAGATCTTTCAGGTAACCGGGTCCCCGATCACATAGAGCTTTAAAGGTTAGTAAACCAACCTTGAAGGTGATCCGCCACCAAACAGGCAGCCAGTGCAGTTCGCGGAACACAGGTGTAATATGACTGCTTCTAGACATCCCAGTCAAAAGCCTGGCCGCCGCATTCTGCACCAGCTGCAGGCGGTGGATATCAACCCCAGGTAGCCCTAGGTAGAGGGAATTGCAGTAATCAAGATGGGTAGTGACAAAGGCATGGACCAATGTTGGAAGATCACCTGAAGGAACCAGGTGTTTCACCCGGGCGATATTCCTCAGATGGTAAAAAGAGGATTTGATGACAGCTGACACCTGAGATTTTAGGTCAGACTGTCATCAAAAATAACGCCCAGATTACGCACCTGATCGGAGGTAGGGAGCGGCATACCACCAAGTGACAAACCTGAAGGTTGTCCAGCTCATAAACCCACCCCTGGACAACCTGGGTCCACTACCAATACCTCAGTCTTATCCAGATTCAGTCTCAGCCAGCTAGAACTCATCCAAAGTCTGATCTCAGCAAGGTAGTTGTTTAGCACAGAGAGTGCATCATCCTGGCCGGGCAGAAAGGACAGATACAGTGGGTATCATCTGTATAGCAGTGAAAACCCAGACTGTATCGCCTGATGATTTCTCCCAATGGCAGCATATACATTGCAAACAACATGGGAGCTAAAATGGAGCCCTGTGGTACCCCACAAGACAGGGAATGAGTGCCAGAGGAATAAATTCCAGTGGCAACTCTCTGAGACCTGTCTGTGAGGTAAGAATGAAACCATTTGAGGACTGTACCAGACAGCCCACAATAAACCCACAGGTGCTCCAACAGCACACCATGGTCTACAGTGTCAAATGCAGCAGAGAGATCGAGAAGGACCAGAATGGTACATGCCTTTCGATCTCTAGCCATTAGGAGGTCACTCAATACCCAGACAAGGACAGTCTCCGTGCTATGCTTCTTCCTAAAACCAGACTGGAGAGTATCATAGACATTGTGAGTTATAAGATGATCATCCAGTTGCAACACAACCGCTTTTCAATAACCTTACCAACAAATGGCAGGTTAGAAATAGGCAGGTAGTTAGCTAGACAGTCTGGATCCAAGGAGAGTTTTTATGGAGTGGTCGAATGACCACCTTCTGAGGGGTCAGGAAAGACCCTCTCCAAAGACTTCCAGACAATGTCAGCAAGGATTGGGCAGATAATCTACACATCCTACTAAGAGAGGTGTAGGCCAGATCCAAACTACAACTAGTTGGTCGCAATGTTTGGATGATCTTCACATGTCATTGAACTCCAGCTGGTGAAAATCTGACCAGACAGACCAGTACATGCCACTTCCACGACTACTGCAATCCCCATAGGAGAGGTCGGACCGATGCCAGACCTGATGTTGGCAACCTTATCTGCAAAAACGAGCGAACTCCTCACATCTTAGCTGAGAAAACGCTTCTCAGGGCTGGAGACAGATTGGATTGCACAATCTGTCCACGGTCCGGAAAAGCTGAGCCGGTCGGTTCTGTGCAGCAGAAATCTCCCTGGACAGGAACTCTGCCTTCTTACGGGTGATTTCTGATTGATAGCCATCATAATGTGCCATCAACCTAAGCCTGTCAGCATCATTGCCGGACTTCCGCCAGACTCTCTCCAACCTTCGGCCAATTCACCTTAACTTCTTCAAGAAGCCATCAAACCAAGGGCTCCTTGGACGGAGAGCGAGAGGCTGAACACGAGCAGGAGCAATTTTGTCCAGAGCATCTCCCACAGCCTTATTATAGGCTAGTACGAGATCATCTGGACTCATGCATTCACCCGACAAGCCCGATAGATCCAGTACCGCCATTAGGTCACTGGGGTTAATACCCCTTAAACAGTGGTACCGAACCATAAAAATAATATGATATAGGAGCTGATCCTCAACACTTCAGCAGCACCTAGTGTGCTACCACAATACCTTCTCACTAGTAGAAGCAGTACAGCTGGCTGCAAAGGAACTCACAATGGACCCCAAATTAATTGATTTACATTAGCTAAGATTTGGCCAGGAAAGGCACACTGAACAATAAACAGCTCCTATCTAGGTATGTCCTGGGGGAAAGGGTGCCTGGGAGTAAATTACAAGAGTGATTGCAAGGATGTTCAGTAAGACATACTGCAGGTGTAGTCATTTCCAAAGACTCTGGGAACACTGAATATGTGTCTTAGGGTTTGGTGCAACTAATATACATCCTGTTCAAGAAAAGCCACAATTTATTGCTGTTCATACTTTGTTTCTTAATTAAGAAAAAAAATAGACCACCAAAGGAAACCTTTTACAATAGACTGGTTTTGTTTTTTGCATGAGGTTTGTTTTTAAATAATGAACAAAACACTAGTAATTATCCCTCAGTCCTCTGACCCATCCTTGGCGTGCCCTGCTTCTGTGTTATGGGAATTATGTGGGCTTGACCAGGCCCCTGGAAAGGAAGTCCATCATCCAACCTTGTTTCACTCCTAGCGCTGTCCACTTGAGTCCTCAAGCCAAATACATTATCAAACGAATGTGTGGCAGTGCTGGAGAGGGTAAAATGTTTTAAGAAAACTCGTGATGATTTTGGAGCAGGCTTGTAGCTACAGGGGGTGTAAGGGGCACTGCCCCCTGAATTTGTTTTGCCCCTGTAAATTTTCAGACCAGTCTAGATTGCTTTACTATGCTTGGTAGCTGCCCCCCAGTCATTCTCTTGCCCCCAATCTCACTGTCCTAAATACGGGCCTGTTTTTGGAGTTATGGAGGAAATAAAAATATCAGGCCATTCTGCACCATGGGCTTTGTGGACTGAAACCTTTTTACAGAACTGGACATTAAATTCATCTTATTGAACATATACAGATTTGCTCTAAAGAAAGGGCTTAAACCTATTATATTTACAACAGTTATATTTAATTTCAGTTGTCCTAGGTTGTTTTTTCTTTACTTTCTCCTGTTACTGGTCTACTAAATTATTCAAACAATATAGTGCTGTGCTTATTTCATTGTGTCCTTCAAAACCCTCTGACTGTACCTAACTGAACTCTATAACTGCTGTTTGTGACATCACAGTTTGTTGTCATGGTAAGCAGCACAATGATGCCATAAACAAAGGCACTGTAAGGTCAGTTGTGGATAGCCAAATGTATTTTATAATTAGACATCTTTGTTAAAGGGACAGGAAAGAAAAAAATGGAATTAAGCATCTTTGCAGTATATGGCAGTCTACAGTCAGAGTTGGTATGTGTCATTGCGTTAGCATTTCCATTTGCCATGTGTCAAAAAAAACATGCAAGATGCCTGTTCCTGTAGTCTTGTGTGTGGAGTGCCATTTATAACAGTAGCATTTTGTTCACAGAATGTAGATAACTAGGAGTTTGACAAAGGAATTTGTCCACAGCATGAAACTAGCAGTTTGACAGAATGCATTTTGTTTACAGAGGCCCTATTCACTATCATGCTCAGTACATGCCAGATAGGGGCAGGTACTGGACCGCAATTGTGTGCCACATAGCTTGCCCCTGTGGGATTTGCAGGGCCAGTATGTACATCCTCCTGGGTGGGCCCTGGGCTGCATGAGCATGGCCCCATAGCTCCATGCCAGAGGCAAGGCCAGCTAAGGGCATGGACATGGGCCAGACTGGTCTTCCAATCAGAAGCCCTGACTGGGCCCCACAGTGGATCCCCACTCCGTGGGAGCAGGAGCTCATGAGACATGGCAGCCTACATATGGGCTGCCATGAGCAGGCATAACACTTTACAGTTTTTGTAGTTGCTACTCCACAGCCTGCCACTGCCCCAGCCCTCCAAGATATTGAGAGGGGCTGGAGTCTGTGAGTGCAGAGCACCACTGTGCCTTGTGTCAGCAGGCTGGGGTGATCAGCCCTTATGGCAGCCCTCTGGCTGGCATAACAATAAGACCCTCTGACATTGACCTGGCAGAGTGCAACTGCCATTGTGCAAGCTGTGCTCCATGGCACTTTGCAGGCATGTCCATTCCCCACCCCCAGACTTGCACCAGCACATGTAGTTGTGCAGGATCTCCCACACATGGTCCTGGGTGGGGTTGCAAAGTAGGTGCGCACCTGTGGTGCATCCGCAGTTATCATTTAGACACCCAGGATGCGTGTATCCCAGGGGCCCAGAATGCAGTTAGAGGATTGACAACTTACATTTTGTTCACAGAATCCAGTAAGTAATTTGCAAACATTTTGTTCACAAGTGCAGCTAGCAGTTTGACAAAAGCATTTTACAGAACGTAGTTAATTTGATAAACTGTATGTTGTCCACAAAATTAAGTTAGCCATTAAACAAAATGCATTTTATCCACAGAATGAAGCTAACAGTATGACAAAATGCATTTTGTTTAATGGCTAACTTAATTTTGTGGACAACATGCACTTTATCAAATTAACTACGTTCTGTAAATGAAACAAAATGAAGTTAGAAAATTGAAAAAATACATTCTGTTCACAAAATAAATTAAGGGGCTGACAAAATGTATTTTGTCTACAGAATTAAGTTAGCAGTCTGACAAAATACAATTTGTCCACAGAATGAAAGCTTGACAGAATGTATTTTGTCCAGTATGTATATGTTCCCCACAACCACCTCACACCCCAGTATCTGCCCCACAGCTATACTACTCTATTTACAGTCCCTAACTACCCAGTATTCTACCCCACACTCAAGTATCTGCCCTATAATGACTGCACCACTGCATCTGCCCCAAAGTGCCCCCTCACATCAGTATCATCTACTGTAACTACCCTTACTTCTGTATCTACCCCACAACTATTAGACATAAGATGCAGCAGTGGGCATGGTCAGATATTTCTTGAAATATCTATGATATCTCTACAGAAATTCCTTGCCTGCCTTCAGCACTGCTATAGGACCACCTAAGGGAATATCTTTAGAAATATTGTGAAATATCTGACCATGTCAACTGCTGCAGCTGCACAACATTTTCTCCCCCATAGCCACCACCCACCTGAGTGTCTGGCCCACAAGTACCCCATACTCTGTCATCTGCCTCACAACTATACCATATCCAAGTACCTACTCCTACAGCCACCTACACTCCAGTATCCCCCCACAATCACCAATACCTTAGCTACCACACACTCCGGTTTGTGCACTCAGCTACCCCTCAGCCCTGCATCTGCCACACAATTTTCCTACACTCTAGTGCATTATCCACTCCCTAAATCATGCACATCCAGTAACTGTTCAGTAACTACCCCATGCATCCATATCTGCACCACAAACATTACTACACCTCTGTATCTCCCCTATTACAACTCACACCCCAGTAGTTGTTGCACAACTACACAACTACTCCATACCCCAGTATCTGCCCTCAACCACCTAATACCCCACAGCCACTTACTATTTTTTTCACACAAGTAACCCCTTAGCCATTTATGTACCATAACTACTGCTCATTTTAGTATCTGCCCCATAACTACTCTAAACCACAGTAGCTGTCCCACTACAGTGCCATACCCCATTATTTGCCCTATAACTAGCCCTCACACCTCTAAGAAGTAGTTTTATTGAAAATACTGAAATGAGGGGTAATTTGGTGGATACATGAGTGTAGGCTAATTGTTGGCAGGTACTGGGTATGTGGTAGTTGTGGGGTTGTACTAGGGGAAGAGGGTAGTTGAGGGCAAGTACTACGTTCATGGTTGACACAGTATGCAGCTTGGGGGGGACAGATATTTTGACAGCATGACAGCAGTTAATTTATACTTAATTTAAACAGTCACCTATTACTTCACTGGGATTGTGGGGGGGGAGAGGAGGAGGGTATAGATGTTGCCAGGTGGATAACTGGTAAGAAATTTATTAAAATGACCTGGGAAGTGTGGTGGATGTGGAATGTTTTGCAGTGGCTGAGGTGCAGGTTTCACTTTAAACATTTTTAAATGTTTTCATGTTACCTATAGCGCAAAGTTCCTGACTTCACCCCCACCTCTGCTAATAAAGTTTAGTTTTGCTGCATTTCTATATAGTATTTGGGGTGTGGGGTGGTTGTGATGAAGATATTCTGTACAAAATCTGTTCTGTCATACTCCTTCATTCTCTAGTCAAAAGGCATTTTGTCAACGCTATAATTCATTCAGTGGACAAAATGCAGTACATTTTGTCAAACTACTAACTGTATTCTGTGGACAAAAAGGTTTTTGTCAACTCCTTAATTTTGTGGGCAGGCTGTATTTTGTCAATTTACCAACTTCACTGTGCAAACAAAGTGCTTTTGTCAAAGTGCCAATTTCATAATATGGAAAGAATTGTCAAATTCTAACTTTATTTTGTTGACATGTGAAATGACACTCCAGTTTTGTGAGCCATACATTATTTCTGTGGCAGAAAGAAAGTGCAGTTTGTCTAACACTGATGATGTTTCAGCATGTAAGTCTGTAGGTTGGTGTGCTACAGGTCATGTGCTGTGCCACCTCCCTGTGATGATAGGTCGGGGTGTGGCATCTTTAACCCTGCCAGCCTATCTAGTGAACCATGTGAACTATGGAAGTGTATACCCAGAGGAATTGATGTTATTTATTTATTTATTTATTATCATAGTCAGAATTACAAACATTTGAGTCCGTGACTCTTTTACAAAGGCTCCTCGTCATCAATTATAGTACGTAGCAAGGGACAGTAAAGGAACAGACATTTATCAGCATAATACAGCTACAATAGACATTACAATCATCATTGAAAACCACAGAAGAAATTCCATAGGTTCAGGTCATAAAAACAAAACCCTTCGAGAAGAGAGAAAAGCCGGACCAGGGTCCATTGTCAGGAGGGCGATGGCAGTGGGAAAAAGGTGCAGTAATAACATTCTTGCCTTCAACCTATGTGGCTTCTTGGTCCTTATTCCAGCACACACAACATGATAACTGTAACTGTTATTAACAAGTAAAGGCCACATGTGACTAATGTTACACGTCTATCTCATCTCTGCAACGGTCACAGACAGCCTCCTTCTCTCCTATGTCAAAGACAAGCTGTTCTTTCACTTCTCACTCCTCCTCCTCTACCTAGAATAACATCTGACTATAACCGGAACTCCATGTTCTCTAACCAGATGTAGTTGAATCTGGCTATCTTTAGTTATCTTGCTGTTTAAATTGTTGACATCTGGTATGTGAATGGCATAAATGTCCCAGCACGTGGTATAAAATGTTAATCTGCCTCCTGCCTCCCCCTGGTTACCCGTAAACTGCCTGTAATCCTGAATCCTTTGGTTATTGCCTACTTGGATACTGTTGTTATTTACCTATGGCTTAACTGTATATTGTGACTCACTGTACTATTCTGTGTGTATTATTGTATTATGTTTTGTTCTTGGACTGCTTTATTCCTTGGGTCGTCACTGAAAAAGGGACTTTGTCTCAGTTGACCTACCCGGTTATCAAAATTCAAATAAATAAACAATAAATAAATAAAGGATGTCATAAGTGAAATCAGCCTTTGTAGATCCAGAGACCTTCGTATATGCAGTAGGTCATCAGGAAGTCTGTTTGTGCCTGCAGAAGCGTGGTGCAGAGTTTTATTTTTGTAAATAACATGAGTTACAACTGTACTCAGTTACAACTTAAACAGATTGTAAATTCACCTACTAGAGGTGATAGGATCTTTGATCTGGTGTTGTTCAATGATCATTTAGATATTATTAAGTTGAACACAGAAGCACCAGTTGGTAACAGTGACTACAATACTATATGTAACCCCCAAGGGGGCGCTAACCTTAGGGCTACTACCCCTGTCTGCCCCCACGGAGGCAGAGTGAGGGTCCCAGATCCGTTGACGGGTGCCTCCACCCAGAGGTCGGGGTTAGCACAATTAGGACTACCTCGGTTATAGCCCTCTGGGCTACTGCAACCCCCCTTTCGTCCCACTAGTGACTCACACTGGGTACCAACAATTTTGTTCACCAGTACACTTGCCCCATGGATAATATATTCCAGCTTCCTTCGGGGACCCCCTATAAAGTAAGGCACAGTTATGTTGCAATCACCAGACAGCAGCTCACCAGTAATGTACACAATAGCCAGGATGTAGCTGTATGAAAAGCAATCTGATTTATTCAGGGGATAATAACAAGGACAGGGGAAATCAAGTTGATAAGCTTAAAACTATACTTATCTATCTAGGGCTCTGTGCACAGGCCTAACCCCTACAGTTTATGGTCCCTAGGTACCCAAGCCCTAATGGCTAGTCCACACTTGGCAGCTGGTTGGGGCCCTTAGCACAGACAAACATAACAGTCCTGAGCAGGTCAAGTAGGAGTAGAGTTTAATTAGGCAGTCAGCAATACAATAATGCACTGAATCCACTGCGTAAACACTCTGCAGGAGCTACCCTGAATAAGTACTCACAACCCCAGAAACTAACGATTTCTTCACCGCTACCAGGATGGAGCCTGACTTCACCAACTTTCTCACACATTTACTATGGGAACAGCAACAGAGGGTACCACACCAGGCAGCTGCTTCCAATGCTCCTTCAAACTCACAGCCACTGAGATACTGCAACGGCAGCTTCCACTTTCCTCGGACTGGCGCAATTCAACAATTTCTCCAGTCCTCCTATAAGGTCGAGCCTGGTGGGTAGCTGCAGGGGCTGGCCTCCTCTGACCGCCCGTAGCCAGTTTCAGAAGCGAACTCGCTCGCAAGAAAAACGTCCGACTTAGGCCTTCCCGCGCTTCCCGCGCGAACACTTCCCAGCGCAGAAGCACAGAAGCTCCTCACTCCTTACCAGCTACAATGCATCTAACCCCCAACAGCAAGGGGCTCTTCTTTCAGTTCAGGCGCGACCCGCTCTCATTGGCTGGTTGCACATGCCAGTCATTTCCTCCTGCTCTCAGTGGTGTGAAAAAGCGCCATAGCCCATAATGCCTTTCCCAATTACAAACAGTTCCTCTATTGGTCAGCCGACTCTGTAGGGTCCCGAGGTACTGATTGGTCCAATTCAGCAGTTCTGGACCAAAATGGAGAACAATCGAAACAGTCTTTGCTGCAAAGAAGGCAGGTTAGAACAGCTGCATTATCATTATTATTTCGTCATGTTCAGCAAACAATTACAGCTTCCAGCCGAGCTCCCTCTGCACCACTAGAGGTGGCAGAAAGAGCTATTCTCAATGGCCCTGGTGGGACTCGGGCATACAACCATATAGCCCCTCCTATTTCAATTAATTGTGACTGCAACAGGCAGTCCTTAAAGAGACAACATACGGAGGCCACACAGGCACTCTGAGCTACCATTGGTGAAACTAGCGCCAACACCAACCAGGCAGGAGCATTCAAACAAGCTCCGGGAGGCTTTTAGGAACCCCCATGTGCAAGGGGTTACATATATTTTTTTGCTTAGAAAAGCATTTTGCACAAAATATAGGCACTACAAATATTTTTTTCTTAACAAAGCAAATCTGTCAGATATAAAGGATTCTCTGAGTCCGATTGATTGGGAGTTACAATATAATAATCTCCCTATTGAATCTTTTTGGGAATCTCTTAGGGATACTCTTATCTCTGTCAGAGATAAATATGTTCTATCAAAACCTAAATCTAATAATAAAGGTCATTCGCCAAAATGGCTTAATAGATCCATTACGAATCTCATAAATAGAAAAAAAATATATAGTACTTATCTAAAAATAAAAAGTCATGATACCTGGTTAGCATTTGAAAAACTTCAAAAACAATGCAAAAATAAAATAAAAAAGGCTAAATCAATGTGGGATGTAAACATAGCAAAAACAGCATCTAAAAACAATAGTAAGCACTTTTTCTCATGTAAATTCCTTAAAGAAACCAGTTAATAAAGTCAGCCCTTAATATCAGGCAGTGACTTAATTCAAAATCCCCAGGAGATGGCTAATCTTTTTAATAAGATATTTTGTGAGATTTTTCCCACACAGTAATAGTGTATCTACACCTAATTCAATTCCACCACACAATTCTGATTTCATTATCTTTTCAAATGAAACCATTAAAAATAAGTTAATGGTTCAAAAAGGTAAAACTAGCCATGGACCTGACAATATCCCAGGCCATTTTTATGTTTGCTTGCGTGCGTGCACAAGAAACATTATGTGGCAGCTTAGGAGAGAAGTGGGTTGTGGAGACGCGGCACTGTGACAGCCAACGGAGGCATTGCATTTTGGGGCTTGGCACTGGTGGACCAATGGAGGCACAGTGTGCTGATGACACTGGCTTCCAAAGGTGCCACCAAGTTGTAATGTTTTAACCACAGCAATCAGGGGCCACCTTGTCATTGCAGCATCAGCCATTCCACTGCAATGAGGGAGCGACCAGTCATTGCAGGGCGGAATGTTACCTAGTGTAATATTGTTTGTGAACATGGCGGCAAGTCGCCGCCATGTTCACAAACTATATTATACAGCCTCCACTGCCGAGGGGGTGACCAATCCCCCTCTGGCAGCATGCACCCCAAAATAGTCTTTGTTTGCAGATGGGGCCCAATCCCCATCGGCTTCAGTCCCCATCCCAGTTTAATTTGCCACGGGGAGCCCCTCCCTGTCAACATAATGTCTCCCCAAAAGTTGGTTTTGTGCCGAGGGGTGCCTAATCCTGCTCAGCTCTTGTGCACCCCGTAGTGCTAACGGGTGCTTAATCCTCACGCCGCAGCCGCCTAAAATGATTTCAGGTGGCATGCTGGGAGCCCACCCCAGCATGCCAAATGTCCATGTTAAAAAAAATGTCCCGCTATATATTTTTATATACCTGTAAATCAGAAAACAGTCTCTCATTGAGTCCGGCGCCCCATCCCCAACCCCTGCCCATCCTCTGCATCCCTGCCTCCCCATACCCCTCACCCCATACTTACCTCTGGAGCCAAGCAATGATCTTGGTGGGCCAGGAACATGTCTGTACTCTTCAAAGCTGACGCGAACTGAAGAAATGCCGGTAAGCTGTATAATGGCATAAATAGGGTTTTTCAACTTTGGTACATATCTCAGGCATTTTTGGGAGTTTTGGTGCCAAATTTTCAACATGGGGTTATTAGGACCCCTCCTCAAAAATTCAGCCACTGTCACGGTGTTATTCGGTCCCGAAAAGTGATTTTGTGATGACTGCACGGAATCACCTTTCGGGACAGATTAACAAAACAACAGTGCCAGTGTTCATGAGGTGGCCTCTCAAAAAGTCTATGTTGCAAATTTGGTGGAAAATCCCCAAAATATTTCTTCTGATGTGCATTGCAGGTGTCATGGCTAATAACCATAACTCTGCAAAATTTTCACTGCAGATTTTCAGCATGGCCATTTTTATGCACCTCCTTTTGAACAGTATAGCTGTCATTTTTCACATCCTGGCTGACATGTGTTTTCGCACTTCCAGCACAGAATAGCGCGGTCGCTGTGGGAAATCAGTGTTCAGGACACATTAAGAAAATCACAGTGACACTGTTCATTAGCAGAGGTCCTAAAATGCCTATGTTGAAAATTTGGTGATGAAAGTCCATAAAATGACTGTGTTACATGTATGCATTGTGCAGTTTCCACATATGCTTGGAAGTGCAAGCATTTTTAATTTTCCCACTACAGATTTTCAACATTGCCATCTCTTCACACCTCCCTATGGATGGTACAGCTGTCATTCTTCACATTCTGCCCGATTTGTGTTTTTGTACATGTGGCGCAGAATGGCACGGTCGCTTTTGGAACTCAAAGTTCAGGACATATTGACAAAATCACACTGCCACTCTTCATGAGAAGAGGTCCCAAATGCTTTCATGAGGTGGGATCACAAAAAGGCCATGTTGAAAATTTGTAGTGCAAATACCAACAAACGCCCAACACATTAGAGTTTCTAACCAAAATGTCCCACCCTGTACAGACTGACAGGCATCGGGGTGTGCCTTTGGATTGCCGACTGTATTGTTCATGCCATCTCATTCCCATCCCCCAGCCACTGACAGGCATCAAGGTGTACCTTGGACTCTTCGGCCCCAGACTTCACCCCATTCTGCTATGCTGCACCCATTTTAGCATATGTCCTTATGGAATGGGGTGACTGTAAAGCCAAACACCCCAAGGCACACCTCAACACGTGTCAGTGTCTGCAGAATAGGGTGAGGTGACATGGCATAACCATCATGGGTGACGACCCAAACACTTACCCCAATGCCTGTCCATATCTACAGGATGGAGGTGGGGCTGATGTGAAGTTCAATACTTCACTGCCATTCCTATTCTGCATCTGTCTAACTCCTGCATTTCCAATGCTAATACCAGCAAGTAAACATTCAGCATTGACAAATGCTTGTTTATATTTAGCTGCTGATAACTTGATATTGCCCCTAAAACTTCTGTTTGAGGGTTGTTTAAACCATAATTTTGTGCCAACAGTCTGGAAAACTGCAAATGTCATCCCCATATATAAAAAGGGTTCTAAATCATTATGGGAAAACTATCATCCGATTAGCCTGATCTCTGTTTTTAGTAAAATTATGGAAAGTTTGTTTAAAGACCTTATTACTCCAGTTGTGAATGCACAAGACTCTACACAGCATGGTTTTAGAAAAGGAAGAGGCTGTTTGACTAACCTAATGTGTTTTTTATGAACACATTAGTGCATTTCTGGACAAATAAATCCCATATGATGTGATTTATATAGACTTTAGCAAAGCCTTTGACGTTATGCCACATTAGGCATTGCAGGTTAAACTTAACATCTTAAACATAAATCAGCATATTATTCATTGGATCTGTAACTGGCTCTTGGACAGATCTCAAAGACTCAAACTGTATTAATTAATGGCCAAATTTCTCCGCCAGGACCTGTGACTAGTGAAGTCCCACAGGGCTCTGTTCTCGGACCCTGTTTGTTTGAAATCTTTGTTGCTGATCTTACTTAATGCTGCACCCTCACTTAATATTAAATATGCAGATGATGGTAAATTAGGAGGTCCCTGTCTTACCCCAGAGAACTCACTTACCATCCAAAGAGATCTAGATCATATCTCCGCATGGGTTAATAGATGGGGCATGAAGGTAATTAAAAAAAATGCAAGATTATGCATTTAGGGTCACACAATCCCATGTCCACATACTCACTAGCTGGAGTTCCATTAACTAACGCTCAAGAGGAGAAAGATCTGGGTGTCTCTATCAGTAGCAGCCTTACCCACACTGAGCATATGTGTGCAGTGATTAGCAAATCTAACAGGGCTATCTGGTCCATCAGGAGGAATATTAGATCACGTAATTCAGAAGTTTTGGTACCTCTGTGTATCGAGCATATGTAAGACCGCAATTAGATTATGCATCTCAGTTGTGGTGTCCATATAAAAAAGGTGAATGTAGCACACTAGAAAAAGTACAGAGAAGCTTTACTAAACACATTTATGGTCAATACAATGATGATTACGCAACTAGACTAGTGAGCCTAAATCTCATGTCACTGGAAATGCGATGATTGAGAGGTGACCTCTTATTTCTATATGATATAATACAGGATCCGCATTTAACGTCAGACTTGGGGTTGGCCTTTAAAGATAGCACTTATAATATCCATGGGCACCCACTACAACTTATGGGTAACAGATTTAATTATAATAGTAGGAAGTTTTTCTTCACACAAAGGGTTATTGGCCCATGGAATAGTTTACCATTGCATGCTGTCATTAGTGAGACTAAATCTATATTCAAGAAACGACTTGACACACTGCTATTATCTGGACATAAGCTTCAATATTACTCAAATATGTAATGATGTATAGAAGGTGCAGATATGGGCTAAACCAGCCTTCTTGCTCCTAAAAATCCTTAGCATGATCCTTAGTATGAGTCCAAAAGTTGAGCTGAGGATTTGTGGCATGTGATAGACATAAGAGCCAGAGAGCAGGAGTTTAACAGTCACCCAGAGCCATCACATGTGCCAGCTGTCAGACACTGAATGCAGCATTAGAGGAGAAACAGCAGCAGATGTGCAGCAAATATGTGCTCGGGGCTGCCAGGGCCAATGAGTGAACTGTGCACAGCAGAGGAGCCGCTGAAAGCCAGCCACTCATTTTTTCCACACTCTCAGCTGCTAAAAACAGCGCAATAAATCCATTTCAATTTCTTCTGCCTCCCTCCCTTCCTTAGAGATAATTAGGGACCTGGGAAGGCATAGTGCGGATATCTGCAAAGAAAAAACTGACCTGCAGAGAAAACAAAACTCACTCCAGAGAGAGTGCCACATGGAGAGCATCATTCAGTTGCAGCAGTCACTCTTCTATGCCTTTGTAAGGCTCCGGTAGGGTGGGTGTCCCTCCCAATTGCCTCAGGGTCAAGGGTGCCACTACTTTACTGAACCACTGGGTCATGGTAGATGTCTGTGTTGGTGTCTTGGTTCTTCTTATTCTCTCTGTCCAGTGAAGGGGGTTTATATCAAGTAGAAAGGAAACCGCAATACCTCCACCCTGAAAAAGGTTTGTGTGGGACAAATAATATACCAGTGTAACCCCCTACAAATGGGGGTTCCCAAAAGTCTTCCTTTAGTGTTCCTAAATGCCCACTGCCAGGCTGGTGTCCTGTGTCTCAGCTTTTTGAAAGTGTTTGTATGAGACTGCCTTAATGCCTCTGTGCTCTGTCTCTTTAAGAGCTACCTATATCGCAGTGTATAATTAATCTGGATGGGGGCTGAGTGTTTCTAAGCTCGAGTCCCCACCTGGGCTGCCAGATAATTGTTCCGTTCTGCCATCACTGGTTGTGCAGAGGGAGCTCTATTAGAAGCTGTACTTATTTGCTGATTATCTATTATAATAGTAATGATATTGTAGTTTGTCTAACCTGCCTTCTTTGCAGCATGGATAATTCTGTTTATCACCACCATCTTGGTCCTGGACTGCTTATTTGGACCAGTCAGTACCTTTGAGGCCCTAAAATGGAGTCTGCCCCCAGGGGTCTTGTGAGAGTGAATTTCTATGCAAATTGTAGTTTTGAGATTTTGGCACCTAAATGCACCTGGATGAGGAGGAGCCCTTGCTTATGACAGACAGATGAATCAATGAATCGAACCTTTTTTGTACCAAAGGTAAATTCCCAAGCTGCTTGCTGCAGTGAGTCAGTCTGGAGGTAGAGTTTGAAGAGTGAACAGCTCGAGTGATTTAAGCAGCTGCTTCTGCATAGTTTGCATGGGACATTCGTGGAAAGGCTGAGTCTGACCTGCCTGATTGCTGTCCCTCGAGAGGAATCTTTGAAAGGCTTTGCAATCAGACTGTATCCAAATTGAGTATGACAAAGCTACTGAAGAGTGACCAGATTTAAACCTGAAGAAGACCGAAGATTTGTTGAGCGTGATCGGCCTGTCAGGACATCCATACACCATAGAACTCCCGGTTTTGCTCAGAGACACTGATATTGCAACCTGACTGCTATCCGCTTGGTTGTATGGTGATTGCTTTACTATAAGTGTGCTGCTTGATATTAGTGGGTCGTGATTTGGTTCCCCACTGTTTAATTGTGCCATGCTTGCTGGAAGCTGCATCCAGCCTTCCCAGACTGAAATCCGAACTGTCTTACCCGGCCTAGGCTCTGCCACACTGGCCCAGTCAGCTACTTTAGGCACAGAGAACACCATCAACGAGAGACCTGCCTGGGGATCGGTCCCCTGCTCAACACCATGAACAGAAATGACACCACGGTGAATCACGTGGACCCTGCTTCTCCTGGCAAACCAGCAAGTCATCCTGCAGTCTCCATTTTGTCCATCCTGTGTCCTGTACTGGGTAGCGTGAGTAAACACCAGGGTAGCTCCCTGCAACAACAGCTCAATCAAAGTGTGTCATCTGATTTAATTGTTTTGCCTAATCTTCACAAACTGAGCCTCCTGGCCTCCTACAAATTGTGTGTTGTACATGCCTTTTCTTTTCATCACAGGGCCCCAACCAGCTGCAACACTGGCCTACCCAGGCAACGTTCCAGGCTAGACCACCTTACTTAACTGGGTACCCACAGCGTGTGACTGTGCAGGGGCTAAAAGTGCATGCATAATTGCCTGCCTATATCAGTTATAGAATCAATCAACCTGATTATGCCTTTCCCTTGTTCAATTCCCCTGAATAAATCAGATCTAACTCTTTTTGCATTTAATCTGACTGTGGTTCCAGTTTGTACCAAAAGCACTGTACTGTTGTTATATGCTGTGTCTAACCTTGTTTTACAGGGGGTCTCCAGGGTCGAACTGGTGGAACTAGCCCTGGTGGTAAGTGCAAACAGTATGGGGATTTGTATGCTGAATAGGAGCTATTGTGAAAGTGTTTGTTGCATATTGTCTAGGCCACTAGAGGGGAAAGAGGGGGGTTACAGTCTCCCAGAGGGCTGTACCCAGGTTAGCCTTGCTACTAACAACCCTGTCCTCTGGGTGGAGGCACCCGTTTCAGTACCCAGACCCTTTAACCTGCTACTAGCCAAGCAGGCAGGTGTAGTAGCCCTTGGGATAGCACCATCTAGGGGTTACATTAGTACTGTACAACCCCCCTGGGATGCTGTACTATGGTTGCACCTCCCTTGGATCCCATACTAATGCAGCAGTTCCCCACCAACAGCATACACAGTAATATGACAGTCAATAGTGATAATGGGTTTAGACAGTAATACACAACTTTATTAAAAAAGTGAACCTAGAAGAGAAAATAGTGCAACTGTTTACCTTTGCATGACCCTACTTAGGGACACTTTCAGGTGAGCCTAATGGGGACCCCCTCAGTTGCCCTTCTTAGGTCGGGTTCACTTATCCTGAACCTCTGACCCAATTTTAACTAGGCCCAACCAGGTACAGCTCCCACACATGGCTAGCACAGGATTAGGGGATCCTCTTGTACTAGAGACCACTGCTATCTTCCATCTGGTACTAAGATTATTGCCCTAACACTAGAAGTGCTCACTGTACACATTTCCTGGGTACACTGGGTTGAATCATGGTAGGCTCATAGGTGTTGCCAGAGGTTGGCCGATGTTGGTGCACTTTACTTGAAAGGCACAACATGCTCAAGGAAACAACTCCCCAGAGCAGGCCACATGATCCTTTAAATGACTCTGAACTTCAAAGAGACAAGAGTTTGTATTCTAGGCCTGATGGCCCATTTGCATAGAAGAAATTCCTTAATTAACACTTGAACTCCACTGAAGTAGGAAAAGCTTTGATCTTACTCATAAGTTCCCAATCAAATGGTTCCCTCTGGCTACAGGCCCTGGAACTACTCTAGTCTCCTGTGGTTTCACTGGATCAGCTGGGCTCTTCTTAGGGCTCACTCCACCGCCTCAGATGTTGGCTTCTTTGACTCTTTCCCAGAAGTTCAGCTGACTTTCTTTCTCTCTTTCAACTGCTGAGGCTATGAACCAACCCCCATGTCAGGGGTTTTGAACCCTCAGGATGGCAGCAGACAGAAACCGGCTGTTAGTGCCTGCTATGGGACCTATCCACAGAAGCCCTGGCTTCTACTGCTTCACTCAGTGCTGTCTCTTCAGCATTGATGTTTGGGCTGGATAGCATGCATGTGCCACTTCCTTTCTCATAAGGCTCAGCAATTTTCTTCTCAAGTTACAACACAGACACAAGGCCTGAAATAGCCTAGCTCAAAGCTCTCAGGACAGCAGGTCCTGTCTCACTAACATCGTTCAGATCTGCCAGCCCCAGCAAAGCCTCCTTCTTACATCAGCAGTTCAAGGACAACTTTCATTGGTCCAAAAGGCTGTCACTCACAAACTGAAGTGACCCATACATCCAGTAAGGGGCACCAGAATCCACCATCCTGCCATCTCCTAGAGACCTCTAGGAGCTGCTTCGGCTAAGAACCCCTCTGACTGCCACAGAATGTCAGTGGTCCCAAGATGGCAGTAACCATGGAGTTTAGAAGCTTTGGCCTCAATACTGTGTTTTAAAAGGGCTCCTGCTGCCTATCTCAAGGTAAAAAACAAGATAGCTGCCTGAGATGGATGCCTTTTGTTTGTGTTGTGAGCATTTTTTTGTTCTGAGCATTTTTCAAGATAAACAGTCAGAAAATTAATACCAGCTTTAATATAATAAAGCAAATGCCAGATAAATGCAATACCTGCTCAACCACATCCTCAGAGGAATACCAATCAATGAAAATCTGAGTGCTAGAGAAGTATTTTTGGCTGCTAACAGCCCTAGTAGCGAGGGTAGAACTGGAGTGTCTTGTGGTCTCCCTACTTGAGTGGCAGTCTCCCAGCTTCCTCTATCTCCCAGGTGCCATGAGCAGAGGACACAGTGTTTGCTTTAGCTGAAATTTATTTATTTATTTAGCTTTGTTTACCGGTAGGTGCACTAGCCAGCAGGTGACTATTTTCAGGCACAACCCGGGAGAGTACAATACAGGATAACACAAGGAAGCACACACTACAATATAGGCAATCAGTACAGAGCACATTCATGACATATACAGTGGCAATTTCAGCTAGGCTAACATGATGTAGGCTAGTCTAGGCAAAGAGCAAACAGTACAGTACAAGAAGGTTACAGGGGGGTGTTGGTACTAGTAAAGGGTCAGGATCAGGGAGTCTGAGAGCCATAGGGGAATACTTACGGCTTTACCGGAAAAAGCACTAGATATTAGCTGGGTTTGTGGTTCCCCCACTGGGCCAGATGGTGAGGAGTGGCAGGGAAGGGTGCCGGCCATGGAGAATGAGGCGGGGGTGGACACCCAGAAATGTGGTATGGAGGAGGGAGGGTGAGCCATATCGGAGGAGATAATTAAGACACCCAGCAGCGAGTAAGATGGCTAAGTTGGGTAGTAAGGAGTCAGAACTGGCGAGCAGCAGCAGGCAGCCCATGGAATATGTGAGATATACCAGTGGCTTTTGCGGCAGTAGGCTAGGGGGACGCCGGGTTCATGCTCCCACTATTGGGCATGCAAGAGAGGAGGGCAGTGGATGAGAGAGAAAATACGGCGCTTTTACGGCTTCAGCGGTAGTAGGTGGGTAGGTGCAGCCGAGCTCGCGGTACCGAGACTGGGCAGACGAATCGGTAACAGTTCCTGGTCGTGGCTGTGCAGAGGTAAGGAGTAGGGGAAAATTGGGAAGGGGGAAGTGTACCTTACAGTACCAACTTCTGGCTGCAGTCTATTTAGACAGTGCCCAGGTAGCAGGAGAAGGGAAGAAAGAAAAAAAGCATGATAGTGAGAGAATAACACATAACAGCTAAAATAGGCGATCATTCATTTCTATCTAGTGCAATTGTATCAAATGGACAAAAAGATAGGGGAGCTTTAAGGAGAGGGGTAAGTCTTAGGAGGAGGGGGAGGAGAGAAGTGAGGAGAACAGGTAGCAAGGGGAGAGTAGAAACAGGGGGGACGTGAAGATCAGGTAGGGTCGAAACAGGAGCATTGATCAAGGGTGGCCAGGTGACGTCTCAGCCCACGCTTGAAGGCAGGGTGCGAGGGTGCTTGTCTGAGGTCCAGAGGAAGCTGGTTCCATGACTTAGGGGGCTGCATATTGGAAGGAGCCAGTTCCTTTTTTGGTATGACGGCGGGGAACATCCAGAAAGGCTTTGTCTGCAGATCTTAGTTCACGGTTAGGAATTGAAGGAGGAAGTAATTTAGCAAGTGCTGCAGGCTGTCTTTGTCTGAGAATAGAGTCATTTAGACAGTCCAGGTAGTAGCTCCTGGTGGCCGAGGGGGAGAGCCACCCAAGGTCAGTGTATAGCTGGCACTGATGAAGCAGTCGAGGAGCTTTAGCAGCTAACTGACATATTTTATTGTAGGTTACATCCCATTTCTGCAGAGCAGATTTGTGGGCAGAAGTAAGTATAGGTGCACAATAGGTAAGCGTAGGTAGTAGGATCCCCCTTGCTATGGCTAGTTTAGCAGAAGATGTAAGCATATAGCTCATTCTGTAGGCTGCTCCCAGCTTGCAGTTAACATTATTGCAAGTGGTTTGGATGTGTAGATTTAAATCAAGAGATTGGTCCAGTAGAATGCCCAGGTAACAGAAGGAGGTAACCACCTGTAGAGGATTTCCATTTAGATCTAGGACATTCAGAGGGGTGGCACACGATTGAAGCTTTTGTGTAGTGCCTAGTAACACGGCATTTGTCTTGGTGGAATTAAGAATAAGGCGGTGGGAGTTTAACCATTTCTGGATGCTGGTGTAGGCTCTGTTTAGTGATAAGTTAATGTGCTCAACATTGTGTGAGCTGGCATAGATGACCAGGTCATCTGCATAGAGAAGCGAGGAGCAGGCAGGTATTTCATCTGGGAGGTTGTTAATAAATAGTGTAAATAGAAGAGGACCCAGAATAGAGCCTTGGGGAACCCCAATGTTCATTTTCACTGTGGAGGAATTGGCTGAATTGAACTTAACAGCCTGAGACCTGTTTGTCAGGTAGCTCCTAAACCAGTTTAATACAGGAGAGGAGCAGCCTATTTTCCAGAGGGTGGACAGGAGCAGGGGGTGGTCCACAAGGTCAAACGCCTTGGTAAGGTCAATAAAGACAGCCCCTGTAAGCCTTCCTTGATCCATGTCAGAGAGGATGTCTGTGGTGAACTTAGCTAGAGCCGTCAGTAGTTGTGGTATTTCCGAACCCATGCTGTGCATCATTGAGCTGCTTAGTAGTATCAAGGAATCCCTGGATCTGTGTGGCAACCAGTTTTCAAGGATTTGCTGAGAGGGATAGTATTGCAATAGGCCTATAATTGGAGATGTTTTTGTTCCTTTTTGTAGATTGGCGAGATCCTGGCCATTTCCAAAGGTCTGGGACTATGCCACTGGTAAGGGACAAAGTGAAAATTCTTGCTAGTGGTTTAGAGATAAAATGCGCAGCTAGTTTTAACAGGCGAGGTTCAAGTTGGTCAGAGCCAGGACTGGTATATTCTGATATTTTCTTTAGAAGGTTCAGAACCTGAGTGCTCGTAATAGCTTTGAAATAGAAGGGGTAAGGTTTAAGGTTACTGATGTGGGAGGCAGAGTCAGGGTTGCTGGTGTGGGAGGAAGAGTCAGAAGGAGGCACATTGTCAGAAATGGGGGTTGCTGATGGCAGTGCACTGGTATAGGATGAGAGGTCAGAGAACATATTGTTAAAAGCATTTGCTATGGTAATGGGGTCGTTACAATGGGAGCCACTTATAACCATATCAGAGGGGGTAATTGATTGAGGTGTCCCCAGGAAGGTTTTTATGTGCCCCCAGAATTTACGGGGGTCATGGGCTGAGTTTTTTAGCAAGTTCTGGTTGTACAGGCTTTTAGCAAGCCTTATGTTCTTTCTGCAGGAATTCCTTTGCTGTCTGTATATAGAGTAGTCCCGAGGCAACCCAGAGCTTTTGAAGATTTTCCAGAGTTTGTCCCTGCATCGAAGTTGTTGTAGGAGATCTTTATGGAGCCATCTGGTTTGTTTTCCCCTGACTCTTCGCATGGCTTTTGGAGCATGCTTGTTTTGCACAGGGAGAAACTGCTGTAGAAATGCATTTAGGGTATCTTCTACATTCACTGCCAGGTATATGCCCGACCAGTCAATGTTAGATATATCCAGGAGGAAGGAATTATCATCCAAGTTTGCAAAGTTCGTAAAAGTGACCAGCTGTGGTGGGGGATGGCTGAGCAGCGCCATTGACAGTAGATAGGCGAGTGGTCAGTGATGGAATCTGGCCAAGATCCCGGAGCTAGTCATATGTCTGTCAATCAATCAATCAATCAATCAATCAAGTCTTTATTTAACCAGGCGTCATCGTTGAGCAGAAGCTCATTTGCAAGATGGACCTGGGTGGAGCATGAACAATTGTATATACAGGTCAACACAGGTATTTACAAGGCAATACAGATATTACTCTTTACAGAGAGAAGAAAAAGAAGTTCATATGTACATAGAATTATACAGATTTTGTACAGATTACAGCGGTATTTACATACATAGAAGTGTCTATAGGAAGATAAAGCAGGTTATCTAAGGTTGCAGGAGGAAGTAACGGAAGAAAAAATAAAAATAAAATATACACCAGGTAGAGGTGAAGGTGGGGGAAGAGGGAGGAAGTAGGGGGAGAAAGGCTAGGAGGGCACGGTGCACAGAAAGGAGTTGGTAAAGCTGGATGTAGAGAAGGTGGATAGAGAAAGGAGAGTGTGTGAGCCCGGGATTGAATGCTATAGCATGGGCATGGTAGGATGTCACAACCTAGGGTAGTGAGCTCCTATCCGAGGTTGGGAAAGGAAGAATAAGGGGATGGATGGGCCTAGTGTTGATAAGACAGGGGGATAAGAGAGAGAACAATTAGGCTGGTGAGAAGCAAGCTGGGGGGGTCAGTACTTAAAATTGGGTCTAGGCGTGGCTATATACCAGTGCAGACACCGGTACTGGGTCTGAGTGGGTGAAGCAGTTACATACTTCTCTGATTGTATGGAAATAAAGCATCTTGAAAGCATTTATACTGATTAGAGTGCTTAATTTGAGGGTTTTGTATGAATCGTTCCATAAGGTAGGTATACGAGCTTATGGCTGCCCTACTGACGGGATTTTGCTTTGGGTACTTAAGTGTAATAGCTGAGTAACTTATAGCAGGTATTTCCCAATTATACTCAGGGGAAGACAGCAGGAGATATAGTAAGGCAGCTTATTAGAGATGGCTCTATAGGTCCGAGAGCGGCGTTTCTGTGGCGCCTGAACTTTAGTGAAGTCCATCCCACTGCCGCATATAGGTGCAGTGATGTGTGTCAAGGGAGTCCCTTTATAAACCTCAGTGCTCGATGGTAGAGTGTGTCCAGTTTAGCCATGTAAGAGTTGGGGCATTGGCTGTAGAGGAAGTCAGCGTAATCAACCAATGATAGGAAAATGGATTGGACCAGTTGTTTCTTGGCATCTCTGGTGAGAAATTGGCTGATTCTAAAAAACAGTCCAGGCCTTTGCCGAAGTCGTTTTAGCAAGTCCTCGATATATGTTCAGGTCTGTTTGTCAGGATCCAGTCAATAAGTGTGCCAGACTTCAGTGTTGACAATCTGGTGTTTTCAGTGATTTGCTGGTGAAAATTTAAGCCTTGCACAAGTGAAGCCAGGGTATTGTGAGAGGAACCCAGCCAATTCAGGTTAACGTCACCAAGGATGACAGCTTCATTATTATTGATGGATTTTAGAGTTAGCTGGAGAGCTTCCTGGAGCCCACTTACTCCTCCTGAGGGTGGATTGTAAATACAGATTATATGGAGTTTTTTAGAACCAAGTGACAGAAGCGTATGCATCGATTCACACGGGTTGGGGGTTTGGGTGAGATTATACCGATGTCCAGATAAGACTTATGGTAGAGGGCAACACCTCCACCACTCTTGACCTCGGTCTGTCCTGATGAATAAATGAGTAGTCAGGTATAGTGCACATGGTGTCTGGGGTTCTAGGTTTCAGCCAGGTCTCCGATAGGCACGGTATGTCGAGTCATTATGGTTTGACCATGCTTCCACTTCAGGCAGGTGATTCAGTAGGCTTGGATGTTTACATCGATAAAAGTAGTCCTTTAGTTTGCTTAGTTATCACTTTCAGGGAGCCCACTGCAGGGGGCCTGGATTCAGTTCAATATCACCAGAAAGTATAATCAGGAGTGATGCTAGGAACATAAGCGGTGCGCTGAGAGGTCTAGGTCTAGGGCACTCCTGCAACCTCCACTTAACTTTGAGGAAGACAGAAATCGATAAGTGCAGCCTTTGTTTAGGAGAAGGTGTTCCCAAGAGGGTTTAGGTCGTAAGTCTGCAATCATGAGGTTAGAGAGACTAAAGTCCGTGGCTTGGGGGGGGGGGTTAAGACACTCGCAGTGCAGCATCAGAGAGACTTCGTTCATGCCACAGAGGAGAAAAAGGCAGTTTAGGATACTAAGCCCATTTGGTCTGCCGAGAGTACTCTGTGCGAATGTGGGTGAGGAAAACATGTTTCCCACTTGTGTGCCAAGATCCTTTATTTGAGCAGCTAAGAGTTTTTTCAGGGTAGGGTTGGAGAAGAGGTAAAACTGGAGCTAGGTTCAGGGAAATAGAGCTAACACAGGCATGCAGAAAGAGAAGGAAAGCAAAGGTAACGCTAAGGATATGGGTGAGAGTACAGTAGTGGAGGGGGGGTGTAAGAGAAAAAACGTATAGTGTGCTCAGGAGGAAGAAAACAGATCAGGGGAGGAAGATTTGGCTCGAAGGAGATTATGAACTTTTGGCAGACGTTGAGGGTAGATCACCCTCAGCGGTGAGAGAATATAAGGAACCAATGGGAAAGTGGGCACTTAGTCATATGATGGGCTGAGTCCTATAAATCTAGAGGGTTGACCAGGGTGGGTGAGGTGGGGGAGGGGTGGGGGAGGCCAAGCGAAGCACCGGTAGGACAAACTGCCACCGAAGGGGCTGTATCACTTAAGTCTTGTGACCGCTCGGAGTTAACCTTAAGCAGGTAGGAAGGCGCTTTTGAGTGGCGCTCCTAGTCCCAGGTCGAAAAATTTCCCCAAAGTCAGCGATTTCAGGTGAAAACAGCCACTTTTCCTGAGAGAGTACAGCCAGGAAGCACTTCAGACTGGGCTGGAGGCAACCGGCAGCTGGATTCGGTGAGAAACGTACCTGGCGGCTTTTACGGCTTTAGCGGGTCTAAGGACCAGGGTGCGGCCGGGCTCCTGGTTCTGCTTCTGGGTGGGAGTTTCAGCGGGCGGCCCTTAGCAATGACTTCCTGTAGGAGCAAGGTGCAAGACTTGGCGGCTTCGGCAGGGCAGGCGGATCTTCAGTGGGTTCCTGGGCAGGCAGCGGAGGGTCCACGGCAGCACTGGGGGTCGAGTTGGAGGGTTCCTAAGCCCCGTTGGACCAGGAGAGGACCTGAGAAGGACAGCAAGGGAGAGACTTAAGTAGGAGAGCTGAGAGACAAGGCGCAGTCAGAGGACAAAGAGAAAGGGCGGGAGTGTGAAGTAGAGGAGGGGATCCAGGGGAAACAGTGAGAGAAAAGCAGCTACTACACTTAAGTCAGGTAAAATCAAGCTCTAAGTTAAAATCTTGGTTTCTCTACAATTTGTGACTATAGGCTCTATAAAAATCAAGCACTTTGTTAAGTATATGGACTATAGCACAGTAAATTGAGTTCAAACTGCCACCGAAGGGGCTGTATCACTTAAGTCTTGTGACCACTCGGAGTTAACCTTAAGCGGGTAGGAAGGCGCTTTTGAGCGGCGCTCCTAGTCCCAGGTCGAAAAAGTTCCCCAAAGTCAGCGATTTCAGGTGAAAACAGCCACTTTTCCTGAGAGAGTACAGCCAGGCAGCACTTCAGACTGGGCTGGAGGCAACCGGCAGCTGGATTCGGTGAGAAACGTACCTGGCGGCTTTTACGGCTTTAGCGGGTCTAAGGACCAGGGTGCGGCTGGGCTCCTGGTTCTGCTCTGGTGAGAATTTCAGCGGCAGCCCTAGCAATGGCTTCCTGTAGGAGCAAGGTGCAAGACTTGGCGGCTTCGCAGGGCAGGTGGATCTTCAGTGGGTTCCTGGGCAGGCAGCGGAGGGTCCACGGCAGCACTGGGGGTCGAGTTGGAGGGTTCCTTGCCCGACGGGCCAGGAGAGGACCTGGAGGCTTTACAGCTTTAGCGGGTCTAAGGACCAGGGTGCGGCCGGGCTCCTGGTTCTGTTTCTGGTCGGGAGTTTCAGCGGGCGGCCCCTAGCAGTGGCTTCCTGTAGGAGCAAGGCGCAAGACTTGGTGGCTTCGGCAGGGCAGGCAGATCTTCAGTGGATTCCTGGGCAGGCAGCGGAGGGTCCATGGCAGCACTGGGGGTCGAGTTGGAGGGTTCCTAAACCCCGCCGGGCCAGGAGAGGACCTGGCAGCTTTTACGGCTTTAGCGGGTCTAAGGAACAGGGTGCGGCCGGGCTCCTGGTTCTGCTTCTGGGCGGGAGTTTCAGCGGGCGGCCCCTAGCAACGGCTTCCTGTAGGAGCAAGGCGCAAGACTTGGTGGCTTCGGCAGGGCAGGCGGATCTTCAGTGGGTTCCTGAGCAGGCAGCGGAGGGTCCACGGCAGCACTGGGGGTCGAGTTGGAGGGTTCCTAAGCCCCGATGGGCCAGGAGAGGACCTGGAAACAATAATGCAGCAGATTTCTCAATGCTTACCTTTGGTAGCTGGGCCCTCTTTAGCTAAACCAGTTCTGACACTTGCAGCTAATCTGGAAGAGCCCGATACATTTGGGATGCTCAGTAAAACTGCAGGAATGGCCTCAAGTTCAAAGTCAGCACATCTGGCATTAACAGTGTAAAGTGAACTTCCATCCTTTATAGCTGCAGCTAAGGAGCACTAAAGACCTACAACATGGATTTGTTTGGTAAGGCTATGGACCAGATTCCAAACCATACTAACCATTATGACAGATGGCTCAAGGTACCCAGTGTTAAAGCTAACTTTCTACAGCAAGGCTAAGTTAAACAGAGAGAATCTCTACAAATTATCTGTGCAAGTTTAAAGAACAAGGCAGCTGCATCTGTCTCCAACAAAATGCAGGACTTATAGTAAAAGCCACATGCTGTGCAATAGCAAAAGATATGTACGCTATTAACAGGAAGCTAGAAAACTTAAACACACTATAAAAATTTGAGGATTGTTGGTCTGCTTGCTAAACTTGATGCAGTTTCCAGCTGTACGGCACTTGGTCAGATATATATGTACAGTATTTAGGTCTATGATCTACCAGAGGACAATCCTCCCTTTCTTACACAGGCCCTCCAAGTTCCTAAAAAATCTCCAAAGCCCAATTTGCCAGATTCAGGTGTTGCTACTACCACGAATAAAGTGCAGACAAAAAAGGACGCAGATTCCAAATTGACAATTTTCATATCACCAGCTTTTTGACTCAGACCATTTCAAGGCACATAAATTCACATTGTATTTACATGTTTTTATTTATCTTTTTTTTTTCTTTCTCCACACAACAAAGTCGCCGAAAATCCTTGTCTTTTTGTCAGGACATTTTTGAACTTGGGGTTCAGTTCCAGTTGCTGGTCCCTTTTAAAGTCTCGTTGTATATAATGGCAAAGAACACCTATTTTTCAATACTGATCAAATATCTGATTTCCTGACAACACATTATGAAGAGTACTCAAACCACAAAAGGGAACATCCTACTGTATCAGAAAAAGAAATATCCATACAAGTTCAAACCTTGACCAGATCTGCAATGTTTCCTTTTCCCGTCAAATTTATTTATAGCAATGGATTAATTGTCTACACAGTCACAATTATTTTGGTTTATTATTATTGTTTTCTCGTAATAGCTTAAAATTATTCTATATTATTACATAAATACATAGCTACATAGAATGTGATGGTAGAAAAGGACCGCCAGGCCCACCTAGTCTGCTCATTTTCCCTACCTGCTGCAAACACCAAAGACCCTACTTGATCTTTGGCTTTGCTCTCCTACATATCGCTAGGGTACACCTATGCAAATCCCTCGCATTTTTGAATTCCCTATCAAATTTGCCGCCACCACCGCCTCTGGGAGTCTATTCAATGCATCCACCACCTACTTGTGAAGAAATACTTCCTCACTTTACCCATTAGTCAACCCTTCCAACCTCATGTCATGATGACCCCTTGTTTTAGAACATCTTTTTCTGAAACATGCTCTCCTGTACCTTATTTATGTCCTTGAGATATTTGAAGGTCTGTATCATATCCCAACTCTCTCTCCTCTCTGCCAGCGTGTTCAATTTGAGGTCCTCAATCTCTCCTCATATGACTTTTGGTGCAGGCCCTGCACCATTTCTGTTGCCCTTCTCTGAACTGACTCTACCCTGTCTATGTCCTTACGGAGATGCAGCCTCCAGAACTGGACACAGTACTCCAGATGAGGTCTCACTAATGATTTGTACAGAGGCATCACCACCTCCTTTCTTCTGCTGGCAATCCCTCTCCCTCTGCACTCCAGTACCCCACTGGCTTTCCCTACAGCCTTAGCACATTGCCTGACCACCTTTAGATCTTCTGATATGATTACCCCCAGATCCCTCTCCTATTTGGTTGCCATCAGTATCTCTCCCCCATCATGTAAGCCTCTCCTGCGTTCCTGTGCTCAAAATGCATGATTTTGTACTTTTTTGCATTGAATCTTAGCTGCCACACTCTTGACCATTCCTCAGGTTCACCTAGGTCCCTCCTCATTTTTCATATGAACATATGAATCTGCCAACAGAAACAGGCCTTATGACTGCTCGAGTTAGTCTGCTTTCCGAATGCGCAGCTAACTGCTGTGTGCAGCTGCCCCACCCTCCTTTCCCTGCCTCGCACCCTGTCTCATGCCCTTTTAAAACTGCCCACCATCCTACAAGATACACCTCCTCGGGTACAGTGTTCCATTTCTCCACCACGCTGTGAAAAAATGCCTCCTCATCTCTCTCTCTCTCTCGATATCTCCCACCCTCCAACCTGAGACCATGCCCTCTCGTCCCTTCCTCTCCTCAGCTTAAATATCCTTCTGTGCCTGTTTTGTTAATCCCTTCAAATATTTTAAGGTCTCAATAATATCCTCGATCCTTCCTCTCTCCGCCTCAGCCCCTGGATAATCTTAGTTGCCCTGCACTGCACCCTCCAGCAATCTGATACCCCTCCACCCCTCCCAGAGTGTCTACCCTATTACAGATCTTAGTATTATCTGTAAACATGCATATCTTTCCTTCCAGACCCTCTGTCATGTCACTTATGAAGACAAGAAATAAGAAGAACTGACCCCTGTGGTCCCCCTTCCCCCCACAGTTACCTTCCTTTCCTCAGACCAAGCTCCATTTACCACCACCCTCTGTGTTCTATCCCTCAACCAGTTTCTAATCCAGTTTACCACCTTGGGACCCATTTCCAGGCTGCCTGACTTGCTTACAAGCCTTTTATGTGGAACAGTGTTGAAGGCCTTGCTGAAATCCAGGTAGGCCACATCCACCGCTCCCCTCCGATCCACTTCCCTGGTCACCCAGTCAAAGAAATCTATCAGATTTGTTTGACATGACTTTCCCACTGTGAATCCGTGCTGCCTCGAATCCTGTGCTCTGCTGGTTTCAAGATGTTCCACAATTCTTTCTTTTAGTAGTGATTCCATTATTTTCCCACCACTGAGGTCAGGCTGACTAGTCTATAGTTTCCAGACTCCTCTCTGCTCCCACATTTGTGTAGCGGGGCTACATCAGCTGTCCTCCAGTCCTCTGGAACCACTCCTGTTTCCAGCAGTTTATGGAACAGGGCTGCCAGTGGTGCTGCCAGCACCTCCCTAAGCTCTTTTAATATTCTAGGATGTATCCCGTCTGGTCCCATTTCTTTGTCCACTTTCAGTTTTGCGAGTTCCTTCAGAACTCTCTCCTCTGTAAATGGATTGGCGTCCACCTCGCTGCCCTTATTGCTCCTGCCACTTAATTGTGGTCCCTCACCTTCCCCCTCTTCTGTGAACACTGAACAAAAATATTTGTTTAGGATTGATGTTTTTTCCTAGTCCCCTTCCACACACTCCTTGTCTTTCCCTTAAGCCTTATGATTCCACCCCTTGTCTTCCTCATTTCACTAACATACCTATAAAATGTCTTTTCGCCTTTCTTTTCTGTCTGGACTATTTTCCCTCCATTTGTGCCTTTACTCTTGACTGCCCTCCTGCCTCCTCTGCTTGTCCAGATACACTACCCTGTCCTCCTCCTCTGGTGTGTCCTTGTACTTCTTGAAAGCCAACTTTTTGCTATTACCTTCTTGGCCACAGCCTTTGGGAACCACAGTGGTTTTCTTTTTCTCTTACCTTTGTTTACATACCTAACACAAAAGCTTTTGCTTCCATTATGGCTCCTTTCAGATGAGCCAATGTTTCTCAACCCACCCCCGATCCTCCTACCCGCTAGGGCCTTCCTAGAACTATCCCAGCTTTGCAAGTCTGCCCTCCTGAAGTCCAGGAGCCTCACTTCGCATGGTTTGACTTTGCCACTGCATCTATTTTGAACCACACCGTTACGCGGTCACTGGACCCCAATTGCCCGACCACCATGACATCATGCAGTTCTGTCCCGTTGGTGAGTACAGGTCCAAAATCACAGGAATGGCCTCAAGTTCAAAGTTAGCTCCTCTGGCATTAACAGTGCAGATTATTATACAGGTTATCCAAGCTCAACATTTTGAGAAGCCCATTTATGCTTTACCTTTTATCATTTATGGATAATATAACTATTACCATTAAAGACATAACTGGTACATAATATAGCTGGTATTTATCAGTATATAACCTATTACATTATTCTATTATTTGAGAGTAATTTAAGTGTGCTGTTTCCTGAATTTCTATTAAGATATCTAATTTAAAGCAACTAGTGCAATGAGTGAGGAAAAAAATGATCATACCTTTTTTCACTGTAAAAGATTCCAGACATCTTCGGTTTATTTGGTGGTAAACTTTTCTGGTTCCACTAAAATCTGAGTATTTTATAATTTTTAAATTTAGATTCCCCAAGAAAAAAAGATGGCCACCACATTTGGCTTCGAGATAGCATTGTATACCTGCCAAGGGTTAAGTTCAGAGTACCTAGAAAAGTAGATTTGACAAGTATGCTAATACAGTATTTTTATTAATTTTAATTAAAACTAGCTTCTTAAAAACCTTTTTTGTTGCACTGCTGCTTTAAGCCACATAGTCTTGATAAAAAAATAAAGGATTTTTAGGATATGTTTAATGTTGAGAATAGAATAGTATCAATAAATGAATTTTTGGTGTTTGATAGCTAATGGGGAGGGGAGGTGAGGAAATATTTGTATGTGTAAATATAAATTGGCCTATATCTTTTATTTTTGGTGTCAGCTTATCAGGCTACACATTTGTGTGTTATTTTGATATATTTCTGTCCTTGTTTTTCTCCATCTGTCATGGACTAAGTGTATCCTTGTATGTGTAGCAGGTAGCTATACTACTATTATCTGTATGTATATAATCTTATATTAAAACCTAATAAAGTTAAGTGACATCTCCATGGCATTGCTCTAGTATGCTGATACTGGGTATGCACCCTGGTCCCAGGTGCCAGGAGCAGAGGCCGGCAGGAAGGGAATTCAGAGCATCCTTTGGACACTTCCCTCACATGGTGATAGGGTTGCTATGCACCACTTCAGTGGCAGCTCCTGTTGGTGGCATTGTGGAGGTGTTCCTGGCATGGGTGACCATTCACCGAGCACCCTCACCTCCAGGATGCCACAGCAGATGCATCAGGTGGTGGTAGGTGGGGCTCCAGAAAACAGGAAAATGTCTGACCATAGCCCCAGATGATGGCCTTGGGGTTGGTGTCCTATACCACCCCTGGGTCATGCAGCCACTGGTCTGTTCCTGCTCCTCTGACCAATGTCCCTGGTTTAACCTCTGGCTGGGGACTAGTCAGATCAATCAGCAATCCTGATGGCTCAGACTTGAGTAGGGGTCTGATGGGCAATATGCAGCGATACAGCCTATGCCTCTTGTGGGCGACAGATGGGAGACTGGCATGAAAGCCTAAAAGGAGTGGGGCCATGGAAAAACTGCAGAAATGTGTGTGAAAACAAAACAAATAAAGTTTAGATTAAGCTGCTGGTAGTATTTTCAGTGATTAAAAAATGTGGCCAGGACACCAAGGAAATTCCCCTGCTCTTTTCATGAAGTATCATGGGATTTCTAACATCTGCCTGAACAACCACCAGAATAGGCAGACAGGACCTCAATTTACATCCAAAAGATGGTGCATCAGGAGTACAGCACCCCCTGCCCCCATGGAGCGCTATAGTGCCAGTACTGGGATTTTACTCCAGATTTCCTGGTGTGGGGATAAAACCCACAGACTTTTGATCTTTTGACCTTAGAGGCAAGTGTGCAACCTGCTAAGCCAGTGACACATGATATACATGTTATATATGTTAACTGTGAAAATGCTTTTTTTATGGGGTAACCTGTTTAAGAATATTTAAATTGGTTCTAAATTCTGTGTGGTAAATGACTACTCTAACCTTATGGTACCAATGGTACTAAGAGACATCAAGGTGCTCAAAGCAGAAGCAGGACCCCAGTGCAAATGAGATTTGGCACCATAGCTAAACTATTTTGGGTAAATAAAATGCTTGTAAACTGGGAACAGCTACTTTTGAAGTTTTTTAGTGTCTTTTCCTAGTAAATTTCACAACCTAGAATAAAGAGATATTGTATGTTACATGAATCAGGACCAACTACAGATATCTGACCTAAGTGCCACATATTGAATAATAACATGAACATCTAATGACAGCTGTTGGAGATTTCTCTGATACATTTTTGAAGGCATGTAATGACCATGCACCCTTTAAAAAAATTAAAGTAAAGCCTAAGTGTCTGCCTTGGATGACTGATTCTATTAAGAATCTTCTTAGAGAAAAACATAGATTTTGGAAAAAGGTAAACAAAACACAGGATCAAAATGTATGGGAGAAATTAAAAAAATTGAGAAACAAGATGAAACAGGAAATTAGGAAATTAAAAGGATCTTACTACAGAGGAAAAATAAAAACACTAAAGAACCCAAACATTATTGGAACTTAATAAAGGAATTAATAAATCACACCAGGGGTCACAATTCTGTCCACCAAATCAGGGCTGCTGAAATTTTAAATAATTACTTTATTGATCTTCGGATTTGGATTCAGGGCAGAACCAACACCAGATAAACAAACACAATACCTTAGAAGATAAAATTAGAGAGATCCTAGTGCCATTGGCTTCAGATTTAGGATAATAAGTAGAGGAGAAGTATTAAAAGTGATAAATAAATTAAAGAATAATAAATCCAGTGGCCTCGATAACATTGAAGTCAGATTTATAAAGATTCTGCAGATGTAATTGCAACGCCCCTAGCAGAGTTGTTTAATTTGAATTTAATTCAGGGGGTCTTCCTCAAACAGTGGAAAAAAGTAAAAATTATTCCTATTTTTAAAGGAGGAGACACAACTTTATTAACCAATTATAGGCCTATTGCTCTGTTGCCTGTCATCTCCAAGATCATGGAACACCTTGTCCACTCCCAACTAATGAAATAATTAGAAAATAACAACAAGTTGACTCCAACACAATTTGGGTTTTGGAAGGGGCACTTCACGGAGACCACACTCACAGATTTCTTTGACCAACTTGTCACCCCCTTAGGGGAGGGTAGATCAATGGGCACAGTCTTCATGGATTTGTCAAAAGTCTTTGATTCAGTGGAACATAATATCTTGTTGGATTGTTTATTTGACACAGGGATTGGAAGAGAACCATTTAAATGGTTCAGATCTTACCTGGAAGATAGACTTCAATTAGTCTTAGTAGGTGGAAGTAATTCATCCCTTTCACCAATAACAATGGGTGTTCCCCAAGGATCAATTTTGGGTCCATTACTATTTTTGGTGTATATGAATAACCTTCCTAAACTAATTCAGTACACTCATATTACACTATGTGCAGATGACAGAGTATTGGTGGCAGAGGGATTAGACAAGTATGAGTGGAAGTTAAGCTCCAGGTGGATTTTGATACAGTGCAAAATTGGTTCAAGTCTAAATCCCTATTAATAAACATGAAAAAAAACACAGGTAATGTTATTTTACCCTGGTAGGAATAATAAAATAAAAAAATGAATTGATAGAAATTAGAGCTATTGATGGACGTATCTTGACCAGATGTCAACATATAAATATCTTAGCATGGAATTTGGTTACTGTTTAAGTTTGAGACCCATGTAAATAATCTCACAAGAAAGATAGAATGAAATTGGGAGCTATACACGTATCTCCATTGCCTGACTAAAAGTGATTGGTTATTGGTTCCTAATCAACTACTTATTCCATTGCTGGATTATGGAGTCAAATATTGACAAATGGAACAAACAAGGCTATTGATGAATCAACTGTCTGGGAAGAGACATGTTTCACATCTTCTTATTATTGTAGTGAGTGAAAAGAGAGTAATTTAAATGCTGATCAGAAAAATAGCAATCAATAGGATGCATAAATGGTACAAGATGACAAATACCATTCAATTTGTATAGACACATACAGTACAATCAAAAGGTACAAACCCAACACAAAGCTTCATGGGTATGCAAATGTACAGGTATGTGTGGGTGTAGGATGGGAGTAACCAGACTAAGAATGTTTCATTAGTACTACATTCTGTTTAAGGTATCACAACTCAAACCTGACTACTACCGACTCACACACATACAATATTACAATAATCTTTAAAGTCTGCACAGAAGGGAGTAGGTAAAGCTATTGCTTGCTGTCTAAAAACTATCCTGTGTGAGTAAATGATATCTGCAGTGAAGTATAGAATAAATTTTAAAAGTCTATTGGAAAGGTGAACTTGACCAGATTATCTAGATTGAGGCCTAAGGGAGACAGCCATTGCCAGCTAATTAGTGCATAATTAGTGTAGCTCATCCATCACAACTGCTGAACAAAGGAGTGTCTCAACAGTATGTTGTGTGCTGGAGTTCAGTTGTGCAGGAAGTCTGTTCCCATCTCTTATAAAATTGCATGAGAGTTACTGCATCTCTGCCATCTTTCTTCACTAAATACGATTGGAGAATTCCACCACCCATCCTGGAAATGACAATAGTTGCACACCTACAAATCTAGAGGTGAAAGTTCCACCACCTAAGCATTTCCAATGTAACTACTCATGGGGCACACTACATGTATCCCACTAGTCTGCAGACTTACATGCTAAATCATCATAAATCTGTGAATAACTACACTTTCTTTCTGCCACAAAAGGACATACATCTTGTAAACCTATATAAACAGTCATTATTGGAATTATAGTGTAAACAGCAGTTTTAGTTTTTGACACATGGCAAATGAAAATGCTAATGAAATAATACATACTGGCTCTGACAATATACTTGCATATACTACAAAGTCACTTAATCCCATTTTCCTTTTCTGTCCCCTTTAAACTATTATGATGCATTATTAACACAGGGAAAGGAATCTGGAAAATAAAGAAAAGTACTCTCCAGTAAACTGTAAAAGCTGAAACATTTAGCTGAATTTTAGAGATCACCTCGTCTCGATTTTGATGCTCACGTTCAAAATCTGAACAGTGTTAGACCATCAGTTAAAGGGTCAAACTCCACCTAAAGTGCAAAAAGTGAAATTGACTCCTCAGTTTCAAACAAGTTTTTCCTTTATTCTTGGCAACATATCCCACCACTTCTGTGACCAGGACGGACATTCTGTGGCCACATGTCACTTCTATCAAGATGGTGCGGTGGTTATCTTTCTATCTCTTAGAAGTTATTCTACAGTGTAGTTTAGCCTTTTCTGCGCAGTCCAATAACCAGTCAGTTAGTGTGGGTTTCTCTGCCTTGCACCAGTGCCTCTCTCTGTGACCTGGACCACCATCTCCTCGGCTGGAGCCTCCAGCAAGAGAGACAGTGGTCTGGTTTATAAAGAAAAGCACCAGCGCAAGGGAGAGAAACCCTGACTGACTGGTTACTGAACTGCACAGAAAAGGCCAAGCTACCCTACAGGAGAAGTTATAAGAGTTAGCAAGATAACCACCATTCCATCTTGAGACAAGTGGCATGTAACCACAGAATGTCCACCCTGGTCACAGAAGTGGTGGGATACATTGCTAAAAATAAAGGAAAAACTTGTTTGAAATTCAATTTGGAGTTGAGTGATCAATTTCTAATTTTTTACGTTGGACTAATAGTGTTACCTGCCCCTTCATCTACTCAAACACAATCTTTGAAAGGAAATGAAGCAACCTTGGACCTTGCAGACTAACTTTGTCCAAATTGTGGACATATTTACATTAAAAAAAGACTCATTTGAGTCCAGAAATAATGCATATTGCATTGACATCATTTTTTACTGCAAATCATGACTTTTGCCACAAATGATTTTTTGAAAATAGTATCAAAGCAGCTTGAACGGGATCAGGTGAACGCAGACAGATCCCATATTTACGCCTGCCTCCACCTCTTTTGAAATCTGACTCATTATGTTTATGAAAGTATAAACTGAAATGAAGAGCAGCTCGTGAAATTCTGTACAGAGATCAGCAAGTCATTTTTTCACAAATGTGTTTGTTACTCTTATCCTCTTTACAACAAATTCACAGCGTGCATTTGGAAATTTATGGTAATGCAGAATGTATAAAATGTATGCATTTGTAAGATTCCGCATTAGGGGATGGCTGTGCCGCGGCCTAACAGAGACAGCTGTAATGGGGTAGGAGGCTGGCACCAGCGTAGACACCAATCACTCAAACATACTCAATTAAATTGTAACAGTCAGTCTACCTTAGACGTTTTTTTCCAAAGTGCAGAGCGTAGAAGGTTGCATCATTTATTTATCACTGGGTGTACAGAAGGCAGGTTACTGTTCACGGCAAGTTAATATGGACAGTGCTCAGACATGCACCATACGTTCAGTACCTCTCCTCTGACCTGTGCTAGGCCTCGACTTGTTTGGTGCATGAGCACTTTCTCAAGAGCTGAGTTATTAGCCAAAAGTCCTTCTAGATCAGACTTTTAAAGTGATACATACCTAATTACCAAAAATATGCAGAGTGATATAGCAAATACAAAACTAATTCAAACAAGTTAAAAACAGTTCATGGCTCATAATGAGAATCTGTAATCATTTACAGAACAAAGTTTCTTAAAAAAACAATATGTTAAAATTGGATTTAACTCCAACCAAAGCCACTGGAAAAAGAAAATCATCTTATATTTTTTTTCCTAGTTCATATACACATTAGGAAGCTATTTCTAAATGGTGCAGAGTTCCTTCTGCATCTGCATTTTGGAATAAAGAAAACATCTAAGGAACATTGACTTTGTTACCTTTTAATTGAGTCTTTGTTTAAATAATCAGTATCTAAACTCCTGCCGGCCTCCTATCCCACTACACATGTAAAGTGTTTTGGAACAGTATTTTGGACCAGAACTTATTGGATCAGAACTCTACTTGCTGGTGAGACCTCACCTGCAGTACAGTCTTGAGTTTTCAAGATTGCACCTCAAAAAGGACATAGACAGGTATATGCAGCTCAGAGGAAAACAATTAAAATGGGAAAGATTTTGCATGAGAAGCCCTACGACGAGAGATGTGGGATCTCAAGATGCACCCTGAAAGAGAAGAGCCAGAAAGAGGTAACATGATAGAGACGTACAGTACCTCACATGGGTGAACAGGGTGCAGGGAGTATCCTTCAAATGAGAAAGAGCACCAGGACCAGGGCATGTGATGAAGCTCGGGGGTTCGAGAGATGTGAAGAAATCCTTCTTCACTGAAAGGGTGGTAGATGCCTGAACAAGTGCAAGTAGAAGTGGAGGAGGTTAAAACAGTGGGGAGGATAAACAGTGTTATAGTAGAAAGAAGGCAGGGATGCAGGGTCTCCATGAGGTATGCAGATGCAGATTAGGCAGGGAACATTTGGGAAGACTGGTTGGGCCAAGCAGTCATTTTGCTGACAAACTCCTGGTTTCTCTCTTTGGAGACCAGAGTTACATGAATATGATGTATAAAATAAAAGCACTTTTGAGAATCTAGTCAAGAAAAAACAGAAGTCCGGTACTGCAGACCCTATGTCAGGGAAGGTATTGGAAGGGGGTACTATCACAGGCACTACCAACACCAACCAAATAGTGTGCCCAGGGGTTCAAATTGAGGCAAAAGTTGGCAGGGACAACAGACAATGTTACATCCAGCTCTAAAGCATCCATAAATGAATCCCTGATGAGTTACTGGCTGCCACACCACAGATTCCCTGGGGTGGGGGTGGGGGAGGTGCATCTCTTACCACCTCTGGCAATGGCCACAAGACACAACTGCTTGCCGGAGATAGTGAGAGAGTTTCACTTATCTTTTGTCTCAATCCTAACACAAAAGAGTTTCAGGACTATCAAACTAATTCCACAGGAGAAACACAGCTATTAAAACTGGAAATTCAAAGGTGCAAGTTCTAAATGCTATGCTGAAAGTACCAGTGAAAGAAATGGGAAATATTTCTCAAGGAACTTTTTCACAAAGAAAAAATCAGGGAAGTGGTAACAAATACTTGACCTAAAGTGTCTAAAAAGATCCATAAAAAAGGAAATCTTCAAAGTGGTCACCTTGCAGTGATTCCATCCTTACAGCAAGGGGACTGACTGCTCTCTGGATCAGAAGGATGCTTGCTTCCACATTCCAGTAAGAGTAATATGTTTTCATGTGTATGTTTCAGTTACCAGTGCAATTTCCTGATAGCCTTTTATTATACTGTAAAATAATTCTGCATATTGCAAATGCAGTACATTATAGCTGCCATGAATTATTAAAGTCTTTTCCTACATACAGCCAAAGACACATAGGTTTCTAAAGTGATAACACTGACATGTACTGCATAACAAGAGTTTTGTCCTGGAATATAGCAATAGAAAAATGTATGCATCTGGAGTGGTTTTCTGCATTTAAAAATAGTTTAAGGAAAAATGATTTTGTTCAAAATCACTGAGAGCTCTTGTTAATTCAGAGTAATCTTCAACTAATATCCCATCTTTTACTCACTAAAATACTATAGCCATATAACATCCATTGTGTAGTTGTCAAAGCCTTCTAGATCACAGTTTGCTAAGCCGACTAATATTTGTGTTAATCAATTTAACAGTTCGTGAGAGAACAGGTGAGAATTCCTAAAGGACCTGGCGACTACCCTTGGGGATTCCGAATCCAGTTTTCAAAACCTATTATCGTGACTGAAGTCGATACAAGTAAGTGTTGTTGATGAACAACAGAGTTAATACTTCAGCCCTACTTACTGAAGCTCATGACACATTCTACACTGCAGAGGTTCCTGTAAAGCAACTTCTGTAAATTAAAGATGCACCAAAGTTTTAGTTTGCAGACAAAGTTCTGGGAAAGTTGCAAATTTTACCTTTGTGAAAATGTCATGAATTGCCCACTTTGCAATGAACTTTCCTGGGGTAGTGGACATATTGGAGGTGAAGTCAGGCAAAGTCATGGCAATTGTAACGTTGCCAGCAAATCTGCATGTCTTTGTTTGAAAAGATGCCACTTTTGCCTGTCTAAAACTTTGCAAAGTGGCATTTTACACTTTGAGAATTTGGCAACCTTGTGACTTAATTTGCAAAGTTTACAAACATAACAATCTCTGCTGTAACTGCAGCTTTAGTCCATCTGTGTGATTTATGAAGGTTTCAACACGTCAAAATGGACATATACATTAGAAGGTGTGGAACTTAATGCCTGTTGTTTTTTTTAACTTAAAAATATTAAATGTCTTTCTGGGACTCAGGCTAGCATTTTGTAATCATTTGATGAACACTTGGGTGTATAGCAGGCAGCAGAGAGGAGGCAACGTGGTTCAGTGGATGGAGCACAGAGCTGTAAGCCAAGTGATCCCTGACTCAAATCCACTAGAATAACTTATTCACTGTTAGTATCTATTTTATTGTTTTGATATTTGGTGACCAGGAAAGGCATACAAAGCCAAGGCTCATTTCCAGGTACAGCTCGGGAGGGAGGGGGGGGATGCAGAACAAGGAGACAAAGGGCAAAATAATGCAACTACAATAGCACAACAAACACATTGCAATGCTATAATTAAGGACTAAAATTATATAACATAAGAAATAACATACAAAACATATAAAAGAGTGAAGCAATATATAGTAAATCAGGACCAACCTATTAGAATGCCAACCAAGGGCAGGGGTGGGTTACCTTAAGCTCCGTTAGAGGCCTACTCAGTGTACCACCCTGGTAGAGTAAGCCTGGAGGACTGTCACAGAGGTAAGTCCCAGGGGTGAACTGGGATTACGGAGCAGGGCTGAGCCACTGGGATAACTACATGAAAGAATAAAAAAAATGAGAACTGCATTGAATTTGCAAGCCATTTTTTCTGTAGAAATTATTTTTCAAATACTGGTTCACATCCTGTTATTGTTCCATCTTTGCTGGCCTTTGTGTACGTTTGGTGGATGTTTCTGATAAACAAACTGGTGTTAAATTCCATTTTGAACTAAAAGGCTATGCCTACAGTTTGGTGTTGTGGGGGGGCTACAGACACATCCCCTTTCCCTGAGCTTCAGGCTCATCCAGAAGCACCTTTCTTTGTTGCAGCCGGAGGCTGAGCTGGGGCTCTGCCCCCTCCCTTCTCCCTGTGTCTGTCTGTCATTTTCCTCTCTGCTTTTGGGCTTTCTGTTCATTTATGTCTTCAGTGGTTTCTAGGTTACTATTTTGTTCTTTTCTGCCTTTTCTGGCTGTAGGTTCTTCCTTCTTTTCTCCCAGTTAGTGAATCCTGCTCCACTCATGTCCTCGTCTACCTCTAGTGTTGTCTTCTGTTTTGGTTCTCAGTGTGCTTACTAGTTTCCACAGTATGTCCTGCTTATGTCATTCTGGTGTTTTGGTTCGTGCTATCTCATTCTCTTCTATTTGGTATTCATACCAAGCCACATGTAAACCTCCTCTAGTTTCGCTGCATTCTGCCTCCATTTCTTTCACCTGGCTTTCTAGCAAGGCAACTACTCCCACTTCTGCTCTGTCACTTCAGCTAGTTTTACTCATTCAGCCTGCTTCAGCATTTATCACATTAGCCTTAATGTGCAATGCTTCCAGGTTTTCCTTCCTGAGACGGGTTTTAACTCTCATTTTTAAGTTTGTCATGTGCGCAAGCACAGACAAACTTGTTGCTTTGAGAGTTGCTAGAGAGAGGTGTGAGGGGTGCAAGCCCAATTGCCAGCGGTGCTGCAGGGGCCAGTCTGTGGCCAGCAAATCAGCAGTCAGTGTCCTGATGACACTGTTTTGCTGAGTGGGCTGGTCTCTACAAACATTTCAAAGGACAGAGCTGACGCTACGCACTGCTCTATCCTTTGAAATGCAAGCCCTTCAGCTGCAGCTTAGTGTGTCTTTCCCGGTTAAACAATTTCCCTGGTCCCTGCAGCCCCTTAGTGTGTCTTTCCCGGTTAAACAATTTCCCCAGTCCCTGTAGCCCCTTAGTGTGTCTTTCCCAGTTAAACAATTTCCCCAGTCCCTGTAGCCCCTTAGTGTGTCTTTCCTCATTAAACAAATGTCCCCTTTCCCTGCCGCTGCTTAATGTGTCTTTGCCTGGTTAAACAACTTCCCATTTCTGACACTGGGATGCCCACTCCTGGTATCAGATGCGCCCCCCAACCTTTTTATACCCCTAGCCAACATCAGGTGCCCAATCCCCACGCCGGCATCCCCTCCCTGGCCACATTATGTCGGAACACTGGGAGTTCACCCCAGTGTGCCCAATTTATATTATTTATTTACCTGTAAATGAAGAAAACCTTCCTCATGGTCTTTTTATTTCATCTGTAAAAATAGAAACTGCCCTCGTTGTCTCCTCCATCCCACTCCCTATCCTGACCTCCCTCTGCGCACCCACCTCCCTGCATCCCCACTTTAACCCATACTTACCCTCCGAGGTTGGTAGATGCAATTTTCTGCAGAGTGGGACACATCTGCACTCTTCAAAGTCGATGAGGCAAACTGAAAGAATTCAAGGTAAGCCATAAGCTATATAATGGGAATCATGGGGTTTCAATTTATGTAGATATCTCAGCCACTTTTAGGAATTTTGGCCCCAAATTTCCATGAACGTATTAGTGCAATTTCATTTCCTTAGTCCGAAGGTGATTTCATGGTCGTGTGCAGAATCACCTTTGGGACTGAAATAACAAACAACAGTGCCACTGTTCATTAGGTGGGGTCCCAGAATGCCCATGTTACAAATTTGGTGAAAATATTCAAAAAATGACTGCGCTACTGAGCATGCTTTATGCAGTTTCTACGCACACTCGTAACTTTGTAAATTTTTATTATTTTCATTCCAGATTTTCAACAATGCCATTTCTTCACACCCTAATGAATAGTACAGCTGTCATTTTTCACAATCTGCCTGAAATGTATTTTCACTCCAGTTCGCAGAACGTCATGGTCACTGTGAAATCAACTTTTGGGATGCAGTAACAAAATCACAGTGCCACTGTTCATGAGGAGACATCCCAAAAGCCCCATGTTGAAATTTTGGTGAAAAATTCCAAAACATGACCATGTTACAGGCGGCATTGCACAGTTTCTATGCAGCTCATAACTTTGCCAGTTTCTCATATTTTCACTCTAGATTTTCAACATTGCCATTTTTCACACCTCCTCATGAACAGTACAACTGTCACTTTTCACATCCTGCCCAAAATGTGTTTTAGCACCGGTGGTGCTGAATGGCGCAGTCGCAGTGCGAAATCACCTTTTGGGATTGAGTAATGAAATGATAGTGCCACTGTTCATGAGGTGGTGTCCCAAAAAGCCCATGTTAAAAATTTGGAGTGAAAATACCAGCAAACATCTGGGGCATTAGGGTTTCCAACTGTAACACTCCACCCCCACACCCTGTAGAGACTGACAGGCATCGAGCATGTGCCTTGAGGTCATTGGCTGTAATGCTCACACCATTCCACCCCCACCCTGCAGCCAGTGACAGGCATTGAGGTGTGCCTTGGAGTCTTTGGCCCAAAAGTTCACCCCATTCTCCTACACTGCACCCATCTCAGCTTACTTCATTATGGAATGGGGTGAATGTTAGGGCTGAAAGCTTCAAGGCACACCATGACACCTGTCAGTGTCTGCAGGGTGGGAGTGGAATGACATGAGCGTTACGGCCGATGACCCAAAGGGACACCCCCAATGCCTGTTAGTCTCTGCTTGGTGGGGGTGGGGAATTAGGGTTGGAAACCCTAATGCCTCATTAAGGAAGTAAATCAGGGAGGGATGTTTGATGTCACCTACGTTGATTTCAGCAAAGCCTTTGACAACGTCCAACATAGAAGGCTGATTAACAAGATGAGTAGTCTGGCAACGGGGCACAAGCTGATAAACTAGGTTAGAAACTGGTTGATGGACAGGAGGCAGAGGGTGGTGGTAATGGGATCCAATCCGGGGAGAGCGGGTGACCAGCCTGGTACCTCAGGGATAAGTCCTGGGACCAGTCCTGTTCAATGTCTTCATTACAGACATTGCAGAAGGGCTAGAAGGAAAGATCTGTCTGCCTGTTTGCAGATGACACCAACATCTGTAACAGAGTGAATACTCCAGAAGGGGTGGAGAAAATGAGCAGGGACGTGGAGAGGCTTAAAAAATGGTCTGAGGAGTGGCAACTGAGGTTCACTGCAAAGAAGCCCAAATAATGCATCTGAGAAGAGGGAAACGTGGAGAGTTACAGGATGAGGTGGAGGTGCTGATGATCACCAAGGAAGAAAGGGACCTAGGAGTTATCAGTTCTGATGACCAAAAGGTGTCAAAGCAGAGCACACATGTTGCAAGGACAGCCAGTGGCATTCTGGGATGCGTAGGTAGAGGTATCACTAGCAGAAGGCACGAGGTGGTGATGCCATTGGATAATGCACTAGTGAGGCCTCACCTACAGTTCTGTGTGCAATTTTAGACGCCGCAAATATGCAAGGACGTTGACAAGGTGGAGGCAGTCCACAGAAAGGCAACCAAGATGATACATGGCTTGCAACACAGAACATATCAGGAGATATTAAAAGGACCTCAACATGTACTTATTGGAGGAAAGGAGGGAGTGGGGGAACATGCCAGATATGTTCAAGTACCTCAAAGGCATAAACAAAGTGCAGAGGTGGACATCTTTCAATACATCAAATGTTCAGCACTGACAAATGCTTGTTTTTATCCTAAAAAAAAAACCCTCCATCATTGTCTGCTGTGTAATCCCCCTCCCCTCAACAGTATACAGACACTGGGAGTGCCCAGTCCCCTAGTGTCCTCATCTGTCTGTCCATTGCTATGTGCTGTGTAACCCCCCCAAACAGTTTGCAGATACGGGGGGTGCCCATTCCCCCCGTGTCATCTGTCTGTCCATTGTTATCTGCTGTGTAACCCCCCAAACAGTATACAGACACTGGGGATGCCCAATCCCCCAGTGTCCTCATCTATTCAGCAAACTCCCTGAAAAAAAGAAAACTGTCCCTCGTCATTTTTTTCCCCTGTAAAAAAGAAAACAGCCCATCGTTGTCCAGTCCGCTGTTACCCAATCCCCTACCCGCCTCACTTAGGACACACCACCCCACACTCTGCATTCTCATACTTACTCCTCCAGAGATCCGTCACTACTTACCTTGACTGCAGGCAACATCTTCGCTCTTCAAAGCCCAACCACGAACTGAGGTAAGCACTTCAATGTATTTCAGTGGGGTTTTGGCATCAATGTACTTCAATAGGGTTTTCAACCTAGTGGCATAACTGGCCATTTTAAATATTTTTGCCCCAAATTTTCAATGTTTTTTGGGACCCCATTTCACAAACAACTTCACTAAAGCAATTTTCAAACATCCCTTCCCCCCATGACACCAGTGCACATGACGAACATTCAGCATTGACAAATGCTTGTTGACCTTTGAAGTACATTCAATTTCCAGTACCTTTCAGTCATTGCACTCTTCATCAGTATCAGTTATTCCATTCAGCAGTCATCATTCAGTCAGAATCTTGCCCTCAGGGCTTGTCTTGTGGACATACATGCCCTCGCTCCCATTGAAGTCTGCATCTTGAGGTTGAGTCCCTCATCTCAGGTGAAGGTCCTTCTCTGTAGGCTATTTGTCTCCTATGGCACCTGCTGGCAGCCTCACTGGGTGATATGGTTCAATGCTCAGGGGGAAGCTTTAGCCATGCAGACCTTCAGTCAGAGGCACAAGACTTCAGCTGCCAGAGAGTGGATCCCTAAGCCCATAGGGGTTCCGTTAGCTGTGCAGACCATGTCAGCAGCACCTCTGAAAGCTATTCTTGCATCTGCCTTAGGTCTACCTAATCTCTTTCCATATATCCTTCCTGTGGTTTCTTGTCAAGGTTAGGCCTCCTCAAAGTCTCAAGGCTAGGTGATAGCTTTTCAGTAGTTGTTACTCTCCTCACGCCACACTTTTAGGGATGGGTCTCCTTGTGGAATTTCCTTTAGTTGAAGAGATCAACTCAGGCACCTCAAAGTGTTGTCCCATGACAGGGATACAGAAAGAGAGTTATCCCTCTAAAAACTTTGAATTTGAACTCCAAATTAGCAAAACCAAGCTGTCAGAATAAGTATCCATGCCAGGACAGATGGTGACTGAGGCCATGTATCTCCAGAGATTTCTTCCACAATTTTTTTTCCTGTCCTGAGTGCCAAAGGCCATAAAGTAGTATACATATTAATTGTAGCATTTACCCTGGTAGTAGGAATTCCACTATGAATTGGTATTGGATTGTGACTTGCTTATCCTACAATCCTGCCATTCCCTTTCTCCTTCTGTCTGCTATCAGTCATCACCAGCTTCAGCTGTCTGTCATTACTCCAGTCAATCTCTGTGTTCACCTCCTGCTTCACAGTTCTTTTGGGCTCCTACCTAATGTTTCTTTAGCCTAAAGGAATCATGGTCCTTCGGCACCTCTAGGTGTGGAACCCTCCTCAAGAGGGTTCCTTTGTCTTCTAGGACCCAGACAGAGTGGTAGTTCCTCAGGAACAGAGTATAAATGCCAAAGTATCTATATGACAGTCAAACAACTCACTCATTAAACCACCTCCAGACTGTCTACAATGTTGCACAAGCTCCTCACTTAGATTGCGTACACCCATCAAACTGCAATAATGCAGTTATTGTCCTTGTCAAGCTCTTACATTGTTGTCACAATGCATCCATGTTCAATGACCAAATTCTGAGGTTTGAAGGAACGTAAGCTACATAATTTAGTTCTAAAATGGTGTTTGCTACCAGTGTGTAAATCAGAAACACTTCTTGAATTTACTACAAGGACAGTAAAGATGGAACACCAACAGAATTGGAACCATTATATGAAAATCAGCTTGCACTGGAAAAAATTGCTTACAGGTTTGGTGCAGTTTTCTTTTGAGCAAGTCATTTACCTGCATTGTGCCTCAGTACTCCGAGCTGTAAAATAGGTAGATGCATGACTCCATTGTAAATGTGGGGTTGCAGCTCTGCTGGGTTATCCTGATGAAATAAATTCCCAAGCTGGCACGTGGAGCAGCAGTAGGGCTACCGCTCACGATGCCAGTAACTCTAGTTCAAGGATGAGCCTAGGTCATCACAGCCAGCCGGGGAGTGAGCATTTTGGAGGATCTCCGGGGAGCCACGCCCTGCAGCACTACTTCAATCTGTAGACGTACAGATGGCAGTGCTCAAGACACAAGGAGGGAGGAATGCCATGTTGCATAGCATGGAAAATGCTGATGCACACTCACGTCAGGGACCTAGTTACAAACACTGGCATCCCTACAAGGTCAGGGGAACACAAACCCAAAAAGGGGGAAAGTAATAAAGGGTAAAGGGTAAATTCTCCTTTGCCCCATAACTCTATGAAGGTCAGTATACCTGGTCGGAAGGCAGCACATCTGGAGTGAGGTGGGGTTCAAAAAGTATAAAAAAAAATACACTAGTCCCCAGGGGTACACTCCTTGCACTGCATTAAACCATGCCCTCCCTCATCTAGCTCTTTTAGATTTATGCATTCATATTTGGGAGGAGTGCAGAACACCCCCACAGTAGGTAAGACCATTAGATGACAGAGACAGTGGAGGCATAATTAAATGCTGATGAATGTAAACTCAGCAAAGTCTAGGCACATGGTAGGGGACGGGGGCAACTGTCTCTAGCTGTCAACGGTGCAGCCAAGAAACACAGAAACATAGATGTTGTATGCAGGCAGATAAAGACCAAGGGCTCATTTAGTTTGCTCATAAAGTTTCCTACCTATGCCCCTGTCCTACCATCTTAAAGGGGGTTTTAGCCAAGATGTCTACCTTTAAACCCTTCTTTTCTCTCCCGAACCCCACCTCCACCACCCCAGCTCCTCTTCCGAAATTACAGTCCTTTAAATCTGTTCCAGCTGTGTTTAAAACATTTACAGTCCCTGCCCCCACAACTTCTGCCAGTAATCTGTTCCACAGCTGTACCACTCACTCAGTGAAGTAGAACCTCCTCACATCCCTCCTGACATTTCCACTAAATAGCCTCCATTTGTGTCCTCTGCTGAATGCCTTACTGTTCTTCCTGAACAGGTCTTCACCATTTTCTATGAATCCCTTGTATGTCCTCTATTGTATCACCCTCTCCCTTCTTGCCTTCAGCAAGTACAGGATCTGCCATGTTGGCCTGGGATCATCTTTGTGACCCCGAGCTGCACAGACTCTAGCTTGTTCCACTCTTTTCTTAGGTGTGGTCTCCAGAACTGGGTGCAGTACTTCACATGAGGCCTCACCAGGGACCTGTACTGGGGCAATATCACCTCCTTCCTTCTACTGTCAGATCCTGTCCCAATGCATCTCATCATCCTTGGTGCCTTGCTGTATGCTTTGTTGCACTGGCTGAATTATTTGAGGGTCAATAACGGTGACTCCCAAGTCCCTCTCCTCAGATGTTACGGTCAACCTACCCCCCCAATCCAGAAATCTGCATGTGGGTTTCTCTTCCCTATGTGAATCACTTTGCACTTTTTGGCAGTAAATCTAAATTGCCTTATTTTGGGACCACTTTTCCAGCTGTTCCAGATCCCTCTTTAGCTCCCTTACCCCCTCCTCTTTGTCTACCCTGCTGCTTAGTTTTGTTTGCAACCCATACTCCGGCCAAGAGCGCATCTTGGAACCAGGACTCTTAAACTTGTACCCATACAAGACAACAAAATACAAGTTGGCATAAAATCGGCATCACCCCTGGCACTGGGGCAAATACCTGGCTTGGCATCTAGAGATTGGTGGGTTAGGGCACAAAACAAACATTTATATTTACTCCAAGTTCTGGGAGAGAGCTGTTAGGGCTGTGCTATGTCTATCTCCTGAGGGGCCCATAAACAAGTCACACTGGGAAGCACAGATCAAATGTCCACTACTGGAAATGGGATTGCATAATACAGCTTTATTCTGACACAGGATGGAACAAACACAGAATGGGGTGGTCCCCCAGGTTGGAACAGACTTTCTCAGGGCAACAACACACTTTTTTCTTCCAATAACAATACTTTTTTCTGTGCATTCTTTTCCACACAGCAGCTATCAAACTGTCAATCCCTCTGTATCTGTATCAGGGACCTCTGGACCTTTATCTCCCAAAAGTGTGTACGTTGTGGGGGCTCGACACACTTAAAAACAATATTTCACATTCTTTCCTCTTGACACAATGGACTTAGTTAACATGCCCAGGGTAACCTGGTGCCCTTCCATGAACCAGTTAGCCCTGACTGAAGTTTCAGATGGGGGTTTGCCTACCCTGGCCCCAACCAGTCTCTGCCATTCCTTCATGGTTGCACCAACTGATCCTTCAATTCCCTCGAATTGCTAAAGGACTCCCAACTTTAAACTTTACATTCAGCACATTTTTGTGGTAATGCGGGGGCTTTGACAATTGTATTCTTGCTTTATCTCTGGGCACATACACCTCAGATTACTCTCTAAGAAACAGCTCTATGTAGCTGTACTCACCTTTTTTGTCCCTTTGTTAAAGACATGGATGCTGGAAGAACACGCTCTACCTTTCAGGTAGCTTTTATAGCTTTACACTGAAACACTCTTGTCTCTCTCTGGGCAGCTGACACTCTTCTGGTCCCTCAAGGGATTGCCTCTTGGATCCACAGAAACTAAAGTCCCACTCACTTCTCTGTGGAATGACCCACTGGGGTCCTGCTGGCAACAGTCTCCACCACTTCACTTTGCACTGCTAGTATTTTCACTTACTAGGGTGAGAAAATGACCAGAGGTCCTTCACCCAGCCTCAGGTCAGGCTGGCAGGCACCTCTAAACACTGAGAGCTCCCTCCTCACAGAGTTCCCACACTGAACCAACTAACTGACAACTACCATCTGAACATTCTAAAACTAGCCCCAGGCAGCTAATTCCAAAGTGTCTCAGACTGCTGTGAGAATTCCGAATGACACAATCCATTCTCTCCTTAGGCTAGCTGAGTAAACAATGATGTCATGTTGTAAGGAGCTTTTAACAGCTCCCTACAGGCTGCCCAGGAACCTTCCTAATCTAACACTGATGGGATTCTAGTAACCCCAGGGGGACTGGGTGATTACACTCACCACCAACAGATGAAACGTGCTGTCCACAGCAAGTGTTTTCACCTGTAACACAGGCCATCCATCCTCTGGATGCCTTACGGGGGTGAGGTGGCCAGGCTCACTCCTACCTAGGCCAAAGCATAGGCAGGTTGCACCGCAGAATAGAGGCCCACTGAAGAAACTTCAGCTCCTATCCTGCCACACTATCTCAGGACTTTTCAGTGAAACATAGAAACATAGAATCTGATGGCAGATAAGGACCACTTGGCTCACCTAGTCTGCCCATAAGTGGCTCCAAGAGACTGCCTGAAGCATGCCCTGACAGAACAGCACTAAAAGCCTGTACTCGAGTTAGGACCCCCAGCCTGTCTATCCCACTAGCCCTCTAGGGAAAAGCTATCTGACCTACGCTACCTACGAGGTACCTATACCCAACACACATTTCACAATTCTAGACTGGACTGCTTTAGAAACATACATTAGGCACTGCTATGCATTTCCCAAACCCCAGAACTACAAACTCTAAACCTGAAAAGCAGAACACATGTTTAACATTCTCTATTTAAACAATTCTAAAAAAAAAAAAATCTCTAAAAGAGGACTCTGTGGAGCCCTAAACATCTTCTTCTTCTTGTTTTCTTTTCTTTGCTCAGGAGCACTTGCAAAAGAAAACATTCCAGAACACATCCTGCAAGCAAGAAACAATCTGCAAGAAAAAACAGTAACCAAACCTCCCACCAGCAGATACTACACAATCCCAAAAAGTTTTTAAAGGATTTTCTACAAATGGCTGTATAAAAGTATCAAAATAACATAAAACATTTGGGGAGGAAGGCCCTACAATGTCCCGATACTAAGGGGAGAAGTCCTGAGTGCACATGGCTCTCCATGCAAGAAGAGTTTCTTTAGGTCAGAACCTGCTGAAAACTGTTCTTGGCACAGCCTTGAGGCCTTCTGACACTGCAGTCCAGATCCATGAGTTTCTTTTGGACCAGCAGTTCAAGGGACATCTCCACTTATGGGCACAGTCATTAAAATAAAATGTAAAGAGGAAAAGTTTGGCCTACTAGTTCCTGAAGTGCGGGCTGCACAGCTACATCACTTCTTTGGATCTGGTTGAAGACAAATCTTCAGATCAGGTTCTTCCACACCACCTCCGGACCTGGTTGCTGCTGGATGGAGTTCAAGCTGGAGATTTATCAGGATAGCTGCACCCATGTTGGTCTCCTTCACTTGGCGCTTGGCAGAAGACTTGCACCATGGAAGCTGCATTTGGCAGGACAGATGCACTCATGTTGGTCTCCTTCACTTGGCGCTTGGCAGGAGACTTGCACCATGGAAGCTGCATTTGGCAGGACAGATGCACTCATGTTGGTCTCCTTCACTTGGCGCTTGGCAGGAGACTTGCACCATGGAAGCTGGATTTGCAGGACAGATGCATCCATTTTGGTCTCCTCTGCTTGGCACTTGGCAGGAGACTCTCCTCATGGAAGCTGGATTCGGCAGGACAGATGCACCACATTAGTCTTCTCTGCTTGGTGCTTGGCAGGAGACATGCACCATCAAGCTGGAGTAGTGGCACTCAGGATAGTACCACTCAGGATGAGTACCATAGATAATTGTCTCATCCGGATGAACATGTCTTTGGGAGTGGACTGTCTCTTTCCAACTTTATCAATTACTCAGACAGAATCTAGATAAAGGATGTGACCTAGCTTCAAATGTTCAATCTGTCATGACAGAGTTTGAGTCCCTAAACTTATACACATTGGGTCCAATGGTAGCTCGGGCTTCTTCCATAACCATTTCTCTCTAACGCCTCTATGGCTTCTCATACCCATCTTGGAAACAATGGATATCTTTGTCCATACTCAGCCTCAGCCCTCGCCTGACCAGATGTTCCTCTTTGCTGCTTGGGCAGACTTAACCCGGCAGCCTGGCTTGGGAGGTCAGACCTGGTCAAGCCAGTTTTGGATGGTCACAACAGGGAAAAGCAGTCCATCCCTGTACTTTCTACAACATCTGAGCCCTGTGCAATCTCTTGTGGCTCACTTACAGTTAGGGCCACTGGTGGTCCATTCTCACTACCAGTTGCTTTACTAACTTGCTCCATTTCTGCTTGCTCTACATGCTCTGCCCAGGAGCTATAGCTGTTTCATCCCCCAGTACAGTCCACTCCTCACTACATTCCGAGGCAGGTGCCTCCCATGCAAGGCATGTTCTATCTTATCTTCTCCTATTACACTTGGACTTGGGTCTGCTGCCCATGGATCTACCTACTCAGTCTCTGGCATGTCTCTTCCAACCTTTTCTGGAGTCAAAAAGACAATTTCTGTCTGCCACTGCAAGTCACTCTGGGTCACACCCTCCAAAAGTTATTTCACTAGCTCCTCTGGTTCCTGCTTGCATTTAGACATTTGCTGTACTGCACAGGTTGGGCCCTCACACAGAGTCCACATTGGAGCTAAACATATTGCTTTGGACTTGGCTTGCACAATGCAACTGTTTTCACACATCCCATACTGCTTTCTGCAATCTTTACAGTGTGGTATCATCAGGACATCCTTCTCAGTTTTCATGCAAATTACACAGACGTTCACTGGAAAAAACAGTTAATGCAACATTTGCTGGTGCCCCCTTCACACTTGTACAACTTTTCATACTGAGCTAGCTCTCTTTCTTGCTGGGCTACCCATACTCGGGCATGGAGAGGATACCCTGTCTTTCAGTTAGCCATTTTTTTTCTGCAACAGAAACAACACACAAGTCCAAGTTACTTATCTACACTTTGTACTTAGCACTCGGGTTCTGACTGGTTTAAAATGCAAATGCCTCTTTGCTTTCGTTCTGTGCTTTGCTGAAACTGCTGCCTGAATTGCAGATTTGTTTCAAAACACCTTGCTTATGCTTTTGGTTGTTTTGTACCATTGCACTCTTTGCCCAACATGGCATCTGGTTGGTTGTTTACATTCTCTGGACTATGCCCCAACATGGCCACTGAAACTTTTTCTGCATCATACACACATTGCTCTAGCTGCCTTTGGTTCTCTGACAGAGCATTTGCTTGTACTATGCACAACCTTGAACATTTTCTTTTGGAAAAATCAGCAGTCTTTAAAATCTTGCTCACACTTTCTTCAACTTTGTTTAGTACTACCCATGGCTAGACTATAGCTTGTTTGCTTGCTACTGGCTACAGCTACTACAACTCAGTCTTTTTTGCCATCACTTACTTAGCTCAAACCTTGCTGACTTTTTATTTATTTATTTATTTCAGATTGTGATTAATACCTTTGAGTCAGGGATTCGTTTACAAAGGTCCCAGGTCAATATAGGTACGAGGACAGGCAGACAAAACATAGTTACAGATCAGTACACAATGTATGGAGTGTATACAAAGCAGTAGCAAAATGGGTTACTGTTGGTACAAACTCTTGCAAATGGCAGTCAGTGAAACTAGTCATACAGAAGGCCACATATTTTGAGTATGCTTAAGTGCATTTAGGAGGGGTGAATATTAATTCAGGGAGAGTGCATCTTATGGGAACATGGAGTTGGAAAGTACAGAGAGAAGAGGGGAAGAGCAGAGTTCACAGATACTAACAAGCAGAGGACTAGGTTGGGCATAGAGGCACAGCCAGAGACAGGCTTTATCAGCTGAGGCATGGGAGGAGCGTGTTAGTGGTCTAGAAAGAGACTAGGAGGATGGAGAGAGTAGTAGAACAAGGGGAAGGGTGGGGTGGGGACAGGTGCAGAGAGAGGAAGGTATAAAGAGAGGGAGGGCTGTGTGAGGAGGGGGGAAGAGATAGAGGTGGGAACAGGGACAGCAGGTGAGTGAAGGGATATGGGGTAGTATAGACGTATTGGGGTAGTGGGGCCTGGGGAAGGAGTAGAGGTGGGAGCAGGAGAGGTAATGGTACTTAAAGGCAGTTACAAACATTTTCCCTGGCCAAGTGTGCACGTAGTCCTGACTTGAACTGGCCATTTTATAACATTCAGTTAGGACCTTAGGAAATCGTTGAACCACTTGGACCACGGAAGGAGAGGGATCACTGTACTTGAGAAGTTCTTTTAAAAGGTACAACCAGCCCTCCTTTGTCTTCATTCTGGGTCCTTAAGTGGGTTGTGCTACCATGAAAAGGCTGGACATAGAGCCAGGGTGAGTCCCAGTAGAGACTTCTTAGCTAGTAGGCACGGCTGGAAGGCAATTCTGCTTTTGAGGAGGCCACCCAGTGTCCTGGTAGAGGCACATGTGTGAGTCAAATGATCTGCCCCAGGACCAGATGACAGGCTTTATTAAGAAGAGTTTTGACCCTTTTGAGGGCGGTGTCAGTGCTGGCACCATAGATAACAATGCCGTAATCTATGGTGGATAGGACAGAGCAGCTAGTGACCAGTTTCAATGCTTCTGGGATCATGGAGTGCCAGTGTCGGTGAGGACTGCTAATTTAATGTTGGCTGATTTAGTGACGTGTGACATGTGCACCAAAGGATAGAGTGTTGTCCAGGAAAACCCCAAAGTATTTAAAGGTGCACACCTGCTCCAATGTGACTCCCTCTTGGCTCTGAACTTGCAGGGGCCCATATTTCTTCCTGGTCTGGGGTACGGAGAAGATCATGCTCTTAGTTTTTTTATGGTTGAGCAAGAGTTTGTTGTCTGTGAACCATTTTTTATCCCTTGGAAGCTGGTTTGAAGTTCAGAGGAGATGGATGCAGCATTCCCCCCCCCCGAGACAGAGATTACTGCATCATCTGCATAGAGTACAATTTTTGACAGACAGGCTGACAGTAGTGGGTTAATAAAGAGACTGAAGAGAAGCGGCCCTAAGATGGACCCTTGGGGGACACCCAGGCAGACCTCCCTAGGCTGTGAGGGAGTCCCATTTATTTTGAGATGTTGGGTCCTGTGTGAGAGGTAGCTGCTGAACCAAGTCACCACATCATTAGACAGTCCCAGGGAGAGAAGGTTGTGTAGCAGGAGTCGATGGTTGACGGTGTCGAAGGGTTTTGCAAGATCTATAAAGATAGACCCCACTGCCACACCATCCTCGAAGGCATCATAGATGTAGGAGGTGAAATCAACCAGTGCAGAGACAGTAGAGTGGTCACACCTGAACCCATGTTGCTGGGGACTGAGTAGGCTGTACTTGGTTAGATATTCGGTGAGCTGATCAGATACTACACGTTCAAGTGCTTTTGACAATGGAGGAAGGATAGAGATCGGCCTGTAGTTAAATAGGTTGGTAGTGTCACCATTCTTGAGGACTGGAGTAACCAGGGCTTCCTTCCATTTGTCCGGGAAAACTCCTGACCTTAGTGAGGCATTGAACACTTTAGTGATTGGTTCAGCTACCTTGCTTAGCACCAGGGCTAGCAGCTTCATATCCAGTTTGTCTCCTCCCATCCTGGTCGCCCCAAGTGCCTGTTTAATATAACCTACCATTTCCTGCTTAAGAAGACACCTGAAATAAAAGGGAGGGACAGTAGAGGGAGATGACCTGACTGGAGGCGTGGGAGGGGTGGTAGGGGATAGGTAGTCATTGGGTAGTACTGAGATAAGGAACAGTGGGCAGTATTTAAAACAGGGATTACAAGAGCAACAGCATTATGCATTAAGCAGGTTAGCAAGAGGAAAAGGAAGGAGGAAGGAAGGAAAAGGAAGAGGAGGCCATTGTGGTTTTCCAAAGAGGTAGCAAAGAAAGTGAAAGCCAAAAAGATTGCATTCAAGCAATACAAAAAGACACAGGCAGAAGGGGATAGGGAGAAGTACCAGGAGAAGCAAGGGAGGCAGGGAGGTAAGTAAGGAAACCAAAGCTCAGACAGAAGAACAAATTGCAAAATCAGTGGGTAGAGGGGACAAACCTTTACAGGTACATAAGGAAAAGAAAGGCAAAAGGGAGGGATAGTGAGACTGAAGGGGAGGATGGGGCCGTGGAGGATGACAACAGTAAAGCTGACATACTGAACAGGTATTTTTGCTCAGTCTTTACTGAGGAAGAGGAGGGTAATGGGTCCTGAAGGGAGTACAAGGGTGAGAATGCAGAGAAATGGACACAAGTCCTTTACACGAGAAAGGGTCCTGAAAGGGTAAACAGGGAGGAGAAAGAAGCACTGTGGGTCAATTTGGAGACAGGCAATGGCACCACAATCCACACAGGGGTTAGAGTACAGACCCTCTCTCAGGGGAGGAAATGGACAAGGAAATGATAGAAAGTATACTTAGAATGGCAGAAAAGGGAGATATTGATGGGTGATCTGAAAATGCCAGATGTTAACTGGAGTGCAGTTGTAGCAGCCACTTTGAAGAGTGGAGTTATTCTGATGCCCTACAGGGGCATGCCTTAGACAACTAGTATTGGAACCCACTCGAGAGGGAGCAATCTTAGACCTGGTTATCTCAAATGGAGATGAGAGAGGATCACAGATGCAGAAGTGGGTAGCCATCTGGGAACTAGCGACTCATCCAACAGTATGGTTCACAATAAACACAGCAATAGAGTCAAGCTTACAAAGGCAAAAGTACTGGACTTTAGGAGGGCTGACTTTGCCAAAATGGGTGAGTGCCTAAGGAATGCACTAGCAAATGGGCAGGAAGGAGGGGTGGAAGAACAATGGGGAATAATAAAAACTGACATCATAGAGGTAACAAGCCTTTGTGTGAAGCAAATAAACAAAACAAAACGATGTAAGAAACTACTATGGTTCTCAAAGGAAGTGGCAGTGAAGGTTCAAGAGAAAAAGAAAGTATTCAGGAAGTACAAGGAATCACAGAAGGAGTAGGACAGAGAACTGTATCAGTTAAAGTAAAAGGAAGCTGGGAAGGCAGTCAGAACAGCAAAAGCCCAAACTGAGGAAAAGATAGCCAACTCAGTTAAGAAGGGGGATAAAACCTTTATAGGTATATCAGGGTAAGGAAGACCAAGGGAGGGATAGTGAGGCTTAATAAAGGGATGGAGGAAGAGGGTGACTGTGAAAAGGCAGAGATACTAAACAAATATTTTTGCTCAGTATTTACAAATGAATAGGGGGAGGTACCTAAAACAAACAATAGAAACACTCTGGATACAGAAGTTGATACCAGCCCATTTACAGAAGAAAGGGTTCTGAAAGAACTCTTAAAACTGACGGTGGACAAAGCAGTGGGGCCTGATGGGATTCATCCCAGAATTCTAAAAGAACCAAAGGTAGAACTAGTGACACCACTGACTACCCTCTTTAACAAATCATGGGAGGATGGGATGGTACCCGAGGACTGGAGGAGGGCAGATGTGATTCCTCTTCACAAAAGTGGGAGCAAGGCAGAAGCAGGAAACTACAGACCTGTTAGTTTAACCTCAGTGATGGGGAAAATGATGAAATCACTTCTGAAGGAAAGAATTGTCGAGTATCTAGAGGCCAGAGGGCACAAGACCCAAGGCAGCATGGATTCACAGCGGAAGGTCATGCCAGATGAATCTGATAGATTTCTTTGACTGGGTGACAAAGTAGTAGATCAGGAGGGCTGTGGACATGGTCTACCTAGACTTTAGCAAGGCATTTGACACAGTCCCACGCAAAAGATTAATATACAAGTTAGCCAGCCTGGGAGTGGGTCCAAAGATGATAGCCTGGGTAAAGAATTGGCTGGAGAATAGGACACAGAGAGTAATAGTAAATGGAGTCCACTCTGAAGAAAGGGGGATTACTAGTGGGGTACCGCAGGGTTCAGTATTAGGACCGGTCCGCTTCAATGTCTTTATAAGAGACATTGCAGAGGGACAGGAAGGAAAAGTATGTCTCTTTGCAGATGACACAAAGATCTGCAACAGAGTTGATGCACATGGTGGGGGAAAGGATGAGAAGGACTTGGCAAGGTTAGAGGAATGGTCAAATGTATGGCAGCTTAGATTCAATGCTAAGAAGTGCAAGGTAATGCACCTGGGAAACAAAAACCCAGAGGAAGAGTACACAATGGGGGTGAGATATTAACAACAACAAAAGTGGAAAGGGACCTGGAGGTAGTCATATCAGATGACCTAAAGGTGGGCAAGCAATGTGAGAGGGCAGCAAGGAGGGTTGAGGGGATACTGGGATGCATAGGGAGAGGCATCACCAGTAGAAAACAGGAAGTTATTATCCCTCTGTACAGAGAACTGGTGAGACCCCATCTGGAGTACTGCGTGCAATTCTGGAGACCCAGTCTCCACAAAGACATAGACAGGATGGAAGCTGTCCAGAGGAGGGCAACTAAAATGGTGCAGGGTCTGCACCGGAAGACATATGAAGAGATACTAAAGGAGCTTAACACGTATCAGCCTCGAGGAAACGAGGGAGAGGGGACATGATAGAAACTTTCAAGTACCTCAAGGGAATCAACAAAGTCCAAGAGGGTAGCATCTTTCAAAAAGAGGTGTGCAAGAACAAAAGGCACAATTTGAAGATGGGGGGCAGCTAAAGAGGTAATTTAGAAAGTATTTTTTCACAGAGAGGGCTGTGATGCATGGAACGGCTGGTTGTGGAGTCAAAAACAGTGGTGGAATTCAAGCATGCATGGGACAGTCATAAGGCAATTCTAGGGGGTGGGGGTAGGAAGAAGTAGGCTGCTGGTTAACTAGGATCTGCAGCTTATCCATTAAGTGGAGAAATGGGCAGACTGGGTGGGCAAAGCGGTCCTTATCTGCCATCAAATTCTATGTTTCTATGAAGGAACTGGAAGTAATAAGAGTTGATAAAGCAATGGGGCCAGATGGGGTGCACCCCAGGGTCCTTAAAGAACTCAGAGAGGTGGTGGCTGAACCTGTGGCTATCCTGTTTAGCAGATCACTGGAAGCAGGGGAGGTACCCAAAGACTGGAGGATAGCAGATGTAGTCCCCTTATACAAAAGTGGGAACAAAGAGGAAGTGGGGAACTACAGGCCAGTCAGCCTCACCTCGGTAGTGGGGAAGATCATGGAAGCACTAGTGAAGGAGAGATTGGTGGAACATCTGGTTGTCAATGGACTGTAAGATCCAAGGCAGCATGGTTTCACCAGGGGGAGGTCATGTCAGACCAACCTCATTGAATTTTTTGATTGGCTGACTAGGGAGGTGGATCAGGGGAGGGCAGTGGACATGGCCTATCTGGACTTCAGCAAGGCCTTTGACACTGTGCCACATAGAAGACTATTACACAAACTAGGGAATATGGGTGTGGGCAGGACAGTAGTGTGGTGGGTAGGTAACTGGCTGGGCGCGGGACACAGAGGGTGGTGGTAAATGGCTGTCACTCCACAGAGGCAAGAATGACCAGTGGGGTACACAGGATCTGTGCTGGGACCGTCCTATTCAACATCTTCATCAGTGACATTAGTGCAGGACCTAGAAGGCAGAATTTCACTGTTCGCTGATGACACAAAGCTCTGTAATAGAGTAGACACACCAGGGGTGTAGACAGAATGAGAAGGGACCTGCAGAAACTTGAAGAATGGTCAGGGGTTTGGCAGTTGAAATTAATGCAAAGAAATGCAAGATCATGCATATGGGGCACAAAAACCCTGGCACAATATATCAGTTGGGGGGGTGAGGATATAGCATGCACCAAGCAGGAAAGGGATCTTGGGGTTATCATCTCCGATGACCTCAAGGTAGGGAAACAGTGTGACAAGGCAGCAGGTAAAGCAAATAGGATGCTGGGATGCATAGGCAGGGGCATCACCAGCAGGAAAAGGCAGGTCATGATTCCACTATACAAGACACTAGTGAGGCCCCACCTGGAGTACAGTGTACAGTTCTGGAGATCTTACCTATGTAAGGACATAGACAGGGTAGAGAAGGTTCAGAGGAGGGCAACAAAGATGGTACATGGATTGCATCACAAGTCCTATGAGGATAGGTTGAAGGAGCTGAATATGTACTCCCTGGAGGAGAGGAGGGAGAGAGGGGACATGATAGAGACATACAAGTATCTTACAGGGAGGAACAGGGTGCAAGAATACATTATTTTTAAGTGAAAAAGATGTTCCAGGACTAGAGGGCATGGGATGAAGTTGGAGGGAGGACGATTCAGAGGAAATGTGAGGAAGAATTTCTTCACAGAACAAGTGGTGGACAAGTGGAACACCCTGCCTGAGGAAGTGGTGGGGGCTGAAACAATCATGGGATTTAAGAATGCATGGGATAGACATAAAGGAATTCTGGAGGTCAGGGGTAAGGGGCAACAGAGTTCTAGGAAAACATAAACTGAAGTTACAAACTCAAATGGGCAGACTAGGTGGGCCATAGGCCCTTATCTGCTCTACACTGTCTATGTATCTATGTATAAGGTCAGTGAATGCCTTGTTGTTGAAGGCATCTGTTATGTCACTGGGGTCATGTAATGTCCCGGTAGGAGACATGATTACATCTGGATAAGTTATGGTTGTTTTCCTGTGAGGGATTTTACTGAATCCCCAGAATTCTCTACCCCAGCCCCAGCTCTTTTTAGGAGGCCATTGTAATAGGATGCCTTTGCCCGCCGAATTAACTTTGTGAACTTGTTTCTGGTTATTTTGTAGGAAATTATGTCAGGAAGTTGACTGTGGCTTTGGCCTTATGCCATAAGTTGTCCCTAAGTCACATGAGCTCCATGATGGTGCCCGTAAGCTATGAGTTGGAGGCACCTCGATTTTTTAGTTTTGAAGGATGAAAATATCACAGGCCTTGTTAAACTTGGTGAGGAAGTAGTTAGAGAACATTGCCATCCTGGGCTTTTGTCAAGTGGTGACCAATCCAGCAGGTTAAGATACTGTTTAAAGGTATTTAGTTGGCCTGGTCTCAAGGAGTGACTTTTGTGACCTGGGGATCACTTTTGAGAATTTATTGGACCAGGTGCACATGATAGGGAGTGGTCGCTTAGGGTGTCCGGTGGGACTGAGACATCAGAGATATGTTCAAGGCAGGTGGTGAGGAGCCAATCGATGAGCGTGCTGATACCAGTTTTATAGTTGTATCTGGTAGGTTGGGTAATTAGCTCGCAGAGGTAGAGTCCTGTGAACTGATCATGGATAGAGGATGTGTCATTGGCCAGCCAGTTGATGTTAGACTTTAGCATTAGAACTCTTGCTTTTTGCACACAGTCTCTTTGTTTTATCTTCTCTGGTACTTACAGACAGTAGCTGGTTCCCTCCAATGGTGTTTGCAGCCTTGCTGCTGATTTGAGGACTGTTTGGGTTGGTTGGGCTGTCCAGACCGTTGGTCGGCACCGCGCACACTCGCGATTGCTCACTCTGGTGGTTGCTAGTCGGGAGAAGCACGATTTAGCTGTTTTTAACAGTCAAACAACAAATGGCAAAGTTCTCCTTTACGATGGTTCACTGATGCACTGCTGGTTCTGAACTGCTCGCACACTATTCGCTCTCTCCTCCTCTCACACTCCTCTCACACTGAGACTCCAGGCAATGGATAGGTCTTGGCTGGTTTGACCAATTACACAACGTCATGCAAATGAGAGCTCTCTCTCTCTCTCTCTCTCTCTCTCTCCTGCTCCACAATCCCTCATGGCGTCGTCAAAGTCAAATTTAAACAGCAAAACTTAATTTTTCTTCCTGGCTTTGACATTTTAACGGCAGAAGCGCTTTCTAGCAATTTTGTCACAGTTTTTGTGTAATTCCTCTAGCCCTCAGTTTACATCACAAGCACTTGAAACTTCCTGGACACTTGTGTACAAATGTTCTCTTGTCCACAACAATGTTAACTTTGAAATCTTTACTTTTAACAGTCTTTTAAAGCACTTTACCTGACAGGGCACACATTTCTCAGCCCAGCAGTCCTTGGCATCACAGTTTTCACAAACACTACAGACAGCACATTTTTTCCTCAGAAACACAGGCAGCAAATTCTCCTCAGAAACACAGGCAACAAATCTTTGGATGGCACTTTACTGGACACCACTTTACTGTTCCTCACAATGAGTTCTGTTACAGTGCACCACCACCAGACAGAAAGACCCTAGACATACCCTCAGCATTTGCACTGGCATGGCACCCTTATCCTCTCCCCAAAATCTTTGGACAAGCCCCCATTTTTGCAACCCATACCCTGGCCAAGAGCAGCATCTTGGAAACCAGGATCCCCATAAACCTGTACCCAGACAAGACAACAAACCACAAGTTGGCATAAAATAGGCATCACCCTGGCACTTGGGCAAATACCTGGCTCGACATCTAGAGGTTGGGGTATAGGGTACAAAAACATTTATATAGTATTTACTTTGAGTTCTGTGAGAGAGGTGCTAGGTCTATGCTAGGTCTATCTTCTGAGGGGGCCCATAAGCAAGTCACACTGGGAAGCACAGATCGAATGTCCACTACTGGAAATGGGATTGTATAGTATGGCTTTATTCTGACACAAGATGGAACAAACACAGAATGGGGTGGTCCCCAGGCTGGAACTGACTTTCTCAGGGCAACAACACACTTTTTTCTTCCAGTAACAACACTTGTCTTGTTTTTTTTTGTACATTCTTTTCCACACAGCAACTATCGAACTGTCCATCCTTCTGTATCATGGACCTCTGGACCTTTATCTCCCAAAAGTATATACATTTTATATTATTTAGTTTTCGTTGACTGTATAAGTACACTAGACAAATTCTGCCTATTTTTTGGGGGGGGGTCCACACAGTTAAAACAACATTCATATTCTTTCCTCCTGACGTGATGGACTTAGTTAACATGCCTAGGGTAACCTGGTGCCTTTCCATGAACCAGTTAGCCCTGATTGAAGTTTCAGATGGGGGGTTTGCCTACCCTGGCCCCAACCAGTCTCTGCCATTTCTTCATGGTTGCACCAACTGAGCCTTCAATTCCCTCAAATTGCTAAAGGACTCCCAACTTTAAACTTCACATTCAGCACATTTTTGTGGTAATACAGGGGCCCTGACAAGTGTATTCTAACCTTATCTTTGGGCACATGCACCTCAGACAACTCCTAAGAAACAGTCCCATGTAGCTGTACTCATGGTTATGTTTGTCCCTTTGTTACAGAAATGGATGCTGGAAGAAACACCTCTTTCCTTTCAGGTAACTTTTCATAGCTTTTACATAAAACACTCTTGTCTCTCTCTCTCTCTCTCTCTCTCTCTCTCTCTGGGCAACTGGCCTCTTCTGGTCCCTCAGGGATTGCCCCTTGGATCCACAGAAACTGAAGTCCCACTCACCTTTTTACAGAATGACCCACTGGGGTCCTGCTGGCAACAGTCTTCACCATTTTATTTGGCACTTCTGGTATTTTCACTCACTAGGATGAGAAAACGACCGGCGGTCCTTCAACCCGGCCTCAGGACAGGCTGGCAGGCACCTCTAAACACTGAGAGCTACCTCTTCACCAGGCTACCACACTGAACCAACTCTCACTGACTACTACCATCTGAATATTCTAAAACAAACCCCAGGCTGCTGATTCCAAAGTGGCTCAGGCTGCTGCGAGAATTCCAAATGACATAATCCATTCTCTCCTCAAGCTAGCTGAGTAAATAATGATGTCATGTTGTAAGGAGCTTTTAACAACTCCCTACAGGCTGCCAAGGAACCTTTCTAATCTAACACTGATGGTATTCTAGTAACTCCAGGGAACTGGGTGGTTAAATGTGTCATCAGCAATGAGACATATATTGCACTGTATACTCTCTCTTACATCACTGATGAATATATTGAACAGGACCAGTCCCAGGACAGACTCCTGCAGCACCCTGCTAATGACCCCACTGTTATCTGAGATATCCTCATTCACTACCACCATATGTTATCTCCACTTCAACCCATTCCCTATCCATCTGACTAATTCCCTCTCCACTCCTAGTCATCCAGCTTCCTTCTGCAGCCTCCTGTTTGGCACCTACTCAAACACATTGTAGAACTCAAAATATAGTAAATCTACCACCTGCCCCCTATCAACAGCCTTTGTGACTCAGTCAAAAAATACTACTAGGTTGATCTGGTATGCCTTCTCTGCCACAAATCTGTGCTGCCTGCTGTCTTGTAGCCCATTTGACTCCATCTAGAACACAAGGCTTTCTTTGACCAAGGTCTCAGCTTACCTACAATGGAGGTAAGACTGATAATTCTGTAATTTTCTGGGTCTTTCCTTTACCTCCCCCACATGGATCAGACCCACATCTGCAGACCTCCAACCCCACAGCACCATACCAGTCTCCAAAAAGCATCTGAACCTATCAGCCAGGAGCTTAGCTAGCTCTGGTCCCAGCTCCCTAAGCACACGAAGGTGTAAATCATCTGGCCCTACAGTCTTATCTACCTTAAAGGCTACAAGCTCCTTACCCTTTTGACTGTAACCAATACTCCTACCCCTCCCCCATTTCCTGCACCCCACTTGTGGAAGCCCTTATACTACTTTTTGCTAGAAGCCCTTCATCCTCCACCATGAATGCCAAGCAGAAGTAATTGTTTAAAACATTAGCGTTCTGCTCATTGTTCTCTACTACCATCACCCGTGAAAGTCTAAAGATTCCTTCTTTCATCTTTCTTTTTACCTGATGTACCTACTGTAAAGAACTCTACCTCCCTTCTAACACCAATGGAATGTGCAGCTCTGTATCTGCTGTTGCTCTCCTGACAACCCTCTTGCCTCTCTAGCTTATCTTGATACTGTACCTGATTTTCTTCCCCCCACTTTTCCTTAAATCTTTTGAATGACCTCCTTTTTGCCCGCACTGCCTCCTCAACATCCTTTTAGAATCAAATCAGCCCTTCATATTCCCTTAATTTCTGCCCATTTTTCCTCTACCCCTTGACGTCCTCTATTACCTCCATGTTTTCCCTGACCCTTATCCTAATTTTACTGAAATCTGCCCTTCTGAAGTCTAGGACCACAGCTGTTGAAGAAGGTCTGCAGTAATTCAGCCAGAACCAGCTTAAACTACGTGGTATTGTGATCACTGGACCCCAGCGATTCCATCAATGCTACCCCTTCCACCTCCTCGAAATTGGCAAGCACCAAATCAAGAATGACATCCTGTTTTGTGGGTTTCCTGACCCACTATACCAATAAGCAGTCCTGCATTGTGTCTAGCAATGCCTGACTTGCCTGACTTCTGGTGGTCTTTGCTGCTAGGGTTGCCTAGTCAGTGTCTAGTAGGTTCAGGTCACCTGCAACCACTTGGTCCCCATCTGCTGACCCTCTCCTAATTTCCTCTCCTAGCTCTCTACCACCTCCTACTTTTGTCATGGTGGTCTGTAGACCACTCCCATCTGTATCTTTTTCCAGCAGCTGTTCTCATCTGCACCCAGACTGACTAATTTCATTTTTATTTTTTATACTGGAAAGGCATGTGAGCAGTACTGCCCATTTTCACAAGTGTCCAGTTGGTTTGGGAATATACATTGGTAGGTGGTAATACAGAGTACATGTACATAATAACATTGACATTTTAAATTATATAAGAGCTAAGCCATCTAAAATAAAGTAATAGGAGGGTTATGGTAGGTAGGATGAGGAGAGTCAGAGACAGGAACAATTGAACTGTTCGAGGAGGCGGTGCTTGATGTTATGCTTGAAAGCTCCAAGTGAAGCACAGTGGGTGAGTGTGGAAGGGATTGAGTAAAAGAGTCTGGTCCCTCTGGGAGAGAGGGAATGAAGTTCGTGGGTGGTTTGGTATAATGGGACCGGGAAAGATTGGTGGAGAGAGGTTCTGGATCTGGTTGTATGGTTGTTGGCTGGCTTTTGGAAGCAGGAGGTGATGCTGAGGGGAAGCAGGCCATGGTGATCTTTGAAAAAGAAGGTAAGGATTTTGGAGTTTATTCCATCTTTGAGGGAGAGCCAGTTAGCAGCCTGGTAGAGGTGGCAGTGGTGGGTGCTTTTGGGAAGTCCAGTGATGAACCTGATAATGGAGTGATAGGTGGTGTTAAGCTTACTGAACATTTTATGGGATGGGGTGCAGGAGTAAATGACAGAACAGTAGTCAAGCAGTGGGAGGAAGAAACTGTTGGCTACAAGTGCGCAAGTTTCTGGTATCAGGAATTGCTTAATTCTAAAGAGCATACCCAGTCTTTGGTGGATTTTATTGATAAGGTGGGTGATGTGTTGTTTGTAAGAGAGCTGGCAGTCCGGATAGATGCTGAGGTATGTAAATTCACTGACTCTCTCAATGGGGTTGCCATCATTATCCCTGAGTAAAAAATTGAAATTGGAGGTTTTCCTGAGGCCAGAGGAAACCACGAACTTAGTCTTTTTTGCATTGAGAACAAAACCATGGGTGGAGAACCAGGAGTGTAGGTGGCTGAAATCATGCTGTAGTTTGTTAAGGAGGGAGGTGGGGCACCTCTCCTTCCAGTAGAGAGTGTTGTCTACATTAAGAACAAGTTCAGTGTGTGTACAGATGGTGATGGTGAGCCATTAACTTCTTTTTTGATAATACCATCCTCAGTAGCCTCTATTGCCTCCTTGATATAGAGGACTAAACCTCCCCTTAACTCTTACCCTTATCCCTCCTGTACAGGATATGACCTGGAATATCCAGATCCCAATCTCTATGCCCATTCACCCATGTCTCAAGTGTAGCCACCAAGTCCAACTCGACATCTGCTACCAATGTCTATGGCTCACTAATTTTGTTGCCCATGCCCCTACTGGTTAGGCAGACTGCCTTCTGTCCTTTTGTCTTTGTTCCCCACATGTTACCTGTGCCCCCCCTCCTGCCACTCCTACCTTTTGTTGGTTTTCCATGACCTCCTTCACCCCACTTCTAGATACAGTATGCTTCCTGCCTATGCCAACCTCAGCTCCGCTGTGCCTACTTCACATCACTGAGGGCATACTAGCTAGGCTCACTTTCTTCACCAAGATAGCCCTATGATTACTCTTCTGCAATAAAGTAGAAATTGTGAAACAATATCAACTAGATAGTAAGGCCTTGCACATGTCTGACAAATTGCACACACATAGGGCTTGATTCTCAAAAAAGGGCTTAGATCAGCACAAGCTGTGACAAAAAGGAAGCTTGCACCAAAGCCTGGTGCACCAGAGACCCTGCACCAGATTCTGATACAGGAGGGGTCCCCGTGCCTAAGTCCCCACTCTTGCCGCAACCTCTCCCAAGGGACAAACACAAGGTGCATGGGAGGAGTTTGCCACAGGCTCTGTGCAGCACAGACTAGCAGTCCCCCATCCCCCAATCACCTGATAAAACAAATCAAGACCTAACCCTGGTGGTCTAGTGATCCTCCTCCCTGATCCCTAATGTCACCAGTTATAATATTATTTCATACAACCCCCTTCCCTGGTGGTCTAGTGGCCCCCTATCCCAGAAGGTAGTGCCCATCATCCCACTCCACCCCATTCAGAAACAGAGCTGGCGACCAGCACAGCGCTTCTCTCATCTCCACGGCTGGCTGTGGACTGAATTGTCACTGAGCGTACTGTATGGTGTATGTGGGCATACACTATACAGTATGCTCAGTGACAATTCAGTCAGTGGCTGGCTGCAGAGGTGAGAGGAGGGTTGTGCCAGTTGCCAGCTCTGTTTTGGGATGGAGGAGCAGGGTGGTGGGTACTGCCTGCTGGGGCGGGGGATGGGGGGCCACTAGATCACCAGGGAAAGGGGTTGTATGAATAATATTATAATGTGCAACATTGGGAATTGGGATGGAGGCCACTAGACTACCAGGGATGGGGAAAGAATTGTTGAGTACCTAGAGGCCAGCAGGGCACAGGACCCAAGGCAACATGGATTCACAGCAGGAAGGTCATGTCAGATGAATCTAATAGATTTCTTTGACTGGGTGACCAAAGTAGTAGACCAGGGAGGGCTGTAGACATGGCCTACCTAGACTTTAGCAAGGCATTTGACACACTCCCACACAAAGATTAATAAACAAGTTAGTTAGCTAGCCTGGGTGGATCCCAAAGTGGTAGCCTGGGTAAAAAATTGGCTAGACAACAGGACCAGAGGGTAATAGTAAACTGAGTCCACGCTGAAGAAAGGGGGTTACTAGTGGGGTACCACAGGGTTCAGCACTGGGACCAGTCATTTTAGTGTCTTATAAGTGACATTGCAGAGGACTGAAGGAAAAGTATGCTTCTTTGTAGACGACACAAAGATCTGCAACAGGGTTGATACACAAGGGGGTGGAAAGGATGAGAAGGGACTTGACAAGGTTGGAGGAATGGTCAAAGTATGGCAGCTCAAATTCAATACAAAGAAGTGCAAAGTAATGCACCCTCGGAAACAAAAACCCAGGGGAAGAGTACACAATGGGGGGTGGTGAGATACAGTTGACAACAAAAATGGAAAGGGACCTGGGGATAGTCATATCAGATGACCTAAAGGTAGGCAAGCAACGTGAGAAGGCAGTAAGGAGGGTTGGGGAGATACTGGGATGGATAGGGAGAGGCATCACCAGTAGAAAATAGGAGATTGTTGTCCCTCTGTACAGACGGTTGGTGAGACCCCATCTGGAGTACTGCATGAAGTTCTGGAGACCCCATCCCTGCAAGGACATAGACAGGATGGAGGCAGTCCAGAAGAGGGCAACTAAAATGGTGCAGGGTCTGCACCAGAAGCCATACTAAGAGAGAGACTAAATGAGCTTAATATGTATACCCTCGAGGAAAGGAGGGAGAGGGGGGGACATGATAGAAACTTTCAAGTACCTCAAGGGAATCAGCAAAGTCCAAGAGGGTAGCATCTTTCTGAAACAGAGATATGCAAGAACAAGGGGGCACAATCTGAAGAAAGAGGGGAACAGCTCAGGGGCAACGTGAGGAAGTATTTTTCACAGAGAGGATCGTGGACGCATGGAATGGCCTTCCTGAGGAGGTTGTGGGGTCAAAAACAGTGGGGGAATTCAAGAATGCATGAGACAGACATGAGGCAATTCTGGTGGTGAGTAGGTAGAAGTAGGCTGTTGGTTAACTAGGATCTGCAACTTATCAAAGGTAGGGAAATGGACAAACTGGGTGGGCTAAGCAGTCCTTATCTGCCATCAAAGTCTATGTTTCTATGGCGGTTGTATTATATATTATTATAATGAGCGACACTGGGGATCAGGAGGAGGGCCACTAGACAACCAGGGAAGGGATTGTATGAAATATTATGAGGGGCAACATTGGGGATTGGGGAGGGGAGAACCACTAGACTATCAGGGATGGAGGTTGTATTATATATTATTATAACGGGCATCATCGGGGATTGGAGAGGGGTGGCCACTAAGCAACCAGGGAAGGGATTGTGTGAAATATTATGAGGGGCGACATTGGGGATCAGGAAGGAAGGGGCCACTAGACCACCAGGGAAGGGGTTTTATGAAATAATATTATAACGGGCGACTTCAGGGATTGGGGATGGGGGGCCACTAGACTACCAGGGATGGGGGTTTGTATTATAAATATAATAGGCAACATTGGGGATCAGGGAGGGGGGCCATTAGACTACCAGGGATGGGTGTTGTATTATATATTATCATTATGACGGGCAGCATTGGGGATCAGGAAGGGGGCCATTAGACTACCAGAGAAGGGGGTTGTATTATTTATTATTATAATTGGTGACATTGGGGATTGGGGCCACTAGACCACCAGGGCTATTTATTTTATGATAACGGGGACTCGAAGCTTGGGAGAGGGGAGCATGGTACATTGCCGCAAGGTGCCACACTCTCCCAGAGGAATATGTCTAAGTTCCCTTGGTCTAAGGGTACTTACAAATTCTCCCTCTGAGAGTTTTTGAATCCCACTTTCGGGGATACGGCAAGCTGCATCTGCCACAAGCCCCCTAGTGCCACGCTGCAGCCCATTTTGTGGCACAAAGCTGGTGCATGTCCCCTTTGATGCACACAGCCTGCATTTGACATAGGCTGCTTTTGTAAATAATTCAGGGCTCATTTTCTGACTCAAGGTGCCACTTGCGCCATTTGTGTTTGATGCAGGCACCTTGCATCAATCTATGGACTTTGAGAATCAAGCCCATAAAGTTCACTGTAAATATACCTATCAATCCACTGGTAGGGGAAATACACTAACTGCAGGTGAAGGCTAAAGATCCCTTGGCAATCACAGAAGAAGAATAGGGGGATTTTATTGAAAATAAAAATGATCATACAAACAGTGCAGATATGCAGTGCAAACCACAAAATCAATCTTAAACTAATACATTGAAAAGCAGAAAAAATAGTACAGAAAGAAAAACATAAAAATACTCAATATTTAGAGCATCATCTACAAACAGGACTGTAGGCTGATGGAAAATAAAGCTTGGATACCAACATTCATGGTAATGTGTTTGTCCCATTCATAATCCAATCCCAATTCATAATCCAAGAGCAGCCTGCCCATGTAGTTGACTCAAACAATGGCTTACTACAGAACATATCCTCAATAATTCTTTAGCTATATTACTAATTACTTCAGAAAAAGTCAATTGTTTCTTCAGTAAAGAACATGCACACCGTGCTTGCTGGAGATAAATATAACTTGTAATGTACTTTTATGATCATTGTTCCATACTGATGAGAAGACCCAGTAGCTCGTTTTCAGAAGTCAAATTTAAAAACATGGATTCTTTCCATGCTCTTGCCAACTCCTGCCAAAATCCTTGCGCAAAAGGACAGATGAACAAAAAATGCTCCTGTGTTTCCAGACATTTGTGGGCATGAGGGTCTGGGGCATGTGTGTTCCTCTACCTTCTTGTTCTTGAAGGAGCCTTTCACACCCAGCTTCCCGTGTGAACAGAGACAAGTTACATCCCACATAAAGGAGGTATCCTTCCGTCCTGAAGCTGCTGTAAGGGAGTTTTCCTGGTGTCACGGCCAACATTCCCCAATCAATAAAACAGGCCCATGAAATCCACCCACAGGACTTACCCATAAACAAACTGTCACAGCTCAGTGTGCCTTTCCTAGTTACAAATACAATACAAATAGATCAATGAAAACATCTAGAATTAATATTTTGATCTATTACACTACCTACACCTTTGTTAAAGATTTGCTTAATATCAATGAGTCTCAGCCCTGCCATTACCAATGAGTTCAAGCACTGATACAAGAACACTATATAAAGGGATGAGATTCAGGGGACAGAAGAGGAAAGTCAGGGAACACAAAGATAAAAGTTATTTTTATGCACCTATTGCCAAAGTTGGCAATGATGCTGTCCATAACAATGTAAGCAGGTTAGGGAGCACTGTTCACCTTGTATTGTATTTCTTTTATTCTGTTTAAAATGTAAGGATAAGACATGACGGGTGTGTGCTTATAAAAAGCATAATGCATACCTCAGGTGGTGGTTTGGCACAAGGCATAACCGACTGCCACATCCACCCAAGAGCTGCATTATTCCCTTATGACTGCACACCCTGGAGTGTGTTATTCCACTTTATACATGGGGGTGTTTGTTGCTTAATAAGTCATTTAGGTGAGGTGTGTGGTTGTCAGAAAATAATTAATGGTCATGTGACGTATTTCAACCAATGAGGTTACAAGCTTTCATGGCCCATTTTATTACAGTAACAAAAGTACTGGATCCTCATTGAACACTACTGGCATCAGGCTAGCCTTGTAATCCCACATTAGGAGCAGTGGGCTGGTACAGACCTGAAACAACCATCCTGTAGTGAGAAAGGCCTAAGACTAGCTGGAGCCAAGTATGGACAAACTGAACACAAGGCTCCTCAAGAAGAACCCTGAACCTGCTGGAACTAAAGATGATAAACTAAAATACTCAATTCCTAGTGAAGAACTGAACCAACTAGAACTAAGTACCCAGAACTGAGCCACCAAGTTCCTTGCAAGGGAAGGCCTGATACTGACTTGTGCTGGGCATGTTACAGTGCTGAGACACCCGTATCCAGGTGAGGCAAGGCCGAAAAACCGATTGGCACTGGCATATGACAGAGTTGAGGCACCTGTCTCCTTGCCAGAGAAGGCCTGAGACTGGCTGGGGTTCAGCGTGTCACAGAGCTGAGGATCCTGAAAAAGGAATATGCTGTCTCAGTATTCCTACTCAGTTATCAAAATTCAAATAAATCCTGGCTCTTGGCAAGGAAAGAGACCAGCTGACGCTGGGTGTGTGACAGAGCTGAAACACCTGACTACTGGTGAAGGAAGCCCAGAGACTGGGCTGGTGTTGGTCGGATGACAGAGCTAAGGCACCTGTCTCCTTATGAGAGAAGGCCAGAGACTGGCTGGACTGGGTGTGTGACATAGCTGAGGATCTTGGCTTGTGGCAAGGGAAGCCCTGAGACCGACTGGGGCCAAATTTGTGACAGAGTGGAGGCACCCTGGCACTTGGTGTGGGAAGGCCTGAGACTGGCTGGGGCTGGACATGTCACAGAGCTGAAGACACTGGCTCCCGGCAATGGAAGGTTTGCTACTGGCTGGCACTGGGTGTATCACAGAGCTGAGGATCCTGACTGTTGGCAAGGCAAGGTCTAGACTGGGCATGTCACAGATCTGAGGCCCTGGTCTCCTGGGGAGGGAAGGCCTGAGACCACCTGACACTTGGTATGGGACAGGCTGATGCACCCAGCTCCATGCTAGGGAAGGAATGGCAAGCTGCATTCATGCACTCCCTGTCAGCCAATCACAGAGGAGCTGTGAAGGCCACTGCTCACGCCTCCTTCCTGACAAGAGAAAGGGTGTAGCCGAGGAACCCTGACCATCGAGGTGGGGACAGGGGGAACCTGGGAGGGGGCGAAAAAGGTATAAAAGACTAATGCTGACATCTGTGAAATAATTGCCTGAAATGTGCATAAAATGATCTAATTCTATGATTAAATGTTATTTTTAGCTGCAGTTATGAGTGAGTCAAACTATTTTAATACATTATTCTTCCCACCACTTTTACCTCTTCCAAATAAAGTCTACTCCCAGTCCAGTGATCCTTTGTTCTGCACCTATTATTGCACTGTAGTTATATTTTGCTGTGTTTATTGTTTTATGACAGAATGACATGGCAGTGTCTTAAAGTGATTTACCAACTTCATGTTAATTTGCTATCACTCACCTACTCTGATAGCTGATGCCGCGATAGTAATTTCTGGTCATTTTATAATCCCTTTGATTGTCCCTCCTATCATCAGACATCTATAGGCATTGCAGGGCACTAGGGATTGCCTATAAAGGGAGATGATGCAGGTAGGGGGTCTTGGTGGAGAATATGGCTGGGGGAGGCGGATTGCAGTGGTTGGCTCTAGGAGGTGTCCTGGGGCAAATGGGTCCAGGAAAGGGTTCTCCTGTCTGGTGCCCATATCCAAGGGCTCTGCAATAGGTGGGCACGTGTCCAATGGACCAGCCTCACTCAACCTATCCCTCTCGGCAGTGTTGTGTGATGCCATGTCGATTAGGAACAAGACAGTGATTATAGCTGATCTTGTTTTGACAGTCAATCCTGAGATGTATCATCGAGACCTGGCTGAAGATAGCGCTACGCCCAATATTGGATCTGCGATTCCAGCTGGGTTCTCGGTGATCCACTGCCAAAGGCAGGATCGGAGGGGAGGGTGTGGCGATTGTTTAAATTGAGTTTGCACCTCATGGCCCTCCCAGTGGGAACAACCAGATCCTTTGAATGTGTCGCTGTTCAAGGGTTTGTAGGTGCAGACTGCAGGATCCTTCTCATTTATTGTCCTTCTGAAAGGAGAGGGAATTCCTGCAGGAAGTTGTGGACTTCATTGTTGAACTGGTGCTGGAGTTGACCAGACGGATTATTCTGGCGACTTCAATGCTTGGATCAATGATGAACTCTCGCCATGTGGACAAAACTTCTCCAACTGATGAATTCGCTGGCTGATACAGGTAGTTGCCTCTGCAACCATATACAAGATCATTCATTGACCTGATCTTCTCACTGGGAGTGGAGGTCACTGACCTTATGGTGGAGCTGGTTGTTTGTTGGACCATCATACCATGAGGTTCTCATTCAAAGCCCCCCTAAAAGACCTTCCCTATGGAGATGGTCCAGTACGCCCTTTAAAGGGTTTGACCCTGGAAGGTCTTATGGTGGTGCTGGACCTATCAGGTGAAATGAGTTCTTGTGATGAGCGAGGAATTGGTGTCAACCTATAATAATAGGGAGGTCGCTGAGGCCCTCAACTCAATATACTGGTCCGTGTTTGACCCCTCACTTCACACCAGGGTTCCTCTTGGTTAACGGAGTCTCAGGGAGTTGACGATGAGGGGTCGAAATTTGGAGTGGTATTGACGAAGGTCCCAGTCTGATGGGGACAAGCTTATTTTTATGTTTCATTATAAAGTCCATCAATCAGCAATCTCCTGTAAGAAGGCAGAGTTCCTGTCCAGGGAGATTGCTGCAGCAATAAACAGACTAGCTCAACTCTTTCGGACTATCGATAGGCTGTGTAATCCGACCTGTCTTCAGTCCATGAGAGCCTTTTCACAATTAAAGTGTGATGAGTTTGCTCTGTTTTTTGCTGATAAGATTGCCACAATCAGATCTGGGATCCAGTTGACGCCCTCTATGAGGGCTTGCAGTGGTGAGCCAGAGGTCGTGAGGCAATCCGATTGTTTGGTCTGACTTCAATCAGTTGTTAAATGAGGATGTTGTGAAGGTCATCCGGGAGTTGAGGCCCACCTACTGTAGTTTGGATCTGGGCCCAACACGCCTTCTTATGGGGTGTGTTGATTCCATCAGCCCGGTCCTGGCTGGGATAGTCCAGTGTTCTTTGGAGGGGGGGGGTCTTTCCTGAGCCTCTGAAGGAGGCAGTGGTGAGACCCCTCTTAAAGAAACCATCTCTAGATCCAGACTGTCTAGCCAACTACAGACCTATCTCTAACCTTCCCTTTGTGGGAAAGGCTATTGAGAAGGTGGCGGCTCTTCAGCTGGAGGGCCATTTGTCAACTCACTACATCTTTGACCCTCTCTGGTTGGGTTTCAGCAAAAGGCACAGTACTGAGACTGCCCTAGTTCAGGTGCTCAGTGATCTCCTGGTGGCAAGGGATCGAGGAAATTGTACCATCTTAATATTCCTTGATCTCTTGGCTGCATTTGACACCGTGGACCATGGTGTGCTGCTTGAATGCCTGTGGGTTTGTTGTGGCCTGACTGGTGCAGTCCTCAACTGGTTCCATTCATTCCTCACAGGCAGGATGCAGAAGGTAGTATTAGGAACTTTTCCTCTGCACCACTGTCCCTGTCATGTGGGTCCCGCAGGGTTCCATGTAGTGCCCATTTCTTTTTTTTGTAGGTTCTGTTTATGCCCCTTCTCACTGGCCCCATAGAACTCTCTCCAGCTGGGGCACAGAGACCATCACTTCTTCCCACTCAGCCTGAGATCCCCACCGCCTGAACCTCCATCCCGAGATACTCCTCATGCCTCACCTGACTAGGCCAACCCCCCCTGGCTCTGAGACCCCCAAGGTGGAGCTCCCAACTCCTCCAGTGCTCTAGCTACAATCTAGTGGGTCACTGGAGTAAGGTGAAGAGCAAGAGGTCGGACAGGGTGGATCTGGTGGTGAGTGTAGGGTGCCATCCGCGGGCCCTGCCTTTGCCTTCCCGGGTGCCAGGGCCATTTTCCTGGTTTTCCAATGCCCCAGAGAAGGGCATGCAATGGAGCCAACACGTCGGGTCGTGCACTCCCACATGACCTACATAGGCCTCCACCTCCTCCAAACCCCACCAAGTGGCCTGACTACGAGAGCACGCAGTCACCAGTAGGTGCCATTGTAGCACCGGAACCACCGAACCCTTCCTGGGAGAGGATAGCTTGCCGATGGCAGCTCAATCCTGCTCCCCCCTCCCCATGACCCCAATGGCCTGAGATTGTTCCCGAACTCGGGTTGCCGGAGAGGCACGAGGTGTGGCATCTGGCACCTCAACCTCAGTGCCACTGGGCCAGCCTTAGCACCCATGTTCTTTACGGTGTATCTACTACCACTAGGAGACATTATAAGGCAGTATGCGTTGAGTTTTCACTGCTATGCAGATGATATTCAGTTATACTTGACTATTGTGCCCGAACAGCAGGATGCTGTCTCAATGTTCAATCAGTGACTTGCTGAGATCCAAGACTGGATGAGTGTCAACTGGTTGAGGTTGAATCCAGACAAAATGGAGGTACTAGTGGTGGAATCTGGTCATCCAGGGGTTGGTGTGCAATCTGGTAGAGTCTCCGAGCTTAGGCTCAGGGATTCCTAATTGCCTATCTTCGGAAAAGGTGAGGAATCTTGGCGTGGTGCTGGACTATGGCTTGACACTTAAAGCTCAGATGTCGGCCTTAGTACAGAGTGTGTTTTATCATCTTTGCAACATTGCTAGGATTAAACACCTGATTACTCCGGTGATCTGCCATCACTGGTCCATGCCTTTGTGAAGTCCCGACTTGTCTACTGCAATGCCCTTTACCTGAAGCTAACGGGTTGAGCTCCACCGCCTGCAGCTAGTGCAGAATGTGGCAGCCAGGTTGTTGGCTGGCCTTTTGAGGTCTTGTCACATTACACCTGTGCTCTGCTCTCTGCACTGGCTGCCTGTTAGGTGGTGGATCATCTTCAAGGTCGGTTTGCTGACCTATAAGGCCCCTGCATGCACTGGGCCCAGATACCTGCAAGACCTTCTACAGCCTTACTGCCCACTCCATCCCTTCTGGTCAGCTGAGTTGGGCCTCTTGGTGATTCCTATATCAGAGAGGCCCCATCAGTAAAAGCCTTCAAACGGGGAACTGAAGACGTTTCTGTTCAGGGAAGCTTTTCCCTCATATTAATTAACCTGAATTGTTGTTATTTCTTGATACTGACTGTATTTTAAATTTGTTTTATGAACTTGTTCATGTGTACATCACCTTGAATCGAAACTGAAAAAGTGCACTTTGTAAGTAAATAAACTAGACTAAACTAATTTTATTGTCGATCAGTATTTTAGTGGAAGGAATCGTAGTTTGGCCCTGATGACATGGTCAGCCAATCCCTTCCATTTCCCGATAGCTCTGTCACGCCCTTGCGCTCAGGCACGTAATGATGTGTGATCACTGAGAGTGGGGGGGGTGCACCCCATTGAAGTCAATGGGGCTCATTTCAATGACATTTTTTATACATAATAATTGGCCAGTTAGAGATTAATGAAGGCCACTGCTTGACTAATAAGGGCCTTGTTGGTCGAGCAGTGACCTTCATTAATATCCAGCTGGCCAATGTTATATATAAAAATGCCACTGAAATGGAGCCTCATTGACTTCAATGGGGCATGCCTCTGCACTCTCCCTGGTCACATGTCATTATATGTCTGAGCACGGGGGGCATGACAAGACTGTCGGGAAGTGGAAGGGATCAGCTAGCCACCTTGTTGGGAACAAACTATGATCTCTTCCACTAAAATACTGACTGACAATAAAATAAAACTACCAGAAATTACTATCACCAGCATCAGCTATCAAAATAGGTGAGTTGTAGCAAAATCCTTGAAAATTACTTTAAAGAGAACTGAAAACCTGTTATTTGCATGTTTTAATGTAATTTATTGGACCACAAGGTCCCCTTTGAACAAAAGTACCTTTGAGGAAAAAGGCCCAGACCAATAAGGAAAGAGAGATGCTGCCAAATAAGGATCATATGGTGGGGAGCATCAAGATGAGCATGCCTAGTTTAAGAACCAACGGATGGGGGCATGGCATGTGTCTCCTTCTGCCTCATCGAACCATGGGCTTAGTCCTTCAATTCAATGAACCATTGGGCTCCTTATAGTGGAATGTTTATGCAGCACAAGAGGATGATTGGTAAGGGTTGGTAGGCTTGGAATGACGTTGGGAAGAAAATGATTGGTAAAGGAATGATAGGAGGTGCTGAGGTAGTCTGGGAGATAGGTAGTATTTATAATACTTGTGCATCATAGATTGCAACTTTGGGGTACACTGTTTCTGTCCCAACTACACAGAGTGCCACCTTTTGGGGTGTCATGAAGACATAGAAACCCTCTTGAGGAAGGTGCCATCTCAGAGATGCCACAAGGACAGGGTCCCCTTAGCCCAAAGGTACCTTAGGAAAGAAGGCCAGAAAGAGTAATGCATGGTCGGATGCAGCACTTTTGCATAAGGAGAGAAGAGACTCAGCCTGGGGAAAGGAGAGTGCCATTATCGTAGAATGTGGGTCGCCATCTAGCGCCAACTCTCAGCAAGATAATATAAATATCATGTCCTTCAGCATGGAGGGAAGGAAATAAACCCTATGGAGAATACCTCTGGGGATCCAAGGCCTAGGCTGACATCACTCCAGGCTAAGGATATTAAGTCCAGAAGGGACCTTAGGTATGCTAGTAACAGGACAACTTTGTAAACAGGGCTTCTAACTTTAACAATTATTTCTTGTATAAAATAAAGGTATTTTACTACTACTCTAATACTTCAATTAAAAGGTAAAGAGTATCTCTAGTCCTAAGACTTCCACCTTCCTGAAGGTGCTGCAGAGCTGGTGGTACAACCAAATGAATCCCTATGTGGAACGATTCCACCCCACTGGGGAAGTGCTGAAAGCTGAAACTGTTGACAAGGGAAAGATGGGATTACTGAAGGACCCTAAGGAGAAGGAAGACATACTAACACCTGCTTTGGGTTTGGTTGCCCATATTCTCTCTCCCCTGAGACGAGGCTAATTTTAAATATTGGAGCCAAACCCTTGAGGGCAAGGCCCAAGGGACAGCACTGAAGTCAAGACTTTGAGAGGCAAGGCCAAGTCAAGCCTTCGAATGTTAAGGCCAGAGACAGATATACCTTGAGGTTCAGCAGTTGAATAAGGTATGATGCTAACAACAGAAGAATGCAAGGAAGGGCAAAGCCTGGGTAAGTAGTATGATGAGGAGGGTGAAGCCCAGGTAGGTAAAATGATTAAGAGGGCATATGTCTGGGTAGCTGGTATGAAATATGATAAGTAGGGCAAATGTCTGGGTAGATACTGTGATAAGGTAGACATAGCAGGGTATGGGTTGCATTAAATGAGTGTTGTGCCCTAAGCAGAGGACCTGAACAACTGCATTGGCAGACTATGGATATAGAAAAGGGACTAAAAAAGCAACCTAAAGGCCCAATCCAGGTGGAAGAGTCAAACGTAAAAGGCCGAGCATGGCCACACAGCTAAGTTACAGGCCAAAAAGAGCAACTGATGTAACTGATGCAGCACTGCATCCCAGAGCAAGACCAGGAAGGCTGGGAGGCTGGGGGAGCACAGGACAGGGAAGCAGGCAAGAGCAGGGGAGCCAGACAGGAGAGCAGTAGGTCCACAGAGGTGAACATAGAAACCTAGACAATGTTTGCAGAAACAACAATCAGTCCATCTACAGTAGTTTGTGCTGCTTTACCCTTTCCTGCTCCATTACCTATTGTATAGACAGGGGTTTACACCCTTGTCTCCCCACCCCCCACCCCCATGGCTCCCTGCCTTACTGCTCCCCCTTGAGTAATTATTAGACCCCATACTCTGTACCAGCTGTGCTTGAACCCATTCATCGCTTTTGTGCCCACTATCACAGCCAGTAGACTGTCCAACAGCCAAATCTCTCTCTCTGTAAAGCAAAACTTTCTCCCATCCCTCCTAAATCTCCCCCTGCCAGCTTCCACTCATGTCCCTTTGTTTTTGATCCACGGTTCCTGCTAAATAGTTTATTTATTAAGTTTTTATTGACCAGGTAAGCACACTAGACAAGTGCTTGCATATTTTTAGGTGCAGCACAGGAGATTATGCAGTACAGAAAGTGAGGCAAGCAATGAACCAGGAAATAAACATCTAACAATCGAATAAAAGCACCAAAGTACAACAACACAGCAAGCAACAATGTCCTGCTAATGTTCACAAATGAGTTTCAGAAAGAAGGTGCATGACTGCAGAGCATATAGTTACACAGAAACATATAATTTGTTGGCAGATAAGGATCATTTGGCCCATCCAGACTGCCCATTTTGTCCCTGCCTATACTATCACGCAAGACCCTACCTGATCTCATGGCTAACCCCGGCTTTCTACTAAGATTCCTTTGTACCTGTCCCATGCATGCTTGAAGCCCACTATAGTTTTTGCCCCACCACCTCCATTGGAAGACAGTTCCAGGTGTCCACGACTCTTTCAGTGAAGAAATACTTTCTCAAATCCTCCTAAATTCCTCCCTTCCAGCTTCATTGCATCCCCTTGTTCTCGTGCACCTCTTCTTTTCTGAAAAATATTCCCTTGCCATACCATATTCACCCATGAGGTACTTATAGGTCTTTATCATTTCCCCCCTCTTCTCTTCCAGGGTGTACATGTTGAGATCCTTCAGCCTCTCCTCATAGGGCTTTTGATGCAGCCCCTGCACCATTTTAGTTGCCCTCCTCTGGAAAGCCTTTACCCCGTCTACAGTATGTCCTTCCTGAGATGTGGTTTCCAGAACTGGACACAGTACTCCAGGTGGGGTCTCACCAACAATCGATACAGTGGTAACACCACCTCTCTCTTGCTGGTAATTCCCTCCCTATGTACCCTAGCATCCCACTGGCCCTGCCAACTGCCTTGTCGCACTGCCCCACCATCTTGAGGTCATCAGATATGATAACACCAAGGTCCCTTTCCTGTTTAGCAGCGTTAATACTTCTTCCCTCACTCTATACACTGCCCCTAGGTTTCTGTACTCTAGGTGGATTATTTTGCACTTTTTTGCACTGAAACCCAACTGCCATACCATGGATCACTCTTAGTTTTTTCTTAGGTCTCTACTCATTCTCTCTACCCCCTCCAGAGTATCCACACTATTGCAGATTTTGGAGTCATCTGCAAAGAGGCATACCTTCCCTTCCTGATCTTCTCCAATGTCACATATGAAGACTGTAGCCCCTCCTTCCCAAAATGTCTTGGGGGCCAGATGTACCGGGGAAGGAGGTCCCCAACTCTAGAATCTCAACAAGCATTTCTCAGGAGATGGCAGCATGTAAAATAGGTTATATTACCTTGAGACTTCTTCTAGCTCACCATCTCAGTGCCCCAAAGTAATGTAACTTCTCCCTAGCAGACCCAGACCAGCAAACAGACTGAGCAGTTTATCTTCAGGCTTCTCAGCTTCTCCACCCACCGATCCGGAGCAGGAGGGTGCAGGCTAAAACCAGAAAGCTTCAAGACCCAGGAAACCATGGAACTCTAAAACTAAAGGACTTGTTATTTCATTTAAATCCTTCATTTAAATTTATCACTCTGGACTACGGTTTCTCCCACAAGCAAGTCAGATTTATTCTCCTGAGCCCTTAAAGATTGCAAGAGCTCAGGTTCCCAATTTCTTAAAGACTTTTAAAATGACATAGCTCCATGGGGCTAACTTTTTACCCAATTGGAATACTGAGAGAGGGATATTTGTGAGCATTCTTAGGCTTAGATTTTCTGTTACACAGAATCAGCAGCAAACCTTTTTACTCAGGAAAGGAGACTGTTATTTCCTTTGCCAGAAGTGTGAAGCTCCCAATTGACCACCGGCACAGGTAAGTACCTGAATTTGTCACTACCTCTTTTATTACAGAGCTTCTCATAGAACAATGGGACTTTAACCCAAATGTTCACCTCCTCTACAGGGCTTCTACTAGAAACTGAGAACTTTAACCCAACATGCTCACTTCCTCTGACTAAGCACCTTGACCAGGGGAGCAATGTGCTCCTCTGATGCCACTGAGCTATTTTATAATCGGGGTGTAAATTCCACAGCCTGCTAAGTCCATGGCTGCTGATTGCAAACACTGCTCATGTTGCTTCAGTCAAGCCCTTGTCCTGGACCGGCCTAGTCCCTGACGCTTCTCTCTCTCTCTAAACTGGCTTCCAAAGCTCTCCCTAAAGCTGAGCTTCCCACAGCAGTCACAGTGGCTCCATTACTTACTGTTTCTCTTGCTGAGATGAGCCATGGCCTATATTGGCCTAAGGGGCTACCCTGGGACTCTAACCCAACTGTAGGTACAGGACCTGCCCCTCCAAGCAGGGCCCCACCAAAACCAGGCCGCTACCCACTCCCTTCTACAAGCCCATGAGCCACCCTGCAATGCAGGGGAAAGGAACTGGGGGGCTACCACCACCCCAATCCCCTGCAGAGACCCTGCCACAACCTCTACAGCCCCGACTGTCTCAATCCTCTTCTGCTACTGGGCCCAATGCCTCCGGGATCCTTCTCTACCTGCCCTCCAAACACTCCCTAGATGCTCTACCACCCAGTCCCAAGGGGACCCAGGACCCAAACAACCACAAACGGCCTTGCTGTTCACCTCCCATGGATGCCCCAACCTAGGGGGGTGTACCGTTACAATCTTGAAAACTTTACAGCGATGGCCACCACAGCGACAGATCTCGCCAGGTCACCGTGGTGGCTCGCTGCACAGTGCCGCTCACTCTCCAGGTGTTCTGCCCCCATCCCCAATACAACTCAGACTTGGAGTTGAATATTTAGAGATGGGGGGTGCGGGGGGCACAGCCCCCACAGAAAAATACTTTTTCCCAATGGGAGCAATGCCGACAGTCAGCATTGTTCCTGTTGCTGTTTGGGATGTCGAGGACATCCCCTAATGATGTAACTTGGTGGAACCAACCTAGGACCTAGTGCTCTGCCACCAAACTGCCAACCTGTCTAAGGTGGGGACACCCCTCCAGACTGCCATGCTGCAGAACCCGCTGATCTCACTCCCCAACTCTCTCCAAACTCCCTCTATATATAGTTCCCTAATCTGCTGCCCCCATGTGGTGGTGAACAGAAAATACACTCCCCAGTGCACCAGAATTCTCTAAATACTGGGGGAGACCCTAAAGGTGAGCAATAAGCCCTCCCTTGAGGGGGATCTGACAAGACATGGAAGAGGAATGATCCCACTTCTGAGCCCTGAGGTACCCCCCAGTCACTCTCCCCTCATTAGAGTGAGTGCCATTTGCCACCACCCTCATTGGAGATCAAGAAAATTGCTGGGTACATCCACAAGGGAGACCCACAAAAGAGTGGCAAGGGACACCACAGGGGAAAGAAACAGCTTCTGATAGGGGACTCAATTGTTAGGGGTGTAGACCTGGGGAAGGGAGAGGAGAGGGAAGTAAGGTGCCTGCCTGGTGCCATGGCTTGGAGGGACAGGAAGCGAATCCTCAGGATTGCAGAAGCAGCATCACAGGAGAGGAAACTAGATATCATTGTCCACCTCGGGACAAATGACCTAGCTAGGCATGAGATCAGTGCAGTGCAGGATGATTTATGGAAGTTGAGAGAAACCTCAGACAAATGCCATACAGCTAACCTTCTCAGAAAGTACTGCCAAGTCTATGTGCAAAGTAAAAACTAAATACTACACAACCTATACTCTGGCCCCACACCACTCCCTGAGCCACTGGTTTATCTCCTAATCTTCCTCTTGTGTTCCCCACTAGCCCTTGGCACTGGCAGGATCTTTATGCTTGCCCACTTTACCTGTACCCCCTCACCTGTATTTCTTTTTGCCAGGGCTAGCTTAACTCTGTTGGCCTCCCAATACAACTGGAGAGAATGCGTACCACCCTGCCTGTTGAGGTAGTACATGGTTGTGGTGTTGTCCATCTGGACCTGTAAGACCTGACTCCATACAGATGAAGCAAACACCATCGGAGCAAAGCTCACTGCACAGAGCTCAGACAGGCTGATGTGATACTGGGACTCCTTGGAGGTCCAGAGCCCATGGGCTCTGATCCCCCAAGTGTGTGCCCCATCCTACCAGAGATGCATTGGTCATCAGACTGACTGTCAGCTCCGGATGGATGAACTGGACTCCTTCCTGCAGGTGTTCCAGGACAGGATGGCATCCCACATCATCTGTGTCACTGTGATTGGCTGGTCCAGGTGACCTAGGCACTGCGACAACTGGTGGGCCAACTGCCATTGCAAGGGCAGATCCATCAACAGGCCCACTGGACCAGGCTGCTGCAGGATGCCATGTACCCCAGCAGTCACAGGAAGTCCCAAGCAGGGTGTGAGTGACCAACTTGAAATGATTGGGCAAAGAAGGTAAGGTCCACTGCCTGGTCCACTGGGAATCAGGCCTTCACCAGAAGGGAGTCAGGCTCTGCAATGATGAAGTGAATGGCATGCGAGGGTTGAAATTACAACTTGGCCTGATTGACAAGAAGACCCAAGGCCCAGCAAGTCTGGAAGCCAAGGTCAGATCCCTGGCCCACTCCACTTCCTCCCAGGATGAACCAGCAATCAGCCAGTCATCCAGGCAGGGGTACAGTCGGACCCCTCAGTGTCACAGAAATGCTGTCTCCACTGCAATCCACTTGGTGAAGACCCTGTGGGCTGAGGAGAGTCCAAATGGCATGACTCGGAACTTATAGAGCACCCCATCTGCATGGAACCGAAGGTGCTACCGCTGGGATGGATGGAATGGGATGTAGAAGATGTCCTGGAGGTCCAGGGGGCAGAACCTCATGCCCTGCTCCGGGGATGAAATCATTTGGTTCACAGTGACCATCTGGAACTTGCACCTCTTCAGGAAGTGATTGAGATTGTTAAGATTTAGTATGGGGCACCAGCTCCTCATCCGTTTGCAGACCAGGAGGTACCTGGCACAAAGCCCTGGCAAGCCATGGTGTCTGGGACACAGGACACAGTTCCCTTCTGGAGGAGCAAGCGATGTCCTCCCTGAGGGAAGACAGCATGTTCTGAGACACCACAGACTCACATAGGGCATGGGCTTGGTAGGGTGGGAGAACCACAAAGTCAACAGGTAGACCCCTGCTCACCACATCTAGCATCCATTTGACCATAGTAATGATGGACCAGGTGTGCCAGAAATAGCAAAGTCAACTCCATGGGAAACTGAGGTAGGGCTTTGAATCTGGGTAGGAGAGGTGACACCCTCCAACCCATCACTGGCCACTCTTGGCGGAGGCTCCGGCACCAGCTGCTGGAGGAGCACCACCACCCTGATCTCTGGGTTTCTTGCAGCTAAGATGGTGGGATTGGACATAACACAAACCTGGGATTGCCCTGACTAGGGCTGCTGTGACTTGACTGCTGGGGCAGAGGGCTGAAACTGAAAGGGCTTCTTCGCTTCTGGACTAAGATCCTTCTGACAGGGCATAATGGAGTCCAGGTTGGCACTGCAGTACTCAATCCTGGTGAGGTGACCATCCACCCTTGGCCAAACAGGTCGGTACCCAAGAAGGGAACATCCGCCAGCTTATTATGCTGGGTATCTGCCATAAAGGTGGAAATCCTCAACCAAGCCCTATGCCTCATGGTGACCACCACAACCACTTACTGAGAGCAGGAGTTGCCAATGCCCAAGTCCATCTGAAGCTGGTGCCTTTAAACAGAATGTCTTTGGTTTTGGACCATCTTGACTGCTGACTGTAAGTCCACAGAGAGGTGGGGGTGGACACTGTCCAGAGCCCCATGAAGGCATGACCAAAGTTGACCATCATGGTGGTGGAGCTCGCCTGCCAGAGACCTAGGGAGGAAGCAGCATAAACCTTTTTTGCTGCATGGTCCCGCTCTTGACTTCTTATTGGGAGGATTGTCAGCATCCCCAACATTGCCGATCTGGCAGAAAGAGAGTCCGCCACAAGCCCTTTGGCTGAGGGGTGGTCCAAGAACCTGGGAAGGGGCCCCGTGAGAACCATGTACTTGTGCATCATATGAGTGGAGGGCACCAAGCATGAAGCTGGATGCTGCCAAAGCTCCAGGGCGAGAACCAGAATGGCTTTTACTATTGGGAAGGCAACCTCCGGAAGTCATCCTTCTCAAGGATCTCCGTGAAGTGGTATTTGGCCCACGTCTGGACTGGCTTAAATGGAATCCCCATGGACTTGGAGATGAGGTGGAGCAAGGCCCCAAAGGAGACCGGCCCATGCTTGGTGGTCAGCTCTTCGGTCAACTCACGATCAAAGCCCCAAGTCCGAGCAGAATGCATGGAGGACCCCCTCAGAGTTCGAGGACTCCTTGAACACTACCTAGACCCTTGCTCCCCATGGACCACTCTGGACTCATCCAAGTGGGTGATCTGGACAGAGAGCCATCTGCTTAGGTGTGGATTCCACCAAGATAGGCGGCGAGGTCAGTGTAGACTTGGCCAGTTGGGGCGGGACCAGATCCGGACATGTTGACGGAGACATGGGGAGTACCAGGGTTTGAGGCATGGATCGACCATAGCTGAGGATCCATTGTTGCTACATTAGCTCCTCATAGCATTGCCATACCTTGTGGTGGAGTCTCTTGTCATCCGAAGGCAAGGAGTATGAGGAGCCTCAACAGCGCTTCCTAGTCGATGGTTGAGAGTGGGAACGGCGAGATTCCAGAGACCTTGATTTCCAGTGGTAGCTGGTCCTCAATCTGGACCGACAATGAGCATATCGCTGCCGAGGAGAGGCGGGGAAGGGGCCACATACTCAACATGGACCAGTTCCCACTGTGGAATCACAGAGAGCCTAAAGGACTGGAGTCTGAGAGAGCAAGTCATCCTTGACCTCTTCTGACAACGGGTTTTAACGGGTCGGAAAATCTTGACCAGCTTGTTAGAAACATAGAAACATAGAATTTGATGGCAGATAAGGACCGCTGGGCTCATCTAGTCTGCCCATTTCCCTACCTAATGCATAGGCTACAGATCCTAGTTAATTAACAGGCTACTTCCTCCTACCCACTAGAATTGCCTTTATGTCTGTCCCATGCATTCTTGAATTCCTCCACTGATTTTGAGTCCACTACTTCCTCAGGAAGGCTGTTCTTGTATCCCCAACCCTCTCTGTGAAAAAATACTTCCTCACATTACCTTTGAGCCATCCCCCCTATCTTTAAATTGTGCCCCCTTGTTCTTCCACATCTCTTTTTCTGAAAGATGCTACCATCTTGGACTCTGTTGATTCCCTTGATGTACTTGAACGTTTCTATCATGTCACCCCTTTCCCTCCTCTCCTTCAGTGTATACATATTAAGCTTCTTTAATCTCTTTAGTATGTCTTCTGGTGCAGACCCTGCACCATTTTAGTTGCCTCCTCTGGACAGCCTCCATCCTGTCTATGTCCTTGCAGAGATGGGGTCTCCAGAACTGGACGCAGAACTCCAGATGGGGTCTCACCAACTGTCTGCACAAAGGGATAACAACTTCCTGTTTTCTACTGGTGATGCCTCTCTCTGTGCATCCCAGTATCCCACCAGCTCTTCTTACTGCCTTCTCACATTGCTTTCCCACCTCAAGGTAATCTGATATGACTACCCCCAGGTCTCTTTCCATTTCTGTAGTTGTTATTATCTCACCTCCCATTGTGTACTCTTCCCCTGGATTTTTGTTTCCCAGGTGCATTACTTTGCACTTCTTTGCATTGAATCTAAGCTGCCATATATTTGACCATTCCTCCAACCTTGCCAAGTCCCTTTGCATCCTCTCCACCCCACCTTCTGTATCAACCCTTTTGCAGATCTTTGTGTCATCTGCAAAGAGACATACTTTTCCTTCCAGTCCTTCTGCAATGTCACTTTTAAAGACATTAAAGAGGACCGGTCCCAGTACTGAACCCTGTGGTACCCCACTAGTAACCCCCCCTTTCTTCAGAGCAAACTCAGTTTACTATTACCCTCTGTATCCTGTTGTCCAGCAAATTTTTAACCCAGGCTACCACCTTGGGACCCACTCCAAGGCTGGCTAACTTGTATATTAATCTTTTGTGTAGGACTGTGTCAAATACCTTGCTAAAGTCTAGGTAGGCCATGTCCACTGCCCCTCCCTGGTCTACCACATTGGTCACCCAGTCAAAGAAATCTATTAGATTCATCTGACATGATCTTCCCACTGTGAATCCATGCTGCCTTGGGTCATGTGCCCCACTAGCCTCTAGGAACTCAACAATTATTTCCTTTAGAAGTGATTCCATCATTTTCCCTACCACTGAGGTCAAACTAACAGGTCTGTAGTTTCCTGCCTCTGTCTTGCTCCCACTTTTGTGAAGGAGAATCATGTTGCCCTCTTCCAGTCCTCTGGTACTAAACCATCCTTCCATGATTTGTTAAAAAGGGAGGTCATTGGTGTCACTAATTCTGCCCTTAGTTCTTTTAGAATTCTTGGGTGAATCCCGTCAGGCCCCATTGCTTTGTCCACCTTCAGTTTTAAGAGTACTTTCAGGACCCTTTCTTCTGTGAATGGACTGGTATTGACCTTCCTATCCAGAGTGCTTCTATTCTTTGATTTAGGTACTTCCCCCTCCTCTTGGCCTGCATCTCGGCCCAACAAGTCCAATGGAGGCACCATGGGGCTAGCAGCCTGAACAGGGACCCCTGAAGGATCAGCACAGCTGACTGCTTGACAGCCGTCGAGCCAAAACTGAATAGTGGGAGCAGGAAGAGCAAGCCCATTCCCTGTCCCATGACCTGCGATGGGTCCACTTCAATTTTTTAATTTATCCCTCAGGAAGAGTCCACCCCCAGTACCTGTGAACAAGGCCCCGATGCTGGCACCCTCCGGCAGCACGGCTGGCACCGAGAAGGAGACCACTGCAGCCTGGGCTGCTGCCTCTTCTAGCACACGACCCCCCGCTGCCACTGAAACAGCCCTGTGGGCATCCTTGGACCGGACCGGTGGATCCCGTTCATCCGAGTGGCCTAGTAAAAGGCGCACATAATGGTCCTCACGGGACAAGGGTTGAAGGGACTGGCACAGGCTGCAAGTCTGCGGGTCATGCTGAGCCTCCAAGCAGTACATGCATGAGGTGTGGTGTCAGTGCGTGACGTCTTCCAGTTGCAAGTGGCATACCACTTGAACCAAGGACCAGTTTTCAGGCATCATGCTCCATACTCAAGCAAACAAATCACTAATTGTGAAGAAAAAACACCAGAAAATCACCTGATGACAAAGGTTAGATTTGGGCCTACACTGCGCTGCAGGAGCTGCGAAGGAGAAGATCTGACTCTTCCAGCAGAAAGGAAGATGTGATGTCACAGGGTGGAGCTGAGGATGATAACACCCAGGTGGGTGGAAGAGGCTTAGCTTGAAGATATTCTTGCTGAACTTAAAGGGAAAGGAAGACTTCCAAAGTGTGGATAAGTGCAACATATCCACGTCCCTAGAATAGTAGTTCTAGGAAGGGTATATGGTTCACATCCACACTCTGTCTGTTTCACACTGGAACAGTCTGATTGGCCGGACATCTTTAAGCTAAGTTCTTCCCACCACTCGGGTGGCATATCCCCCTGACTCCACCCAATGATGTCTGATCATGCACGTTGGAAGCAGGATTCCAAGTGCCACTTGCCAGGGGAGGCCGGTGGGTTATGCTGATGTGAACCACATGCCACTTATAGAAAGTACAGTTACGTAAAATGTTACCAGAACAGTAGATCTTTGAGGAGTGCCTCTTGCAGTAGGTAATACACTTGGGTCATTGCCAGAGGTCGCTGTGGCACACAGCAGCTCTTCTAGCAGTCTTTTCCAGGGGCTGCCCACGTATGACATCAGCTTCCTGTTTCCTACATAAGTGTGGGCAGTCCCTGGTATCCTCAGTTTCCCCTGCCAGATTCAGCTCCCTTAGCGAGGACAGAGGGGAAGCCAAGGTACTGTAGGTATCCCAACCCATAAGTCATTGGACCAGAATTTGTTCTCCTAGAGAAGGAGGGGATGGAGGGCGGGAATGCACCTACCACAAGAGACACTTCTCAAAGATCTACCATTACAGTAAAATTTTACGTAACTGTACTATCTTCCACGGAGTGGTCTCTTGTAGTAGGTAATATACTTGGGATGAATCCCAAGCAGTAAACCCAGAAAGGGTGGTCATTATGACAGGAGGCCTTGTAGGACAGCTTGGCCAAAGGCTGTCCTACGGCATGAAGCAATATCTAAGTTGTAATGCTTCGTGAAAGTGTGAATTGTGGACCGGGTAGCTGAATTGCAGATATCCATGACAGAGGCCCCTTTAAAGCAGGCCACAGTAGTGGCCATAGCTCTGGTAGAATGGACACTACTGTGGCCATAGCTCTGGTAGAATGGGTTTGGACAGGTCCAGGTAATGGCTTGTTGTATTTTGAATTAAAATGGTAGGTATGCAATGCTAGCCAATTGAGAGTCCATTTAGTGACTGGGAGACCTTCCTGCCTGAGGCGAAGGTGACAAAAAGTTAAGAAGTTTTTCTAATCATTTTCTTTCGATTAGTGTAGTATCATAATATACAATGGACATCTAAAGTATGTAAAGGTGTTCACCTCGATTGGCATGTTCAGGATAATATATCAGTAACTCCAAGGACTGGTTTAAGGTATGTTCAGACACTACCTTAGGTAGGAAGGAATGGTTGGTACGAAGTGCCACCCTATTCCTTGTGAAAAATCAAGTAAGGTTCTCTACACATAAGGGCATGAAGCTCAGAAATATGTCGAGCTGAAGTGACAGCCACTAAGAATAGTGTTTTCCATGAAAGAAAACGAAGGCTACAAGTGGCTGCCGGTTCAAAGGGCTCAAGAGTTAATTTCTGTATTAGGAAATTGAGATCCCACAGAGGAGTGGGTCTTCTGATAGGTGGCTTAATGTGTAACATTCCTCTTAAAAACATTTTGGCTAGATGATGTTGATACAGTAGTCTATCATCCAGAGGTTCATGGAAGGCCAAAATAGCAGCCAGATGGACTTTGATGGAGGAATAGCTTAATCCTGTCTCAGCAATCGAGGCCAGGTAATCTAAAACCTTTGTCAGTGAACAAGAATAGGAATACAATGATTGGGAAGCAGCCCAGATGGAAAAGCATTTCCCTTTGGAAGTATGTGTTTCCCTGGCTGCTGGTTTACATGAGGCCAGTAAAAAATTAGCAACAGGAGAGAACACTTGTAGACGTGCAATGAAAGTGTCCTCAGGAGCCAAGCATGAAGGTGTAGGGCATTCTTGTTGGGGTGTAGAAGGGTTCCTTGATTCTGAGTCAAGATATCCTGCCTGATTGGCAACTGAACGGGTTCCCCACTGATAACTGCTAAAGTAAGAGAACCACACCGGCCAAGGCCACAGAGGGCTCAGGATAATGGAATAGTATCTGGAGAGAAGATGGTTGGCTGGTGAAGCAAACGGATCAAGGTGTGGGGTCCCCCACAGATGGAAGATTTGATGGGGTACTTTGTGATGAAGTGTCCATTCATGTGCTGATGACTGGCAACTGAGAATGTCTGCCAGAAGGTTGTAATGTCCTGTTATATGGACGGCTGTCAGTACTACAGTTTGCCGAATGGCTTCCTGCCAGACTGCAAGGGTCTCTTTGTATAGAGAACAGGACTTCATACCTCCTTGTTTAATGAGGTAGAATACTACTACAGTGTTGTCTGATTGAATCAGCAACTGTCCTGGAGATAGATGATGTTGAAAATGCCTGAAGGGCTAAGTGAACTGCCCTCAGCTTCAGGAGGTTGATTTGGGGATGAGGGATAGAGGTGGTCCACTTGCCTTGTGTCCTGTAAGGACCCAGGTTTTCATCCCACCCTTCCAGGGATGCATCCGTGATCAACGTCTACATGCGAGGGGAAAATTGGAAGGGCATGCCTTGGCATAGATTGGCACAGAGTGTCCACCGACTAGGGCGGAGTGCAATGTTGATACCACTGGTTCTGGAGAACCCACTGGACTAGTCTCATATGAAGATGGGTGAAAGCTATTGTAGAGATGGTAGTGGCCATATGACCCAGGAGACGTAGCATGCATTTGGCTGTGACAACTTTCTGGGCTTGTATCTGCAATGCCAGAGATTGAGGCTTGTGTTGCCTGCCTGCCGGAAGGTAGGTTTTGGCGGAGACAGTGTCTAGGACCACGCCTGTATATTGGAGCAACTGTGTAAAGGTTGAATTGAACTGTGGCCAATTGACTGTAATACCTAGAGTTTGGAAATAGAGTTAAGGTTGCTTCTAGGGAGGAATGCAGAGCAGGTCTGGATTCTGCTTTGATGAGTCAGTCGCTCAGGCATGGAAAGACGGTGCGCTGTTCCAGAGTTGGGCTGCTGTTATTACTGTTCTGCATTTGCGAACACTCTCCGGCCAATGAGAGGCCGAACGGGAGTGCCCAAAATTGGTAATGTTGACCCAGCAGGTGGAAATGAAGGAACCTGTGATAGGGAATATGTAGGTAGGCATCCTTCATACCTAGGGTACATAGCCAACCTCTTGTTTTTAGTTTAGGGTGATCATGAGGAATCTTTGTACTGGATGTATAGGTTCAATTGTCTGAGGTTCAGTACTGACCTGGGCACCAGAAAGAAGTGGGAGTAAATCTCTGTGTGTTCTGTAGGAGGTGTGTTCCAGGCCTCCAAATGGAGGGCAAAATGATGTCCCACAGCTTCTGTGGCCTGGTCAAGAAAGCATAGACATAGCCTCAGTAAGCCACTGGGAGTTGGGCTGACCAGTCCCACCAGGTGGGTGGGAGTGAGAGCCCTGGGCAGTGGAGGTGTTGGTTCTAGTAAGTTGGGGATGATCTCGGAGCTGCTATTATTACAGCCTCTGCATTTTCTACCTCTTTTGGTGCAAAAGGAGGACTGAGAATTGTAGGATGGCTGAAAAGTATGGGACATGCCATGCACCATACAGAAGGTTCTCCCTGGAGCTTTGGTATCACGTGTCAAAGCTTAGGTTCCTGGCCCAAGTAGTCTAGACCCATTAAAGAGGTATTGAGCACTCTATGTTGTACATCAGGTGTTATGCCTGAGACACAGAGCCAGGCATGGCGATGCAGAGTAATGCCAGTTGCTGACATGCGGTCCGAAGGAATCAACTGCGTCATGTGTCCAGCAAAGTGCATGTCTAGAAAATAGAATTTCCAGTAGCTATAGTGGCCAATAACTTTTTCCTGTTCCTGAAAAGGAGATAGTTTATTGACTGAGTCAATGGCTGAGAACCAGAGTGTATGCTGGTATTTGACCACATGTCCCATTATCTGGAGGTAAGGAGCTCATGTGTGTCATTTGATTAGGATGAACATGAGTGGCAGTAAGCACTACTGAATCCATTTCAGGAGTGGTGGATAGAAAAGGATGATCCAGAGGAACCTGGTAGAGGTGATACGTCTTGTGGGGGATAGCTGGAACAGTGGAAGGCTGGTTCCAGGCTGCAAGCATAATATATTGTATAGGTTTGGATTAATAGGGGTACCACTAAGACTAGGCTGTCTGGTAACTTTAGATAATCTGCCATATTTTATGTATTGGCTTTTGGTAACTGGGTAGGTGCATTAGGCAAAAAATCCTGCCTATTTTCAAGCATGACCCAGAGTATAGTTTTCAAACAGCGAACCCATCTCAAAACAGTTACATACAGTTTACAATTACAGACTTGCAGGATACAGGGTGAACACAAGCATACAGGAAATCACAGAGTAGTTAATTTAAACAAGGATTTAATAGAGATGACCTCCAGGAGGGTGTCATGTTGCAACAACGATGCTTGAGACAGGAAACAGTAACAGTAGAGTAAAGAGAAACCTGGGTAGAGCAAGGGTATAGATAAGCAGAACGAGGTTCAGGGAAGAATTAGGTACAGACACAGGAATCAAGTGCATGAAGGTGGGAAAAAAGTGCAGATTTAAAGGCTGTGTGAGATGTGGAGCCCCTTAAGTTGGCAAGTAGGGAGTTCCAGAACTTAGGGGCGAAATGGACGAAAGAAAGCTCCCCCATTTTAGTCGAGCAGAGAGGGACGGAAAGCAGAGGCGAATTAGAGGATCTCAATGTTTGGGAATGAGTCATGGGAGTGAGCATGGCTGCAATACTGTCAGGGTGAGGGGGGCCTATTCATGGAGTCGATAAAACTACCCAGAGAGAAAGAGCACTGCGATTTGGGGGACAGTGGAGTATAGGAGACAGTGGTGGGTAAGACAAAGGGCAGAGAGGGTGAAGCTACAGATGTTTAATATAAGAGGTGTCCCACTTATGAAGGATACCCGCGTTGGCATTCAAGAGAGTGGGGAGAGCATATAGGAACCTAGGAAGCAGTACCCCACACGCCACAGAGATTCTGGCAGCAGGGGTAAGGGAGTGACGCACACGATAGGCTGTGCCTAACTTGGCTTTAACAGACCTGCATGCCTCATTTATATGTGCAGAGAAATCAAGCTCAGGATCAAGGGTCACTCCAAGATATTTGAAGGAGTCAGTGGACGGACTACTGACCCATCATAGCTAAGCACACGCTTAGTAGACTTCTGCACAAACTTTCCTAGCAGATCCAAAAAGCATGGCCTGAGTCTTAGGGCAAGTTGAGAATGAGTGAGTTGGAGGACAGCCAGTGTTGACTCTGTTGGAAAGCGGAGGAGAGGTGAGTGATATTTCCAGGACCAAACAGGAGGTGGCATAGAGCACCAGGTCATCAGCATAGATGATAGAGTGACAGTGTGGAATAGAGGAAGGAGTGTCATTAGTAAAGATGGAGAAGAGTAAAGGTCCTAGGATGGAATCTTGAGGGCCACAGGAGATAGGAGCAGGGAAGAGAGAACTTTGCAAAGGAGATGGATTGGGATCAGTTGGAGAGGTAACTGCTGAACCAGGAAAGAGTAGATCCAGTGGCCCCTAGTAAGTGAAGTTTGTTCAGAACATTGGATGATTAACCATGTCAAATGCCTTGGTGAGGTCTATAAAGACAGCACCGGTGAGAAGTCCTTTGTCCATGTTAGACAATCTGGCTGGTGACAAGAGTGAGGGTGGTGGTGGTGCTATGTCCAGCCCTGAAGCCATGTTGAGCAGGCGACTGAATATTAAAATTCAATAGGTGTGTAGAGATCTGGCAATGGATAAGTTTCTGTAAGATCTTACTGATGGGTTGGTAGTAAGGCTATGGGTCGATAATTAGCTAGGACTTTGGGGTCACCTTTCTTGAATACAGGGATAACCTTGGCAGCTTTCCAAGCAGTAGGCACCGTGAAGGTGCAAATAGACAGATTAAACAGCCTAGTGATTGGGGTGGCGAGGAGGTGAGCGCCAAGTCTAATTATCCTTGGTTCAATACCATCAGGCCCGGGGCTACTTTGAGGGGGGATGGACTGAAGTAACCTGAGAACATCGGACCATGCAATATTAGAGAGAATAAGTGGCAGAGGAGCTGAAGGGGGGGATGGGGCCACAGGATACCGAGGGGGAGATTTTAGGAGCCTCAGTGAAAAGGGAGTTGAAAGCACTGGCTATAGTATGGGGGTTATTGCACAGTGTATCATTAATTAGCATATCCTTGGGAGCCAGAGGCCTAGTGTTCCCCATTATCTCATTGATCTGGCTCCAGTACTTCTTGGGGTCTGAGGCTGAGGACTAGAGGAGTTTCCAGTAGTTACTCTTGGCAGCTCGGACCTCTTTCTTGAAGGCGCTATGAGTGAACGATAGACATCGAAATCTGTTTGAGCAGATGAGGATTTCCATTTTATCCAAAGTTTGTCCAGTTCCTTGATTAGTTGCAGGAAAGGCTGCTTCAACCACTAAGTCATCTGCCCTCTAACCCTTCGCATTGAGACAGGGTTATGTTTAGTCTGTAAGGCTAGCAGAGTGGTCAGTAGCCCGGTTAATGTCTTTTGTTCAATATAGGGGGGACCAGTCAGCTTGTTTTAAATCAAGTAGGAAAGCCGCAGAATCAAGATTGGAAAAGTTGGAAAAGGACAGTACTTTCGATGGAGGAGAGGCAACAGAAGCATCCCTAACATAGTAGACAGAGCAGTGGTCTCTAATAGTGTCAGGTAGAACCCCGGTAGAGGAGTAGCAGTCCTGCGGGTTGGCAAGGATCCAGTCAATCATTGAGTAACAGCATTATTCTGAGTTATCCAAGTGTGGGAAGAGATAAGTTGCTCAAGGTTTGCCATGCTGATTGTCGAGCAAGAGAGGAGGAGTCTGGACCCAGCCAGTTCAGGTTAAAATCACCCAAACAGATCACCTCATTGTTCTTAATTAGGCAGGAATCAGACCAGTAAGCGCCTCAAGATCAAGTTTGATATTTTTTTGGGGGTAAATACACCCCAAGTAAATGCAATTTCTTGGCACCCCAAATAGCAAGAGAGAGTGCAGCACCTCACTATAATTCAGGCAGGGGGTTGGCAGCAGGGTGGCGTTAAGGTGAGACTTGTACAGTAGTACAGTGCCAGGCCTCCCCTCTTTAGAGGAGGCACGGTCAGCATGGTACATATTATAACCAGGTATGGCACAGCTTTGATCCAGGACAGTTGGTTTTTAACCATGTTTCAGATAGTACAAGGATGTCTGGGTTGTTTGTTAGAACCCAAGCCTCCAGCTTGGGGAGATTTGCTAGCAGACTGCAGATGTTCAGGTGCACGATGGACAGACCATGAGCCTGAGGAAGGAGATGAGACACGAATGGGGTAGGTATGTTAAGGGAGGTTGAGGGGCCAGGGTTAGATTCAATATCTCCAGCTAGAGTAAGAGTTAGGGTTATGACCCATAGAAGAGCAATGGTTGTAGCACAAGGGACAGTGGCAGGAGAGAAGTCTCCTGTACACCAAGTGCCTTAGTAGAGACCCGAGGAGTTTATAGCTTAGGTAAACTATAGGACGAGGTGAGAGTGAACCTTCAGCAATCATATTCGAATAGATAAAATTACAAGGGGATACCACAGTCGAGGAAGGGCCAGCCATTAGGGATAAGGAGCTAAGGGCCAATAGTACAGAAAACAGGAGCACAAGGAGATACAAAGATAATCTAGGCTCCATGATAGAGCAAATGCACAGGAGAAACTGACTGAAAAAGTGGGGACAGCCACAAAGGAGTCCTTAGGGAGAGGGGTGGTCTGGTTGGGAACAGTGTAAACAGACAGGGAGGAATACAATGCCAGGCAGGGAGTATAAGTAGATTCAGAATTCAGCAAAGGAGAAATGAGAGCAAGTCAGGATAGAGAGGATACAACACCTAGTGGTGATAAGCTATAACCTGCAGGTGAGATTCTAGACAGAGAAAAAATTTGTTTTGGTGCACAACTCCCACATGATGGCCAGGAACCTATATAAGCAAGCACAGCTAAGGGTGGAGGGTATTCGGGTGGGAGAGAGCAGCCACGTAGCGGCCATGGGAGCAAATACCCAGAGCAGATGCAGCTGACAGCACGGTCCCCGGGAGCAGGGGAAGAGCAGGTGCCATCTGACCAGCCCTAAGGCTGAGGATTTTCCGGAGTGCTTACTTCACTTTAATTAAATTGTTTTACTTAATTTAGCTCAATCGCACCAAAATCCTTCTACAGCCCCAATGGAAACTATCAAGCCCTCTGCATGACTAAGCGCTAGTTCCACTTGCAGGTACAGATAGCAAATTAAGTAAGTAGCCTGCACTCTTTACCTCAGTAAGATTCCAAATTAATTCAACTGCCTTGAGAGGTAAGGTCCTACCTTCAGCCCACAGGGAAACAGTGCTGCTGCATTTTAAAGCACTGACTACGGAGAAGCAGAAGCAGCCTCGGGCTTACAGTAAAGTATTATTTTCATTTGGTACAAAGCTAATTTAAAGAACAGATCTCACAATAAAGGCTACTTTAAAACGATCACAGTCTTCCTAGACCCAGTAGTGCAATGCTAGCTCAGTCTTAGGAAAAAACAATACAGAGGCTTTGGTTGGAATTAAACAGAGCTGCGTAGAAAAAGGAGCCAAATTTTAAATCAGAGCAGACGCCGTCTGTTCTTAGTACCTGATGGTTTACTCAGCAGGAGGTCCCACAACAGCTCCATGGGCAGAGAGCCCCTAAGGAATAGGGGTTGCTGGTGGTTTATTCAGCGGGAGGTCCCACAGCAGCTCTGTTGGCAGAGAGCCCCTGAGGAATAGGGGTTGCTGGTGGTTTACTTGGCAAGTTGTTTGTCATGTTCGGTGGTAAAGAATCGCCTGACTTTTTAATTTTTTTTGTATTTGCACCATCCTCTCATGGAAGGATGGGTCATCAGGAGGAGAGGCAGTCACCTGCCTGGATAAATCCTGATTGATAGAGGAAATCTCCGATAGACGAGAGTGGGGCTGAGAATCCATATCCTGGAAGTCCTCATCCTCCAAATCTTCAGTAAAATCTATTTGTAAATCAGCCTCATCTGATAGGTAGTCATTCCTGTACGAGGGAGGTGACCAGGGTGGGAAGTTTTCTATCACCCTGGAAGTGTTGAGGCGGATAAGTAGGGGAATGGGAGAGATGGCTCGGCACTCCTGGATCGGAGGGCTAAGCATGCCACACGGCATGCAAGACCTGCTATACTACTGGATTAACATCCAGTTGGGGGAAGAGGAGGGGGAAGGGGGGAACAGAGGAATTTGTTTTTTGGAGGTGATTGGAAGCGTAGCTTGAGCAGGTCTTGCCCCTGGGTAGTAAAGTTCAGAGTCCCGGACCCTGTCCACCTAGCCCCTATGAGTGTACACCTGTGAGGGTGGAGGGGCAGCATGCATGGCAAATGCAGCTGGTTGTCCCAGTGGAACACAGTTCTCCGTAGACAGAGTTGGCTGGGAAACAATATTATGCAATAAAAATTATTTCCCGCCGGCCCGGTGGCGTAGAGGGTTGAGGCGCTGGCGCCTTACCTCGATCCACACCGGCGACCCGGGTTCGGGAACGGACTCGGGTCTCGGGGGGTCGGCAGGGGAAGGGCAGGATCAAGCGTCCGACGGACTGCTCTCCTGTCCTGGGGTGGGTTAGGGAGCATCTTTGCTCATGCAGAGGCCCCTAGTGGAGACTAGAGGCAATGCATGTAGCGACGTAAGTAGGGAGGAACAAGAAAAACGAGAAAAATCCGCTCCGGAAGTTTACCGGACGACGGACGTCGGCCCCGGACATCCCTGAATACTCCCTGAGAGCCACAATTGCCTCAGCAGCTCCGAGGGTCCGAGAGAATAGTAGGTGCTGGTTCTGCCCCGCTGTGCCTTTCCCCTCGGAGGACCCATCGGTGCAGGGTTACACGGACTAGCCGAGGAAGGCTGAAAATATGAGGTAGGTGGCTTAAGGGAGATAGTAGGGGAACGCCTGGGTCCTAGGCTACTGAAGGAGAGGTAACCTGGGGCACGAGGAGGGAAAAAGAGACAATATAAAAAAAAAAAAAAAAAAAATTATTTCCCATCAATGGAAAAGGAGCTCCCATTGATGGAGCACTCGAATGAACCTATCAAGGTTCATCACAGACTGACCTCAATGTGCTGGAAGCGGCATTAACGAGAGGTGTAATCCCCGTCGATGAGAGGCAGCATGTAAAGGCATCATCAACAGTGGAGCATCTGTCATGGTGGCCGGCAGTGGTGAGGCACAGAGGTTGAGGGGGGCTTGTCCTGCTCAGTGCTGTCAATGGAACCCAGAAAGGGTTATTCATAGACTGCCATGGAAGCCCTGGAAAGTACCATCGATGGGAGAGTGTAAATTCCCATCGATGAGAAGGCAGAATATGAATGTATCGACGATGGTGGTTGCCGTCGACAAGCGTAGATGCACAGAGATTGAGGAGGGTGTCTCCTTCTCTATGATGTGCTGTCGATGGAACCCACAACAGGGTTCATTATAGAGTGCCTTTGAAGTGTTGGAAGGCACCATCAATGAGGGAGTGTAAACTCCCGTCGATGAGACGGCAGAATATGAATGTATCATTGACGGTGGTGGCTGTCGACGAGTGAGTTAGGCACAGAAGTTGAGGAGGGGCTCTCATTCTCTGTTTTGTGCCAGTAATGACAGTCAGTGGACAGAGAGCTCTTGGAATGAGCCCCCCACGATCCTCCATGCGAGATAATTTCTTGCTTGTAGATTCTTTGATATTGTTTCTCATCGATGACTGGTGTTTCAGAAGTTGCTCTAGCTGTTGCGTGTGAGCTGAAAATGGCGGGAAAATGAACTGAGGCTATCAGGGACCACCCACACTTATATAGAAAACAGGAAGCTGATGTCATGTGTGGGCGGCCCCTGGAAAAGACTGCTAGAAGACCTGCCGTGCGCCACAGTGACCTCCTGTGATAACCCAAGTGTATTACCTACTGCAAGAGACCACTCCATGGAAGATCTACAGTTACACTGTTTTTCTAGGGGCGTGGATATGGTTCCCTTATCCACACTCTGGCAGACTCCTAGCAGTTCATCAGGAGGAGGCAGCAAGGAGCGCGCCCCTACTTGGCATAAAAAACTGGGGAACCAAGGTCCCAAAACCAGCATCCCAGCATGACGCAAGGTCAATTCAGTAGTGGGAAATGAAGGTGTGTGCTGACTCCCAGGTAGCTGCTCTGCAGACTTCCTGGATTGGGACTTCCCTGGAAGCAGCCATGAGGTAATGGTATGTCTGGTGGAATGAGCCCTACAGAAGGGTGCCTACAAGCCAACCTATAGCAGAGGTCAATGCAGGATGTGATCCACCCTGCAATTGTTCGATTTGCGACCAGTCTACCAGGGGCAGCTTTAGCATGACAAATAGCTGGTGAGTCCATCTCCAAACTCCAGTCATGAACTCGACATAATAAGAGACCACCCACTACAGGTCCAGAATATGAAACCTGTGGTCGGTCTCCAAAGATTGGCTGGTGAAATACACCTGCAAGTTAACTTCCTGGTTAAGGTGAAACTCCGATACCTCCTCCAGGAGGAACTTTGGGTTGGGGGGGAGGACGACTTTGTCCCTGTGGAAGACCAGGTAAGGAGACTCCACTAAGAGTGCCTTGAGCTCCCCAATCCTTCTGGCTGATGTAATGGCCACCAGGAAGGCCATCTTCCATGACAGGTATGCATTGCACACCTGTGCATTGCCTTGAAAGGCTTGCCTTGAGCATAGCCAGGACCAGCAGTAAGTCGCATGGTGGAGGAGGTTCATGCACCAGAGGGGACAGGTGGTCCAGGCCTTTGCAAAAAGCATCCAACCAATTTCCCCTGGGCCACCTTCTGTGTACCAGCCCATGCCTGTAAGCAGAGATGGCTGTCAGTGTACCTTAAGGGTCATCACCCACAGTCCCAGGTGGGAAAGGGACCAGAAGTAGTCCAGGATACTAGCTACAGGGCAGACAAGGGATCAAGCACCTTGCTCTGAAACCAAAATGGAAAATCTCTTTCACTTAAAGGTATAGCATCTGCGAGTCGACTCCTTCCGGAAGGCTTCCACACGTGGAGGATCTCCTCCAAGAGACCAAAGGTCTGTAATTCTAGCTGCTCAGGAACCAGAGCATGAGGCACAGGGACTGAAGGTTCGGGTGAAGGACCATCCCCTGTTATTTGATATGCAGGTATGGATAGAGGCAGTCTCCAGGAAGGTCTGCTGCTGAGGCTGAGAAGACGTGGGTACCAGAACTGCTGTGGCCAATCTGGAGCTATCGGGATCATCCACACTTTGTCCTTCTAGGTCTTGACCTTGAGGATTAACGGAAAGGGAGGGAAGGTGTATATGAGGCCCGGGATCCAGGGCCCCATGAAGGCATCCACCAGAGGAGTTCTGGACTGGGGGTTGGCACAAAAGAGCCTCAGTTTGGCATTCTCCCAGGAGGTAAACAGGTCCACTGAGGATGTGTCCCACCGGGAGAATAGGTGGTGCACCACCTCCTGATGCAGAGATCAGTCATGTGACGTCTCTCCTACCTGGCTGAGAGTATCCACCAGCATTTTTTTCTGTGACACACATTACCAGGAAATCTGCACTCAGACTATGCATGAGTGTCCAGGTGCAGAGTGCCTACCGACCACAAGGGAATGGAGTGAGTTCCACCCTACCTGTTCAGGTAGAACATGGTCATGGTGTTGCTTCTCTAGACCTCCATGACCTGACCACTGACTAGCAGAGCAAATTTCATCAGAACCAAATGCCATGCACAGCACTCCAGCAGGTTTTGTTGGTGACAAGACTCAGGAAGGTGTGCTTCCCATTCCACCAAAGATGCATCTGTCATGAGTGTGACGGTCAGTTCTGGGTGGACAAATGGGATTCCTTCCTCCTGGTGTTCTCGATCAGCCACCACTAGATAGCATCCTACATCAGCTGTGTCACTGTGACTGACTGGTCCAAGTCACTTAGGCTCTGAGACGACTGATAGCCCAACTCCCACTGGAGGTGGTGCATCCACCAGATGGCCCAATGGACCATGCTGGTGCAGGACTCCATGTACTCAAGCAGCCTGAGGAAATCCTGGGCAGGGTGCAAACCCAACCTGAAATTATCAGACAAAAGAGGTAAGATGCAAAGCCCAGTCCACATGGAGGCAGGCCTTGGCCCGTGAGGGAGTCTAGCTCTCACCCAGTGAACTTCATCACCTGCCGCGGTATCATTTCAGACCTGTCTGGGTTGACCAACAAGCCCAAGTCTTGGCAGGTTTAAGAGACAACTCTCTGGACCTCTCCACTGCCTCTCTGGATGGACTGGCTAAGAGTCAGTCATCATAGCAGGGTATACTCTGACCCTGAAGCATCGCAGGTGGTCTGCTACCAGTGCTAAGCACTTGGAGAAGACCATGGGCATTGAGGAGAAGCTGAAGGACATGACCTGAACCTGATACAGGACCCCTTCCTTTCAAAATCAAAGGTAACGACGGTGGGATGGATGGACGGAATGTCAACTAACACATCATGGAGGTCTAGGGAGCAGAACCACATATTCTGCTCCAATGATGGTATAATCTGACTCAGAGTGCCCATCCAGAACTTCTGTCTCCTGATAAACTGGTTCAGATCACACCAGCTTCCCCTCCCCCATCTATTTCAGGATCAAAAAGTACTTCGACATGTAACCTTGACTGGTCAGCATGTCTGGGACACAGGAAGGAGCTAAGCAATGTGCACTCAAAGGGCAGACAGCATGTCCAATGACACCCAGAACTGTCAAGACACATGGATGCAGGAAGGCGGGAGAGGCTCCAAGTCCAGAGGCAATCCTCTACTATCTACATACAACATCCACTTGTCCACTGTGATAGCGGACCAATGTGGCAAGAAATAATGTAGCCAGTCTCCAACCGAGAGAGCAGGCAAGGACAGGATGGTGGATAGATGACACCCCAACCCGTCACTATACAGCTTTTGTGGGGCACCAGCAGCTACAGCTGAAGAGGCACCACTACCTTTGTGCCCCCTTCAGACTATGGCCCACAGACTTGGGCTTGGACCATCAGGCCTGGATTTGCCCATGCTGGGGCTGCTGCTGAGGAGGCTATGAATGAAAGGACTGGTACTGTAAGGTTTGTTTCTTAGATATCTTTTTCTGGTCCTTCTGGGATAATGTCATAGAATGTGGGGTGGCACTGGACTTCTCAGTGCAGGTGAGGTGTCCTTCCATCACAGGCCAAATAGGTCAATGCTCAAAAAAGGGATATCAGTTAGCATGTGCTGGGTGTCTGCCATGAAGGTGGACAAACACAGCCAGGCATTGCAACACATGGAGACAGCGACTGCCATGGCACAGGCACAAGAGTCAATGCCATCTGGAGCTGGTGTTTCGCCAGCAACTAATCCTGGTCTCTGGTGATCTGCACTACCAACTGTTGTTCAAGGAGGCGTGAGAGGACTACATCAAACATTCCCATCAGGGAGTGACTGAAGTAGGCCACAATCATGTCACAGCTAGTGTGACAGAGACCCAAAGATGCTGCAGCATATATCTTTTTAGCAGCATGGTCACTCTTACAGGACTCTTTGTCCAGAGGCTTGTCCACATCCTCTGGTGTCCAAATTTGCAGAACACTGAATCCATGACCAACCCCTCCACAGAGTGGTGGTGGTCAGAAAACCCTGAAAGGTAACCTGTGGGGACCACATACTTGTGGGCCATGCAGGCAGAGGGTGCTGGGCAGGATGATGGATGTTGCCCAAGCTCCAGGGCCAGTCCAAAAATGGCCTCAGCCTCAGTGAAGGCAACCCCAGGGGATTTGTCCCAGTCCAAAATTTCTGTGAGGGGGTACTTAACCTTCTTTTAGACAGGCTCAATCAGGATCAACATGGATTCTGAGATGAGTCAGAGATGTTCCCTGCAGGACAACAGGCCATGCTCAGTGAAAAGTTCCTTGACCAAACCATGGTTGATGAGGTGAGTCCCAGAGGATGCCATGGATTCAAGATCAGAGTCATCCAAGGACTCCTCAGACACGACCCACAGCTATTTCTCCCCACGGACCTACCAGGTATCCTCTCCCGGGGTGATAGTTACTGACAACCAGCCTGGCAAGCTGGTAACCAAGTGGCCAGCCTTCTTAGTCGGAGTGCCCACCTTCAGTTGCAGTGGTGGTGGCTCCATCTGAAGAGGTGGAGAAGCAGCAGTGGGGTGCAACTGCATGGTGTGGACCAGCGGAGGTACCACTGGCGATGGCCAGGAGACGAAAAGTCCAGGGGGCAGAGCACTACCCAGCTCCACTATGGCCCATTGCTGCCAGAGCAGCTCTTCATAGCACCGTGCATCTTACGGCAGTGCATCTCCTCACCAGAGGATAAGGAGGATGAGGAATGTCGAGAACGATACCTCCTGGTTGAGTGGGATCAAGAGCGGGAATGCCTCGACCACAATCTCAGCTGCGATCTCGACTGTCCACCAGTTGGTCAACATTAAGAAGTCCTGCCAGCAGGCTGCTATAGCCTACGTGCCTGTCCATGTTCAGCAACATGGATGCAGAAGACCCAACCTCCAATGAAAGCTGCTACCATCAAAGGCCGGACTGTAACAACAAATGGACCATGTCCTCCTGGGTGGATAGGGAACTGAAGAGCCTTTGACCTGCCCAATGTGCCCCCCAGTCAAGGGGCGCATGACAGCCATCAAGCAGGTGGGTGAGTAAAGGGAGCAGGAGAACCTCAAATGCTCCCGGTCCTATGACTGGCACCAGTAGTGCTTGCTGTTAGTACAATGGGGGGCAGGACTTGCCTCAAAGGTCTGGAGGTCCAGGCACATCTCCTGGAACTCTCCAGTGAATGACCAGCAAACACTGATCCCAGGAAACAGCACCAAGACTGAAGAGATGCCCGCCACCATGCTTCTGCTTCAAAGGCCGCAAGTTGTTCAGCCAACCCGAATGCAGCCAAGGCTTCCTTGTAGCCCTTAGGGTAGTCCTCCAGATCTCATTTTGAAGGCCAACCCCGCTACAGCCAGAGCGTCCCTATCTTCGAGGGACTTGGGAATCATGCTTAGCAGACCCTGCACGTGGTCACCACATCGTGTTGCCTGCACAGGCAGCACATGCACATGTGATGTGGGTTGGTGACCAACATCTTCTGCCAGCACCACACACAAAATTTTAATCCTGGTTTCCGGTGCTCCATTGTTGATCATCGGAGGTAGTCAAAGGAACCCGGTGAATCAGTTGTAGCATTTGAAAACTTCAAAGAAAGTCTGCCAATGGCACATTTGAAAACCTAAGTGGAAGCTGTGAAGGAGGTGATCAATTCTTCCAGCAGAAAGAAAGATTTGATGTCACGGGGTGGAGTCAGGGGATACACTGCCCGAGTGGTGAGAGGAGCTTAGCTTAGAGATGTTCAGCCAATCAGTCCATTACAGTGAAACTGCCAGAGTGTGGATAAGTGAACCATAGCCACACCCTAGAAATTTACCTTTCATAAGTATCTATCCTTAGCAAAATTAGTGTTTTATATTTTGTGAGAAACAATTTTCAGTTTCGATGGCCACCATCTTGGCTTTTTAATAAAAAAGATGGAATATTCACCTAAATCATGTATTTTCAAAAAGCAAACACATGAATCTGTATAAACGGAACCTGTTACGCATGATTCTGGGTTTGTTTATCCCAAAACGATCCAGTAATACCTTTTTGGAACTTTGTCTGCCATTCTACTGAAATGGCCAATTTTTGTGTCGTGAGCTGAAACTTTTAGTGTCATACATTTAAGAGCGACACCAAAGTGTGATGCTAAATCTGCAGTACTAAAATTTTAGTGTCACACATTTTAATGTTGCACTTAAATGTCTGACACTAACATTTTATTTTTATGTCTCGCATTCTTTTACCTATAACTTGGCTGTTTTACAATATGTTAGTCCCAAATTTTGAATATACTGCTTACATGTCCCTACCTCATGAACAAGGGTGATGGGAATTTTCAAGTACAGGTCAAGAGGTGATTTTGCAGTCACTCATCAAAGCCACCTTTCAGGTAGGATTTAACATATACTAGCAACCATGTTCATGACGTGGGATCAAAATTATGTTTGTGTCACACATTTAAGTAGAACTCTAATGTGTGAAGCTAAAATTTGCAACATTAATAATTTCTGTGTGCATCAAAAACTGATTTCTTAAGTCACACTTAAATGCAAACAAACTTTTCCCTTTGCATAGGGCCCAGCGGGCCCTGCATATCTGCTTCTGTTCATGATTCCACTATCTCAAAAAGAAAGGAAATTCATTGCAACAAACTGCATTAATGCAGCAGTTAGGGTTCAAATTAAGGCCAGAAACAGGGAAATGTGAAGTTAGGGTTTCCAACCCTAATTCCCCACCCCCCCCCCAAGCATCAAATGGACACCATACAAGCAACCACAGACAGCCATCGTCAGGTAAGACAAACATACAACTGATTCTGGATGACACAAATGCAGTAGCATTCATGTGCTACCTTCATGGATTTGTATCAGCAGGTGCAGATGCATAGGCCCCCCTGGGGCCAGTACTTCTGCAGCTAAAAACGTGTGTGTATGTTTTACAGCATGCATGAGTACCTGTGACTGTAGAAGCAGTGTTGTAATTTGGTTACCATGGATTTTGTTACACATCAGCAGAAGTGCAGGCCCAACAGGCAGACAGAAGTCGCTATGTATGTCTTACACCTGCTGCTGCAGAAGCACAGGACCCTGAAGAGCCTGTACTCCTGCAGACAAAAGTAGTGTTGTAATTTGGGTATCATGGATTTTGTGGGGCTTGTGCTTCTGCAGCCAGAGGTCTGTGTGTATGTCTTACACCTGCAGCTGCAGATGTGCTGGTCCCTTAAGGTCCTGTGCTTCTTCAGCCAGAAGTGTGATTATGTCTTGCTGTGTGCATGAGTATCTGTGCCTACAGAAGCACTGGCCCCATAGGGTGCAGAGTAGTAACAAAATCTGGAACTCCATGTGTGTGACTGCTACAAGTCTAGGAAATATAATTCAGGACCTAGCGGTCATCACGGCAGAGGCTGACCTGGATATTGTAGCCATTATTAAATCATTGCTGTGGAAACCAAGACTGGGACAAGGCCATATCAGGCTATACTCAGTTCATGAAGGAAAGGATGGGAAGAAAATGAGAGAATGTGGTGCTCTCTGCAAAGGAAGGCATAATAGTGATGGAGATACAGGAAATCCAGGAGGGGCAAAGATACTGTGGGTCACCTTAGAGACTGTGAACAGAGCCACTATTCGCACTGGCATGATCTAGGATTTGGATAGGGTACTTGTGGAGGCTATTAGCAAGATGGCAGAAAAGGCAGAGGTACTTCTGGTAGGGGACTTCAATCTTCTGGATGAAGCATGGAGCCTCCCAGCTGCAACTTCAGCTAGAAGCAAGGACACCCTGGACTCCCGGTGGGGGGGGGGGGTCATAAGGAAACTAATCAGGGAGCCTACTTGTGATGGGCCAGTACTGAACCTGGTACTCTCTAACTGGGACAGTGTTGAATACATCAAGGTAGGAGGCTACCTGGGGACCAGTGATCACCATACAGTGTGGTTCAACATAAGGACAGCTGCGGAATTGAACCACACAAGGGTGAGGGTCCTGGACTTCAGGAAGGCAGATTTTAAAAAAGATGGGTGAATGCCTCAGGGATGACCTGGCTCAGAGAGGACCTAGGTGGGGTGGAAGAACAGTGGGTGAAGCTAAAGAAGGGCATAGTGAAGGCAACAAACCTCTTCACCAAGCAAATGAGCAAAAGCAAGAGGAGAAAGAGACTGCTATGGTTCTCGAAAGAAGTGGCTGAAAAGGTAAAGGCTAAAATGACAGCATTTATAACGTACAAGGAGTCGCAGAGGGATGAGGATAGAGAGGTGTATTAGGAGAAACAGACAGAAGCAGGGCAAGTAGTAGGAAGCACAAAGGCACAAACTGTAGAAAGAATAGACAAGGCAATAATGAAAGGGGACAAGACATTTTTTGGGTATGTAGGTGAAAACAGGAAAATCCAAACGGACTATAAGATTAAGAAGGGAAACGAGGACTGTGCAGAGGACAACCAGGAAAAGGCAGATATACTAAACAAGCACTTTTGTTCAAAATTCACAGAGGAAGGAGAAGGGGAGGGGCCAGAAAAAAGTAAAAGGAGCTTAGGAGAGAGGGTGGTGGACACTAGTCCTTTCTCAGAGGATAGAATCCTGAAGGACTCACACATGTGAAAGTGGACAAAGCAATGGGGCCAGAGGAGGCATCCAAAGATAATGAGGGTGCCCAGGAGGTACTGGCTGCACCTCTGATAGTCCTATTTCACAACTCACTGGAAACCAAGCAGTCCTGTCTGCTGGCAAATTCTGTGTTTCCTTTTTTCAGACGACTGGAGGAGGACAGATGTAGTCCCACTTCACAAAAGTGGCACAGTAGCAGGGAGGAGGCTGGCAACTACAGGCCAGTCAGCCTGACATCAGTGGTGGGAAAGTTAATGGAATTACTGCTGAAGGAAAGGATTGCGTAATAGCTTGAATCCAATTAGTTACAAGACCACAGGCAGCATGAATTCACGGAAGGGGGGCATGTCAAATGAAAATAATAGATTTCTTTGACAGGGTGACAAGTGAATTAGATCAGGGTGGAATGGTGGACATGGTTTACCTACACTTTAGTAAGGCTTTCAACACCGTTCAACATAGGAGACTCATAAGGAAGCTGGGCAACTTAGGGGTGGGTCCAAAGATGGTAAACTGGGTAAGAAATGTATTTATTCAGTCAGTTATTTTGTGTGTACTGTATGTATGTACATATGTATGCAGGTATTTTTTTCCATATAGCTTTTTGCTCCCTGCTACCCCCTGCCTTCTTAGCAATGGGTAGACATGGTATTTTGTGATGTTCTCCTTACCCCAGGACATGCGCTCCATAGCTCCAGTGATGGCCCCTTCTGACCACCCGGCCTAATGCCAAGGTTCCCTTGGCCTGGCGCTGCTGCCTAGCCTCCACCAAGCAGCAGCCAAGAGCCAGGGAACCCTCACTTCCCTCCCCAGAGAGGAGAGCTGCCTGGTGGCAGCTCAACCCTGCTCCATGCCCCCCCCCATCCGACCCCAGGCAGCCCGAGCTCACTCCTAAACTTGTGCTGCCAGCATGGCCAAGGCATGGCGTCCAGCACCTCAACCTTCAGCGTCACCGGGACGGACATGTATGCAAGTATTGATTTATTTATTTGTTTTTGTTGACCAGGAAAGAAAGACTAGGCAATTCTGCCTATTTTCAGCCTCATCTTGAGGAGGGGGATACCGATGGAAATCAACTGACACCAAATTAGATTAAGCTGTTGGTGATATTTTACTGAATGGAGGAAATCTGGGCAGGACACCAGGAAATTCCTCTACTCTTTGATAAGTGCCATGGAAGCTTTACTGTCTACCTGAACAATTACAAGAATAGGTAGACAGAACCACAGTTTATTGTCTCATCCAAAAGGCGGCTCGTCAGGACGTGCAGCACCCTCCTCACGCTGCACTACAGTGTCAGTGTGGATTTAACCCAAGTGCCTGGTGTGGGATTGAACCCACAGCATTCTCATCCTCCAGCCTCAGAGGGAGTATGCAACTTGCTGAGTCACTGACACTGCTAATCACTTCAAACTGGTTAGGATAAGCAACAGAGGGTGGTGGTAAATGGAGTTCACTCCAGAGAAGGGAGGATGACCAGCAGGGTGCCTCGGGATCAGAACAGGATTTGTCCTCTTTATTGTCTTTGTAAGTGACACTGCAGTGGAGCTGGAAGGAAGGTCTGCCTCTTTGTGGATGATGCCAAAATCTGTAACAGGGTGGACTGTCTGGTGGAAGAATGAGCAGAGACCGAGAAAACTTGAGGAGTGGTCAAGAGTATGGCAGCTGGGTTTTAATGCAAAAAAGAAGTTATGCAAGAACTTACTATAACAGTAGCTCTTCAAGGGGATCTCAGTCATCAGATCACACCGTAGGACTTCTTGGTGAAGCAGGATCAACGTAGAAGATTTTCAGCAGTACAACTGGGGCCTCCCATGCCCTTGACATCCATCATGTCACCAATCCTATTAAGGCATGAGCGGCCCTGCTCCAACCTCAGTTTCTTGCCCCACAGACACAGGAAGCATAGCTCAGCCATGGGGAACCAAGGAGAAAGAAGGTGCCCAGGCCTAATTGAAAGGCTGGATACACCAGATAGCCTGTTACAGGAAGAAGCCCCCAAAAGGGGGATGGTGGAAGGAAAGCAGACCTGCTGACTGAGATCCCCTCAAAGATCTACTGTTAAAGTAAGTTCTTACCTAACTGTTCTATCTTCTTTGGGGGTATCTCAGTCATTAGAGTCATACTACAGGAATGAGTCCCAAGCAGTTACAGGTACAAACAGACGGTCTTGGGGAAGGCCAACCATAAACGTAAAGACAAGAAGCCCTCCTGGTACAGTTCTGTCAATCCAGCATGAGCTCTAGAGGTAATGTCCAGACTGTAGTGCTAGGTAAAGATATGAGCAGTACTCCAGGTGGCAGCTGCACAAATGTCAGTAGCTGAGATCTCTCTAAAACAGGCCACAGAGGTAACCATATGCCATACCTCTTGTGGAATGAGCTTTGACCACTACAAGGAATTCTTTGTTGTACTTGTTGTAGAAGAACACAATGCAATTTGCCAACCATTTAGATAAACACTGTTTAGAAACTGAAATGCCCTCTCTACCAGGGGTGAAAGAAACAAACAACAGCTTCGACTTTCTGTATTCCTTGGTTTGGAGCAGATAATATTTCAAAGTTCTGCACACATCTAATGTATGGAGCAGTGCTTCTGCTGGATCGTCGCGCGCTGGAAAATAAACAGGGAGGTGGATAGATTGGTTCAGTGTAAATTCAAACACCACCTTAGGAGGAAACTTAGGATTTCTGTGCAAAAACACCCTGTCATTATGGAAAAATCAAATAAGGCTCCTTGCACCAGAGGGCCTGAAGCTCTGAAGTTCTTCAAGCAGAAGTAATAGTAACTAAAAACAATGCTTTCCAGGAAAGAAAGCGTAGGCTCCAAGTCGTGACTGGCCTCAAATGGAGACAGGGTCAACTTCTCCAAAACAAAATTCAAATTACAAGCCAGGACAGGAGAATGGATTGGGAGTTTCAGTGCAGGATGCCTCTCAAAAGGTATGGAGACATCCAGCTGAGCTATAGTACGGTCACCCACTGGCTCATGGAAGGCCAAAACAGCCAAAAGGTGCACCTTGAGGGAGGAGTACTGGAAACCTAAGTCCAACAAAGAGATCAGATAAGCCAGGATCAGATTCACTGGATAGGTGAAAGGGTCCGATTATGTCTGGCAGCCCATACAGTGACTCATTTCCACTTCATGGCATAAGTGGCATGGGTGGAAGGCTTACAGGTGGCCACCAGGACATCTGCCATTCTGCTGGAAACCCCAAATCTGGCGATAGCTATGTCCTCAGGAGCCAAGCATGCAAATGAAGGGACTTGAGGTTGGGATGGACCAGGGTCCCCTGATCCTGGGTCCGCAGGCTCCTGCAGAGTGGGAGGGGGACCAGAGGTTCCTCCGCCAGCTGCAGTAGTAAAGGGAACCAAATCTGGCAAGACCAGACTGGGGCTACCAGTATCATGCAGGACCTTTCCATCTGCAGCTTGATAAGCACACTCTGAATCTGAGGAAATGGAGGGAAGACGTAAAGAAACTTCCTGCTCCAACAGAAGGGCAACACGTCTCACCAGAAAACTCGAGGCCCTGGATCAAGCGTGCAAAATTGGGCAGCTTTGCATTGAGTGGGGACTAAAAGATCCAACTCTGGATGCACCCATCAGTTGAACAGATCTTCTGTGATGGTTGAGAGAGGTTCCCACTCGTGCATGCTGGACCGAGTCTGACTGAGGCTGTTTGCCAGAGTGTTTAGCACTCCTGGGATGTGGACCACTGAGAGAGAAAGGTTGTGGTCTAGAGCCCAATACCACACTCTCATTGCCTCCCTGTATAGGTGTACGAGTGCGTTGCCTCCTGCTTGTTGATACAGTACACCATATGGAGGTTGTCTGACTGAGTCAGCAGTTGACCCGAAAGAAGATGGTTCTGAAAGGCCTGCATGGCATACAGAACAGCCCACATCTCCAGAACACTGATATGCAGAGAGGCTTCGATCTGGGACCAAGAGCCCTGAGTCTGAAAGGGGCCTAGATTAGCTCCCCAGCCCAATCGGAGGCATCAGTGGTGAGGATTTGCTGTGGAGAGGAGATCTGGAATGGAATTCCCTGCAACAGATTCAGGGGTCCATCCACCACTGTAGCATCTTGTGGACTGGGGAGGAGACCAGCACTAACTGATCTAATTTGTCCATTTGCTGGTCCCACTGTACTTGGATAGTCCACTGGAGACTGCGCATGTGAAGCCTGGACAGTGGAACAGTGGGAATGGCAGCTGCCATCAGTCCCAACAGCCTTAGGTATACCCTGGCCAAGATATAATGGCTCTGAGCCACCTCCTGAGCCTGGGCAATGAGGCACTCCACCCTGTTTTGAGGAAGGAAGGCCTTCCCTTGTACCAAGTCTAGGACCGCTCCTATATACTTCAGTCTTTGGGACGAGATCAGGACCGACTTGGGCAGGTTGGCGTGTACATCGAGGGAGAGCAACAACTGAAGAGTTCTGTCCAAAGTCCCAGGAGCTGTTCCCTGGATGGGGCCTTTAGAAATCAATCATCCAGATAAGGGAAAACGTACATTCCCTCCCTTCTAAGTGCCGCAGCTACCACTGCTAAGCACTTGGTAAAGACCCACGGCACAAAAGACAAACCAAGGGGCAGCACTTTGAACTGATAATGCTTGCCCTGGAAAAGGAACTGGAGGAATCTCCTGTGGGGTGGAAACACAGAGATGTGCAGATAGGCAACCTGCACATCCAGAGAATACAGCCAGTCTCCTTTCTTCAGAAGGGGCATTAGGCCTGGCAAAGTTACCATTCAGAACTTTTTGTACTGGACATACAGATTGAGGTCATTTAGGTCTAAGATGGGCCTCAGATCTCCGGTCTTTTTGGTGACCAGAAAGAACCTGGAATAGAACCCCCTGTTCCTTTAGTGCCTGGGTACCGGCTCGATGACTTGTTTGTGCAGAAGGGACTGTAACTCCTCCCAGAGCACAGGCAGGTGGGCTGGGAAGGGTAGTTGGAGGGCAGAGAGAGGAGTCTCGGGAGGGGGGGGTTCGATGAGCTCCACAGTGTGACCCTGTTCTATGAGTTGAAGAATCCATACATCTGATGTTATGGTTCTCCATTGATTGAGATAGAGGGAGAACCAACCTCCGACCATCACCTCTTGGTCAGGGACAAGAAGGGAGAGGGGTCTGGCAAGGAATCAAGCTGAGGCAGATGCAGCCACTGGGATGTTGGCCGCCGCTCCGGCACTGGAGGGGCAGGCAAGGCTGTAGAGGCTCTTCTTCCACCCTGGGGCCTAGAGGCTGCTGCTGGCCTATTCAATGATCTATGAAAAGAAGCTGCTCTCTACCCTTAGGTTGTGTGTGATAAAGGGAGTGGACAGACTTGTTAGCTCTGCCGGATGCCTGAAAATCATTTATGACATCCTGGACATCTGGCCCAAAACGCTAGCGCCATTGAAGGACATTAAGTACCTTCTGCTGCAGATCAGCAGCAAGCCAGAGACCCTTAGCCAGAAGTGTTTACGGAGGCAAATGCTGGTGGCAGCAGCCCTGGCAATAGTGAGATATCAGAGAGGGCTGACAGGAGGTGTTTGCTGACATCTTCTGCAGTCTGCAAACACTGAAGCACATCCTGCTTCTGTGTACCTTCTGGGAGGACCTGGGTGGCAGCCTTGCCCTTCTTCCAGTTTATATTTTGGTATTTTACCATGTGGGACAGGTAAATGGCAATCCTCAGCCAAAGGGTGGAAGAGGCATAAACCTTCTTGCTCCAAAGATCAATTCTGCGTGACTCTTTGTCTGGGAGAGAGCACTAAGGTGCTTGGGCACCTTAGACTGGTCATGGGCAGCCCTTAATCACAACTGAATCTGTTTCAGGCTGGGCAGCATACTGACTAAATCCGCGAGGAGCATAGTAAAGTTTGTGTGCCCTGCAGGGCATAGCTGGCACCATGTCAGGCATGTGCCAAGCCACAGTGGTAGCTTTCTTCAAGGCAGGCAGAAAAGGAGGAATGATCTGATTCTAAGGAGAAGACTCTGGGAACTCCAGGAAATCCACCAGATCTCTCCTGGTGACATCTTCCTCCTCAGTATGGAACCCCATGGCTGACAACAACTGCTTCATCACATTGAAGAAGCTGGGGTCCTCTTGAGGAGACCTAGCGGTGTGTTTGACAGAGTCTTCACTGACTGAGGAAGCCATGGGCCTGTCTGAAGTGAGGGGTTCCTCCTTTTCTTCTTCTTCTTCATCAGGAAGAATGAGATCTGGGTGGTATTCCTCCTCAATATTGGTCTCTTCCAAGTCAAGGTCTGACATCTGAGGCACCAACAATGGCCCATGGGGAGTGGCCCGCAGCTGTCAAGAGGGAGTCGATGACAAAGCTGCCATCGACGGTGCAGATGATGTGGGGCCTGTATGCACCCAGCTGGTGAACAATCACCAAAGTAAATTTTGTTAAGATCTCACTGAGGTCAACAAGCGTCGAAGACTGCATCAATGGAGGAGGAGGAATCGATGGCGCAGGGAGCGATAACCCATCAGAAGGACCCCGAAGAGCCTGAAGGCTGTGGGCCTGGGGAGGGATCAGGACTCAATGGGAGGGCCGTCATTGATGAGTTCTTCGTCGATGATGAAGGGGCCGATGAACCGGAGATCAACGATCAACCACCCTGAGAGTCAGGTGGAAGTGCTGTTGGTATGGGTCTGGTGGACACAGAGACCTAGACAGCAGTTTTATACATCGGCACAGTCACAGACAATGAAGAACCCCAGGAAGAAGAAAGAGAGGCCATTGGGGAGCAGAACCGCCACCGCAGGGAGCGGTCCTGATCATGGCCTTTCTTATAATCTTTCTCTGAGGACTTGTACTGGGTCTTAGAGGCCTGCAAGTTCAACAACCCTGCTGGCGACTGGGAGACTGGAACTCCGGATGACTGGGAGGCTGGGACCCCAGAGGACCCCTGCCTGGAACTGGCTACCTGTTGTTGCATCAGAACATTTTTAAGAGCCTTCTTGCGTCACCTGAGGGTTGTTTGATTAAACTTCTGGCAGAGCTCACAGTCAGAGACTTCGTGGTCAGGCCCAAGACAGCAGACACAGAGAGGGTGTTCGTCTGTGGAGACAATCTTCTTTCCACAGTGGCAGCGACGGAAAAGAGAAGTCAAAGGATTAACTCTTAACATAAACAAAATAAAGGAAGCTCTTTTAAAAAAGAGATTCTAAACTATTAGGTTGAAAAAAGCCGTAGGTGAAAATTGGTGCAAAACTATTCTGGAGCTTCCACGAAGACCCATGCAACCAAGTCGATGGTGGGAAAGAACTGAGGAAGGAGCAGGGCCGCTCACACCTTCATCTGGTTGATGACATCAACAGTGTTGGGGGGGGCCCCAGTTGTACTGCTGAAAATCTTCTGTGTGGATCCTGCTTCACTGACGGTGAAGTTCCTACGGTGTGACCTGATGACTGAGATACCCCCAAAGAAGATGTGTAAAATCATGGACTTAGGGCACAGAATCCTACGGGCAGAGTACAAAAATGGGTGGAGAGGTAGTGATGACCACCAACCAAAAAACAGATCTCTGGATAATAATCTCAGATTACCTAAAGATAGCCTAACGATAGCCAGGCAGTGCAACATGGCATTGGGAGGGTAGTGGGATGCTTGTGGTGCACAGGGTGGGATATCACCAGCAGAAGAGGAGGTGGTATTGCCTCTGTATAGATCACTGGTGAGACCCCACCTGGACTACTGTCTCCAATTCTGGAGACCGCATCTCTGGAAGGACATAGACAGAGTGGAGGCTATCAGAGGAGGGCTACTAAAATGGTGCAGGGTCTGCATCAAAAGCCTTACAAGGAGAGACTAAAGGACCTCAATATGTACACCCTGGAAGAGAGAGGAGGAATTATGATACAGACTTGGAGAGGGGGGATATGATACAGCATCATAAATACCTCACGCGGGTGAACAGGGTACAGGAGGGAAGGATTTTTCAGAGGAGAAGGTGCTCAAGAACAAGAAGACATGCAATGAAGCTGGAAGTGGTACATTCAGGAGGGATGTAAGGAAGTACTTCTTCACTGAAAGAGTGGTGGATGCCTGGAATAGTCTTCCAGCAGAGGTGGTGGGGGTGAAAACAGTGGTGTGGTTCAAGAATGCATGGGATAGGCATAAAAGAATCTCAGTGGAAAGGAAGGTGGGGGAGTCGGAGATCAAGTAGGGTCTGCGGTGACACTGTAGGTAGGTAAAATTGGGCAGACTGGGTGGTCCAAGCCAGTCTTTATCTGCTGTAAAATTCTATGTTTCTATGCAGACACAAGAACTGTTGTAATTTGTATACAATGGATTTGTATCTGTGGCTGCCGGGGGCCTGTTCTTCCGCAGACAGAAATAGTGTTATGATTTGAGCAATGTGTATTTCTATCTGTAGCTAGATGTAAGTGTGCAAGTCTTGCAGTGTGCATGCTGCAGATACAGATCCATGAAGGCAGAACAACAGTGCTACTGCATCTGTGTCATCTGAAAACAGCTGTATGTTGTTTGTGTTACATGGTGATGTCTGTCTATGGTTGCTTGTGCGATCTTGCCCTTTTGCTGCATGGAGAGGGGAATTAGGGTTTGAAACCCTAACACCATCTTTCCCTACTTTTGTGGCATTAAGCTGAATCCTAACTTGTGCATTAAAGCAGATTTTTGTAATGTATACATTACATATTACAGTGGCGTGATAGCGCCACTACAGTTAGGGTTGAGCAGAGTGTCCAATGTTAAATCCCTAACTTTGCACATTAATATCTTTGGCACTGTTCAACTAAATGAGCTAAAATTTAACATGTTTTGTCTTGGAGGCAAGGTCTTGATCTTGGAAATTATTGTGACAGCAGCTTGTGGTTTCTGAGATCCGCATATGTCCTTTTTCGTAAATGTCTAACTTTTTTTATATACTTAACATGTTTTTTTTTTGCTCTCACCTACAGCCTACGTGGAAATGAATTTTTTTCTTAAACTTGCAGGGGACACATCATGTCCTAAGGTAGTGCTCTTGATAGTTCTGGTGAAAAGATATTAAATGGTTCCAGAGCTATAAGGCTTTAAAATTTAAAGTTTTCCATCCTATACATGCACAGTAGGGTTTCTGAGATAATGTACTGTTGCGAAATGAGAAATTTGATGTTGCAGATGCCCTTTTTTGATTTCTCACCACTTGCTTGGCATTTTTTTGTGCCATGACAACTGCCATCTTGTTGATCATTTCCACAAACTAACAAGTGTTGAAAATACATAAAAATGCCGGCATTTTAAAAAAAAAGCATCAGAATCTAGCTTAACGGGACCTGTTTAGCTAGATTCTGATGTTGGTTTTTTTACTTGCAGGGCAGAAATACTTTTCTGAGCACCCAAAATCTGGGTGCCCAGCTTAGTAAGAGGAATTCTTGACCCACATTCTCTGTATGAGAACATGGTACTTTCTTGACTTCTGCAGTCGTGAGTTGGAACTCTTGCTGCAGGCTGCAACGAGAGCAGTGAGCTGCTGTTTCTCGTGTCTAGTGGTGCCCCCATTGCCATCCCATAATATTGTTTCCTTTCCCTGGTGTCTAGTGCCTCCCCCCCCAATTACAGTCCCCTTAATATTTTCTTTGTTTCCCTGGTGGCTAATGGCACCCCCCACCTTCCAATCACCATCCCCATAAATTTTGTCTCTTTCCCTGGTGACTAGTGGTACCCACCCATTGCGGTCCCCATAATATTTTTGTTTGTTTTGTTTCCCTGGTGGCTAGTGGCACCCCCACCTTGTGATCACCGTCCCCATAAATTTTGTCTCATTCCCTGGTGGCTAGTGGAACCATCACCCCTGCCCACCCCAATTTTGGTCCCGTAATATTTTGTTTTTTTCTTGGTGGCTAGTGGCACCCCACAGCTTCAATCACCATCCCATAACTTTTTCTCTTTCCCTGGTGTCTAGTGGCATTCCCCCCATGCAGTCCCCATAATAGGAGGCAGTATGGCGCAGTGGGTTAAGGCTCTGAGCTGCAAATCTGGAGACCTGGGTTTGAATCCCACAGCCCCCAGGTACATACTGTATGACCCTGAGCAAGTCACTTAACTTCCTTGTGCTCCCAGGTTGCACCTGCAAACAAGCTTTCAGCTTAGTGTGTCTTACCTGGTAAAATAATTGGTAAAAATAAAAAAATTAAAAAAAATAGTTTTCTTTCTTTCCCTGGTGGCTAGTAGCATTTCTCACCTTCTGATCACCATCCCTGTAAATGTTGTCTCTTTACCTTGTGGTTAGTGGCTCCCCCCACCTTCCAACTGCCATCCCTGTAAATTTGGTCTCTTTTGCTGGTGGCTAGTGGCACCCCCACCTTCCAATCACTGTCCCACTCTGTAAAAAAGAAAAGGTACCTGTATGTCTTTTTTTTTACACCTGAAAGAAACCGGTCCCTTGCCAATCCAGCCCCGACCTGCTACTGAGCACCCACAACCCTGTACCCCCCCACACACACCCCTCACTCACCTGAACAGGTCCCAGGGTGAAGATCCACTCTCTGATCAAAGACACATCTTGTTGCTAGAACTGGTGACTGCAATATGAAAAACTAAGATAAATGCAGTTCAATGGGGTTTTCAACTTTGTGGCATAACTTTGCCAGTTTTGCATATTTTGAACCCAAATTTTCAACATGGTCTTTTTGGGATCCCACCACATGAGCAATGTTGGTGGAATTACGTAAATCCACCCTAAAGGTCAATTTTGCAGTCGATTGGCAAAATCAACTTTCAGTCGGGATTTGAAAAATTTCACCTACCCTGTTCATGAGGTAGAGTCATAAGAAAGCCATGTTGAAAATTTGGGGTCAAAATATGTAAAAATTGTAAAGTTATGTGTATGCATTGAAATTTTACTACGCTAGCTGGTACCATTGGTAAATTTAAATATTCTGACCCCAAATTTTCAATATGGCCATTTTTTTTATATCACCTCAGGAATGTGACAGCTGTCATTTTTCAAATCTTGGCCAAAATGTGTTTTCGCACCAGTAGCGTGGAATGATGTTGCAGTGACACAGAATGATGTTTTGGCTGGGATTTGAAAATACTCAGCATGGTGTTCATGATATGGGGGTGATAACAAGGCTATGCTGACAATTTGGTTGCAGTTTCGGCTGAAATGCAAGCACAGGACCCTCCATGGCAACATACATATATGCATCCGTGGAGCGATGGGAGTGCAGGGCCCAGGGGGCCCTGAGCTTCCACAGGTAATTGAGAATTTAATTATACTCGCTAAAAAAGTAAGGAAATAATTTGCAAAAACTGCATTACTGCATCAGTTAGGATAACCAATGCAACAAAGAGTAGAAATGAGGTGTTCTGAGTTTCTCACCCTAAACCCTCACCCCCAAAGCAGCAAAAGGAAAGACATTAGGGTTCTGGGTCTCTGGGTCTTGGCGAATCAGTGGTGGGGTCTTCCTTGGGGTTGTCGACCTTAATGCTCCCCATGGGCCCTGCATGAAGAAATGAGATAATGTGTGATGTTTGTTCATGGAATGGGGTGGCATTATTTGTTCACAGAATGGGATGGGCATTAGGGTTGACAACCCCAAGGAAGACCCACCACTGATTCATCAAGACTGGAGACCCCAAACCCTAATGTTTTTCCTTTTGCTGTTTTTGTGGTGCTAAGTTACCCAACTGATGCATTAACACGTTTTTGCAATATATATATATATATATATATATATATATATATATATATGTAAGGAATCAGGCATGGTAGAGGAGGGAATTATGCTATGTTAATGTACCGAGTGGTGGGTTGGAGTCCTGAACCCAAATGGTGAGGGACATTAACCAACAGAACTTGCAAAGAGCAGTTGGCACTTGGTCACACTCTCAGTGGTTTTCCACAGGATGAAAGATGAATATCACTAGCAAGATATAATCAACCATATTCTTTAAAAGGAGTCCAAAAAGATCCACAGAAGCTTAAAACCAAATTCACATAGAATGCCAACAAAGCAGATGGCTGACCTCTCCCCAATGCAGAGTCTCACTCTGAAGTAGTCAAACATTTTCACGCTGAGTGGCGCTTTCTCAAGGGTCTTGAAAGCGCTGATGTGATGTTTGACTACTGAGTGGACTCACGATTGAAAGGTCAGCAATCCACCCTGTCGGTGTTCCGTGTGGATTTGGTTTTAAGTTTCTATGGATCTTTTTGGACTCCTGTTAAAGAATATGGTTGGGAGAAGCAATGTTGTTTTGAAACCCTACTAGGAGTCTCTAATTTAGCCAGCCCAATGTGTTCTCCTTGCCAGTCTGTGTTGACCTACACTCAGTGGCTCCAGGGTTGCTGGATGCTGAGTCAGTATGCCTCTAGGCTGCTAATACCATTTGGAGTGCTACTTTACTGTGCCTGTTAGGAAGTTCTGTTGTGCTAGTATTGTACTGTTGGTAACTTCACTGCTGTTTGTCAGTGTCTGCTTTACAATAAGTTTTAATAGAGACCTTACGTGTGTTAATTCCTACTGGGGTGGAAATGTTAGCTCTGGTAAACTGATCATTTTAAATTAGAGTAGTACATAGATGAGCCTGAATGTAGGTAAAAAAAAAAAAAAATAAAACAGCCTGACAGGGAAAAAACATTGGGCTGGCTAAATTAGAAACTCCTAGTAAGGTTTCAAAACAGCATTACCTCTCCCACCCCCATTGACAAGGAGACAGAATAATTGTTTTAAAGTGCCATCCTTAGACGTCACCTCAACTGAATGATAGGTGTGAATGATCTCAGCTTGTCACCACATCAGAAACTTATTCAGTCTGCAAACCTCACAACAGTGTGCTATGACCCAGCATTCAGCAACCCTGGAAAAAAAGGACTTCAACAAAAAGGCACCCCTTAAAAATTGTCAGCTTTGTTCTAAAACCTGAAACACACATAGGTTTGAAAGCAATGTTTATTGAATGGCGCTGCCTGTTTTACTTGTGAAAACCATTGCACGTGATCTTTAGAACTTTGGAGACAGGTCCCATAAGCTTGCTGACAGGGGTACTAAACTGTAAGTTCCTGAGATGACATCAGCAGCAGCTATTCACTGACACAGGCTTTTTTGAACAGGTAGTGTAATCAGGGTTACAAAATAGCTCATACGTTTAAAATGATACAATGTAGAAATCTAGTTTTTGGTATGAGATTTAGTGGGGATATGCTTATTCTAATTCTGCAATGTAGCAGATGTGGTGTCAGTTGCTCTCTTCTAGCTGCACAGGAAGAAAAAAACATCCTCATAGAAAACAGCAGAAAATCCAAAAGATAAGTAAAAAGATAATCAAGAAGATTCCCTGCTAAGCAGAGAATTGTCAACCAGCTCGAGGATGGACTAAAAACCTGGAAGGTGATGGGACAGGAGGCATGTCCCTACACTCTCGAGACTTCAATTTGTTCCAGTTCAGAGGGGAAGACAGCCCAATCCATTTACATATAGTACTACCTGTCGACAGGAGTGGACATATAATAATAAAATTCTCAGAATTTCCCAGGATTACATCTGGAAAATACTTCCTCTGAAAGTTTGCTTCACCCTAGACAGTGGATTTGTGTTTCAGGGAGGGGAGGGGAAGGAGGCAATATCCAGCTCCGTCTGTGTATGCTGGTATACACAGTGCCTGTTTCAAAATATGAAATAAAACTAGTACCCAACTGAATTTTTGATTTGCATGTTTGCTAATATGGCTTGGTGTTCTGATAAACAACCCCCACCCCTTTTTTTTTTAACTTTCATATGCTTTCACATCATCACAACTGAACATCAAAGTCGGAAACTAAAAAAAGAGTGCTGTAATCCTTGACTTGAGGTTAAATGATGCATTGTACTCACCTGTCATACTTTTCTTGCCATGACTGTTCATGGTTCTTAAACCTAACCTGATTAAACTCAATCTCCCACTGCAGAGCATTCACTTCCTGCAAAGAAACAAGGGATGAAAGAAGGGCATTTTTCACTTTCAGTTCAGCACCACCTGCATATCAAGTACACAAAAAATTTGGTTTAATTAGTTGTGTGAATTACAGCTTATGCCGCCACCTCCCCTGCCCCGATCCAAATAGGAGTTCATCATTTAGTTAAAATAGAATCGGGGTAGAATTTAAGAAAAAAATGGGGTAGGTATTCTTGGCAGAATACCAGATTCTGAATTTTGGTATCCTGCCTGGAAATCTAGTATTCCGCCTAAATTCAATGGGTTTTTATGTTACGTGCATACGTAGAAAATTTTAAACACACGCATGTAACTCACCCATTTTTAAGAGTTTTTTCACAAAATTTTCAACATGGCCTTTTTGGGACGCAGCCTCATGAAGATTGCCACTGTCATTTCTTTCATTGGTCCCAAAAGGTGATTTTGCACAACAACTGCGCCATTCTGCGCCACAGGTGTGAAAACACATCTGGGGCAGGATGTGAATAATGACAGCTGTACTGTTCATGAGGGGGTATGAAAAAATGGCAATGTTGTGAATTTGGAGTGAAAATATATTTATTTATTTATTTAGTTTTGTTTACAGGGTAAGTGCCATTAGCCAAAACATGACTATTTTCAGGACAGCGACCTGGGAGATTTTACAATAAGTAGGATATACAGGGATACAATTGATTTAGGGTAGAGACATAGTACATACAAAGCTAAAACAAGGTTTAACAATGACATAATGAGGTAACAATAAGCGTTCAATAGTTTATATTCAATTGAAAGACTCAGTGAGGAAAAATCACATACGCTGACAGCTTAAAAGATTGAGAGTAGCTAAAGCACAAACAAAAAGAGACAGTAAGTGCCTAAAATAATATACTAGATGGTCAGGATAAGAGGAGATCAGTTTACAGCAGCTGGGGTAGTGGGTTTAAGTAGAGGCAAATTCAGGGGTTTGAAACAGACACAGGAGATTTGGCGGAGGAGGAAAGAACGATACCTGTTTTTGAACTGGACATGGCTGGGGGCTGAGCGTACATCAAGAGGCAGAGAGTTCCAGAGTTTAGGCACTGAATGAGAGAAAGCAAGGGTTCCTTTGTTAGATTTACATCTAGGTATTTGCAGCAGCAACTTATCAGCTGATCATAGGTCATGAGAGGAGGTCAGTGGAGTTAGTAGGGAGGCCAGTGAGATTGGGATGCCCGCTCTAATGATATTATCAGCCAGGGAGCCAAGGGCAAGAATTCGAGCGGAAGCTGGGGGTAGCCAATTCAGATCGGTATAAAGTTTGCAATGGTGTTTTGACCAGGGAGGGGCCGATGCATACCTGCATATGCTGTTATAGGTAGTGACCCACTCCCTAAGGAGAGTTTTGGATGCGTTGAGATAGGTAGGTAGCTACCCCATAGGATAGTAACAGGGGCAGAATCCCATGGGCTACAGCTAATCTAGCTGACTGTGTGAAGACAGCTGGTTTTGTAGGTTACTCCTATTTTGGCATTAGCCAATTTACAGGTGGATGTTATATGCAGACCAAAATTAAGATTTTCGTCGAGGAGTACACCTAGATACTTGAAGGAGCGAACTGGTTCAAGGACCTTCCCGTCATGATCAGAGACTACAAATGTGTCACGGTTTTTACTTAATTTGACAGCACAGCCAAACAGCATTGAATGTGTTTTATCAGCATTCAGGATTGGCTTGTGGTGTAGGAGCCAGGATTGGGTGGACTTAACGCGGTAGTAAGGGTTTGGTTTAATGTTGAATACTCTTTCACCTACAGTACAAGACCAGGTTGTCCGTATAAAGGATAGCCGAGCAGCCGGGGATATTCGGAGAGATACTGTTAATGAAAATAGAGAAGAGAAGGGGTCCTAATATTGATCCCTGGGGAACACCTAGATTAATAGCCCTAGGGCTGGATATCGCAGAGTTGAACCTAGCAAGCTGAGTCCTATTTGACAGATAGCTTTTATTTATTTATTTATTGAATTTTGTTGACCGGGTAGGCCCACTGGGCCCCGGAGGTCCCTTTTTCAGGGGTGACCCGGGGTTAAAAATAACATACAGGTAAGCAGAACAGTACAAAATGGGTAAATTCCATAATGTTTGACAGTGAAGGACTTCATAGGGTTACAAGCAGATAGGTGGTGGGGGAACATACAGGCAGTGGGACATAAAGAGTTAGACATATATAAAACATTTTTCAAACACATATCAAGTAGAACTAGGGAGTGCACGAGATATAGGCTAGTAGTTGCCAAAGAAACAAGATACCTTCTTTAGGGCTTAGTGAAAGGGGGGTATGTTGTTACAATAATGCTCACCTTCCTATGAGGGAGGGGCAGTGATGTAAAGGTCAGGTCCTGAGGCATTGGCAAATGCTTCTGTCGAGCAGGTGTGCTTTGAGCTTAGACCGGAAGCAGGGGCCAGACCCTACCTCCCGTACCTCCAGTGGGAGGTTGTTCCAGTTGGAAGGAGCTGTGAACGCAAAGGACCTGGACCCAGCTTTAGTCCTTGTTTTTGGGACCACGAGGAGAGTTTGGCCTGAGGTACGGAGACTCCTCTGATTGGTTTTAACCCTGACTAGCCCTTTGAGACTAGGGGGAGGTGAGGGACCCAGTAGCTTAAATGTAAGGCAGAGAGTCGGGTAGATGAGGCGAGCTTCCAATGATGGCCACCTGAGCCTAGATTGGGCCTCGCAGTGGTGGATCCTAGGGTGTGATAATGTGGCAAATTGGACAATCTTGTTGTATAAGGTCTGGAGCCTGCCTAGTTCCATAGAGGCCACGCCTTGGAGAACAGGGGCCGCGTAGGTGAGCTTAGGGAGAAGGACGCTAGTTGCAATGGCTACCCTGGCTTCGGGGATAATCTGGTCCTTTATTCTGTAGAGAATACCGAGTTTCCCATGGATGGCTTTGGTGAGTTGGTCAACATGATTTTTTAGAGTGAAGCCTTGGTCCAGGGTTAGACCAAGGTATTTAGTGGAGTTAACCACCTCAAGTTTATCTCCCCCTCTGGACTGCAGCTGAAGGAGTAGTGACAGCTCAGTTCCCAGGGATCTGGGCCTGAACAGCATCACCTTAGTTTTGCTGGTGTTTAATACCATTTTGTTCAGAGTGAGCCAGTCCTCCATCTGAAGGATGTCCTCTTGAAGGGTATTCTCCAGTTCTTTTAAGTTGGGGGAGGCTCGGTAAATGACAGCATCGTCCGCATATTGGATGACGCTGCTGCTCCCACAGTGTAAGTGCAGATCATTTATGAACAGTGTAAAGAGAAGGGGGACAAATATAGACCCTTGTGGTACCCCTTCTTTGAGCAGTGCAATCTGGGAGACATTGTCCTTCCACTTGACCCTCTGGGTACGGCCAGTGAGGTAACTCTCAAACCATCCTAGTGCATGGGTGTCCAGGCCAAGAGAGCACATTTTTTGTAAAAGGAGGTTGTGGTTTACCAAGTCAAATGCTTTAGAGAGGTCAATGAAGACCACGCCTGTGCTGACCCCTAAGTCATTGTTACACAGGATTTCTGCCGAGAATTTGGTTAGTGCAGTATCTGTCCCATGCTTAGCTCTGAAGCCGTGCTGAGACAAAGAGATTACCTGGTAAGTTTCCAGGCATTCTCTTAGTTGGGAGTAGACTAGTTTCTCTTGTATTTTCGCTATAGCGCACAACAAGGAGATAGGCCTATAGTTCCCTATAGGCTCAGTAGACCCTCCCTTGTGAATGGGAATCACTAGGGCCTGCTTCCAAGGCTCAGGGACTGACCCCTCCATAATGGACCGGTTTATCAGCCAAGCTAGTGGCTTTGCTAGTGCTGGGGCACCCTCCTTAAGGATTCTTGTCTGGATCCCGTAGGGGCCCCCAGTGCCTCTCGACTGTGCAGAACCTCCTTTACCCTAACCAGCCGCAGATGAAACAATGGGTGGTCTAGTTCTCAGGGCAGGTGCGCGTTAGGCTCATTCCTGTTATCAATGGGTCCGGCCTTGTACGCATCCAGGTTCGTGAAGTAACCGTTTAGGGCCTCTGCGATGAGTGGCCCCTCATCAAGTACTTGCCCGTTCACCAGGATAAGGCCGGTTGTTGATTTATTATGTCCTTTTTAGGAGTTCGTTAATGTGTGACCAGAAGAACCTGGGGTTTCCCAGGTTAGTTTTTTGGAGATTGGTGATATATTCTTTCTTAGCTTTCTTTATGGCCTGTTTGCATTGGTTTCTGAGGGCCCTGTAGCTGGCTAAGTCCACAGGAAGCTTTTTTTTCCTGAACTTTTTCCAGGCTTTGTTCCGGGTAGACATCAGGGCTTTTGGGGAGGGTAAGATCCACTTATAGCAGTTACCCTTAACCCTATGGGTTTTCATAGGGGCTACAAGGTCAGTGATTCTAGTGAGGGTAGTTTGGAAAAATTGTACAGCTTCCTCCAGGTTAGGTAGGTGTCTTATGGGGTTCCAGTCAATGCCATTTAGGTAGCCTATGAACTGGTCAGGGTGGAAGTTGGAGTAGTCCCTAGTAGTGATCGTTCTAGGCGGGACTTTGGTCGCATTATTCTTCCATATGGCAAATATCGGCGAGTGGTCGCTCAAGGCATCTGCCAGGATTCCGGCCAACTTTTACATTACTTGGGGATGAGGTCAGGACCCGGTCTATTGTAGAGTGCCTACCTGATTTGTGGTTCATTCTGGTCAGTAGGAAGATAATCTGAGCGAGGTGGGAGTGGTGTAAAACTCCGTTAATGGCAGACTTCGCCTCTAGTGCCCAGTTTAAATTGAAGTCACCCAATAGGATAATCTCAGATGCAGTGTCAACCACAGGGCTCTTCAGGAGCTTCTAAACCAGGCAGTTGTGTTACGAGAGAAACCAAGGGCTAGGAGACTGTCAAGCAGAATAGGATGATCAACAAGGTCAAATATTAAAAACTGCCGAAGTTACGAGCATGCATAGAAAAATTTAAACGACTGCACATATCTCGGCCATTTGTCAATATTTTTGCACCAGATTTTTAACATCAGCTTTTTGGGACCCCACCTCAAGAACACCAGCATTGGTGTTTTGTTACTCAGTCCCAAAAGGTGATTCCATACAGTAACTGCGAAATCACCTTTTAGTACTGAGTAACAAAATGACAGTGCTAGTGTTCATGAGGTGGGGTGCCAAAAACCCCATGTTGAAAGTCTGGTGCAAAAATATTGAAGAATGGCTGATATATCAACATAAATTGAAAACGCCATTGACAGCCATTATATGCATGTAGCTTTATTCTTCAGTTCGCAGTTTGGCTCTTAAGAGTGCAGGCGTGTCCGGTCCACAGAAGATGACAGTCAGTGACCTCGGATGGTAAGTACAGGGCAGGGAGGGGGGTGGTTGGTTGCTCAGTGCGAGGGTCGGGATAAGGAGGGGGATAGGGAAGACGACGAGGGACCGTTTTGTTTTTTGCAGGAAAAAACAAAAGACGTCGGGGACCGTTTTCTTTTTTTATACAGACAGGGGATTACTGGAACATTTCGGGACACTGGGAGAGGGCTCCCGAGTGTCCCAAAATACTGGAAAGGGGAGCTAGCACCGACATGGGGATTGAGCCCCCCATTGCTGGGTCTAATGGGCAAAAAATCATGCATTTCAGGCAGAGCACCAGGGCTTGAATTTTGGTATTCCGGTACAAAATTTGGTACCCAAAATGTACCGGAATACCATTAAATTTGAGCCCTGATAAAGCTCAGCATGTTCTAGTGTGTGCCCAGCTCTTCTTTGTTTTTTCAGATATGGGACTCCACAGCTTCCACGGGCCCTCTGAATGTGCAGTGGGAGTCCTGACCACTTTATGGATTAGACCAAATATTTGAATCTATTAGCTTGAACATTTTGGGGTAATATTTATATCCATAAAGTAATACTATTTTAAATGTTGAACTGTTGCCTGCACTGAGAGATAAGCATCACATTTTGGCATCTGTATACATCTTTCTGATACAAACTGTTAGTTGATGTTGCAAATATGATCACCCTGATGGTGGCAGGATATTTAGAATTTTGATTCCTGTTTAAGTAAGCAGAGAGGTTTTGCAGTGATAACACTGGCATGGGAACCAGGAGATCACAGGTTCAAACCCCACTGGAGCCAAACACTCAACATGTGACCTTCAGCAAGTGAGTTAACCTTCCTGTGCTTCACTCAACACAGCTGTACAACTGGACAGAATCAGGACTCCAATAACAATAATGTACTGCACTTCGGTTAGGCAATCATGGGTAAAAAAAAAATTCACTTAAAGGGGACAGGAAATATTCATTACCTACACATGAGCCATATTTCACTGTACCCGAATAAACGTTACTGGAAAAACTGTGTTTTGTACTGTTTCTTCAGTACAGGCAACATTCTGTCAATCTTCTCTTCAGGGAACCAATAGTTTGGAGTTTTGACTACAGTATATCACAACATGGATTCAGAACTCTAACCACAAGATACTGGCCTATCGTACTAGTGCTCAGAGTTCCAAAGACATGCAGTGACAGTCAAATGTCCAAATTCTTGGTTCCATGAAAAGAAGAGTACAAAATGTTATCCGTAAGAAGGAAACAATACCATATAGCATTTTTACATCAGCAATCATTCAGGTACAATTGAATATGGGTCATTTGTGGGTCTGGATATCAGTAACAGGAACATTATAAACAGCTGCACAGTCACACAAATTTCCTGTTTTATTTCAAAGGTAAAATGCAACCTATTTCTAAAGAATCTGACTGAGCAAAGTTACCAAGAGGCTAGCTCTTCAACAGATTTCAGCACAAGTGCTGATGAACAGATGGGTGATGATAATGACGAATATGCCAACACTTAGGTAGTGGCATACAGCTGTTGTAGTTACTTTTAGTGCAGTTCTGATCCTAATTGTACTATTTAATATTTAATAATTTACAGGAAAACTCTTAGGTTGAGACAAACCAGGATGTAAACCACAGAAGTTATAAACGGAGCCTTCACTTGTGACTACAAACAGAACATTACTTTCTCCTTTGTCATTAAAAGCACAAAGTCCAGATCCAGAAACAATTTTGCATAGGGCACTTACCAGTAAACCTTTTGTTTGCATGGTGGAGGAACTGTGCTTGAAGGACAGGAAGTGCATATGTACACATACATCTCACTAAGGGATTCCTTTTCACAGATCAGGCAATTCTTACATTTCTGAATGCATAGCTTGTTTTCATCCACATCCTTGCAACCCCCGCCCCAGCTAAGACAAGGACCTGCTCCTGTGATCCACAAGCCTGATACACACATGGTTATATATCTTATCTTACATTCTTGCTCACCAACACCAGAATTAGAAAGGGTTTACATACGAACATACAAGCCTGCCAGCAGATAAAGGCCACAGTTTATCGAGTCTGCTCAAATGTGCAGCTAGCAGCCCTTATACTGCAGCTGTCCCCCTCCCTTCCCCTCTGGTGACCCTCCCCCTTACCCTGTCCCATCCTCTTGCGAAGCAGCCCACTGTATTACAGGATACCACTTCCTCTGGTAATACATTCCAACATGTCACCACCCTCTCCATGAAAAAGTGTCTCCTCATTTCCCTCCTGAACCTACCCCACCCAATCTCAGATTGTGCCCATGGGTGTCTCTCCCCCTCCTTAACTGGAAAAGCCCTCTTGTGTCTGTCCTATTTATCCCCTTCATGTATTTGAAGGTCTCAATCATGTCCCCCCTGTCCCTCCTTTCCTCCAGGGAGTACATGTTCAGCTCCTTCAGCCTACTCTCATACAGCAAGTCCTATAACCCGTGGATCATTTTTGTTGCCCTGCGCTGCACTGCCTCCAGTAGCCTAATGTCCTTCCTCAGGTATGGCTGCCAGAATTGCACACAGTACTCCAGATGTGGTCTAACCAGTGACCTGTACAGTGGCAGAATTACTTCCCCCCTTCTGGAGGATATACCTCTGGCAATACAACCCAGCATCTTGTTAGCCCTGGCAGCTGCCTTTTGACACTGTGCAGAGTTGTTCATTGCTTCCATTATGATTACCCCCAGATCCTTCACCTCCTCCATCTTGGCCAGCTGAATAACCCCTATCTGGTAACTCCTCCTTGTGGTCTTTTATTTTATCTATTTTTAATTTTATTTATTTCAATCTTGGAGTTACACTTTTGAGCTGGGAGCTCATTTTCAAAGATTCCATGTCAATTTACAGTACAGATACCAGCAACAGGTGATGTACATAGGAACAGGGTAGGGGAGTTTCATTGTAACAAATAGTTTTACATCTATGCAATCTTTTAATATAAATGAAACATAAATTTCACATCTAGTTTTCTTTCAATACTATTGAAGATGGACAAACAGGGAAATATGAAAATGAAAACTGAGTTATGCAAGGCAGAGATGCAGGGATTAGTACTCATTGTCAGAAAAGGTGTGGGGGGGCAGGGAGGTGGTTGGAGGTAGGAGAGTGTGGAAGGAGGTTAAGATGAGGAAGGTCGGGATGGATAGGGGCTGTTTGAGTATGAGGAAGAGGGGTAGCTGGGTGTGAGAGGAAAGAGGGGACGTGGAGGAGGGGGAGGTGAACATGGAGGAGATGGTAGTCATGGGAAGAGAGAGGAAGTGGGGCAAGTGCTACAAGGCAGAGGTTGCCTAGTGGGGTAGAAGTGCCTGGGATATTGGAGCAGAGGTGGGTTTGTAGGGTAAGAGAGCATGGGATTATGGTGTGGGAGATCGTCTCTAGGGATAGTTAATCTGAGCAGGAGCAGCTCTTTAGACCAATGAGGTAGGAGCGAAGGTTAGCCTTAAATGAAACTAATTTGGTCTCAGCAAGTAGGTTTTGTGGGAAGGAGTTAAGCAGATTTGGGGCACTGAACCCAAAGGATTGCTGGCCTTGTGAAGTTTGGTGAAAGGGTACCTTGAAAGGGTTATGTTGTGCACCTCTGGTCAATCTAGTAGGAGCCGCTGGGTAGAGCATGGACTGCACCCTGACAGGGGTCAGGCGCTCCGAAATGTAGCACCTTGCATTTCTTAGAATTGAACCCAAGCTGCCAAGTATCTGACCAGGCCTCCAGTTCTGCTAGATCGTCCTGTAACCCCTGCCACCTATCTGGGTCATCTACTGCCGCCCCCATCTTGGTGTCATCTGCAAACAGACTGATTTTGCTCTTGATGCCTATCGAAATGTCTGCTATGAAGATCCCAAATAACACTGGCCTCAGCACAGATCCTTGTGGCACCCCAAGTCTCACACCCTGAGTGACGAGAGCTCCCCTCCCACCACCACCCTCTGCTATCTCCCTTGCAGCCAGCTCACTACCCATCCCACCAGCTTTGCCCCAGACCCTGTGCTCTCCAGTTTACTACCTAGCCTCACATATGGCACCAAATCGAATGCCTTGCTGAAGTCCAGATACAGGACATTCACTGCATGACCCCTGTCCAATTGCCTGGTTACCCAATCATAGTACTCCACCAGGTTAGTCTGACAGGATCTGCCTGAAACAAACCCATGCTGCCTGCTGTCTTGCAGCCCATTACCCTCCAGGTGGGAAACCAGCCTCTCCTTCAAGATTGTCACTGAGGATGGGGTAGTGTACAGGCCAGTACAAATGGGGGAAGGGGAAGTGCCCTGGTACTTTAACTGTATGGTAGTGTACAGGCCACCATCACAGGACTGTGACCTGCACCAGGAACTGGCAGATCAAATCCGAAGGGTAAGTAGGAAGGGAAGCATGGTGGTGGTGGGGGGGGATTTCAACCTACCCGAGGTGTATTGGAGCACATCTGCCACCATGAGTGCAAGACAGGGGGTCCTGTTGGAAGCTTTTCAGGACAGCTTCTTGACACAGCTGGTACAGGAGCTGACACGGCTGGAAAGGACTTTGCACCTTGTACTGGATAAAAGGGATGCTGTAAAGGACCTAGAAGTGGGGGAAGCACTTGGTGGGAGTGACCACTACTCGGTGTGGTTCACGCTAAACATGGGGAGGGACACAGGGGCAGGGTACAAGGGGTGGTTGAGTTTAGAGACTTTAGAATGATGAGAAAATTCTGAGCAAGCACCTGGCAGACATCCAGCAACACATGGATGCAGATCAGAAATTAAATATAATAAGGGAGGGCTGACAGAGGCAACAGAGACCTGTACTAGGAAAAAACCAAGAAGGGCAGGGCAAAGAAACCCAGTTGGCTGTCACTGGAGGTCAGGGAAGGGGTGAGAGCCAAGAGGGTGGCATTTCAGAAGTATAGGAAAATGAGGAGGGGAGAAGATAAAGATGTATACAGGGAAAAGTCTAGGAGGTCACCAGACTGGTCGGGGGCCAAAGCATCTAGAGAGCTGAGACTGGTGCAGGGGATCAAAGAGGAGAAGAAGACTTCTTCCTTTACATAGGTGAGAAAGGAGAAGCAAAGACCAGCTTGTGAGGATCAAAAATATAGGGGATGGGTGGAGAAGGGGACAGAGCAGGCAGAGGCACTTAATGAGTACTTCTGCTCTGTGTTCATGCAGGAGAAGGGGGCAAATACCTCAGGCAACTGGGGGTGGGTAAGGGGGAGAGGGATGACACATGTAGGGATTACAGAGGGCAGGGTGCTGGAGGGTTGAGGGCATTAAGAGTGGACAAAGCACCTGGGCCAGATGGCATTCACCCTAGAGTACTGAGGGAGCTGGCAGAAGCCCTTGCTGGGCCACTGGCAGACTTGTTCAATACCTCCCTGGACACAGGATGTGTACCACAGGACTGGAGGATGGCCCACGTGGTGCCTATCCATAAAAGTGGGCCAAAGGATGAACCGGGAACTACAGGCCAGTGAGCTTCACCACGATCGTGGGCAAACTCATGGAGACCTTCCTAAAGGAGAGGCTTGTGAGCTTCTTGGAGGCAAATGGTATTCAGGACGACCAGCAACACGGGTTTGTCACAGACAGATCATGCCAGACAAACCTAGTAGAGCTCTATAACTGGGTGACATGGGAACTGGACAAGGGCCATGCTGTGGATGTCCTGTACTTGGACTTCAGTAAGGCCTTTGAGTCAGTGCCGATGGGAGATTGGGGCCGGGGGCTGGAGTATGTGGGGGCAGGACCAAAAATGGTGACCTGGATCAGGAACTGGCTGAGGGGGAGACAGCAAAGGGTGGTGGTTGGGGAAGAACTCTCATCACCAACAGCGGTGATGAACCAAGTACCACAGGGAACCATACTGGGACCAGAACTGTTCGGGATTTTCATTGCAGATATCTCAAATGGAGTCCGGAGCAAAATCAGTCTGTTCGCAGATGATACCAAGATGGGAGCTGTGGTAGATGACACAGAGGGGCAGAAGGTTTTGCAAGAGCACCTGAATAAGCTGCAGGAGTGGGCAGATAAATGGCAGCTGGGGTTCAACGACAAGAAGTGCAAGGTTCTGCCCTTCAGAGCCCGGAACCAGGGGAGGGAGTATCACTTAAATGGGGGTTCAGTTGGGTTGCTCCACAGAAGAGAAGGACCTAGGGGTGATCATAACAGGAAGCATGAAAACTCTGCTCAATGCAGAAGGGTGGCGGCAAAAGCCAACAAAATGTTGGGGTGTATAGCTAGAGGGATCTCCTCCAGAAGTAGGAAAGTTATCCTGCCTCTGTATAGGTCACTGGTCAGGCCCCATCTGGAGTACTACCTGCAATACTGGCACCCATTCCTCAAGAAGGACATCAGATTGTTGGAGGGGGTACAGCGTAGAGCTACAAAGATGATCCAGGGATTGGAGGGCAAGCCAGATGAGAAAAGGCTGGGGGAGTTGAATATGTACTCTCCGGAAGAGAGGAGGGACAGGGGAGATATGATTGAGACCTTTAAGTACCTGAAGGGGATAAACAAGACTAATACAGAGAGGATTTTCCAGAGGAGAAAAGGGAGGGACATGAGAGGACACTAGCTGAAATTGGAGGGGGGCAGATTCAGGAGAGAGATGAGGAGACATTTTTTCATGGAAAGAGTGGTGGACAAGTGGAACTCCTTGCTGGGTGAGGTGGTGGCTTGCAAGATGGTAGACAGCTTCAAGAGGGGTTGGGATAGGGTAAGGGTAAAGGGTAATAGGATGGGGGGAAGAGAGAGGCAGCAGCATTATAAGGTGCTAGCTGCGCACTTGAGCAGACTCGACAGACCGTGAGGCCTGTTTCTGCTGGCATTTTCATATGTTCATATGTCTCCATCAGCTTTCCCACAATAGATGTGAGGTTTACTGGTCTGTAGTTCCCCAGCTTGTCCTTGGGGCCACTCTTGTGGAGGGACACCACATGTGCCATCCTCCAGATCTGTGGTACACACCCAGAGTCCAGAGAGCCATTAAACAGGTCTGCAAGTGGTTCAGCCAGGACATCAGCCAGTTCCCTCAGCACCCTGGGGTATATGCCATCTGGACCCGGTGCCTTGTTCACCCTCAGTACTCTCAAGCCCTCCAGTACCCTGCCCACTGTGATCTCCCTGTCTGCCTCCTCTCCCCCATGACCACCCCCAACCCCCTTGGGTATCGTCCCCCTTTCTGTTTGGTAATACAGGGCAGAAGTACTCATTTAATGCTTCGCCTGTTCTGCCTTTTAGTGTCCACCCACCCATCTCCCCTTTTTAATCCTCACAATTTGGTGTCTGCAGTTCCTTTTCCCTGATGTACCTAAAGAAGTCCTTCTCCCCATCCTTAATGCCCTGTGCTAGCCTGAGTTCCTGGAATGCCTTGGCTGCCTGACTGCCCTTGTCACTTCCTACCTACTTTAGGTATAACTCTCTGTCCTCCTCCTCCTGTTCTCTTTGTACCTTCTAAAGGTGCTCTTTTCTTCCTACTTTTCCATGGCCCTCTGCTCATCCAACTAGGTTTCTTTGCCTCGCCTCTTACTCTGGACCCTTGTACATGTTGCTATTGCCTCCTCTATCCCCCTTTTAATGACCTCCACCTCTGATTAGTGTCCATATCTGGACTGATCCCTGCTAGAGCACCCTGCACTATGTCCCTCATCTTCCCGAAGTCGGCCCTTCTGAAGTCTAACACCCTTGCGACTGATCCTGCTCCTTCCTTCCCCATGTTTATCCTAAACCACACTGTGTGATGGTCACTCCCTGTAAGTGGTTCCTCCACTCTCAGCTCCCTCATGAACTCACCATTTGCCAAGACGAAGTCAAGGGTGTTCCCTAACCTGGTCAGCTTGTTGACCATCTGCAAATGGAAGCTGTCCTGGAAGGCGTCCAGAAGTACTTGCTCTCTCTCCTATTTGTTGTAGCTGGGGTACCCTAATCCACTCCTGGCAGGTTGAAGTCGTCACAATCACTGTACTGCCCCTTCTGCAGATCCTTCTGATCTGCCCTGCTAGTTCTCTATCTGACTCCTTGGTCTGAGAGGGTGGTCTGTAAACCACTCCTATCCTGAGGGTCCTATATTTGGAAACCTGGATCTGCACCCATAATGCCTCTGTGTTGCCTTCCGCCTCCTCTTCCCTGATGCATTTCAGACCTTTCTTCACATACAGCACCACCCCCCTTCCTTTTCCTTTTCCCCCGTCCCTCCGAAATACCTTATATTCTGGTACTGCCAGGTCCCAACCATGGTAGTGGGTGGCCCATGTCTCAGTTATGGCTGCCATATCCACTTCCCCATCCACCATGAAAGCCTGTAATTCTGCTACTTTGTTCCCCAGACTCCTAGTGTTCAATGTTACTACATTCCAGCCCATTTCCTTTACCCCTCTCCCTACTTGCTCCCCCTTCTTTGCCACCCCGACTCCTCCCTAAGTCCCCTGCAACCAGCTTGGGGGGGTAAGCTCGTTAGGCCTTCCTTCCTGCCTGAGTATCCTGCTGGGCATCTCCCCTTTTGCCACCCCCATTACTAGTTTAAATTCTCGTTGTTTGCTAAGTACTCCTCCAGCTTTTGTTTCAGGACCCTCCTACCCTCCCCACTCAAGTGAAGCCTGTCCCTGGCATTGAGATCCATGCCCTCCCATGTGCTTCCTCACCCCCCTACTAGTCCATACCCTTTGGATGGGCACCAGTCCCTTAGCCATGCTTTAAATTCTTCAATCCTCAGCTTCCTTGCCGTGCTTCCCCTGGGTACAGGAAGCACCTCTGAGAAGGTTACTGATCCCTCCACGTCTTCACAAATCTGCCCCAGCTCCACAAACCTTTCCTGGACCATATCAGCTGTATTACCTGCCAGGTCATTGGTTCCAAATGCAGTACTATGTGAGGTTTCTCCCTACCCTTCCTAGCATACTTCAGGATGGATTGCCCCACCTTGTCCGCTGTCATGCCTGGCATGGCCTATGCCTCTTCCCCCCTTGCTCCTCCATCTGATCCCCTTCAGAATTGAATCCCCCAACACTAGAATCCCACCCTTGTTTTCCTGTACTGCTTGCCCTGTCTGTCCCTTGTCCCTCCCTGCCAGGTCTTTACTACTGGTGTGAGAGGTTTACCACCCCTCACACCAGAAGCTGAGGTATTCATCTGTTTAACTCCCCCTTACACCCTTATCAGTTTGGCCAAGCGAGTTCCACAGAGGAGAATATCCCTCAGAAGGTGTAACCCCAGCTCCCAAGAGGGTAGATGATCTGCTTCGCTGATGACAAAGTGATCCAACTGCACTAGATCTTCCAGTCCAGCAGGTGGGGTGATGGACCAGATCAGCCCCTACAGGTGTGGTGGCAGTGACCACATCATCTCTTTGACCCTGCTCCACCATTCCCTCCCCTCCATTCCCTGAGAAGGAGGGTCTTGACATCATCACTCGAGTGCCAGTCACCCTTGTGTCCCTCATTCCCAACCTAAAGTGACTCTCATGCTGACAGTCTGTCACGAGGAAGCAGCCAAGTGGGACATCCCAGCCCACCCACCCCTATGTAGAGTTTGTCCAATCATATGCTCACACTGCCCCCGGCCTCTGCTCCTACTGTCCCAAGCTTGTATGTAACATGGGGTCACTGGCATAGTATGCAGTCTCAGTGTGACAAAGCTAGCACTTCACTACACAGCTTTAAAGGTTTTGCTACATGTAATTTAGGGACCATATGTTTTGTCTTACCTTTTCTAAAACTTTCTTTCGTTCTTCCAGTTTCTGAAGTAAAGTTTTTGTGTGGGTAGTAGCTTTATCAAACACTGCCTGGGGAGAAGAAGAGGCAATGGAAGACCTTACATTGAGAATTACAATTACCGGTCCAAGTCATCAATACCATCCTATGGCTCACACTAGCCATTTGATCATATAATTCATTTAGAGATTAATTCTGGTATCAGTGAGTTCCTGTCCATTTGGAATCCTAGCCATTGGCTCTATGACAACATTGCTTAATCACCGTTTAAGACAAGTAAAGCTCACTAGTTTTCCAGATCTAGATTTTCTTTAACTCATTGCCTCCACAGGCTCACTCTGAGATTACACCACTTGTCTTCTGAATCTCCTGTATACTTTTAACAGTGCATCCTGGGCCTTTCTAAGCAAATCAAGCCATAGTCAGCATGTCATCAAACAAATGCTAATAGCTCAATAACCATACATGCTAGACACAAAGTATGAGTGGCAGAGTTATTCAGCACAAAATTGCCTTTCAATGGTGGTATGCATGTAATAATAAACAATTTAGTTTTTCTATGCTGGTGAAACCAGAAAAAAATTATTTTTCACTAAAAAAGGCAACATAAGCCATTTTTATTGGAAAATATGTCAAATATAAACACCAAATTAAGCATACAGACATTAGATGGTGTTTTACTATTATGTTTGTTAAGAAAAAGATATCTTTTTACTATGAAACATAATTTTTCCCCATTTTAGTCAAGGTGCTTTGGTGAGATTTGAGGGATGAATCTCAACCACACACACCATATCATAAACAAATGCATATAACTCCAAAAGTATACATGATACACACAAAGTATCAGCATGAAAGATGATCAGCACAAAATTGCCTTTCCAATGATGCTATGCGATCAATTGTAATCAATACTTTTTTATTTTTATGCCTGCTGAAGTGTCAAAAAAGTACATTTTATTCAAGCTGCTTAGGCGAGTCTTGATGGAAAAAATGTCAGCCATACACACCATACCATAAACAAATGCATATAACTCCTAAAGTATACATGACACACACAACATATCAGTGGCACAGTTGTTCCACACAAAATTGCCTTTCCAATGGTTCTATGCAATCAGCTGTACTCAGTTTGGTTTTTGTTTTATACTGGCTAAGATACCCAGAATGTGTGCTTTTTTTTTCAAAGTGATTAGGTGGTTCTAGATTGATAAAATGTCATAAACAAATATGAATAACTTCTAAAGTGAACATGATACACACAAAGTGTCAGTGGCAGGGTTCTTCAGCACAACATTACCTTTCTAATAGTACTATGCAGTCAATTCTAAGCAATTCTGGCTGGCAAGTAATATTAAAATATGTGAGTGACTTCTCCAGATGTTTCTAGGGCACACAGGAAGTCTGTAGGTGACTTCTGTAGTAGTTCTGGGACACACTGTAGTTAGATTTGTTGATGCCTACAGATGTTTCTAGGAGGCAATGAGTTAAATTAGCCGGGCCGAGAGTCATGAATAATGATTGACTGACTGACTGATTTTCTTTCAGGATAGCTCAACTGAGATGCAGTAACATAGAAACAGAAAAGGACAGTTACCCACCAGTAACAGTAGATCTTCAATAGATTTTCTCTGTTGGGCCACACCTTTGGAACAGTAAGTTATCGGCATTAGGACTATCCCAAAACTATTGCCTAGCTGGGGGCCACCCACAATGATGTACAGCATCAACCCCTATAAAATGTGGGTGGCCCCCTCGCTCCTCAGTTCCCTGCTGGAGATAAGTTCAGACGGCCACTTACTGCAAGGAACCAGGAGACCACACCAGGACCAGGCACACAAGGAGAGGCATGGGACTGGTGACAGAAGACATATAGGCACCAATATGGTCACCTTCCGTGAAAGCAGTGGAACATCCTGCCAGTCTATACCTCGGATGGGGGGGAAGGAGCGTGGGTGTGCTGTGGCCCAATGGAGGAAATTCTCTCGAAGATGTACCGTTACTAGCAGTTATACTTTGCCTAATACTTTGCTCTTAGGACAACAGAAGGTCAAGGCCCATGAGTGCTTTCCTACTACTCAGTGGTGGCAACCGATGTTACTGTCCTGGATGTAACTATCCACTTTAGTTTTGAATGTGGACAAGTTTGGCGCTTGGATCAAATCCCCAGGTAACTGGTTTCATAATCATGTGTCTCTTGGAACATAAGCATGTTTTCTTAGTTCGGTTTTTGGTACCCCATTAGCCAATTGACACTTGTGTCCCCTTAGATCATATTTACCTGTGCACCTGTAACTGCTGACTTCGAAAAATGAATGCATCTCCTTGCTGTTTGCACTCTCCTGGGTCATGCCTGAAAATAGACAATGACTTTACCTGGTTGCACTTACCTGGTAAACAAAACCAAAATAAATAAATAAATGTTTAGCCTCCTTGTGCACTAGTCCTAGTTCTTCCATTGGTAATGGGTCCTCTGGTATTTTATACATGAGTAGTATGTCACCACTTGTTCTTTTCAGGGTTAAGTGCCATAGTCCCACGCCCTACATCTATCCTCATATGGTTTATTCCCACAATGAGGGATCAGTTTGGTAAACCTCCTCCGACTTCTCTCTACCATATTCACATCCTTTTCAGATAGGGACTCCAATATTAAGACTAACTATGTTATCTTCATCTAGGTTATCTCCTGCATTGGGCCACACCTTTGGAATGATTTCCAAGCAGTGCAAAGTACTCAGGAGGATGGCAAAGTTAGATATATAATCAGGACAGCAAGACCAAAGCCAGCACGTTTGGGTGTGATGATGTCCAGACTATAGTGCTAGTAGAAGTATGTACAGTGCTCCATGTGGCAGCAGCACAAATATCAGCAGCAGACACGTCCTGGAAACAGGCAACAGAAGAGGCCATACCCTTGGGGGGGGGGGTAGAGTGGCCACGAACATTACCAAGAAGTTCCATTCCATACTTCCTATAACAAAACATAATACAGTTGTCCAACCACATGGACAGGCACTGCTTAGTAACAGGTATACCTGCTCTGCCAGGGGCAAACAAGACAAGAAGCTAAGAAGACGTTCTGCAGTCCTTCATGCAATCCAGGTAGAAATGTAAAGTTCTATGTACATCAAGGGTATGTAGCGGAGCCTCATCCTTGTTAGCAGGCTCAGGGCAATACAATGGTAGATTTATTGCCTGATTCAGCATGAAGTCAGAAACCACTTTGGGTAAAAATGTGGATTAGTGCATGAGCCACCCTGTCCTTGTAGATGATCAGGTAGGGGGCTCATAAATGAGTGCCTGAAGTTCAGAAATCCTTGGGCTGATGAGATAGCAACCAAGAAAGAGCTTTCCATGAAAGGAACTTTAGTTTGCAAGTTGCAGTGGGCTCAGAAGGAGCCAAAGTCTATTTCTCAAGTATAAAAGTAAGGTCCCTGGGAAGAATTGGTTTATGACTCAGGGAAGTGTGCAGAATACCCTTAAGGAATGTAGGGACACTTCTAGTTGTGCCACCACGCATCTGTCAATGGGGCATGGAATGCCAAGATAGCAGTCAAATGCACCTTAATGGAAGAGTACTGCAGACCAAAGTCTGATAAAGACAGAAGGTAGGCTGGTACAGTATTAACAGGACATGTAAATGGGTCTTCAGGAAACACACCAGTTAGAGAAAAGCTTCCATTTGAAAGAATATGTATGTCTGGTGGAAAGCTTCTAGACATCCAGTAAGACATAAGCTGCCTGGGGAAAAATCCTGAACCATGCAATGGCTATGTCCTCAGGAGCCAAGCGTGCAGTGGCAGGGACTGTAGGTCCAGTTGGACCAGTGACCTTCTGTCCCGGGACAGTAGACCCCAACATGTGAGCAATTTAACCTGAGGTTTCCCTGCCAGATGCTGCATGAGTGGAAACCATATCTATCGAGGCCAGAGGAGGGTGACCAGTATCAGGGGCCCCATCTTGCCCATAGTTTGAATAGAACTTTCTGAATGAGAGGTATCAGAGAGAATGCATAAAGGAACATCCTATTCCATGAAAGTGACAATGTGTCTCACCAAAACCTCCAGGCTCTGGAGCGAGCGAGTAAAAAGATGTTAGTTTTGCATTCTGTGGGGATGCAAAAAGGTCCAAGTCTAGATGACCCCATCTTCTGAAGAGGTAGTCTACCTTGGACGCCAGCAGTTCCCACTTGTGTACTTGAGACTGGATGAACTTACCCTGTCTGAAAAAGACATTTTGGACTCCTGGGACAAACACAGCTGTCCTTTGTAGGCCATGAGAGAGCCCATTGTCATACCATCACTGCTTCCTGTATAGAGTGTATGAGTGAGTGTCCTTGCTTGTTGATATAGTGCGCCACAATGTTTTTGTCCATTTGATCAACAGAGGACTATGAGAGAGGTGTTCTTTGAAGGCCTGAAGATCAAGAAGAACAGACCTCATCTCAAGAACACTGAAGTGAATATCGGAATCTCGGTCTGCCCACACTCCCTGGGTCTGGTACAGTCCAAGGTGGGCACCCCATGCCATCCCAGAAGCATCCATTGTGAGGATTTGCTCTAGTGTTGGGAAAAAGAATGGGACACCCTGCAACAAGTTCAGGGATTCCATCCACCACAGCACAGACTTTCTGAGAGGGAATGTGCCAAGAATCATTTCTTCCAATTCATCTGTCAGCTGGTCCCCCATACCTGAAGAGAGGGAATGCATTGTGGAATCCTCACATAGAGGCTCAGGATAATGCGACAGTTACAATGGCAGCTGCCATAAATCCCAAGAGGCGGAGCATAGTCCTGGCAGATGCATAGTGGCTTCTGTTTACTAGACGGGCTTGAGCAATCATGGCCTCAGCTCTGTCCCAGGACAGGAATGCGCTACCCACTGCTGTGTCCAATACTGCCCCTATATATTGGAAATGTTGGCGTGGAATAAGAATGGATTTTGATACAATGACCGTGACAGCCAGGTCCTCAAATAATTGCAAAGTTCGAGTTACCATGCGATGGGCCACTTCCTTGGATGGGCCCTGCAGGAGTCAGTCGTCAAAACAGGGGAAGATATAAAGTACTTCCTTCCAGAGGGCTGCTGCCACAACCATGAAAGCATTTGGTAAATACCCACATTGTCAAGGATAAGCCAAACGGCAATACTCGGAACTGATAATGTCAGTTCTCCAGTGTGAATCTGAGGCAGTCTGTGGCATGATCTTATCTGATATGATGGTATGTGTCCTTCATGTTCAGAGTACTGTACAAAGCCAACCCCCTTTCTGAAGAAGAGGAGAGCCTGAAAATAGATACCATTTGAAACTTTTTGTATTTGATGAATTTGTTCCGTGTACAGAGGTCCAAGATCAGGCGCAAGTCTGCTGTAGATTTTGGAACCAGAAAATACCTGGAGTACATCCCCATGTTCCTTTCTTTGGGAGGAACAGGTTCTATGGCCTTTTTCTGAAGTAGGGACTGAACTTCCTTCAACATGTCCAGGAGCTTCGGAGGATAATGAGAATGAGGTGGACAGTGTACTGGAGGTTTGGAGAGCTGTTCCATTGCATTCCCTTTTTCCACTGTTTCCAGGCCCCATTCATCTTTGGTGATCTACCTCCATTTTGGCAGATAAATGGATATCCCCCCTCCACTTGTACACTTGGTGGCAGCCATGGAGGGGAAGGGAGTAGGGAGTCAGAAGATACCAGGGGCAGCAGGGCTGCCAGAATCAGAACCTTTGGGTGCCTTGCAGTGGCCACCCTGGGCAACAGGTCCAGGAAGGGTGGTGCTGCCTCCTCTGCCACAAAATTGTTGATGGCTGCCATGGCCTCCTTGGCCAGCAAGATTACAAAAGCACCTCCACCACGACTCCTGAAATTTGGGGGAGGGGTTTAAAGATTTCACAGACCTGAGTCATTCTGGTTGACTTAATGTCTTTTAATGCTTTATCCACATCATGGCTGAGTAGCATAGAGACCCAAAAAGGGGCACGGAGCACAGCCTGTTGCACATCTGAAGCAAATACTGCTACTCTGAGCCAGAAAGATCTCCTGAGGCAGACACCAGAGGAAGTAAACCTAGCAGGAGCACCTGATGCATCATATGCTGACATTAGTAAATGATTTCCAAAATCTAGGCCAGCAGAGGCAGCTTTAAGCAGTCATGCTTCTGCAAGGATGTTCATCAGCGTATGAACTGTGGATGTAGCCAACTTCCAGAATGCTGTTCTGATACTTAATCATATAAGCCTGGTAGTTTGCAATGTGAAGGCCATAAGTGGCAGAGGCGTAAGTCCTCTTACCTATGTCAGTAGACAGGATGCTCATAACTCTGGGAGCCCTAGAGCAATCAAAAGCAGCCACAATGACCACAGAGTTGGTCTCAGGCAGAGAAACATGAAGCTCGAAAGACAGAGCAGGATACTGTTTGTTTGTCAGCCTTTCTGGGGACTGCAGCCAGAGTGCTAGGCCTGTACCAAGCAGCAAATGTAGCATCCTCTAATGCAAGGTACACAGGATGCCCCACAACAGTGGGTGCTGCTGTTATCACAAGAATTCCAGTAAGTTTCTTACTGGAGTCTTGTTCTTTACCCTCAAATACCATCACATCCTGTATTTGCTTGAATAAAGCTTGGAAGGATGGATCTTCTGGAGGGACCGGGGTTAAACACCACAGGGTCCTCATTGCAAGAATGACAAAGTTGGGCTGGAAGGAAACCCCCTTCTTGGGCCTCCTCTTCCCATTACCACCTCCCAAGTCCTCCTCTATTTCCAGGAGGTCAGAATTATATTCCACCTCATCGTCATCCTAAATCAATAGACCTGTTAACAGAAGTGGCACCACTGCCATCAGCGACAGGAACAGGTGTGTTAACATTTCTGAACACGACACCAGCATAACCTGGGAGATGACGTGCCTGGTGTAGGGATCATGACTGCGTCATCTCCGGGGCAGAACCAACAACAGAGGCTGCATTTCATCCACAGTAGAAATGCCAGAGCCAAGCTTTGACCTCAGTGTCTCAATGAGGGTCAGGGGTGCTGTAGTCAATGATGGTGGACTGGATGATAATGAAGACCTACCTTACTTCAATGGAGACCTTGATGTCACCGAAGCATGTCTGTCACTATTCCTATGGTGGCTGGAATAAGAGAGGTCTTTGGTTTCTCTGTTGCCCTCACCGACCTCGGTACAGCCATACAGACATTGATCACCTCAGTTTCTCCTTACTAGGGGCAGTAGTTGAGAGGAGGAGCCAGTTTGGAGCCGTAGCCTCCACCTGTGCTTCCATGGCCTTAATGGCAATTAATTCTTTAGTGCCGTCTTCTGACATCTCGTGACCCGGTTAAATCCTTGTCAGATATTATAGGCCCTCATATTGTGGGACAGGCCCAAGCAGCAAACACACATGGTGTGAGCGTCATCCTTGTAGATCTTGTAACACAGCTACATAACCTAAATAAAGGTTCTTTTAACTGCGGCATACAGTTACAATGTTGATATAACAAACTATTTAAATATAGAAAATTAAAAGAAATGACAGCTTTGTTTCTCTGCAGGTTTGACGAGTGGTCGACAGTGAAAGAAAGAACTAAGGAGCGGGGGGGCCACCCACGTTTTATAGGCATCGATGTTGTATGTCATCGTGGGTGGCTCCCACCTAGGCAAAAGTTTCTGGATTGTTCTGACACTGATGGCTTACATTTCTAAAGGTGCAGCCCAATGGAGGAGATATCCTTGATGAACAGACTTCTTCATCAGAAAAGGGTGGCTTGGCCCACCCAGTCTTCCATGATGTTCCCTACTTAGTCTGTCTCCGCAGACCTTAACTGGTCTCCAGCAGTCTTCCATCCCTCCTCCCTGACTATTTACTAATATTCCTCAATGTTTATCCTACGAGTGCTTGAAGTCCCCAACTGTTTTTGCCTCATCATTTCCACTGGCAGTCTGTTGTAGGTGTATACCATCCTTTCAGTTAAACAGTACATCCTCACATCCCTCTTAAATTCCCACTCTCCAGCTTCCTCGCATGCTCCTGGTCCTGGTACTCTTTCTCATTTGAAAGAGACTACCTACCTGAACCCTGTTCAACCCTGTGGGGTACGTGTAGGTCTTACCATGCCCCCTCTCATTTTTGCTCTCTTCCAAGATGAACATGTTCAGAATCCCTCAGTCTCTCCTCATAGGCCTTTGGTGTAGGCCCTGCACCATTTTAATTGCACTCCTCTGGACTGCTCCTTCACCCCGTTTATGTCCTTTCTGAGGTATAGCCTCCAGAACTGGACAAAATACTCTAGGTGAGGGGGGGTCTCACCAGCGAGCGATACATTGGCAACATCACCTCCTTTCTCCTCCTGCTGCTGCAGATACCCATCACTATGCACCCAAGTATCCCATTAGCCCTACCCATTGCTTTGTCACACTGCCCTGCCACTTTGGGGCCCTCAGATATGATAAACCCAAGGTTCCTTTCTTGCTTAATGACTTTCAATACCTCACTATCCTATAAGTTGTTCATGGGTTCCAATGCCCTAGGTACATGATTTTTGCACTTTTTGGCAACGAACCCCAACTGCCACGCTCTTGACCACACCTCGAATTTCCCAGAATACCTGTGCATTCTCTCTACCCCTCCCGAGTGTCTACCCTATTACAGATTTTGGTATCATCTGCAAAAATGCATACTTTCCCTTCCAGTTTTTCTGAAATGTCACTTATGAAGACATTAAAGAGGACCAATCCCAGTACTGAGCCTTACGGCACACCGCTAGTCTTGATCCGCAGTATCTTGTTTTCAGTGGGGCCCTGTTTATACTCAGTGCGACAAATGTAAGGAATAGAGCATGGGAGGTCAAGTGATCTGCTCAAGGTAGGAGGTGGTAACTGTTATAATGTAAAAATACTGTTACATGCTGATGATGCGGTTTTGTACAGATTTTGCACCAACCTGTCTCAGATTCAATCTGGCCTACTAGTAGACTTTGTCTTGCTCTATTCCTAGTTTTAATCAAACTTGCTTATTTTGAATGCCAAAAAACTGAAGACCATGTTATATGGTACCCGTAGGCTGGGTCATGATACACAAAATCTACTCAACATTACTATGTTGGTGACATGCATAGATACAATGGCTTTGGTAAAGTATGTGGGGATCCAGGTGGACCACAAACTTCTCTCAGGTCTCATGTTGAATTAGTGGTTAAAGCCCTGAACCAAAAACTGGGCCTGCTGTACCCCTACTTTACTAAAGGGGTCAGGCACTCGATCACCAACAGTACCCTTCTTCCCTTCACATTATGGGTCATCTCTCTGTCACCTCTCAAGGAAACTGAACCCTCCAAACTGAAGTTTGCCTTCCACAGAATAGTGTGTTTTGCTACCAGGTTCTACAGCCAGGAACATCACTGCAGGGCACTCTGCACAATAAACTGCTCCCCGGGAGGCCTCATCTACCTGTGCTTTCTAAGGCACTCAAACTCCATTATGCCCCTGGAAAATCTGGCTGACATCAAGGACTTCAAACCACTTAGAAGGTCCTTCTAATCCACTGGATAGAAACAAGACATTTTGGTAATGTAAGTGCAAGGAGAAAGACCAGGGGACGGATTTTAAGAATAAGGAGGGAGTGGGGGAGAGTATCTGGAAGGGGACAAGGAAAAAGCAGACATCCTGAATGAATACTTTTTTTTTTAGTGTTCACAAAATAGAGGGGCCAACGTTAAGTGTCAGGGGCATTGAAGGAAGGGAGGTGGACACTAGTCCATTTACAGATGAGAGAGTCCTGAAGGCACTCACAAATCTGATAGTGGACAAGGCAATGGGGCCTGACGAAATACACCCAAGGATATTGAGGGAGCTCAGAGAGGTGCTGGCTGCACCTCTGACAGTTCTATTCAACCACTCACTGCAGCCAGGAGTGGTCTCGGAGGACTGAAGGAGGGCAGATGTAGCCCTGCTTCACAGAGGTGGTAGCGGGGAAGAGGCTGGCACTTACAGGCCAGTCAACCTGACGTGGTACTCGTGTACCTATATTATGACTACTGTGACTTACCTATTACCAAGCTTGTACCACCAGTGAATGCCTGTAACACTGGTTGCTTTTTAATCTAAGCATTATGTACTGTACTGTTTTGTTTGCTGTGATGTATTGCTCTCTTGACGAGGTGCCTTTGTAAATAAGTCTTTGACTCAAAGGTCTGTAAATCGATGATCTAATAAATAAATAAACCTGACTTTGGTAGTGGTAAAATTAATGGATCACTACTGAAGGAAAGGATAGTGGAATATCTTGAATCCAGTGGCTTACAGGATCTGAGGCAGCATGATTTTACTGGGAGGAGGTCACGTCAAACATATCTGATATATTTCTTCGACTGGCTGACCAGGGAATTAGATCAGTGTGGAGCAGTGAATATGGCTACCTAGATTTCAGAAAGGCCTTTGACACCGCTTCACACAGGAGACTCGTGGAAAAGCTGGCAGCCTGGGAGGGGTCCAAAGGTGGTAAACTGGGTTGGACACTGGCTGGGGTATAGGTGACAAAGGGTGGTGGTAAACTGAGTTCACTCCGAGGAAGGGAGGGTGACCAGTGGGGTGCCTCAAAGATCAGTGCCAGGACGGTCCTCTTTAATGTCTTTATTAGCAACACTACAGAGGAGCTAGAAGAGAAAACTGGTTACTCACCTGTAACAATAGTTCTAGGAGTGGTATATGATGTTCATCTACACTTCTGGCAGTGTTCCTTTCCTGTTAAGGCTTGCTGAATGTCTTCAAGCTGGTTCCTCTCACCCACCAAGGTGGTAACTTCCTCCGCACCACCCCGTGATGTCAGATCTTGCCCACTGGAAGTAAAATCAGTGTGCCACTTGCCAGAGGAGGTTGCGTGGGTCAGCGTGGATGAACATCATATACCACTCCTAGAAAGTACAGTTACATAAAAACTTACCGTAATAGTAGATCTTTGAGGAGTGGTCTCTTGCAGCAGGTAATACACTTGGGTCATTGCCAGAGGTCGCTGTGTCGCACAGCAGCTCTTCTAGCAGTCTTTTCCAGGGGCCTCCCACATATGGCATCACCTTCCTGTTTCCTATATAAGTGTGGGCGGTCCCTGGTATCCTCAGTTTCCCCTGCCAGATTCAGCTCACTAAACGAGGACTGAGGAGAAGCCGCGGTACCATAGGTATCCCAACCTCATAAGTCATTACAGCAGAATTTGTTCTCCCACAGAAGGAGGGGACAGATGGCGTGGATCGCACTCAAGCCAGAAGAAACACTCCTCAAAGATCTACTGTTACGTAAGTTTTACGTGAATCTGTACTATCTTCCACGGAGTGGTCTCATGCAGCAGGCAATACACTTGGGATGAATCTCAAGCAGTAAACCCAAGAAGGGTGGTCATTATGACAGGAGGCCTTGTAGGACAGCTTGGCCAAAGCCTGTCCTATGGCGTGAAGCAACGTCTAAGTTGTAATGCTTTGTGAAAGTATGAATTGTGAACCAGGTGGCTGTGTGTTGCAGGATATCTGGGGATAGAGACCCCTTAAAGCAGGCCACTGTGGTGGCTATAGCTCTGGTAGAATAGGCTTGGACAGGTCCTGGTAATGGCTTGTTGTATTTTGCATAGCAAAATGTGATACAGTGTGCTAGCCAATTGGAAAGGGTCCATTTAGTGACCGGGAGACTTTCCCTGCTTGAGGTGAAGGTAACAAAAAGTTGAGAGGTCTTTCTAATCAATTTAGTATGATTAGTATAGCATCGCAATATACAATGGATGTCTAGAGTATGTAGAAGGTATTCACCTCGATTGGAGTGTTCAGGGTAATATACTGGTAGCTCCAAGGATTGGTTTAAGGGTTGGTATGGAGAGACACTCTGTCTTTGTGAAAAATTAATTAAAGCCCTCTACACATGAGGGCATGAAGGTCGGAAATACGCCGAGCTGAAGTGACAGCCACGAAGAATAGTGATTTCCAAGAAAGAAAACGGAGGTCACAAGAGGCCACCAGTTCAAAGGGTTCAAGAGTTAATTTCTGTACTAGAAAATTGAGATCCCATGGAGGAGTAGGTCTTCTGACAGGTGGCTTAATATGTAACATTCCTCTTAAAAACATTTTGGCTAGATGATATTGATACAGTAATCTACCATCAAGGTGTTCATGGAAGGCCGAAATGGAGGCCAGATGGACTTTGATAGAGGAATAGCTTAATCCTGTCTTGGCAATCGAGGCCGGGTAATCCAATACTTTCATCAGTGGACAAGAATAAGGATCCAATGACAGGGAAGCCACCCAAATGGAAAAGCATTTCCACTTTGCATTATAAGTTTCCCTGGTCGCTGGTTTACGAGAGGCCAGTAAAATATTGGCAACAGGGGACGACACTTATAGATGTATATGAAAGCGTCCTCAGGAGCCAAGCGTGAAGGTGTAGTGCCTTCAGGTTGGGATGTAGAAGGGTCTCTTGATTATGAGTCAAGAGATCTGGTCTTATTGGCAATGGGCTGGGGTCCTCCACTGAGAACTGTTGAAGGAGAGGGAACCACACCTGCCGAGGCCACAGAGGGGCTATGAGAATCATGGTGGCAGGTTCAAGTTGTAATTTCAGTAGAGTCCATTGCAAGAAAGGGACAGTGGGAAGCATATTTATTTATTTCAAATTCGGATTAATACCTTTGAGCCGGGGGCTCGTTTACAAAGGCTCCAAGTCAACAAGGAATACAAGACATTTACAGGTGATGAAACATTGCAGAACAGAAAGACATCAACTAACAAGTGGTATTAGTGTCCAGTTACAACATTAAGCAAGGTACAAGAAGTAAGGAGAAACAGGACCACACTTCCAGAGAAACATACTAATGCAGCACTAATTAAGTGCAGTACAGTGTTTAACAATCATGTTACAGTTCAGACAGGGTGCTTCCAGTCTGCAGAAATGCATGTTTTAGCAGCCAAGGTGAGGCTTTGTCAAGGGGAGGTAGTAGGTGGTGGGAGGTGGAAGGGGGAAATGGGCAGTTGTGGAACAAGAGAGTGGGAGTGAGAGAAGGTAGCGTCTGATGGGTGTGAGAACCGCCTTCAGAGGCCATGGGTTAACAGAAACACTGGCAGTCAGATTTGCTGACAAGAAGAGATCGAAGCCCATTTTTAAAGTAGCCAAGTCTGGGGGAGTTGGCAAGGTCTGCAGGCAGATCATTGAACCATTTAGGCCCACAGTAGGAGAGAGATCTTTGGCCAAGGGTGGTTCATTTGAAGGGAACAGTTAGAACAGTCCTAGAGGCACTCCTTGTGCATTTAGATGGTTGTGCATAAGAAGAGTCCTGTCCATGACTGGGACAGGGTATCTATAGACCGTCCCTTTTTGTTCAGGATAATGGAACAGTATCTGGGAAGATGGTGATTGACTGGGGAGGGGAACAGGTCCAGTTGCGGAGTCCCCCACAGATGAAAGATTTCCTGAAGCATTTCGTGATGAAGTGTCCATTCGTGTGTGGACGACTGTCGATTGAGAAGGTAGGCCTGGAGAGTGTGGTGTCCTGGTAGATGGAATGCTGTCAGTACAAGGTGTTGCTGTATGGCCTCCTGCCAAACTGCAATTGTCTCTCTACATAGAGAACAGGACTTCGTACCTCCTTGTTTGTTGAGGTAGAACACTACTGATGTGCTGCCTGATTGAATCAGCAATGGTCCCAGGAGCAAGTGAGGTTGAAAAGCCTGAAGGGCAAAGCAGACCACCCTCATCTCCAGGAGATTGATGTGGAGAAGAGGAGTAGAGGTGGTCCATTTGGCATGTGTCCTGTAAGGACCCAGGTGTGCACTCCACCCTTCTAGGGATGCATCCATGGTCAATGTCTGTTGAGGCAGGGGGGATTGGAAGGCCATGCTCTGACACAGATTGGCTCGGAGGGTCCACCATACTAGGGCAGACCACAACATTGGAGTGACTTGATTTTGTCTTCAAAATTTCCTGTTGTTTGAGACCACTGGTTCTAGAGAATCCATTGGACTGATCTTACGTGAAGACGGGCAAGTGCCACCGTAGGGATGGTAGTGGCCATGTGTTCTAGGAGGCATAACATATGTCTGGCTATGACTATTTTCTGGGCTTGTATCTGAGAAGCCAGAGATATTAGTTTGTCTTGTCTGTCAGCCGGGAGGTAAGCCCTGGCAGAGACGGTGTCTAGGACCGCTCCTGTATATTGGAGTGACTGTGTGGGGGTTGGACTGGACTTTGGCCAATTGACTGTAATCCCTAGAGAGTGGAACAGAGTTAGGGTTGCATGTAGAGAGGAAAGCAGAGCGGTTTTGGACCCTGCCTTGATGATCCAGTCGTCCAGATATGGGAAGACAAAGTGCCCGTCCCATCGTAGGGCAGCTGCCACTACCACTAGGCACTTGGTAAACACTCTCTGGGCAGATGAGAGGATGAACGGAAGTGCTCAAAATTGGTAGTGCTGTCCCGACAGGTGAAAACAAAGAAACCTGGGATGGGCAGGATGGATGGGGATATGTAGATAGGCATCTTTCATATCTAGGCACATAATAAATCCCCTTGTTTCAACATTGGCATGATGAAATTTAGGGTGACCATGCGGAACCTTTTGTACTGAATGTGTAGGTTCAATTGTCTGAGGTCTAGTATTGGTCTGAGATCTCCAGTTCATTTGGGCACCAGGAAGAAGTGGGAATAAAACCCCTTTTGGTGTTCTGCCGGGGTTACTGAATAAACAGCCTTCTTGGTCAGAAGATCCTGTAGTTCCTCCAGGAGAATAGGAATGTGGTCGGGTGGGTAATGAACGGGGGGGGGTTGGGGGAGGCATGGAAATGTTTCAGAGGGTGACCCCTACGAATGATATGAAGTACCCACTCATCCGATGTGATCATTTGCCAGGCCTCTAAGTGGAGGGCAAAATGATCGCCCACAGCTTTCGAGGCCTGGTTGAGGAAGCATGGACAGAGCCCCAGTTGGTCACTGGGAGGCAGGCTGACCAGCCCCACCAGGAGGGTGGGAGCGGGAGCCCTTGGCAGCAGAGGTGTTGGTTCTGAAAGGCTGTGAACAACCTTGGAATCTGCCTCTATGTGAGCCTCTGTATTTTCTACCTCTTTTAGAATAAAAGGAGGATTGAGGATAATACGATGACTGGGATGTATGATACATGCCATGTACCATACGGAGTGTTGGCCCCTGAAGACTGGAGATCATCTATCAGTGTTTGGGTACCTAGCTTGAAAAGTTCAGACCCATTAAAGGGGCACTGACCATTCTATGCTGTACATCTGGTGTAAAGCCTGAGCATGAGTGCATGCTACAGGTAAAGGCGTGGTTGCTGACATGCGGCCGAAGTATCAACCGTATCACATCCCAACTGAAGTAGGTGCAGGAGATGGAATTGCCAGTAGATATTGTAGCCAGTAATTGTTCCTTTCCTGCAAAGGAGGGAGTTTATTGACTAGTTCAATGGCAGAGGACCAGAGTGTATGCTGGTATTTGACCTAACGTCCCATATAATTTAGGATTCTGAGATTCACAGTATCGGCTTAGAATACCTTTTATCCCCAGATAGTCTATCCTATCGGAGTCTTTATCAGGAGATAAGGTGCTGATGTGTTTTGGTCGCTTATAACGATCGTGAATGGCAGTAATCACTACTGAATATGCTTCAGGAGTAGTGGCTAGAAAAGGGTGGCCCAGAGGAGCCTGGTAAAGGCAATCCGCTTTGCGGTGAACAGCCATAACAGTGGAAGACTGGTTCCAGGCTGCAAGCATAGCATTTTGGTAAGTTTTTATAATTGGGGGTAGCACTAAGACTGGTTCCTCTGGCAGTTCTAGATAGTCTGCCATATCCTTTACATTGTTTATCATGTTCGGTAGTGGAGAATCCCATGACCTTTTGAATTTGGACCATCATCTCATGGAAGGATGGGTCATCGGAACAGAGGCAAATGCCTGCCCGGATAAATTCTCATTTAAGGAAGAAATATTCAAAGAGGGGGCTGAGGTTGGAAATCTATGTCCTGGAATTCCTCATCCTCCAGATCTCCGTAAAATCTGCCGGAAACTCAGCCTCGACTGATAGGTAGTCATCCACGTTTGAGGGAGGTGACCAGGGTGGTGAAGGGTCTCTGTCACCCTGGAAACATTTAGGCAGGAGTAGGGGAGCAGGACGGGTGACTCGGCCCCTGGATCAGAGGGCTGAGTATGCCGGATGGCATGCAAACCTGCTGAACTACTGAGGCAACATCCACAGAGGAAGGGGGTTAGAGAGGGTGGGGGTTCTGGGAAACCAAGGGATTGTAGAGGGATTGGACATGTAGTCTGAGCAGGTCTTGCACCTGGGTGGTAAAGCCCTGGGTCCCGATCCTGTCCGCCTGGCCCCTGTGGGAATACACTCATGAGAGTGGAGGGAGGAATGCATGGCAATGCGTAGGTTTCCCATTGGAATGAGACTCCTCATTGACAGAGCTGCCGGGAAACATGAGTAGAATGTTGAAATTAATTCACTGTTGATGGGAAAGAAGCCTCCGTCAATGGGTCATCGATGGAACTCACAAGGGTTCATCATAGACTACCATTAAGTGCTGGAAAGCTGGTCAAAGAGGGGTGTAACCTCCCGTCGATAAGGAAGCAGTATGTGAATGCATCATCGATGATGGGGCACCTGTAACGGTGGCTGCTCGATGCTACATTTAGGCACAGAGGTTGAGGAGGACTTCTCCTTTCCTTTTTTGTGCCGTTTGTGAGAATCAGTGGATGGGGAGCTCTTGGGACGAGCCCCCTGATTCTCCATGAGAGACAATTTCTGCTCCATTAAATGATTTTTGATTTCCTGCAGCTGTCAACGATGGGTTTCCTGGTTGAAATCATGGAAATGTATGCAGGAAATGGTGTCCTGTGTGTGTCCCAGACACCTTACACAAGTGGTGTGGTTGTCAAAATGGTAATTTTTCTACCACAATGGCAGGATCGAAATAGCGCTATATTGCTTGTAGATTCTTTGGACATTCATCGATGTAAAAAGTGAAAGCGAAAAGCATGTTCTAAGCTCAAATTCTCATCAATGACTGCTCTTGAGTTGCACTAGCTGCTGCGTAAGCTGAAGACTGCGGGAAAATGAACTGAGGATACCAGGGACCGCCCATACTTATATAGGAAACAGGAGGGTGATGTCATGTGTGGGTAGCCCTTGGAAAAGACTGCTAGAAAAGCTACTGTGCACCACAGCGACCTCTGGCGATAACCCAAGTGTATTACCTGCTGCAAGAGACCACTCCGTTGAAGATCTACTGTTACAGGTGAGTAACCTGTTTTTCTAGGGGTGTGGATATGATGTTCAATCCACACCTCTGGCAGACTCCTAGCAGTGCTCCAAGAGGAGGCAGGCACGGTGCACACCCCCTACTTGGGGAAGAGAGATTGAAGAACTGAGGCCCCCAAACCAGCTTCCAGGCTTGACTCAAGGTCAATGTGGTAGTGGGAAAAAAGGTGTGTGCAGATTTCCTGGATAGGGACGTCCCTGGAAGCAGCCACCAAGGCAGCGGTATGATAGGTGGAATGAGCCCTTACCCTGCAGGAGGCTCCCTACCCACCAACCTATAGCAGAGGTCAATGCAGGACACAATCCACCTGCCAATCATCCACTCAGCTGCCAGTCTGCCAGGCATGGCTTCAGCGTAGGTGACAAAGAGCTGGCAAACCTCTTCCCGAACTCCACCCATGCACTCCTTATAATAGGCTAGCACTCACTGCAGATCCAATGTATGGAACCTGTGCTCGGCCTCCGAGATGTGACTGGTGAAATACACTGGTGAAAATCCAACACAGTCTTTGGGAGTAACTTTGGGTTGGGGCGAAGGACAACTTTGTCCCTCCGGAACACCAGGTAAGAAGACTCCACCGAGAACACCTAGAATTCACAGATCCTTCTGGCTGACATGATAGCCACCACAAAGGCAGTCTTCCATGACAGATGTGACATCTCACATATGTGCATTGGTTCGAATGGCTTGCTCATGAGCTTTGCCAACACCAGCAACAAGTCCCAAGGTGGTGGTGGTGGTTCACGCACTGGATGGGAAATGTGATCAAGGCATTTGAAAAAATGCCAGCCCATCTTTTCCTGTGCAAACGACTGCATACCAGCCTGCACCCGGTAAGCAGAGATGGCTGCCAGGTGCACCTTAAGGGTAATCAACTGAAGGCTCGACTGAGAGAGGAACCACAGGTAGTCAAGGATGCAAGCCACTAGACAGGACTATGGGTCCAGCCACTTGGCCTCACACCAAATGGAGACCCTCTTCCATTTGAAGGCACAGCATTTTCGGTCGACTCTTTTAAGAAGCCTTGACCACAGTGAGGACATCTTTAGAAAGATCCAAAGCCTGGAACCTTGTCACTCAAGAACCAGGCTATCAGGTGCAGGGATTGAAGGTCTGGGTGAGTACCTTCCCTTGATGGATTGAGAGCAGTTCCGATGTAGAGGAAGATGCCTCGGGAGCCTGCTGCTGAGGCTGAGGAGATTAGGGTACCAGAACTGGAGAGGACAGTCCGGAGCCACCAGGATCATCCATGCCTTGTCCCTCCTGGCCTTGAGCAACACCTCTGTGGACCAAGGAGAATGGAGGGAAGGCAAACAGAAGACCCGGGGTCCAGGGCCTGGAAAAGGCATCCCCTGCAGCATTCCCTGTTGAAGGGGTTGGGCACAGTACAGCCTCAGCTTTGCATTCTTCCATGAGGCAGATAGGTTCACATGAGGGGTGCCCCACTAGGAAAGCAGGCTGCATACTATCTCCAGGTGGAGAGACCACTTGTGGGGCACCTCCCACATGGCTGACAGCGCCCACCAGCTGGCTGCAGACACCACCACATGAATGGCCAGGAGATCGGCCTCCCAGCTGCACACGAGGGTCCAAATGTGAGAGCTTCCTGCACAAGAGAAGGGAGTGCATCCTGCCCTGTTTGTTGAGGTAGTACATGGTTGCAGTGTCTGTCTGGAATTGAATGACCTGACCCTCAACATATGGAGCAAAGGCTGTCAGTGAAGCCAGCACTGCCCGCAGTTCCAGGAAGCTGATGTGACATCGGGACTCCTTGGGGTCCAGAGTCCATGGACCTGGTGTTCACCCAGGTGGGCACTGCAGCCCATGAGACAGGCATCGGGTCATCAGGATGACCGTCAGCTCTGGGCAGACAAACAGGATACCTTCCTGCAGATGTTCCAGAACTAGCCACCACTGGAGGGCATTACACATCAGCTGGGTCACAGTGACCGTTCGATTGAAGTGGCTCTTGTGCTGAGACCACTGACAGGCCAGCTCCCATTGCAGAGAGTGCATTCTCCAGCGGGCCCAATGGACCATGCTGGTGCAAGCTATCATGTATCCTAGTAGGTGCATAAATTCCTGAGCAGGGCACAACTGCCTAACCTGAAATGATCAGGCAAAGGAGGAGAGAGCCACTGGGAGTCAAGCCCTAGCTCTGCAAGAGTCGAGCTCCGCCCCAATGAAGTTGCTCACCTGTGAGGGCATGAGTTCAGACTTGGCTTCATTGGCCAGGAGGCCAAGAGAGACACAGCTCTGGAGGGCCAGGTCCTGGACTGCTCCACCTCCTGTCTGGAGGGACCACAATCAGCCAGTTGTCCAGGTAGGGCAAAACCGACCCTCAATGCCTCAAGGAAGCTGCCACCACTGCAATGCAAATGATGGAGACCCTGGAGCCAAGGACAGGCCAAATGGCATGGTCTTGAACTCATTGAGGATCCTCTCCACTTGGAACTGGAAAAACTGGCAGTGGGGTGGACAGATTGGGACATGAAAGAACACGTCCTGAAGATCTAGATAGCAGAACCACATGTTTTGCTTGAGAGATGGTATGATCTGAAACAGAGTGACTATTCTGAAGGTGCGCAGCCTGAGAAACTTGTTCTGGTTGTGCAGATCTAAGATGGGGCATCAGCCCACCATCCGTTTTGGTACCAGGAAGTACCTGGAGACAAACCCTGAGTGTTCTATAGGGTCTGCAACAGGAGCCATGACCTCCTTGCGGAGGAGCTGGGTGATGTAATCCCGAAGGGCTGACAGGATGTCTGTGAACACAATGCCCTCCCATGGGGCATGGGCTCAGCAAGGCGGGTACTTCTTGAATTCCAGAGGCAGATCCTGGCTGACCACTTCAAGAACCCACCTATGCATGGTGACAGCGGACCAGGTGGAAAAGAAGTGCCAGAGCTGGCCCCCCACAGGAGGACCCAGGGGAGTCAGGATGGAGATGAGGAAGGCACATCTCATCCCATCACTGGACAGGCTTGGAGGCAGACAAGGGACTGGTAGAGGGTCTGCCATGGTCTCTGCCTTCTAGCCTATGGATGACACAGTCACCGATTTCAGTTGAGGTCACCAGGCCTGAGCCTGATGACCAGCCTGAGGCTGGGCTGGATTGGTTGCGAGGGCAGAGAGGGCCAAAAGGGCTTCTTCTTCTTCTTCTGCTGCTTAGAGCCCTTGGGGTCCCTCTGAGTGGATGTCACAGAGTCCAAGGTGGCACTGGACTTCTCAATATGGGTGAGGTGCCCCTCGACCCAGGGTCTGAATGAGTCAGTGCCCAGGAAGAGGACATCCACCAGCTTGTGCTGGGTATCCACTGTAAAGGTTGAGATCCTCAGCAGACTCTGCGATGCACAGCCACCACAGACTGAGCGCAAGAGTCGTTGAAGTCCATGGCAGTCTGAAGCTGTTGCTTGGCCACTGCCCTGTCTTGATCCTGGACCTGTTTGACCATGGTCTGCAGGTCCTGGGAGATGAGGTGCACCTCATCAAGTGAGCCCAGGAGGGCAGGCGAGAAGTGAGCCATCAAAGGGCCAAACTTGCTTGCCAAAGGCTGAGAGATAAGGCAGCATTGGCCTTTGGCCATGTGATTCAAGTTCTTGGACTCCTTATCAGGTGGCTTGTCAACGCCATCCAAGTTGCCATAGTGCCTGAAAACAGAGTCAACCATGAGCCCCTCAGCCAAGAGATGCATGGATACATAGAAACTGTCAGCAGATAAGGGCCTGTGGCCATCCAGTCTGCCCATTTGAGCTTGTAAGTTCCTCAGGACACGGATGCTCAGTGAATCGAAGGAACCAGTAGATACTGCATACTCTGGGCCATCTGGGCCGATGGTGCAGGGCAAGAGGCCGGGTGCTGCCACAGCTCCAAGGCAGGGTCAAAATGGCATCTGCCACTGGGAAGGCTTTCCCATGGGAGTCTCCCTGTCAAGGATCTCATAAGCAGGTACTAAGCCCATTTCTGAATGAACTCCAACGGGAGAACTCAGAGATTCTGAGATGAGACTGAGAAGACCCATAAAAGATGTAGGGACCTGCTCTATCAACAGATCCTTGGCTGACTCTAAGTCCACCAGATGGGAGTGCAAGGAGGAGCCTCCATTCCAAGGATTCATGGAAAAGAGATCTACCTCCAGAGTCCCCACTGACCCTCCAGGGATGGTCAGGGGTGATGGTGACCGACAACCCATGGGGAAGACCCAAGGCCGGGTGGGCTTCCTTATTCGGAGCACCGGACTTTGGCTGTTTTGGTGGCAGCTCCACCAAAATTCGTGGGGAGGCTGAGCCGGGACCTATTGGGTTGGATCCTGCTGAGGCAGAGATGGCTGCGGCCTCTGTGGCGAAAGCCAAGTGATGGCCAGGGTCGTAGCCGGAACACACTTTACCCCGGTGAAGAGCAGCTGTTGCCACATTAAGTCCTCACAGCGCCAATGTAGCTTGCGGTGGAGCCTCTCCTCACCCAAGGAGGATGAAGAATAGCAGCAGCACTGCTTACTTGAGCATCGGCCCCTCTCTGCCCCCTCGGCCAAACCAGTCATGCACTTGAGGCACAGAAATGCAAGGGAGGAGTACAAGATGGGGAGAGGTACTGACGGCCACCAGTCAAGAAAGGGATCTGGGAGGTAATCATAATTGATGACCTAAAGGTAACAAACCATGTGAGAAGGCTCTGGGAGAGCCAGTGGGATGCTAGGGTGCATAGGGAGAGTAATCACCAGCAGAAAAAGGGAGGTGGTTAAGCCACTCTACATATCACTCTTGAGACCTCATCTAGAGTACTGTGTCCAGTTCTACAGGCCGCATCTCTGGAAGGACATAGACAAAATAGAGGCAGTCCAGAGAAGGGCAACAAAAATGGTGCAAGGATAGCACCAAAAGTCAAATGAGGAAAGACTAGAGGACCTCAATATGTATTCCCTGAGAGAGGAGGAGAGAGGCGGATATGATAGAGACATTCAAGTACATCAGAGGTATAAACAAGGTACAGGAGGTCTGGCCCAGTGGCGCTGAGGGTTGAGGCACTGGATGCCACACTCAGACCATGCCGGGTGACCCTGGTTCCGAAGCTAACTCAGGCCACTGGGAAGGAGGATCGAGCATCCGCTGGATTGCCTCCTCTCCTGGGGAGGGCTCCAGAAGTGCATCACTCTGTAGCGGCCCCCAGTGGAGACCGGCAGCTACCACAAAAGCATAGCCATAATTAGGAGTGGGACGTGGCAGACATCTGCATTAGCCTCGTTGATGTCATTGCACATCTGCGTCTCAGGAGGGACTTCTCTCACTTCTATGCCAATAAGCCTCTGCTACTGACAGGATGATGCCCATGACGGGGTCCGCCTAGCACTGCCAAATAAAGCCCGACCTCAGGGCAGGGTTCTGGGTGATGTAGTCTCCCTTGTGCCCGCCGGGGAGGGCCCCCACTGTTGGGGTAAGCCACAGTCCTCCCGGCTTTTGAGAATCGAGGCGTAGGCTGGTGACTGCTTGGGTTGAGACCCCACGCATCAGGGCTGATAAGGGGAAATAGAATAGCTCCCCAGTCGCAAGCAGGAAATAAACAGAAATGGAAAAAAAAAAAAGGTACAAGAGGGTAGCATCTTTCAGAAAAGAAGGTGCACAAGAACAAGGGACATGATATGAGGCTAGAGGGAGGTAGGCTCAGGGGCAATGTGAGGAAGTACTTTTTCACAGGAAGAGTAGTGAATGCTTGGAATAGTCTCCCTGCGGAGGTGGTGGGGCAAAAATGGTACGGGAATCAAGAATGCATGGGATAGACATAAGGGTACTCTAGCAATAGGGAGGAGAGGGTAAGCCGGAGATCAAGTAGGGTCTCTGGTAATTCATTAGGTAGGGGAAAAAGGGCAGACTAGGTAGGCCACACAGTCCTTATCTGCCATCACCTTCTGTGTATCTGTGAGAGTGCGAGCGTTGAGGTCAATGCAGGCTGCTCGACTTGGGACTCCAAGAGCAGGACCACAACCTCGACCGTTGTGCCTGCCAACACTGAGTCTCAGAGGGGTCCGGCAAGAGCCGGGTCTCCTCCTGGTCTGAAGGCTCTGGGTAGAGAAGAGGCGTATCAGCGGATTGGTCCATCCCTCCCCGAGTGAGTGGTAGGACCAGGGTCCAAGAAAAGGAGGTGTTGGCCTCTTCTAGTGACAACGGGTCGACTGGCTCGAGACAGATCTCAGCCGGAAGATTGATCTTTGTCTCAACAAACTGGCCTGAAGGCTAGATCGTGAGACGGCAGCCTGGGCTGAAGAACTGACCGAAGCAGAACCTCCAGAGAAGCACAGAAATTGGAGTCTCAAGAGTGCTATCGAGCCCATGAACGTCAGTCAAGCTGTTTCTTGGTCTCTTTTTTAGATTTGGATTTAGGCTTAGTACCCAAGGAACCCTGCCCATTGGTGGGAAGGGCCTGGCACAAATCTCTGAATGCTCCTGTGAAGAAGGCACCCAAGAAGAATGGCAAAAAGACCAAAACTGAGGAAGTATAATCTGCGGCCTGGGTTGCGGTCTCCTCAAATGCTGCAAGCTGTTCGGTGGACCCCACAGCTGAGGAGACCACCCAATGGTCATCCTATGATTTAACGAGCAGATTTCAATCATCCGGATGACTCAGAAGCAAGCGGGCATGGTGCTCCTCCAAGATGGACGGATGGAAAGTGTGGCACAGGCCGCATGCCTGGGGATCATGCTCATTGCCCAGGCAGTAGACGTACATGGAGTGCGGGTGCATCCGAGCATCTTCTGCCCACAGGCACATTTTTGAAATCTAGGCACTGACTTGCCAACATCCATACCAGAAACTAGGAGGAATAGCCTGAAGACAATATTTTGGGTTTTTTTGAAGAATTATGAAGTTTAATATCAAAGAGTCTTCTTAGTGCGAGAGTGGTAAGGAGGGAACCTTCTTCTTCCAGCAGAAAAGAAGATCTGACGTCATGGGGCGGTGCCCAGGGAGTTACCACCCAGGTGGGGGGGAGGAGTCAACTTGATGGTGTTCCAGCAAGTCTTAAAGGGGAAAGGAACGCTGCCAAAAGTGTGGATTGAATATCATAGCCATGTTCTTAAAAGATATGCCTTTTTGCAGATGATACTAATATCTGCAATAGAGTAGACACTACAGGGGGGTGAAAAAAATGAATAGGGATCTAAGCAATCTTGAGGAATGGTCAAGAGTGTAGCAACTAAGTTTCAATGCAAGATCATGCATTTGGGGCATAGAAACCCAGGGTTGGAGTACAATATGGGGGGAGAGGTACTGGCGACCACCAAACAGGAAAGAGACCTGGGGTAATCATATCTGATGACCTAAAGGTGGCCAAATAATGTGACAAGGCAGTGGGGAGAGCCAATGGGATGCTAGGGTGCACAGGGAGGGATATCACTCGCAGAAAGAGGGAAATGATGCTACTGCTGCATACACCACTGGTGAGACCACACTTGGAGTAATGTGTCTAGTTTTAGAGACCACATCTCCGACAGGACATAGACAGAGTAGAGGTAATCCAAAGGAGGGCAACTAAAATGGTGCAGGGTCTGCATCAAAAAGCCCTATGAGGAGAGACGGAAGGACCTCAATATGTACACCTTAGAAGAAAAAAGGGAGAGGTGGGACAGAGACTTTAAAATACCTCACGGGTATAAACAAGGTTCAAGAGTGAAGCCTTTTTCATAGAAAAAGATGCTCAAGAATAAGGGGTCATGCTATGAGTCTGAGAAGGTATGCTCATGAAATGAGTAAGGAAGTACTTCTTCACAGAAAGGGTGGCGGATGCTTGGAACAGCCTCCCCGTGGAGGTGGTGGGGGCAAAAACTGTAGTGGGATTCAAGAAGGCATGGGATAGGCATAAGGGAACCTTAGTGGTAAGGAAAGAGGAGATCAAGTAGGGTCAGTGGTGTTACAGTACGTAAGGAAAATGGGTAGACTATGTGAGTCAAACTGTCCTTATCTGCAGTTAGTTTCTATGTTTCCTGCTATCATGCCAAGGGCACTTTCTGCTGCTGGTCAGTGATCCTTTGTGAATACTGCACCAAAGCTATGGAACAATCTCTTCCTTAAGATAATGGAATGCTTGACCTCTGCACCCTGCAAATCCACTATGAAGGATTATGTATTTGTTAGCAGACCCTGTTACTGCTTTAGCTAACTTATCTGTTAACCTGACTCACTGTATTTATCTATGATTATACCATGGACCTCGGACACTGACCAATGGATAGACAGGCTGGCACCTTACCTCCGTTGATTATCTACTGATAATCACTGCAAAACGTGCCAGCCATCCGCATCTTTAAAAAAAAACAATCCGAGGCTGAAATCAAGAAACTCCGACCATCTTGTTTCCCCGCTAAGCAGAGACTGTAAAAGAGCAGCTCCGTATATCAGAAAAAACAAACAAAATAAAAACAGTGCTGTAATAGTGACTGACTTATTAAGCATTATACCAAGTACTGCTTTTTTTAAAATAATAAAAAAAGCAGTACTTGGTATAATTGCAATAAGCCACTCGGGGGATCTGGGTTAATCAGGGAATTTACCACGGCTGGGGCGGATTTACCCACGAGGCAAAACCACTCCAGCCATGGTAAATCCCACGTTATAACCTACACCCTCATGGCTTATTGCTTTAAATAATGTCCATATTCTACAGAATCAAGTACCTCTGAGTACTGTTCTGTATCCCATATCTAACTACCAACCTGTTGCTCAGAGTTTTTCTTTTGAAATGTCTAGCCACTGTTTGCACTTCATTTTGTCATCTACATATGCAATGTATGTTTCCATTATCTGTATGTATTCTTTCTATTTCTTGCAATTAATTCCATGTTACTCCTGAAAAAGACAGCTTGTCTCAGTGAGTCGATACGGTTACCAATATCCCATAAAAAATTCTGTAAACCTAATGTGCCCTGTATTTTACTTTATCCTATGCACCTTAATGTTGTTATCTCATCTCCAGGTTGCTCCTATAAAAGAACTATGTTCATCCAGTCAAAAATACTTGAGTTTTCAGAAATTTTCTAACACATTTCTGCTCTTTCCTGAAACAATAAAGTTTTTTTTCCTGAAACATTACAGCTAACATTTTGACAGTCACAGCATTTCTGCAGTGGGATTCACAAAGTGTGCGGAACACATGTCCGCAAAAGGTCAGAATTAGGTGTAACTCTTATCTTCGCAACCACAAGAAAATTCCCCATTAAAGGTACAGTGGAACTGTAGAGCAGCAAAAAAGTTATCTACGCACACATATTCGACAATTCAGAGCTTAGAAAATCCCTACCCCAGCATCAGCCAAGTAAAAAGGACACATTATTTCTTCCAATTTCTAATCACAAAATGCTGCCTAAAAATACTGTCTTCAAAATAATCAGTGTCTGCCATACTTGAGTCAAGATGTGAGTTGATACTAAAAATGTAGGAGAGTCTTTACCCTGCTTTGTAGGATCTTAAGTGCTTCATATTTTCCTTCAAGCTGTCGCTGAGTTACTTCTAGTTCACTTCTCAGAATTTCTGCTTCCTTAAAACAAAACAAAAAGACAAAAAAAAAGAGTAATTTAATAAATATTTTTACCAAAATGTATTCTTTTCTGTTTTTCTGTTAGGTTTGTGCTTTTTTGGAGGTGGAAGTACTTAGCACTATCTTTGATCAGGATCAGTGCAACCGAAATGCACGTTTTCCTTTGCCTGCCTTTAATTTGAACATTTACATTAATGCTATATTTTGTGGGGTCTAAGAAACCATTACAAGTTAAAAACATTAGGAAGACTCTGAACAAGGTGCCTAATAGAAGGGGACTAAGGAGCTGGTCAAGGGAGATGATCCTCCCTTTATAAGGCTTTGATCTAACCACACCTGGAGTACTGTGTCCAATTCTGGTCACCGCAGTACCATAGAAATGTAGACAATGACGTCAGAAAAAGACCAATGGCCAATCCAGTCTGCCCAAGTTCCCTAAATCCGTGGTACTTTCCTTGGAACCTAATGTTCCCCCAGGGTACTTACCCTCCCAGTCCTTTCTCCATTTTCTTCCCCAGACCTGTCACCCCAGGCAACCACTATTCCCTTCATTCTATCCCAGGCCTGTTTGAATCCCCTCCCTGTGTTCATTCCCACCACTTCGGCTGGCAGACTGTTTCAAGATTCCACCACCTTTCCATAAAGTACTCCTCATGTCTCTCCTGAACCCTCCCACCTGCTACTCTCCACTGTGATTACGTGACCGCAAGTTGGTATTCACGCTAAATAATTCCCTGCAGTTCACTTTATTAATTCCTTTGAGGAATTTGAAGGTCTCAGTCATATCACCCCTCTCCCTTCTGGTTTCCAATGAGTACATAGTGCTGTGAGGTGCTACTCATAGCATTTACCCTGCTGTCCCTCAATTATTTTGGTCACTATGCATTTCTCGGTCTGTCTCCAACCTATTTTTGTCTTTTCTGAGGCGAGGACACCAGAACAGTACAGAAGAGATTGAGACTGAGAGAGTTCGACACAGGGCCAGCAAGCAGATTAGTGGCTTTGGAGTCAAGAGCTATGAGGAGAGATTAGATTTATTCATGTTATTTAGGAGAGGGCTAAGAGGGACATGAACATAGTGTTCCGCGAATACTGAAGGGGATAACAGGGTGGAGCTTACACAGATGTTTGAGCTGGTGAGTGCTGATACACTACTTACACAGAAACACAGAACATGTCGACAGCAAAAAAAGACCATTGGTCCATCCAGTCTTTACCCTATCCTACCCCAGCACTTAGTGTGTAGTCGGGGTTATAGCACTCGCCCCCCCCCCCCCTTGCCCTAGTGCTTTTCCTATGTAACTGCTATGCCTTTTACTTGGTCCCAGCTGTGTTTAAAACAATAAATGGTTCTTGCACCAACCACCTCTGTTGGTAGGCTGTTCCACAGCTCAATCGCTCTCTCTGCAAAACAAAACTTTCTCAAGTTCCTCCTGCATCCCCACCACCACCAGCATCCACGCATGCCCCATGTTCTTGATTCTCCAATCTTGCTGCATATTTCCTCGCAATGTACCATGTTCATTCCTTTCAAGGAGCTGATGGTCTCAGTTATATTGCCCCTCTCCTTTCTGGTCTCTAGTAAGTATGTGTTCAGAGTCTTAAGCCAATCCTTGGAAGACCTGCCCTGCTGACCTTCAATCATTTTGGTTACTCTACACCGTACCGTCTCTAGACTGTCTTTGTCTTTTCTTAGGTAGGGGCTCCAGAAGTGAGCACAGTATTTCAGATGCAGATTCAGCAGTGATCTATAGAGAGGTAGTATCACCTCCTCCCTCCTGATATTGAACTCCCTCCAAATACGCCTCAGCATTTCGGTTGCCTTGCTGTAGGCTTTGTTACACAGGCTTGATTGTTTTAGGGAATCGCTTATGATGGCTCACAGGTCCCTTTCCTCAGAGGTGGTGTCCAACTTAACCCCTCCCATCCAATATTCCATCCTGGGGTTCATGTTCCCTAAGTGCATCACTTTGCACTTCTTAGCACTGAATTTGAAACTTCTTAGCACTGAGTTTCAACTACCAGAGTTTGGACCACCTCGCAAACCTCTGCAGGTTCCTCTGCAACTCCCTAGCCCCTTTAACAGTCTACCCTGCCACTTACTGTCACTTCCTGGACACTATGTTCCTATCCCACGTAAACAGGTAACAGAGGAGCAACAAAAGTTTGGTTAAATACTGCTGTGCCCAACAAAGTTTGTTCATTAACTGTTATCAATTATAAAACGGGCAATGACTTTCTGGCATCCTGATTGCATGGGAAGGTTTCAAACCCATCAGTTTTTGTAGTTACAACCAACAATCCAGATCTTGTTTTGTCAGCCAGCATGCAACATTCACTCCATATCAATGCTTTCCAAAACATTTTAGAAAATTTACATGCTTCATGCCTCACAATGCACCTAGGTGTGAGATTATTAAAGTACAACCTACACCATATTGTATCTTACTGCTTACTTAATAACCTGTGTAGGTGACAGCAACATGGAAGGACACGAAGATGGGTGACATGTAAGAAAACTTCCCACAGATAGTTTATTCAAGATAAAGGGTAAAAACAGAAGGTTAAGATGGGGTGTGCTACTACTAACAGGTCTGGGAGTGCACTGTTGTCGGGGTCTCCACATTAAGAATATTTACATTTGAATTTGAATATTCCTGAATACAGCAGGGATCCAAACCTGAAACCAAACCTAAATATTGGGGCCTGTGGCATGTGCTCCTCTGCACCAAAAGACATGATCCTGTATATCTGAAATTGGTTGCCTAAGCATTGTGGCTAGTCCAAGAAGACTCAGATTACCTAAAGGAATCAGAATGCAATGTGGGAAGCAGCTGACTGTCTGACTGTCATGCAGCAATCAGAAAGACTGATAAGCAAAAACGCTACCCATCCACCAAACCAGTTAAAAAGTAGAGACTTTGTTTTTAAGTCCAACATGGAGTAGTCTGTAATGTAATAACCTCAAGTCTAGGAGCATTTTGAGAGTACGCAGGTTTACTTATAGCTTTTTGATGCAGTGGTCTGCACCATGACTGGTGCAGACTAACTGCAATGGCACCTTTGTTGCCATGTAAAAGGAGGTGGCAACGATGCAAGCCACTCTGTTTCAGCAAAACACATACCCAGGTTTTCCGGTTCGTATTTGGAGTGCACGGAACAGGCATTTTATCCAAGTGTGTAAAAAGTCTGCACCAGTGCACTCTATTGATTGTCCCCAGCCAGGAATCTTTTTTATAAAATGCTGGATATGCTGGCATGCCCCCTAGAAAAGCTGCATACAGGCCGTGTGCAAAAAGCAGACTACTAGAGTTGTGTGTGGAGCAGAGTAGACGATTCAAGATGGCGTGCTCCAAAAGCCTGTAATGTAAAAGCAATATTAGTCTAATGTCATGGAAATCACGATGAAGTCTCAAGCAGAAAGTAGTGATTTTCAGTGTAGAACAGCAGCAGAAGCAGGGGGGAAGCCATGGCATGTGTCTTGTTAGAAAATGTTATTCACAATAAAAAATAAGGGGCAGGTGAGCACAGAGTACTCAAAAAAAAAAAAGAACAAGCAACATAGAAGTTGCAGTGTCTAAATGTGATTTTTCTTACGTTTTGCCTGAGAGCTCTGTAGCTCTTTAAAAAACAACAATGCAAACAACAATTTCCCTTGGCAAATCCTCTCACTCAAAAAGAAAATCACAGTTAATGGCAAGCAGATACAGAAAGCGAGGATGAACATCTAGCAAGTTACATTAAACATGTGGGCAGGATTCTCAAAAGGGATGTGCCGGCACATCAGCGACTTGCGCACTGCTGCGATTCTGCAAGGGGACCAATGTGCCAGCACACTGCAGATGTGCCGCATACTAACCATAATGATATGCGGTGCATCTGGAGGGGGCTGTGAATGTGGTGTACCCACGCATATGGTGCACAGCCCCATTCACAGCCCAACCAGGAGGCTTATCTCCAGGGCAAGTCCAGAGATGCGCCTCCTAGAGATAAGGCTACAACAAGTAGTCTTAAGCCCCTTGCCACCCACAAGCAGGCTGCCATACTGCAAACAGCAGCATGGCAGCCTGCACACCCTTGCAGTCCAGTGTGCCCCCCTGCCCACATCCCCATTATAGTGCCACTCTCTGCGGCGAATATGTAGCAAATCAGACCCTCCTCCCCGCCCCACATCCATGTTAACATACCACTTCCTGTGGCAAATAAGAAATAAAAATCAGAACCCCTCCCCTTCTGCATCAGCATCCATTCACATTGCTCCGGTGACACATAAGGTGTAAAATCAGACCCATCCACCGGATGCACTGTCAGCAATCCATTATCCCCACGTAGCCAGGCAGACCCCTCCGCACCCACTCAGTCACCCCCACCACCACGCTCCCCTTGTCCCAGCAGAGTACCACCATTGGCAGGCAGCACAACCCACCCTCATACCGCCATGGCTGCCCACCGACAGAGCTGTCTGAGAATGACAGCTACTGTACAACTGTAAGTCCATTGGTCGACCATGTCCGCCAATAGGCTTGCAGTGTGTACTGTAAGCTGTCATGCACAATCTTGTGAATGACCCATTCACAAAGTTGTGCATGACAGTGTACAGTACACATTGCAAGACCAATGGATTTACAGTTGTACAGAAGCTGTCATTCTCAGACAGCTCTGTCAGCAGGCAGCCATGGCGGTATGAGGGTGGTTGTGCTGCCACCAATGGTGGGACTCTGCTGGGATGGGGGGAGCGGGTGAGTTGGGGGTGCCTGAGTGGGGGGGTCAGTTAGGCTATGTGAGGATTAATGGATTGCTGATAACGGTGCATTCGGTCGGGGTGGGGAGGGCGGTTCTATTTTACGCCTTATTCACTACAGGAAGTGGCATGTGAATGTAGATGCAGGCAGGAGGGCGGTTCTGACTGTAAACCTTATTCACCACAGGGAGCAGCTTGTGACAGTGGATGTGGGCGGGAGGGAGGTTCTGTGTTACAACATAGTCACCGCAGGGTGGGAATATAATGGGGATGCGGGCAGGGTGGGTGGGTTCCAGTTGTCTTGGTAGTCATGGTGCACCATACAGTGCACAGCCCATGAAGGGACCTGGCACATTCTGCCGGCTAACCCCGTAGGCACATGCAAATGGGGGCCAATGACATGCAATGGCCCCACTGTGCCTTGTATGCCTAATGGCTCCATTTGCTTGTCCGTTGCTGTGAATGGCGGCTGCACAGCGCCTCGGAGATGCACTGCCCCATTGTCTACCCAGCCCGACCAGGGGGCTGTGTTGGTGCATCCAGGGATGGGTGCAACTGTGCTATTCACAGAGGGGATGTGGCAGGAGCATCCCCCGGCGCATCTTCTGTGAATACCACAGTTTGTGCTTGGTGCATCTCATTTGCACCAGGGCATCTGAGATGCACTGAGCACAAGTCCTTTGTGAATCCTGCCCACAATGTACAGCAGTAATATTATAGTAATACTACTATACTACCACTAGACTATGGTATTGCCATAATATAGTAACATTCTACTGCAGTACGATAATGCTATAATATTTTAACAGAGCTTGTTAAACTGTATCTGGAAATGCCAATGGTATCAAAATGTTAAACTGTGATGTGCTGCAAGCTAACAAATCACCGCTTATATATGCATCTAAACCTAGAATTTGAGATGCCACAATATACAGCTATACATACAATGGGCCAATACAGACAAAAGAAAACATTATTTTACAATTCGAACATGTAGATTATGGAATTCCTTAACATAATATCTGGTTGACATCAATAAATCTGAGATGTTCAAAAGAGAATTAGATAGATATTTATTGGGTAATTAACATCAGTTCACCCCACTGGTGTGAGGAAGGCCAGGTGCCTACTTCTGCCTTAATAATCAGAGTAATCCGAGTAACGTGCATTAGCTGCTTTAGAATGTGTACCTACTATACATGGATGTTAAGGACAGAAAAAGAGCTGGCCCAGTGGTGCTGAGGGTTGAGGCACTGGATGCAGCACTCGCCATGCCAGCAACCCAGGTCTGGCACGGACTTGGGTCACCGTGGTCAGCCGAGGAGGTAGAAATGAGCATCCCAACGGATGCTCCTCCTCCGGGGTTACAGAGCAGTGATGCCCACAAGCACTGCCACCTGTGGAAGTACGGGCGATAAGGCACAATGGCTCCTCACGGAGAGTCGCAGTGGGAAGGGTGCTGTGGCTGCTTGATGGTGACGTGTGCAAGCACGCCATCAGTCTGGACGCAAGTCCTCTGCATTGGTGCCCTCAGGGGGTAGGGATGAACTGGAGAAACCCAAAGGCAAAAAATCTCCTGGTATTGTGCAGAATGACACTGGGTCCACGGTACGTCGAGGCCCATCCGAAAAGACGGGAGGAAAGGATTCCTCTGGGCCGAGACCATGAGGAAGTTAAAAAAAAAAAGCTAGAAAAAGAACACAAGTCCTCCAGGTCTGCTCTAATGTTCCAATCCTGCTTTTTTCTGCCCCTACAGAACAAGCATTGTTGATGCAGAAAAACATGCGGCACAAAAAAACTTGCTTCATAACACTTAGTTGGTACTCATCTACACAGGAACCATAGGGAAGGAATTCTAACGAGTGAGTATCTACTTTTATAAGTATTTTTTTTAATAAACAATTTCTTCACCTCTTAATCTGGTTCAATATCAGTTGCTTTTAATAGGCAGTATTATATAGCCCTCCTTTCCAAATTAATAAAAACTAGATAGATAGACAGACAGACAGCTAGATAGATGATAGACAGACAGACAGCGAGATAGGAATTTAATAGCAGATAAGGACCGCTTGGCCTGCCTAGTCTGCCCATTTTCCATACCTGCTGCAATACTACTTGATCTCCGGCTTTACTCTCTCTTTCCTATTGCTAGGGTTCCCATTTACCTATCCCATGCCTTTTTGAAGTCATGGGATAGGCATAGATAGATAGACAGACAGATAGATAAAATGAGATGAAGTTAATCGAGTCGTAAACATGTTTTTAAACTTTGATTTTATTATATGTAACCCCTAGGTGGCGCTATCCCAAGGGCTACTACCCCTGCCTGCTTGGCTAGTAGCAGGTTAAGGGGCCTGGGTACTGAAACGGGTGCCTCCACCCGGAGGTCAGGGTTGTTAGTGGTCAAGCTAACCTGGACACAGCCCTCCGGGACACTGTAACCACCCTCTTTCCTTTCTAGTGGCCTAAACAATATACATTAATCACTTTCACAATTACCCTTATTCACCATGCAATTACCCACACGGTTTGCACTTACCACCAGGGCTGGTTCCTCTAGCTCGACCCTGGGTACCCCCTGTAAAACAAGGTTATGCACAGCAAATAGCAACAGTACAGTACTCTTGGCACAAAGTGGAACTACAGTCAGGTTAAATGCAAAAAAAGTTAGATCCGATTTATTCAGGGGACTTGAACAAGGGAGGGGCGTAATTAGGTTGATTTGCTTAAAGGCTATATCAATCAGGCAGTTATGCATGCACTTCAGAGTGCCTACACAGTCACACACTCTGGGTACCCAGGTAGGAAGATGGTGGGCTCGCCAGGAATGTTGTCTGGGGTAGGCCAGCTCATGCAGCTGGTTGGGGCTCTGTGATGGAAGAAAGCAACATGCACAACACACACTATTTGTAATCCGAGCCGGAGGGCTCGGTTCGTGACAGAAAAGACAACAAAGCAATCAGATGACAACACTTTAGATTTAGCTGTTGTTGCAGGGAACTACCCTGATGTTTACTCACGATACCCAATACAGGACACAGCCAGGACAAAATCGAGACAGCAGGTTGTTGAACTGGAGTGCCAGAAGAAGCAGAGCCCACATGAATCACCGAGGTGTCATTCCTGTTCAAAGCATGAGCAGGGGGCTGATCCCCAGGCAGGTCTCTCGTTGATGACTTTCTCTGTGCAGCGGGTAGTCTGGCTGGGCCAGTGTGGCAAAGCCCAGGCCCAACAGAGATGAATACTGATTCAGTCCGTGGGAGCTGGATGCAGCCTCCAGCAAGCAGAACACAGTTAAGCACACAGTGGGGAACCAAATCACGACCCACTAACAGCACACAGCATGTTTACAAGTAAGAAATTCTACAGTACCAGGCAGATTGCTATCTGGTCGCAATTACAGAGTCTCTGCACAAACCAGGAGTTCAAAGGTGGCTGGAAATCGTGACAGGCCGATCGCATTCAGCAAATCTTCTTCTTCTTCAGGTTAAAGCCTGGTCACAGTTCTGTGGCTTAAATCGGCCTCACAATTCGGATTCAGTCCGAATAAACTTCAGTTTCCTTCTCAGGGACAGCAGGCAGACAGGCATGTCGAAACTCAGCCCTTTCACAGTTCTCCTGTGTGAATCTATGCAGGATTCCTGCTCGACTATCTCTAGCTGTTACTCCTTTCACTTCACAACTCAAAACTGAAAGTAGCTGCAAGCAGCCTGGGACTTTCCCCAGGAACCAAAAGGTTTGGTTAGCTGATTTCTCTGTCAGTCATAACAAGGGCTCCCCCTCCAGGTTCATTTAGGCACCAAAAGCCCCAAACTTCAATTCCTACAGAATTTTGCTCCCACAAAGCTCCTGGGGGCAGGCTCCATTTTAGAGTCCCCAAAGGTACGGATTGGCCCATTTCAGCAGTCAAGGACCAAGATTAATTATGACTGCAATCCAGGCAGCCCTTAAAGAGACAGTACACAGAGGCTATACAGGCACTCTTTGGCAATACATTTAAACTGCTAAAATGCCGGACATCAGCCTGGCAGTGAGCTTTTAAGCAAGCTCAAGGAAGACTTTTCGGAAACCCCTATTTGTAGGGGTTACACCTTCCCTGCCTGGAGAAAACTTGGCATCCGTGTCAAGTCTTATACCATCACAATATTGAAAATGCACTATAGAAGACATATGTGACATTAGCATACTATGGAAATATTACATGATGCATCAGTTAATCGTGACTTATCACATTACTGTATATTTCACTACACCATATGTTCATTGACAATACTTATGCATGTTTCATACACTCTATACTGATTCTATTATGATTTACATACTATGAACCGTTACCTATGACTTCACTTTATAACTTCTTGAACAGTAAACCATGTGGAAGGGGGCCCTTCCCTATCAGCTAACTTGGGGCTTGATGGGACAGGGTCACCATGTTCAGAAGGAAAAACAACTAACCTGAAATTGGCCATTAAGCTCAGTTTGGGTAGTGAGCTCTGAGAAACATAAACACCTTTGTGAACCACATTGAAAGACAAATTCACTGGCCTCCCAGGAGAATCCTGACTGAAGTGCAATACTGGCTTAACAGCTCGGCCAATCTTTCTGGGGGGGGAGGGGACAGCCACAATCTCTGTACTTTCAGCACTAACTTTGGAGCTTCCGTTATTCGTGAGGGGTGCCTCTGCATGAATGGGAACATGGCCAGATTAATGGATGTGGAAGCCCTACTCCAAGTCATATTTTGTGGCCCGGGGGCCCCTAAATGCCAGCATCGCACTCTTCTGCGGTGCCAGGCCGGCAAGGCGACAACAACCAGGGTACTCAAGCAGGATCTCCCTACACATTCCTCCTTCAATATCTGTTCTCTCTGCCAAAACCAAAACCCTGAGGCATGTATTATTAGAGCAGTTAGTGGGGCTCACAGCTCCCATCATCTCCCTGCTCAAGACTCCTTCAAGCTCCAAACCTGAGATATACTCAAGCTCCTTGCCTCCGCAATGCATCTGCCACAATCTCCCTCTGTGCAGCTATCTTTGTCCTCAAGTCTCTCTGTTCTCCCACTGTCTCCTCCATCTCCACTGTCATTGCTGTCAACTTAAAAGTTGCTTTGCTGCTGAGTTGCCATCTTGCCCCTACTCCAAGTCATTGATGCCAAAGCAGCTAAAGACAGTTGTGCCAAGACTGAGCCTTAAGAACCCTGCAGGTGACTGTAGTCACTTCAGAGATTGTTTCCTAGAGCAACCTGCTGCAACTTTCCAGTAATGTATGACTCAAAACAAGACAAAACTGTGCCGGCCAGCAAGTCCCACATAGTTCCTTAGGTGACTTATCAGCACGACAGCACCCCATGGTCCACTGTGCCAAACTCAAATCTTATTAAAGACTCAGTACTCAGGTTACTGAACACAGACCACAGCTTAGTTGGTTTCTCCAATAACTTATTTCATTCTGCAGCACAATGGCTTGGACACTACAGCACGCAGACTAGTCAACATACCTGGTGTGGCCTGCCTTGGTTAGCCTGACTGTGATGTGATGACTGTCCTGATGACTGGACAGGAAGAAGATAAATGCCAGCCTCAGCCTGGTGGTGGACAAATGTCTGAGATCCTTTCCTCAAGATCATGCAGGTGGCGGCGACACGACTTTGGCCGGCATGGGAGGACTCCTCACAGCAGGACCAGAGGCCCAACTTAAGCAGCACTGACTGAACCTGGCTACACCAAAAACACCAGCAGCACGTGATGCTGTACACCAGGTGGTGAAGCTGAATCCAACTCTGGGCAACCCCCCACGTTGCTCTCTCTCTACTATTCTATCTTCTTCTTTGATCGAGACGAAGACGAGACTCGACCACTGGCACTGACAACTGACCGGCCGACGCCACAGCTCTCTTGTCCTCCTCCTTGACTTTTCACTGCCTGGTCTGGCCACATGACCTGACACCATATATGCAAGCACTGATTCCCTGCTTCCCTGTAGCCACACCTCCAGAGGACCTCTGATGGACATGATTGGTTGTGTGGTGGGGTCAGGGTGGATCAGAGGCAGAGCCAGAGCCAGAGCCACCCGTCAGAGAGACTGAGAGGCTTGCTCGCTTGGAGCGGCTGGGGGGGGAGACCAGGCTGACTCAGTCTGAGGATGGGGGGTGGGATCCACTGAACCAGGGGCAGAGGCTGACTCTGAGGAGGGGGGGATGCTTTTTGGTCAATTCAGCCGGTCGGCGGCCACAGAGGTCACCCAGTACAGGGATTAAAGAAAGTAAATAAGTTAGGGTCTCCTGAACCATGGGGCCCTATGCCATGGCATAGTTTGCGTACAGGTTAATCCAGCCATGGATGGGAATGTCCAAACTCGGAGCACTGTCAGCTCATTGCTCTATAGCCTCTGTTTCCACAACACTTGGTTCATTTAGAGAAGGTTCTGGCACAACTAGGCTTTGTGGCACTGAAGGGGGGCTGTCAGCACTCTGATATTGTTGTTCAAGTTCTGGTGTGTCATCAAAGAGACTCAGACCATCAGCCCCTTCTTCGGACAAGTCACACAGTTCCACTAAACACAGGGAGTCCACAGCCTCAGACGTGATACTTTGCACTTTACTTTCAAGGAGCAGTGGCTCCAAGGATGAAGCTGGGGGGTTAGGCAGTCCAGAAGGCCCAGCTTCATCCCCACAAGTAGTCATATGGTTACCTCGAAACAGCTGACACAATTCATAGGGGGATAATAGGCATTACCATAGTCACTTTCATCAGAGGTGGACTGACAGACACTATCATTCTGGGCCTGCAGCAGGGGAAACCTTAAATCTGTAACTACTGGGGTAGGTTGACTTGTCCCTTTTGCAGCAGCACAAGTCACTGATCCAAGGGAGGCAATGTCTGCTGGCTCAGTTTAATAATAACTTGGCCAAAAGGCAGCAAGTGGTTATGGTGCATGGTCTTGACAGTTTTGAAGTTATTCTCTGGGCGTACCTTGTACACTGGTAGATCATCCAACTTTCCAGCTACTACATGAGGAAGATGGTGCCACCTATCAGCAATTTTGTGCTTGCCATGTAGTCCCAAATTGGGTAACAACACACAGTCTCTGGGCCGTAGCTCTTGAGCCTTTACTTTCTTATCGTACCTCTCTTTGTTGGCGAGATTTCTCTTGGCAGCTATTGTCTGGGCCAGTTGATATGCATGGTTCAATTGAGCTTTCAGTTTCTGTACATACTGCAGGTAGTTTTCAGCTTGGACACCATCTGGAGAGACCCCAAAGCAGACATCAGCTGACAGCCGAGCCTCCCTCCCGAACATGAGGTGGTAGGAGAAGAACCCAGTAGCATCATTTTTGGTGCAATTTTATGCGTGTACCAAGGTGCTAATCTGCTGGCTCCACTTATGCTTGTCTTTTGGATGGAGGGTGCCCAGCATGTCTAGAAGGGTGTGATTAAAACATTCTGGTTGAGGGTCCCCCCTGCGGGTGATAAGGGGTGGTTCTTGACTTCTGCACCCCCACAGAGACAGCATTTCTTTGATTAGCCTACTTTCAAAGTCTCTGCCTTGGTCAGAGTGGATCCGCTGGGGGGCACCATAGTGGATTAAGAATTTTTCCACTAGCACCTTCACAGTAGAGGCTTTTTGATCTTTAGTTGGAAAAGCTTGTGCATACCATGTGAAATGATCTGTAACCACTAACACATTGCCAATATTCCACTGATCAAGTTCTGAACACAAAAACTCTATGCAGACCAGTTCCATGGGGGCACTGGTAGTGATATTGACAAGGGGGGCAGCCCTCTGAGGCAGGGCTTTTCTTTGGAGGCAATGACTACAGGTCTTTACATGGTGCTCAACATCGGCCCCCATCTTGGGCCAGTAGAATCAAGATCGTACCAGGTCGGGAGTCCTGTCAATACCGAGGTGCCCCATGTGATTGTGGAGGGACCTCAGTACCAAGTGTTTAAAGGCCATGGGCAGGATCAATTGTTGCTTTTCTACTTGACCACTACAATACACTGTCTCTCTGTATAACAACTGATTGAGTAACTTCAATCTGAGGCCTTCTTTAAACAATAGGGCAGTTCGCAAGTCAGGGGAATGCAACTTAGACACATCTTTCCCCACACGCAGGGCATCAACTGTGGGTTGAATCATAGGATCTTGGGATTGAGCCCACTGAATACTGTCATTGTCAAGTTGAGGTAGTGCACTAATATCTAGAGCAGAGAAATGGCACTAGGAAGCTGGTATGCAGGTATCAGGAGGGTCCAAGCAATCTACTAGACAGTCCACTGTGTCCGTAGACATCTGTTCATCTCTGTCAAACTTTTGGCACAATGCTTGGATGTCAGGTTCAGACAGCCTGGCCCAATCACTCTTGGAAGTGGGCCTTTGTGACAGGGCATCAGCATCAATATGATTCAGTCCCTGTCTGTATTCGACAGCATAATCATAGGTTGATAAGGCAGACAGCCACTGGTGCCCAGTGGCGCCTAACTTAGCTGAAGTCGGGGTCACGGGCAGCTGCATAATGGCAGCTTAATTCCACAGCTCTCCCTCTCAACCAGCTGATTCTGTTATTCACCGACCTTTGGGATATTATTTTTGAGTGCTCCTCAGTAATCGCTGTTCTCGACAGCCCACCATCACTTTATTTTGGCGTCTGAGCGATTTCTTAACGAGTTAACTCTAAGGTGTGGTGGAGATTATGGAGGCCGAGATGAAGAGCGCGGGGCCAGGCACACACCCGAACACACCTGAAAAAGCAGCCAAAAGTCGAGAACCCTGCCTATGGGTTCGGTGCTAAATCTGGCTCCTCTAACGTCTCCTCCAGCCCGCTAACAGAGGATCGGTTCCTTCAGGAGTTGATCCCATTCCGGGAAACCTTGCAGGAGATTTCTACCGAGCTCAAATCCATGCGCAGTGATCTAGCTTCTCTCTCTACTCGAGTGGGCGATTCGGAGGCTCGTATTAGTTCCCTGGAATCCTGGAAGACCAAGTGCGATCCCGAGATCATCACGCTCAGGCAACAAATTGCCAAACTAAAACTAAAGACGGAGGACCTTGAAGGACGCAGTAGGAGGAACAACATCTTGGTGTTGGGTCTACCGGAGGGGGAGGAAGGGCCTGACATCCTGTCTTTTGTGCAAAAACTGTTAACCAAGACTGTTGGCCCCTCGCCCATCTATTCCTCCTACCACATTGAGCGTGCCTACAGATCCTTGAAGCCTAAACCTTCGCCAGGCTCTACTCCTAGACCCATACTTATCAAGCTGCTTAGCTATCTCGAAAGGCAACACATCCTGTCTAAAATTAAGAGTCTACAGGCGGTCTTGTGGGAGAGCCACACCTTGAGAATATCACAAGACCTACCATATGAAACACGACTGAGGAGACAAGAATTTCATCCGATTGTGACTAAGCTGATTGCTGCAGGGCTCAAGTTCGTATGAATTACCGGCTAGGCTGCAAGTTCAACTCGATAACGCCTGGCTTACCTTAGAATAGACCAAGCCAAAAGTGAACTCTCCCAAAGACTTCTGGACCTTTAAATCTGAGCTGATTGCTCAGTATAAACATCAGTGTTAATCTTGCTTTCCTTGGCTGGAGTGATTCTGGCTCGATGTTATGCCTACATTTGTGTTCTTTTCTGGCAAGTTGGGTTGGGGCTGACCAGTCCTCCGTGGAGGTTGGGGTGGCCGGTTGTCTGGTCGGGGTTGAGGCCTGGGCTTTTTCATCTGAGGCCTCTGCCTCATGGCCTGGGGGTAGGACCTTAGATCCGTTTGTGGTTTTCCAGGCGGTTTGTTTTGACGGACTGGCTGGGTCCCTACCAGTTTCCTTCCTTCCCTTTCCGGTTTGGTGATGGCTAGCTCGTGGTTTGGAGCTCTGCCTTTGTTTTAAACTTTATTCCTGGCGCTGTCACACTCAGAATCGAGGGAATGATGCAGCGATCAGCTGGGTACCTTTCTCACCACGGTGAGTTTTCCATGCCACGATGGTTCTGCTTAGCTATCTGGTGCTGTGAGTCTTTGTGTTCCCGTTTTGGGTGTTCTGTGCACCGACTGTAAGTTGCAAGGATTTGGTCTGGAATTTACCTTAGGCTGGGGGGGGTGGCTGGGAATGGAGAGCCTTGTGATGCAGCCTCGCATCCTGTATTGGGGGGGTGGAACAGCAGTACCCTGTTTCCTTTTGCTATTCTGCCACATGATGCCTTGTGTTAACGGGGTTACCATTCTGGAATTTTTGATAGTTCGCTGTGGGCCTGCTAGTCCTGGGGACCGACCCCTTCACTGGTTACTTATTTGGTGTTTTCATACTTCCCTGGTGTTGAAGGGACGGTTGCAAATAGTTTCTGGGTGAGTCTAGGGCCTTGGTGGTTTTGTTACTCGGGGCGGGTTTGGGGGTTTGTCTGTAATTTTTTAATCCAGTCATCCCTTGTTTCACTCTCGTAGGTTTGGGGACTTTCAGTGCACAGCTTCATTTAAGTTTGTGGGTGATCATTACTTCCTTTGTGAGGTTATTCTGTTAGGGGTTAGGGGTGGGAGGGTGCCTCGGAGAGCTCAAATACCTATGGCTATTATTATTATTGTTGGGCAATCTTGGAGTAGTCTCCTTATTATCATCTGTAATGATGGGTTTGAAGTTCCGGTGTCTGGTTTACCCTGTGTTAGGTTACTTCATGGCCTCGAAATTGCTTAAAATTGTGTTGGAATGTCGAGGCATTAATGACTCTCTCAAGAGACAATAGGGTCTTGCTGAATTGTTCACTTCTTTAACGAGATAGTTTTCTTGCAGGAAACCCACTTGGACGCCTCAGAGGGACAAGAAATTACAAGGCTAGGGTTTATCCAAATTTTCACCGCTTCTGGCTGCGCAAGCTAACAAGGGGTACCAATCTTAATCAAACATCACATCAGATTCGTAGTAGAGGACAATGTTACTGACACAGCGAGGAAGTGAATACGTATTGGTCAAGGGCCAGCTTGATAACAGTAGTGTGGTTCTAGGGGGCTATACCTCCAGTTGGAGGTGACCCGTCTCCTTTTAACGTCTCTGGCAGATATCCTGAGCAGATTTCTGCCTTCCCTCTCATCCTGGGGGCTATCACAGGATTGTGGCTCCATCCAGTGAGTTAGACAAACTTATAGACCACTAAGCCGATGTCCCTGCACACAGGCCCTCTTTCACTTACTCAATCTGCTGGTCTGTACAGCCCCTGCGTCTCTTTAACCCTGACAATCGACTCTATTCCTTTTACTCCCAGGCGCACCAGTCTTGGTCAAGAATTGACTATATTTTAATCAGTTCTTCTTTAATGAGCTGTACCCATCAAGCAGGTATCGGCCTATAGTCATTTCAGACCTCTGGTGTGGGTCAAGATCTCCCGGTATTCAGGGACAAAGAGACAAGTCGTGGAAACTTAATGCGAAAATCCTGAAGGAAGAGCACAGTTTCCCAAATCAGAGATAAGGATCCTTTCGTACTTTGACCTGAACCAGGGATCTGTACACAGCAGAGGATTTACTGTGGTGTTCCTTCAAATGTTTTATCAGAGGGAACCTATTAAGATTAAGTGCCACTAGGAAAACGGGCAAGGAGTCCAAAATCAATTTGCTATCTAGCCTGTTGAGGCAGCTGAAGACAAACTTCTCACTCAACTCCCAGCTAATTTAACGGCTCTCATTAAACTCAGAAATGAATACAACGATTTGACTTGTGATAGAGCTGAATATGCATTGTTCAAGACCAGGACTAGATATATTGATCAGGGTAAAAAGTCGGGTCTGATGCTAGCTCTGAGATTGCAAGAAATAGAAGTTCTCGTGATATTCAGCCCTCCAATCTCAGGATGGCACCACCAAAATGCTACCTAGAGATTGCCCAAATCTTTGAATCCTTCTATAAGGACCTTTACAGTAGGAGCTCCTCACCGTCATAGCTCAGAAGATAGCGCATTTCTTAAATGGTATCAAGCTCCTTCCTCCAGACTTATCATTAGCTCATATTGTCTGCCCCATCACTCTAGGTGAGGTAGAAGAGGCAATCAATGATTTGCCACTAGGGAAAGCTCCCGGGCAACGGTTACCCCCCAATCTTCAAGGTTTTTGTAAAGCAGCTATCCCTCTATTGCTTAAGCTATATGAATATCTGTTTCTGCAGACGGATAGATCCCTCTCTTAGAAGCGACAATAATTTTAATCCCTAAACCTGATAAACCCTAAGTTGATCCTGCCAGCTACCGCTAATATAGCTCTTAAATTATGATATCAAATCCTTTCTAAAATCTTATCGTTCAGAATTAAAAAGGTTTTGGCAGCACCTGTTGAGCCCGGAACAGGCTGGTTTCGTACAGGGTAGATCTTCCGCTGATCACTTGAGAACCTTAGCCCATGTCTTTCCTTGCAGCCCACACCTTGTTAGATCCCATGGTCCTAGTCTCTCTTGATGCAGAAAAAGCTTTTGATCAGTGAACTGGGACTTTTATAGACCACCTTAGAAGAGAATGGGCTTCCCTGACTCCTTTACCCATAATGATTAAGGCAATATACAAATTCCCTCGCTAAAGTCTACTGCAATGGGGTCTTTTTTCCAGTTTTCCTTTATGTGCTGGCACCGCCAAGGGTGTCCTTCTTCCCTACCTCTCAACTTGTATTTGGAACCGCTGTTGTTAGTATTAAAAGTCAATACAAGTCAGGGGTTGTTCCATTGCCCAACTTCCCTGACTGTATCAGTCTTTGCTGGACTTGACTCCTGTTATACCTTACCAAGCCCTAAACATCCTTAACACAGGTATTACAAATTATTGACCGCTTTGGCTAGTTTTCTAATTACAGGTTGAATGTCTCCAAATCAAGTTATTATTTCTGGTAAATTCTCTCACCTTTGAATCCGGATTTTCATGCATTTTGGAATGAAATGGTCTCTGGTCTCATTTAAATATTTGGGTATATGTGGCCAGGAAGGTGGAAATGGTTATGAGCTCATAATTTAGATAATGCGGTAATGAGAATCCAGAGAGACTTGGACCGATGGCAAAAAGTTGCTACTAACCACTTGAGGGAATCAATGTTATCAAAATGAACATCCTCCCCGGTTATTTTACCCCCTGAGCCACCTTAATATATGGTTACCCAAGCAGTTCTTCACCCAGGTAAACTCGATCTATCCGATTTGTTTGGAAGGGAAGCAACCTCAGAGAGCCTTTTTAAACTCACTGCACCTAGACATAAGGGTGGCCTTCGTCACCCAACCTCTTGCTATATTATTGGGCTAGTCATCTGGTTAGAATAAGGAAGTAGTCCACTACTCAGTCTATCATCCCCCACCCTGATGGCTACAGCTTGAATTAAACTTATTGGACCAAGTCAATTTGAGCCTCCTGTGTTTTTGGCACTCGCTTCCACATTACCCCTCTGTTATTCGAGACTCTCCTATTGGCCTTCTATTAGAATCCTTTCTCAGTGTTGGGATTTTTTTCAAGTTGTCCCCGCCCAAGATTCAGCTCAACTTCCGTTTTAAATTCTAATATCAAAATTAGAGGTGGATGGTTTAACCTCTGATTGGCTCGTCAGTTGCATAACTTATCCGTGGAATCTTCTGCTATGAGTAAGGCACACTTCTTAAGTCGGATGAAATCTTAGTGTCCTCAACATTCCCTTGAAGTATATTTTAAAGTCTACCAATTAGAGGCACCTCATCCTCAAAATCCTTGGGCCGGTTCCTTCCCCTCTAAAATAAGGCCATTCCTTGAGAAAATTCAGATGGCGGCCGACATGCGATGGGGTATATCCAACTATATACAACAAACTGTTGATGACCTTTTCCTCGTCTCCTGAGGGTTCCAAAATCTGGTCACTTTCTAATTTGATTTCTCTCTTGCATGGGACTCAGTTTGGAAAGATATGTATCGCTACTTATCCCAAGATAATCATAGATTGCTCTCATTACATTTTAAATAATCTTTATTATATTCCAGTTAAGTTGGCCTGACTTGGCAAGCTTAAGTCAAGTATTTGTTTCGAGATGTGGAGCCACTGAAGGGAATTTGCTGCATATCCTTTGGGAATGCTATAAAAGTGGCACTCTTTATGGAGTACTGTTAGAGACAGTTTAGACCTACTTTAGGGCTTAAAGATCTATTTACCTTAGAAATTTGTATCTTGGGCATCTACTTTAGTATTTCGTGAAAGAACTAGATATCACATAGCTCTCATCTCAGTAGTTATCAAAAAGTTGGTCCTTAGGCATTGGTTGGATCAGGTTACTTATTACTTATCAGGAATGGCTTAAGGAGATGTCCCTCTGTCTCAGTACTGAGAAACTTATAGCTAGTTCTAGACATAATCTGGAGTCTTCAATCGGGAAATGGAAATTAAATGCGCCTATTTAGGGTAATCCCTGACACTGGTAATATCCTAAAGTTACTGATGTTGCACTAAACATCTAGCGTGCTATCAGGTCCCCTATTACAGATCTCCTCTCACTGACTCCACATCTCTTTCACCTATGAAACTCTCCCGATGGGGGGTTGGGGGTGTCTTGTTTTGTTTTTCTTTTTTGGTTATATTTTTGATTTCATTTCTCGCATTTTGTTTTTCCTTTGTTACGGTTCCTGTTTTTTAACATTGCGATTGTTTATACTTATATGTGCTTTACTCTGGTCTTGTATACTTATGTTCAGACAATCCCAAACATCTGTATTTGTACCTTGTTTTCTTCCTTTTTCTCATTATATATAAAACTCCAACTTAAATTTCTAAAAAAATAACTTAGCTGAAGTCTGTACATAGGTCAATAGGTCATTGTCGTCTTCACCACCATCTTTTCTCATAGAGGTACTCATGAAACTGATCAACAATGGACCATTTTAGGGCAAGGAACTCCAGCTTGTGCACAGGATAGTTCCGTCCGATGGGGACAAACTCCCTGCTGGTGAAAGCTAACGGTCTCAAACCATCCTCATGGACTTGATACAGCATAGCTCCTAGGCCCCAGTAGACTAGTGTCTGTAATGCAGCACATAGGGGCTTGGTAGGTCAGCATAGACAAGGATGGGGGCATGGGTGAGGCTGGTGTATGTAACTTGCGGAAGGCTGCTTCACATTGGTGTCAGCAGGGCCCAAAAGGTTCACCTAGGAATACACTTTCTCTGGTTCTCTGACAGCCCCTTTCTTGCATTTATGTGGTTGGTAGGGGTAACCCTGAGTAAGATTCAGAAGCGGGGCGAATCACCTTTGAATAGTCTTTATGAACCTGTGGTAGTAGCCATTAGTACCCCAGAAAAGCGTTGTAGTTCTTTCTGGTTATGGGGCTGAGGCCAAGTAGTCAGTGACTCAACCCTCACTGGATCGGGCCTCTATTCCTTCTGCAGATACTATGTGCCCCACATACTTCACAGAGGTTTGAAAAACTGGCACATGTCGATGGACAGCTTGAGGCCAGAGTCTTCCAATTGGTCCAGCACTTTAAACAGTCGGGTCTCATGCTCCTCTAATTGCATCCGATTACAATGACATCATCTCAGGTACAAGAAAACTAGGGCCATCTCAGCAGGTTGAGATCAGAAGGAGGGTGGGTGGAAAGGCGAGGACCAGGCAGAGGTGTTAACAAGTACTTTGCCTCTGTGTTCACTAGGGAGGGATGGGATATCTACAAAGCAAGGCATGAAGGGATAGAGCGGCGGGGGGTGGGATCTAGGGCAACAGAAATGGAGCAAGGGAGGAAAGGTACCCCAGGGTGTCACATCTGGATAAGGATAAAAGACCAGTAAGGGGAGGGACGGATGATGCTATCTCACCAAGGGTGTGGTTAGCCTCAAGGCCTAAAGAAAAACAAATCTCCTGGGCGGATGGCATTGTCCGGTACTATTAGAATTGGCGGACATACTGGCTGCACCCTGGCGGAGCTTTCAGCAGGTCACTTGAGACAGGGAGGGTACCTAGGGATTGGCTGAGGACATGTGGTACCAATCCATCAAGGGGGTCAGGAAGTACCAGGTAACCATGGACCCATCATTTGACCTCGGTGGTGGGAAAATTAATGGAGAGTATACTAAAGGAATGATTAGGTGTACTTGGGAGGTGGGAGTCTGGATGAGTGGCAACATGGGTTTGTGCCAGGTAGATCATGTCAAACCAACCTTGCGGGTTCTCATGAATGGGTAACATCAGAACTGGACAGGGTAAGCCTGTGGATGTATTATTCTTGGACTTCAGCAAGGCGTTTGACTCTGTCCCCCACAATGGTCTGGTGGAGAACCTTGATGGGGTTGGGAGTAGGCCCTTTGATGGTCAGAATGGATTGAAAACTGGCTTGCTGGGCGCACTCAGAGTAGTGGTCTGTGGGGAGCTCTCAGCCCTAGAGGTTGGTAGTGAGGGTACCACAGGGCTCGGTCCTGGGTCGATCCTGTTTAATGCGCTTACATGCATCGGACATCAAGGAGGTACAGGGTGTGAAATGAGTCTCTTCGCCGGATGACTCCAAGATAGGAGCAGTAGTTGAGGAGAAGAGGGAGGGTGGCCTACAGTGGACCTGGACACCTGGAGCTGGGCTCACATGGAGTGGAATTTCAATATCACCAGGAGTGCAAGGTGTTTGCATCTTGGTGAGAACTCCTAAACAGGTACACCCTGGGAGGGGAGGCTGGAGGCCTCAATGGGGAAAAAGACCTTGGGGTCATGGTGGATACATATATGAATAACTCTGAGCAGTGCAGGAGAGCAGCTAGCAAGAGCAACAGGATGTTGGGATGCATAATGAGGGATCACCTCTAGGAGCAAGGAAGTGATTCTGCCGCTGTACAATGGACTGGTTAGACCACACCTTGAGTACTGTGTACAGTACTGGAGACCACCCTTGAAGAGGACATACAACTCCTGGAGGGTACAGAAGGCAACAAAGATGATATGAGGGCTAGGGATTTGACTTATGAGGACAGACTTGGAGGACTCTGCCTGTTTTCATTGGAGAGAGGAGAGACAGGGGGACATGATTGAGGTCTTCAAGTACCTCAAGGGAATAAATAGGGTAAACATGGAGGATCTTTAGACTAAAGCAGGAGGTATCACCAGAGGGCATGGTTTGAAGTTGGAAGGTGGAAGGGTAAGGAAAGAGGAGGAGGTTTTTCACCAAGAGGGTGGTGGACCCTTGGAATGCACTGCCTGGTGGGCTGTTCGAGAGATCACGGTGGAGGCTTCAAGAGGTGGGACAGACACAGAAAGTGGATGTATCAGATGATGGCCTGTCGGGGGGTGGGGATGGATGATAGGGTTTCTGGAGAACAGGGATGGGAGGTCTCGGCATCCAACTGGGATCTAGGTTCGACAGACTCGAGTGGGCCGTAAGGCCTAATCTGCTGGCAAATAGTATGTTGGTATGTTCTGCCTCACTCCAAATGGGAGGTTGATCTGGAAACCTGGACGGACTCTGCTGCTCTTGCAGTACAAGACTGGCAATGCTCAGAGGCAGAAAAGGGCTGCGCCTGGGGGAGAGCCTCCGGGATCCCTTAGCGTGCTTTTGCGCTCCCTGAGGTTACCTGACCCTGGCGCCAAAAAGCCAAGAGTACCTAATTGCCCTTGAAAATGTGTTTGGGGCACCACTAGTGTTGAGGCCTTGAAATGGAAGCTTAAGATGCTAGACAACAGCCAGGAATTGTTATCTGCCTATATGGATTGATTAGAGGAATCTTGCAAACCAGTTTTCGAAGGGGTTGGACATCTAGTGAAGTGGACTGGGTAGACTGGATCATATACTCTGCTCTGCCCGGCACTCTAGCTGGTGTTGTTCAGTGCAACTGCATCAAGGAAATCTAGTCCTTGCCTTTCCATGTGTTGATGAAGGAGGTCCGAAGTTGAGGTGAGGAAGGTTTTCAGAAGCCCTGTGCAGTCATAGCTGTTCATCCCTGCTCAGGCGCTGATGGTCTGGAATCACCAAAATCACATGGAGAACCTGAGACCCAAATGTCAATGAGGGGCCCAGCCAGAGGGATGGCCTACCGTGTTCTGCCATGGGGATGAACTGCTGAGGAGTTCAGGGAACCAATAAATAGTCTCTTTATGAAGGTCCATCCTACGAGTACAGGCCCCAACTCTTACTCGACTGCATCTGGTATGGGGGTGCCCCAGACATCTCCTCGTGACAGCAGCTCAAAGCTTGATATCTTGACTATGGAAGTGGGGGAACTTAAGAGAATTCTCCAAATGTCCAACCCACGCTGGCTGGTGCTTTCAAGGGTTTCAATGATAGTACCAATACCAATGCCGCAGCCCCAATGTGATACCTCAGTCACCCCAAACTTCAGCAGACATATTTTGCCATAATTGTGGGAAGGATGGGCACATGAAGAAGAATGCCGGTCTCAGAAAGACTTAGAAGTGGTGAGCCAGTTACAAGGAGAGCTTTGGTTAAGAGGTGCACAAAATGAGCACAGTGAAAGTCCCAAAATGCTAACTCACGTCCTTCTGTGGCTGAGATCATCTACAGGCCCTTACTACCGCCTCTCCAGATTGGTCCAGAATAGTGGGCCCTTCAGTGGAAGCTACGGTAAAGAGTGAATGGTGTGCCCATCAGAGCTGTGTTGGACAGTGGCTCCCAGTGACAATTATGTTCCAGGATTGGTATCAAGCATTTTCAGGTGTACCCTTACCTTCATTGAAGGACTGCATGTATGGGGATTAAGTGAGAAGGTACTACCCTACTCGGGTAGCATATCCAAGATTTGGCTATCTTTCCCCTACCTCCATTGGCTGGAGTGGCAGAGCAAGTAGAGACTCGGCCTGGTATTGTCCCCTACTGGACACACACTAAGTAGAAAGAACTGATAGAGGTTCTCTACTAGTGCGGGATGAATCTTGCCTTATGTTTGGATGGTTGGCGCAGTTGTATAGAGAAAAGCAAGTGGTGAAGGACTGGTAGAGCTTTAAGAATTCGGTCTTGATCAAGAAGGCCTATGAGGTAAGAGATGCTGAAAAAGTGGAACTAGAGGAACCGGTTGGAATTGTCTGGAAGCAGGATCCTGAGGTCTCTGATTCTGGTGCCAAATGCTAGTGTGTACCTTACAGGGCAAGTCTGTATCAGAAAGGATGTCAAAGAATAAAATCCTCATGCTGGATGCACCAGGCGATGGAAATTGCCATGAAGGACTGCTGGTCAAGCCAAATTTTGCCTGCCAGAGCCCATGCTTATGCCAGATGAGTATGTACAAGTTCATAATGTGTCTGATAGAGAAATTCGAGTAAATGGGGTTTGCACCTGCATTGTGCAGGCCGACGTGCTACCCAGTAACAAGTGTTGAGAAAATGACAGAGTGCGTAACTTGACTGATTTTGGTGACTCCCATTGTCAGCTGAATGGAAGATAAGAATCAGTAAAGCTTGCCCAGAGAGACCAGATGTTTTCTTTCAAAGAATGGGACATAGGATGTGTGCAGGGCTGAGCACCACATCCGGCTGCATGATGAAAGGCCATTTAGTGAGGAGGTCTCGGCTGGCACCTGCTGACATAGATGATGTGAGATGGCATCTGCAGAGATGCTTGCTGCTGGTGTAATATAAGAATCAGAAACCCATATGCTTCACCTATCGTGGTAGTGAGGAAAAAGAATGGGACAGTAAGGATGTGCGTGGATTATCGCACCTTGAACCGGCGGACTATTCCTGATCAGTACACAATGCCCCGCATTCAGGCTGCCTTAGACTGCCTGAATGGTAGTAAGTGGTTCTCAGTGTTGTATCTTCGCAGTGGGTACTACCAGATCCCGATGGCTCCAGAAGACCGTAAAAAGACAGCCTTTATCTGTCCGCTTGGTTTCTATGAATTCATGAGGATGCCTCAAGGGATTTCAGGTGCTCCAGCCACTTTTCAATGACTGATGGAGTGTGCGGTGGGGACATGAACATTAGAGATGCCTGGTATACCTAGATGATGTTGTGTGTTGGCAGCTCACTGGAGGAACATGAGAGCAGATTGTTCAAAGTGTTGGACCGACTGGAAGACTTTGGCCTAAACTATCCATCGATAGATGCCAGTTCTTCAAACCTCTGTAAAGTATGTGAGACACATAGTATCACTGAGGGAATAGAAACAGACCTGAGTAAAGTTGAGGCCTTGACCACCAACCCCACAGCCCCACAGTCTAAAAAGAACTGCAAAGATTCCTGGGATTCTGTGGTTACTATCATCGGTTCATCAAGGACTATTCAAAGTAATTCATCCTGCTTAATCTTACTCAAGGTTACCCTCTACTAACAAAAATATAAGAGGTTGGTTTCTTCTGAGCCTGAGAGTGTATTTCCATCCTAATTAGTATTTGGAACCAGATGGACATATAAAACTACTTTTCATGAGATTATATATCAACTTACCCGCTCCTGTCCTTGCCTATGCAATTCAGCGAAGCCCTATGTCTACACACTGATGCTAGCCTGCAGGGCTTGGGGACTATGTTATACCAGGAACATGAGAATGGACTGAGACCAGTGGCCTTTGCCAGTAAGCCTGACCCCATCCGAAAAAATTATCCTGTACATAAATTAGAGTTCCTAAGCTTTGAAGTGGGCCATTGTTGACCAGTTCCATGAGTACTTGTAAGGGGCTAAGATACTAGTAAAACTGACAATAATCCTTTGACCTATGTGCAGACTTCAGCTAAGTTGGAAGCCACTGGCCATAGGTGGCTTTCTGCATTATCTACATACGACTATGCTGTTGAATACAGAGCAGGCCTGAACCACATAGATGCTGATGCTCTCTTCCGGAGGTCTGTTTCCCGAAATGATTGGGCGAGACTGTCAGAACCTGATATTCGAGCACTCTGCCAGAAGTTTGACCGAGAGGAACAAGTGGTCACAGACACAGTGGGCTGTTTTAGTGGACTGTTTGGGGCCTTCTGAGAATTGCATACCTGCTGCTTATTGCTACATTTCTGCATTAGACATTGGTGCATTGCCTCAGCTAGACAATGACAGTCTTCGGCGGGCTCAATCCCGAGATCCTATGATCAAACCAGCTTTAGAAGTCCTCTACACAGGGAAAGATGTGTCCAAGTTACGCTCCACTGATTTGAGAACTGCATTGTTATCCAAGGAAGGTTCTAAGTTGAAACTGATTAATAGACTGTTATACAGAAAAACAGTAGACAGAGGGGGACAAATAGACAAACAACAACTAGTGCTGCCCACTGCCTTTCGAGACTCAGTACTGAGGTCCTTACACAACCACATGGGGCACCTTGGTATAGACAGAACACTTGACTTGGTGAGATCCAGATTCTATTGGCCTAAGATGGAGGCTGATGTTGAGCAACACATTCGAACTTGTAGTCACTGTTTACAGAGAAAGCTTTGCCCCAGAGTTCTGCCCCCTGTTAACATCACTACCAGTGCCCCCATAGAGCAGGTCTGTACTGATTTTCTGAGTTTGGAGTCCGATCAAAGAAATATTAGCAATGTGCTGGTGGTTACTGACCATTTTACGAGATATGCTCAAGCTTTCCCCACCAAGGACCAGAAGGCATCCACAGTGGCCAAAGTGCTTGTAGAAAACTTTTTTGTTCACTGTGGGTCTCCACAAAGACTCCATTCTGATCAAGGGAGGGACTTTGAGAGTTGTTTGATCAAAGAGATGCTTTCTCTTTGGGGGGCGTGCGAAAGTCCAGAACCACCCCTTACCACCCTCAGGGGGACCCACAGCCTGAATGTTTCAGTTGCACTCTGTTAGATATGCTGGGCACCCTCCACCCCAAGGACAAGCCTAGATGGAGCCAACAAATCAGCACCTTGGTACATGCCTACAAGTGCACCAAAAGTGATGCCACTGGGTTCTCCCCTACCGCCTGATATTTGGAAGAGGCCGACTACCAGTAGATGTTTGTTTTGGGTTTCTCTTGATGGGGTTCAGGCTGATAACTATCTCCAGTATGTGCAAAAGTTAAAGGCCCAGCTAAATCATGCATACCAACTGGCTCAAATCATGACTGCAAAGAAATCTGGCCAACAAAGAAAGTTATGATAAAGGTGACAGCCAGGAACTCCAGGAGAGTTGTATATTGCTAAGAAATCTGGGACTGCATGGCAAACACAAGATTGCTGATAGACTGTCAACTCCCCATATTGTGGTAGGCAAACTAGAAGATCTGCCTGTATACAAAGTAAGAGCCTGAGAATAATTAAAAAATGTTAAAACAATGCATTGAAATCACTTATTGCCCATTGGACAAATCTTAATTGAGTCTGACCCCAGAAAGTGCTCCCTATGGACCAGTGACCAGAGCTGCTGCTAAGCAAAAACAAAGAGTCTGCACCTACAGATGCTGAGTTAAAGTGTTCCCCATAGCAAAGTCCCAGTTGAACATGACTGTCAGTCCACGTCAGAGGTAAGTGAGTGTGACTTTGAATACTACCCTTCTTACGAACTGAGTCAATTGTTTGGTGCAATCCCTAACCAATCCTGGAGATGAAGCTGGGCCTTCTGGACTGCCTAAGCCCCCAGCTTTGTCTTTGGAGCCAATACTCCCAGAAAGTGAAGTGCAAAGTATCAAGTTGGATGACATGGAATCACTGTGCATGGTGGAACTGTATGAGCTTTCAGAGGAGGAAAATGATGAACTGGAACAGACTGGTGATATACCAGAACAAGAAGAGTATTTTGAGTGCCCTGACGGTCCACTACCAGTGTCCAAAAGCTCTCCATGTGAGCCAAGTGTTGTGGACTCCGAGATTGCAACTCCTGGTGCTGAAAGTGCCCCAAGTTCTAGCCTCTCTACCCCAATGGAGACTCCCCTGACAAGTGAGCACAATGCTGAAAATGAGGCTCAGAGTGCAGAGACTGTAACAGTTCCCCCTAGAGAGACTGGTCGAGCTGTAAAGCCTGTGATGCACCTCAGCTATGATTCTCCTGGGAGGCCTGTGGACTTGCCTCTCAATGTTATCCATAAAGGTGTATGTGTCCCTGAGCTCATTGCCTAAACTGAGCATAAGTGCTAAATCCAAGTTAATTTGTGTTGCCCTCTAGGTATGGTGCCCTACCCCATCCAACCCCAAGATAGCTGATAGGGAAGGGCCCCCTCTCTTCAGGTTTCATGTACAGGAGGTAATAACCTGAGTTATGGTACAATGTATGTACAATACTGTGTAAAAAGTGATGTACTGAAAAGTTTCAGAAATGTGTTTCTGGTAAGGTGATATGTTGACTGATGGTTACATTTATAAGCCTAATGTGATATTGACGTAAATATATATGGTTGTATTGAAATTTATGGGGGTACTTACTTGACGTGGATACCAAGTTTTTCCAGGCCAGGAAAGGTGTAACCCCCCTGCAACTGGGGGTTCCCAAAAGCTTTCCAGGAGCTTGCCTGAATGCTCCAAGTCTGGGCGGTGTTCAGCATCTGAGCTGTTTAAATGTGGTTTAAATGTGGTTCCAAGTGAGTGCTATTTAAGCCTCCACATACTGTCTCTTTAAGAGCTGTCTGATTGCAGACTTAATTAGTTTGTATGGGGGGACTGTGTATGTAATGCTTGAATCCCATCAAGCTGCTGTCAATTCACTCCATTTCTGCTGTCTACATGTGCAGAGGAGCCTTATTGAAAGAATATAACTATTTGGTGAAAGCATTCGTAGTGACTGAGAAAATGTGGTTTGTCTAACCTGTCTTCATTTCAGCATGAACTGTTTCAGTGTAGCTCTTTCATTTGGTCCTGAACTGCTGAAATGGACCAATCAATTGGGAGGGTTCCTTAAAATGGAACCTGTGGATGAAACAGAACTTTTTGAGCCAGCCACAAGGGGATCGTATGGGCAGTGACTCTGGGAAATGTAGTTTTGACCTTGGCGCCTTTTTTCACCAACAGAGGGAGTCTTATTGTGTGTGACAGCCGAACCAGCCAACAGAATGGTGTGGAACTAAAGGAAATGCCCTGCTCTGTGACTGGAAAGATCAGATCAGTTGTGACAGTGAAGAGAGAAGGAGCTCTGTGCTTCTGCGGTGTATATAGTTTCTTGGCGGGTAGCGTGTGAGGCCCTGAGTTTTGGCTTGCAGTTGTTGTAGTGCCAGTTTGGACTGAATCCAAATTGTGAGGAAAAAGGCACCAGAGTGTGGAAACCAGGCTCACCCTGTAGAAGACTGGAGAAATTGCTCTCGGTCTGTCAGGAACTGAAGCTGCTGTGCGTGCTCCTGGGTATTTTGCAATAAGTGCGATCGGGATCGAGGAGCAGCCTGCCTGGTATAGTACTTTCCTTTTACATATGAATGTGTGTAGTGCTTGTGGGGAATCACTATTTCCAGTCCCCTGTGCTGTGTGCTGTGTGTTGAAGCTGGAAGCAAACCCCAGCATGTCTCGGACTAAATCCATTTGCTATAAACTGCAGTGGGGTCCATTCGCAAGGACCTTGTCTCCACACCCTATTGTTTCTGACAATCCAGAGAACATCCACCATCCGGTTCTCAGCTTGGGTATTGTGAGTACAAATCAGGGTATTTTCCTGCAGCCTGTTTTCAATTACAAGTGTGTCATCTAATTATTGTTGTTTCACTTCTTCATGGACTGAGCCATCCGGCTACAGATTACAATTGGGTGTTGTGCATATATTTTCTTCTAAAGGGCCCTATCCATCTGCACCTGCCGGCCAACCCCGGGCAACAGACCTGGCTATCCCCCCCCAACCTGGGTACCCAGAGTGTGACTTTTCAGACTCCGTATGTGTGCACAGTACTGTGATTTAATGCCACCAATTAACCGGATTTCCCCTTCCCGTGTTACTGTCCCCTAAATAAATCAGATTTGTTGTTGTTGTACTGTATACTGTCTGTGGTGTTGGTACTTATGGAAACAGTGTTGTATTTCGCTGTGTATGTTGTTTAACCTTATTTTACAGGGGGTCCTCAGAGACTTGCTGCAGATTCAGTCTCGAGGGTAAGTGGTGCTTTATGAGTGAACAGTGTGTATACGTGGGGTATTGGGGCTGTACCTCCTGTGTACTGTGTAAGCCACTAGAGGGAACCAAAGGGGGTCACGGTGTCCCAGAGGGCTGTGATCAGGCTAGTCTAACCACTACAAACCCTGACCTCTGGGTGGAGGCACCCACCATAGAACCTAGGCCCCTCAACCTGTAATAGTCAAGCAGGCAGGGGTAGTAGCCCTAGGGATAGTGCCACCTGGGGGCTACACTTAGACACCACAATAGTGAGGATCTTTCTCCCAGAGGACAGGCGGAACAACCTCCTTCAGATGACATGTTTCATCATGGAAAACTATCCCATTCAGGCTCACTTGATGCAATGGATGTTAGGCCTCATGACCTCTTCCATATTCACAGTGCCTCCAGCTCAGATGCACTTGAGAACCACTCAGTGGATGCTCAGCACACAGTGGTCTCTAACAAATCCCCAGTCTCAGCACATCCAAGTGATGGAGCCTCTGCACTGGTCACTTGCATGGTGGACACAGGAGGACAACCTGCTTCAGGGTCTCCCCTCGGTCCATGAAGTCTCAGGTAACCATTACTATGAATGCATCTCTCCTCGGCTGGGAAGCCCATTGCTAGGGCCATCACACTCAGGGTCATTGTCAGGCAGAGTTGTACCTCCACAGCAATGTTCTGGAGATGAGGACAGTGCTGTATGCTCTCTGAGTTCAGGAAGATGTAGTCAGTCACAAGGTAATCCTTCTGCAGACAGACAGACAACAAAGCAGTGACATATTACATCAACAAGCAGTGTGAGCACCTCCTACCCTCTCTGCAGAGAAGCCATGAGGGTATGGGAGTGGTGCCTTGTCCTCAATGCCCTGATTCAGACAGTTTACCTGCCCGGGACTCAGAATGATCTGGCAGACCACCTCAGCAGGACAGAAGCAGACCCTCACAAGTGGTTGTTAGCACCAGATGTTGTACAGTTGCTCTTTGACAAGTGGGTACTCCAGATCTGGACCATTTTGTGTCCCCTACTCAACGCAATATGACCTCAGTTCTGCTCCAAAAATCATGGCGTTTTCTGTCAGGATGCATTCAGGCTGTGATGGGAAATTGTTTTCTGTACTTATTTCCTCCACTTCTTTTAATTCAGAGGGTGCTGCTCAGATTGGAGGCCCACGGGGCAACATGATTTTCATTGCACTGTACCGGCCTCAACAGATTTGATTACCCTTGATCAACGAGCTGTCAGTATGCCCTCCATGGCAACTACCTCTATGGATGGATCTTCTGATGCAGGGATCCTTGGTCCATCCCAACCTGCATTCCTTCATCTCCATGCCTGGCTCCTGAGGAGATAGAAGTGGGCAGAGTTAATGTATTTTAGAGTCTCAGAGATCCTCCTGGTGGCATGTAAGCCTTTCACTCATAAAACTTACACAGACAAATGGAAACGTTTCTCAGAATGATGTGCTAAGATTCTCTTAGACCCATTCCGATGTCCTCCTGACAAGGTATTGAATTACATGCTAGACCTTTCAGACGCAAGACTTCAATACTCTTCTGTAAGATTCATCTCTGTGCAGTCTGCCTATGATGAACCAGTCCAGAATATGACTCTGGCCCAACTACCTCTGTTCAAGAGATTCCTCATGGGCATTCTGCATACAAGGCCTCCAGCTAAGAAGCCGGTTGCGACCTGGGATATTAACCTTGTGCTGTACATTCTCACTTGTAAACCTTTTGAGCCTCTAGCCACATGCAATCTAAAATTTCTGACCTGGAATACTGGCTTTCTAGTGGCCCTCACTTCCGCTCATAGGGTCTCTGAGATACATGCTTTGGTCACAGACACTCTGTATACCGTTTTTCACAAACACAAGGTGGTTCTCCGCACACACCCTAAGTTCCTACCCAAAGTGGTTTTAGAGTTCCACCTCAGCCAGCCATTGGTAATGCCTGCTTATTTCTCTAACTTACAAAATGAAGGGGAATGCACCCTTCACTCTCTGGATGTTGAAAGAGCCCTTCGGTTCTACAATACATCGATAGAACAAAGGGCATCTGTAAATCCAAGCAGCAGTTCATGTCCTTCAATGCTGCCTGGCTTGGTCAGCCAGTTTCCATTAAGTGTATTTCTGCTTGGATAGTGGCATGCCTGTGCCACTGTTACTCTATGGCGCCGGTCAAATTGTAGGACCAAGTGCGCCCCCATTGTACCAGAGCTGTTGCTGCATGCTTGGCCGAGATCCGCTCTGTTCCCATGGATAACATTTGCAAAGCGGCTACTTGGAGCTCTGTGTATACTTTTGTTAAGCACTACACTCTGGATGTTCATGCCAGACAGCACGCTTCTTTTGGCAGGACAATCCTTAATGGACTTCTGTCCTGAATGAGCTCCATCTCTTACTGCCCTGCTAGGGGGGATTGGTTTTATCTTGGTACTCTAACCCAGCAGTATTAATAAATGGTGAAGACTTAAGTCCAGGAAGATATGAAACTTACGTACTCTCCATAATTTTTGATCTTCTTGGACAAGTCTTCACCATTTATTAGTACCACTCACCCACCACCATCCCCGAGCTCACTGAATCTGTTCCTGGTCTTAACTCCTTTGTTTCTGTTTGGGATGTGAAGACATTGTAGCCTTCACCCTTCTTTCGTGGGTCAGGAGGGCTATATTTTATTTCAGCTGTTCTCATGCCCTTGTTAGGTTAGGTGTTCTCTAGTTTGCATAAGCTGCACCGACTCAGTAACAAAATGTACTGAGGCAGTTGGAGGGTTGATGCTGAGATAGCCTGTATGGCGCGAGTCAGTCTTGCGACACTGCGCATGCACAGCCCTACCTTGGTGCCAGCCATCCTGAAGCTGTTTAGCTTCTGCATGGTCCCTGTGTGTCTGGCTTGAACCCAGCAGTATGAATAAATGGTGAACACTTGTCAAGAAGATCAGAATTATGGTGAGTATGTAATTTTCAATTTTGCTGGAATTTAGGTGAAAATGCAGAGCACGTGTCCTATTCCTTCCTCCCTCTGAGTCCGGCTACTATCTGCTAGCGGGCTCACAGCAGATGGAGCACAGACACCACTGATCAATCAGATTGTTTGCTTGGTGTCGTGTGCTCCAAATTCTGCTGTGAGCTCATGAAGGACCACCCAGGCTGCCTGTAATGTCCATTTAAAAACAATACCTGACCCATTTTATGTCGGGTAGGGTAGTAAATTATCCAGACGACCTTACCCAGCCAAAAATCACCGATATTCAACCTATCCGATCCAGCTTCTGGACGGGTATCCCATCCCTACTGTACTTAGTTCTTTGTTATTTTTAAGTTAGTTTCTCGATACTCTATGTTGTGTGTTAATTTTTAATTTAGTAAATACTTTTCAGTTTTCTTCAGTTCCCAATCAGTTCTAGGAATCAGAGGCCGCATTTGAAATGCAGAACTTCTAAGAATCAATCTTCACAATTGATTCATACTTTGAAACACTAGGACAGTATTCAGGGACCTGGGTTCAATTCCCAGTAGTTCACATTATGTCTTTCTCACTGTGGTTTATGATCTAAATTGCTTAGGAGTGGCTAATACATGCACCAAAAGCATCTAATTGTCATCTTGATTGTTCCTATTTCCAGGATTTTCGATGCCAGAGAAAGAAAGTGTGTCCAGGAAGGATTTGGTCCAACTGTGTGAGTCTATAGCTCAGCGGTTAGAGCACCGAGATGGTATTCTAGGGGCCTGGGTTCAGTTCCCTGTAGGTCATGTTATTTCTTTCTCAGTAGAATTTGTGATCTAAATTACTTAGCAGTGGCTAACATGGCACCAAAAACATCGAATGGGTATCTTGATTGTTCTAGCTGCAGTATTTGCAATACCAGAGAAAGAAAGTGTGCCCGGAAAGAGCCAGGTCCAACCATGTAAGCTTACAGCTCAGTGGTTAGAGCACTGGGACAGTATTCCGGGGACCTGGGTTCAATTCCCAGTAGGTTACATTATTTCCTCATACTTATGGGTCTAGGACTGGAGGCAGTAGAACCCCGGGGGAGCTTTTTTCTACAGGGAAGGAGATGATGTGAGCTACTGACATCACCTGTGCACCTCATGTACCTCACATGGTGCCTTTGTGCACTAGCCAACAACCATCGTTGACTCCTTCATGCATGTCAGTTCTGTTCTTCCTGAGTGCACACTGTGAGAGTGACAGCACCTCAGTTTGACTGTCGTCAAACAAATTTTTTCTGCATTACAACCAAAAAGTCTTTTCGTCTGTGGCGTCGCCTTCATTTTGTTATTTTCCATGGTGTCAAAGTCCAAGACAAAGGGGGCTAGAAAAGACAGTCAGCCCCCTTTATGCATTATTGCCCCTGTGGGAAACATATCGTGGTGATGGACTGACATCGAGTCTGTTGAGCCTGCCTTGGCCCAGATCACAAAATGGATTCATGTGACTCCTGTTTCTGTGTGAACTGCCACACTCTAGAGATCAGTGCATTGAAGTGGAGTCACTTGATCCCTACTTTCAGAGGCAGGCAGTGCACATGTAAGGCCAAATGCCAGGTCTCTGGGCCCTTCCTTTGGGCCCTTCCCAGTGCCTCAGTACTGAGGAAGTACAGGGTCCTCTCAACCTTCCCTCACTGAGGCATCAGAGGCCCTGGGTCCGGTTGATAGCTGTTCCTTCTGGGTGGCCTGCTGAGCACCCCTCACCCTGTCTGTTTGCCTGGGCATCAGACATCCCATAGTGATGAGGCCAAAGATGAATGCTCGGTATACATTAGTGGACACCTTGATGTTGGGGCCTGCTGCCACCCCGGCTCCTGACACTGTCCGACGTTGATGAGCGAAGTGCTGCCAGCCATGATGCTGGGTCCTCTTCTGGTACCGTTCATGGTACTGGGAGAGGGACTGGCCCCGGGATGGTGTAGCATCCGGTCACTGAGATGGAGGTGCTAATCTCTGCACCGAGCAGCCCTTGTGGCTCCAGGGAGGAATTTGACACTGCCCGTGGCAATGGATGTGGAACCGATCCTGGTGTTGGTTCTGGGCCCAACACTGAGCATGGTGCCATCTCTAGGTTTGTCCCCAGTTCCTGTGACTGTACCTCAGGAGGACCTCTCCTTCCAGACTCTGCTCAGAAATTTGCACTCCACACTGAATTCTGAGCCAGCAGCCACATGCCAGGCTAGGGCCTCCAGCTGGAGTTTATAAACATACCTAATATCCCAGTGTCCTTAGTTCCTCCCATCCAGACGGATTTAAAGACTCTCTCAGAGGCAACTTGGAGGAGTCCTGCTACTGTGGCAGTTGTCCCCAAACAGGCAGACAAGAAATATGCCACCCTCGTTGACTCAATTGTGTTGTTCTAGAGGGCATGGGATGAAGTTGGAGGGAGGACGATTCAGAGGAAACATGAGGAAGAATTTTTTCACAGAACAGGTGGTGGACAAGTGGAACACCCTGCCAGAGTAAGTGGGGGGGGGGCTGAAACAATCACGGAATTTAAGAATGCATGGGATAGACATAAAGGAATTCTGAAGGTCAGGGGTGAGGGGCAACAGACTTCTAGAAAAACATAAACTGAACTTATAAGCTCAAATGGGCAGACTGGGTGGGCCATAGGCCCTTATCTTCCGACACTGTCTATGTATCTATGTATCTATGCAGTACCTAAAGCCAAGTTGGTGTATTTCATTCAGTCTATAGCGGATGCCACTGTTATTCTGTCTGAGAGTGACAAAGCCATAATGCTCAAGGAGGTCACAGTGCAGCCCATCAGTACTGGTGCTAATGTGCATTCCCAGAGCGATGGCTTTACTTCTCAAAGACAAGTTTAAATATGAAATAATGCTTGGCATGCAGCATTACTAACACTGGCCAGTTCACAATACATCCGAGGATATTTTTGGGGATTAAAAGTGTATGCCTTGAAAAAATCCAAACTCATTCATGAATGAGTTTTCTGGTGCTCTGGCACCAAATTGCTTTGGGGACATGTAGGAGGAACAGACCAGCGAGATTCTGATCAGAGCAGTAGATATATATTTTCATAAAAATGCCTGCAGTCTGTTATTATTTAACACACCGACTGCCCATACTGTACACCATCAATTGCATTTAGATGGCGAGAGCACCAGTTTTTAACACTTTGAAAAAATGCTCAGAAACAGCTGACAGTGTCCCTTTAAATTCCATCTGAGATAGGCTTGAACATGTCTGTTGGCAGTCTTAGTCACAGATTATACCTCTACCTTAAATTCCATTGGAATCTGTAGTTGAAAAAAAAAAGACTTGTTCTGCCTCTCAGGTGAAAAGACAGGAAAGCCAGTCCAGTGGAAGAGCAGTTATGCTTCTGCACCCCCCCACACTGGCTACTTGGGTTTTGGAATGGACAAGGGTCGCTTGGTGGGTCAGCCAGGTGAGGGAGGATCAAGTGCCCAATGGCAACTCCCCTTCCTCAGTGGGAGGGACACTAGGTCCTGCTGCTCAGACTGCCACCTGGTGGTGGTTGGGCATCAGGAGTGCATTAGGGGCAGGGCTGTAGTGTCACGTGCTTGGCACGCACGAGCCAATGCTAAAATCCAGAGGGATAAAATGGAGGAAAAAGATGCTGGGCTGCCCACCGCCACCACTCCTCCCCCCTCCACACACACAGGCTCTTGCAATGACCAACATGGCAGGCCACCAACACAACACGGTTTTGTGCAAATGATGGATAACTGGTAAGTGCATGAGAAGGTTGGTGATGGGGCTGGAGGAGTGCCATCGCATTAGCTCCCTAATCTCCTCTGTAAATGCAGTCTACATTTTATCTCTGTTCACTAGTAAGTCCTGTTCAAATCACCTGTCTCATAACGTAAGTTATGAGAAAGGTGATTTGAATAGGATTTACTAGTAAACAGAGATAAGATGTATAATGCATTTATGGTCGGGCGATTTGATTGCGTGAAGGAAGTTGCCACGGATCAGAAGGCAAAACTCCACCTTAAATGCCAGTAAGAAGGATAATGTATTTGTGCTTCTCATGGTATATAATTATTGGTTACAGTAGTTTAAGTATGCTATAATACTTAGTGTAACATAAAGCAGAAGGCAGACTGGCACTGAAACTCCCTCAGGTACAATAGGCATGGATCCAGAGCTGCTTGGTAACAAAGCTTGCACTTGACAGCATATAATACATTATTGTAGTGAGTCAATTAGTGTATAGCATCCGACTAATGTATTTCTACAGTATACTGTGTGTGATTGTCTTGTACTTTAGGTTCAAAACAAAAACACAATCTATTCGCATCATGTAATGACCAACAGATTGAATTCTCAAAAGACATTGCAGGCTATTTCAAAGATGACATCTATATTTTAAAAATGTAATTGATAACATAAATGTATCCAGTCAGTCTGAAATGGTATCATTTAACAACCAGAAGCTGTTCTTTTAGTTGATGCCATTGGAGGCCAGGTGGAGGTATTTTTCTTTCCAAAATGCACAAAAATTACTATGCACTCTTTGAAGACAGAATGCAAGGTCTAGGTCCTTCGGACTTGCCCTTTCCTATTTCCTGAAGTAGGTTTAGAACAAGACAAATTCTCTTTTACACACACACAGGGAGTTATCCAGTTAGGTACTGTACAAGAGAAAATGAAATGTTATGAGATGAACTATTAAAGGGGTCAAGCAATGTGTGCCAGTTGGTAGCTGTTTGTAATGTTCCTGTTTTGAGAAATAACATTCATATACCAAACTGATCCATACTGAACAGTATCCGAATTCAATATGATGTATAAAACTGTTTTCTGTTTTTTTGTTCGTTATGGACAACATTCTGAACTGTTCTGTTCTTGAATCATAATGCTGCAGTTTTGACTATGTCACTGCGTGGGTACAGAACTCTGAGCACAAACAAGAGACCTATCAAAGCAGTGCTCGGACTTCTGAAAGCAAGCAGTAACATAGGCCAAACTCAAAATTTCAGATGACATGAAGAGAACTGCTCAAAATGTTGTCTGACAAAAGAGAAACCTGGGTTCATTGGGGTTTAATTAGGTAAAGCTTAATACGCACCATTTGGAGGGATCCATGTAGTTTCTGAAAACTGGAACATTTTGCAAGCAGCTGACAATTCGCACAAACAAGTGCTGCAAACAAACATTTAAAAATTATAGCATTTGTGCTCAGACAAATGTTGCAAAACACAGTTTACTTACTATTTCAGCAAAGTTCAGCCCTAGCAGGTGCAAATAAAACAAACACACAAATCCAGGGCCAGTGCCAGCATTAGGGTTTTGGGGCCCCCCCAGCAGCATTATTGAAGTCATGGGCCCCCTCCCACATGGCCTACCCCATGTGTATGATAGTAGCCCACATGTGCAGCGTTTTATTGTATTTGTAGCACAACCGCCCGATATATTTACGTTGTTTACATGGATCTGTTCTTCCCATCCACGGCTGCCATATCCTCTGAGTAACTGGGGCATAGCTTAGTGTGGCATTTCATGGCATCTTGAAGCCACATCAGAAGGAGCTGCATAGCCCTTTATTGCTGTATTAAGAAGATACGATTTTTAAAATGTAAAAATTAATAATATAAACTGCTCTGGTTGGGGCCCCCCATAAGCAGGGCTCCCAGTGACACTAAGCGTTCATTGGTGCCTAAAACCAGCTATATTCAGGGATCTGTTCATACCTGGTTGTAGACACCAATGAGCCATGCAGTTGCCGAGGGCCCCTGCTAATGAGGGCCTCAGCCAGATCCAGAGTACCACTTTATTTTCTTTTATCATTATTATTCCTATTAAAGTAAAACAGCACTAATGGCATCACTGGGCTTAGCCTTCTCTCATGTGGTTTCATAACATCATGAAATTACTCACGAAAGTATATCCCAGTCAATCAAAGGCTGATGAACAGACATGGATTGGATGGGCAGTGGGGCTTCAAAGACTAACATTGCTACCGCCCTCTAAAAAAATCACAATTATATAACTGATTGTATTGTAAACAAAATGTTGTGCATTTTTTGGACAAAAGTAAAAGACGAAATGAGTTTGGGTTGGGTAAGGGCCCAATGACTTATCTTGCTGGGGCCCCCAATGCTCTAAAGCTGGCCTTGGATCTGTTTTAAATGCCAGTCTATGATCATCTTGCTGTCTGCTTGCAGTCACGTGCTCTATACACACACACACACACACACACACACACACACACACACACAAAAAATGGCTTTCTGTTTCAAACACACAGTCCCTGCTCTCCCCACCCCTTCCCCAAGCTTGCAGTCCCGTCCTCTGACATACAGAAAGACGAGATCATCCTCATGGGTGATGTTAATCTAGACTGGCTTGGGTCCAACTCCAAAAGCCTTGAGCCAATTTTTAATAAGGTCCACCTCTTCAGCTTATAATAGACCCTACTAGGCACTCCAATAATGGAACTCGTCACACGCTCATTGACTGGATCCTAACCAATAGGAAGGACAGGATCACCACTGCTGGGACCCTTGCTGTCTCAATCAGTGACCACTCTGTGTTTGGAATGCTAGCCCCCCTTCCTGCCCCCCCAAGGTAAGTACCTTTAGAGACTTCTCTGCCTTCAATCCTGAAGTCTTTCTTGCTGAGCTGAGATACGTCGACTGGTCTCCTCTTTTTTCCACCAGAGATGTAGACTGTGCTGCTGAATATTTCTCCTCCACCTTTACCTCTCTACAGCAGAAGCACATGCTGACCACCAGGCACAAGGTTAGAGGGTTATGCACTGGATGGCTGCAATGCCCCCTACTCTCCATATTTAAAACTAGAGACAAATGTTAGGTCAAGTTTAAATCCTCTTCACACTCTGACTGGTTCATATATTGTACTATGTGAAATGCTTGCAAAAGGGAAATCCAGTCTGCAAATAGCAAGTATTGCAGGAACCTTCTTTTTGCCACTGCTAGAGACCCTAAGAGCTTATGCTGTCAAATCAATGGCCCGTAGGGTAATAATTGTAGTCAATACCCTCCTGATATGGTTATTGACAATATCAGCTGCAATAACCCTACCACCATTGCTAATACTTTCAATTCTATCTTGTCTGATCTCTCTCGCTTTGAATCTCCTATGTCCTGCCCCACTTTACCTCCCCCCTCTACTCCTCTCCTTCTGTTCCTACACTGTACTTCCTCACTGTTTTGTGCTGCAACTCCCACCCACGGGTCCTCGTCCCTCAACACTATCTCTCCTATGGTACTGCTGGACCAGATAGGATCAAACCTAAAATACTCAAATTGGCTGCCCCTCCTTGCCAACCCTATTACATGACTGTTTAACCTCTCTTTCATCATCTCCACCATGCCTAGCATCTGGAAGTCTGCCAAGATCATTACTGTGTTTAAAAAGGGTGATCCCAAAGTGACCACTAATTACTGCCCTATTGCTATTCCACCTACCCTTGCAAGCTTCTCGAAAAACGTGTTCACTCCCAAGCTTCAGACTACCTACTAAAATATTATCCACAGTGCCCCACCCAGCACAGCTTTAGACCTGCTCACAGTACCTCCGCTGCCCTCCTACAGTTCACCAGTGATGTCAACTCCAGTATGGATAAAGGTCTGCTCTCTGGTACTATCTTCATTGACCATAGTAAAGCCTTCGATTGGTTAATCACTCCCTCTTATTACACAAACTTGAGTCCCTCGGGGTCGCTACCTTTGCCATACAGTGGTTCTCAAGCAACCTCCACAACCACTCTCAGTTTGTCTCATTCAACAATGTCCTCTCCACCCCTGCCTCTATCATTTTAGTCATCCCTCGAGGCTCCATCCTGGGCCAGTTGCTATATTCTGTTTTCATCAATGACATTCCCAACTCCCCCTCTTAACTGCTGTAGCCTACAGTATGCTGATGGTGTTGTGCTTTACACTGGCTCAAGATCATTGTATGATATCAGTTCCAAGCTCATCTTGGACCTCCACAGTATCCAAACCAGGCTTACCCAAAATCGCCTCATTCTTAATGTTGGCAAGACCCAAGCCATGGTCCTGGTCCCCTCAAAAGACTCATGCCCCTGCCCTCTGATCTATTTATCCAGTGTCTTGATGGCTTCCTTGTCTCTGTGACCCATTCTTTCAAATACCTTGGCATCACACTCAACCCTACTCTGGATTTCTCACAATGTATAACTGATATCTGCAAATTCATTAATTCTAAGCTCAGAATTGCATACCTGATCTGCCATGCCCTCACCCTCACGGCAGAGAAGCTGTTGCCCAGGGTGTCTTTCTCCCTAGACTATGCTACACTCACACTCCTTTTATCAGGCCAATCTAGCTTGCTTCCTCAAATGGATGTCGCCTATAACAATGTGTGCAGGTTTGCCTTGTCTCTCATCTCACCCATCACTGCTCAGCTCTACTCTGATTTAAACTGGCTCTCCTCTTCCCAATGTCTTTACATCCTCGCCTGCTCAACTGACAACATCATCAAATCCTCCCAACCTGCCTCATTGGCCTCTATGTTTACTCCCTGCTGACCATGTCTATCAACTGTGGTCTACTACCCAGACCCTCTTGGGTGTTCCCAAATGCTCCTTCAAGATGGACGAACAAGCATTTACTCACTTTGCCCCTAAATCCCAGAACTCCTTCCCTCTCACCTCAGGGTCTGCAAGTCTCATCCTGTTTTCAAAAGAAATGTATTCTATACTTAGATCCACTGATACATGCTCTTGCTCTGACTTCTTCTAATCTCATTCCACCCTTTGTCACTTTGTGTTACTTGCTGGACTCTCCTGCACCCATCTACTCAATTCTCAAGGATCTATATCTATTGCTGAAGTACTTGACAGGCTCGTGTATATGTTATTGCCTTATTTGTACCACATGTTTTGTTCTTCCTTGACTGTTGTTTGAAACCTTGCTCATTTATCCTCCTGGACCAATAATTATTGTTTTATCCTGTCACTGTCAGCTATTTGGTTTATTTATTCCACCTGTATTAATTAATTTTGTACCATGTAACTGCCGATGTTTACCTGATGTTTGTGATTGTGCACTTTTGTTTTCTTTCTAGGTTGCAGTCATTGTATTCTTTGTTGTTACCTGCTATGTCTGTCCCGGTCATGCCTGAAAGTATGCATGTTTTGTCTAGTGCACTTACCCAGTTAAAGAGCAGGTGTTTACTTCTAACAGATAGACAACTGATTATTTTATTTATTGCATTTTGGTGTATTAGTAATAACTTTATACTTCTATAATAAAATATTTGTTCTGGCAGTGAAACTAGTGTGTTTTAACCTTTTATTTCCACATTGCTAATAAAAAAGAATTCAGTGGAAACTTGGTATTATGATGTTACAAACTGCCAGCTACTTAGGAGCCCAATATATTTCAAAGAGAAACAAAATGTATTTTTTTATCTTTTCCAAAAGAAACAGATACTTCTTTAGGCAACAAACTGTGCCTTTTTATGTTGCTTGCACGCATGTGCAAGAAACATAGTGCCATCATCAAGTTTTCAGAGGTGTGTCAGCCGTCTTCCAATACAGTCAGTGTGTTTGCAGGCAGCGGCCCCAGGTCATCTGCTGCAGCTGTCTATGACAAGCTGAAAAATGCAGTGGCGTACAGTTGAAAGGAGAGCTCGCCTGAGTGAGCAGGCTCTCCCCCCTGCAGCGCTGCACACCGCACACTGCATGCTCATGTGCCTTCCCCTCACTGTACAGCTGGCAGGGGTGCCCAATCCCCTGTCGGCTCCACGCCCCAGAAAGCATCCAGGTGCCACGCTGGGACCCCACCCCAGCGTGGCAAAATCATGTTATGGCCGACAGGTGCCCAATCCCCGCTGGCTCCACTGTCTTCCCCCATGCTGTCACCGACGGGGTGCCCAATCCCCCGCCGGCTCCACTGTCTCCCCCAGTACAGGGTGCCACGCTGGGAGCACAGATGCCATGGCCGACGGGGTGCCCATTCCCCGTCGGCTCCCGCCCCCAGCCATCCTTCTGCCATGCTGGGAGCCCACCCCAGCATGGCAAATGTCCTGAGTCGTCCTTTTAAAAAAAACCTGTGAAGAAAAAATGGTCTCATGCAGTCTCCCTGCCCCCACAACCCGCACTCCACCCAGTGTGCACCCTGCCTCCCACACCCTCACCCCATACTTACCTCCGGAGTCCGGCACGATGATCTTCGGTGGACCGGGAACACATCTGCACTCTTCAAAGCCGACCGCGAACTGAGGAAATGCCTGTAAGCTGTATAATGGGATAGATAGGGTTTTTCCAACTTTGTTGCATATCTCAGACATTTTTTGGAATTTTTGCACCAAATTTTCAACATGGGGTTTTTGGGACCCCTCCTCATGAATTCTTGCACTGTCATGGCGCTACTCGGGCCCGAAGGATGAGTTCGCAGCCACTGCGTGAAATCACCTTTCCAGAATGATTAATGAAATGACACTGCCAGTGTTCATAAGGTGGGCTCTCAAAAAGCCTATTTTGAAAATTTGGCGGAAAAATTCCTAAAAATGACTGTTTTACGAGTGTGCGTTGCGCAGTTCCCGAATTTTCAATATTTTCACTCCAGATTTTCAATATTGCCATTTTACCACACCTCCTTATGAGCAGTACAGCTGTCATTTTCACATCTCACTGAAGCGATGTTTCCACCCATGTAGCGCACAATGGCGCAGTCAGTGTCTTGAAATCAATGTACGGGACACATTAAGAAAATCACAGTGACACTGTTCATGAGCAGAGGTCTTAAAATGGCTATGTTGAAAATTTGGTGAAAAATTCCTAAAAATGACTGTTTTACGAGCGCGCATTGCACAGTTCCTACGCATGCTCATAAGTTCACGAATTTTCGATATTTGCACTCTAATGACTTCCAAATTCCTAAACAGCACATAGAAGCAAGCAACATTCGGCATTGACAAATGCTTATTTATGTTTGCACTGCTGTGGTCCATCTGTATGATTTTACAATTTTTAAAACAGTAATTGGCTTCTCTTTTTCTCCCCAAGTAAAATCTGGGTATGCAGAAAATGTCTTCTGCTATATAATAACAAAAGATCACAAGTTATCAAAAATCACATATTTCTATTAAATATATAATGTTTGGTGGTATGAAGCATTATTACTCAATATAAATCTGAAACTAGGTATGCAGTTTACCACTGAAATACACTGCCAGCCTTGTCAGTAAAGATTTTCTGACATCACAGTACAATAATTCCATTGATTTTTTTTTTTGCAAGTAGTTGGCAAAATGCAAATAAAATGATAAAAAAGATAATTAAGAATCAAATGAAAGTAAACAAGAGGATTGCAGCAGTATCTAAAGGCCCCAACCATTCATGCTTTAAGATATACATCCTTACAAAGTACCTGCTCTTTAACAAAAGCTAAATAAATAAATCAATACATACTGTACATACATACATACATAGATATATACATACGTACATACATACATAATATAAATACATACATACCTACTGCACATATACATATCCACTGTACACACATACAGTACATACATACATGTTATACATACATATTGTACATACTGTACATATATACACACATGCATACTACATAGACATACTGTACATACATACCCACTGTACATACATACATACTGCACATACCCATTGTACATACATACTGTACATACATATTGTACATACTGTCCATATATACATACATACATAATGTACATACATATTGCACATACACATACATACTGTACATACATACATACTATACATATATACTGCACACACATACTGCACATACATACTGTGCATACATACAGTGCATACATACATACTGCACATACATGCATACTGTACATACATACATACTGTACATGCCTACATACTGTACATGCATATTGCGCATACTGTACATACATACTGCACATACATACATGGTGTACATACCTACTGTACATACATAGACACTGTACATACCTGCTGTACATATCCACTGTATATACTGCACATAATGTACATGCATACTGTACATACATACATGAATACATACAGCACACACACACATACTGTACATACATACATACTGTGCTTACATACTGTGCATATATACACATATGTACTGTACATATATACTGCACATACATACTGTACATAATGCACATACATACTGTACATGTACTGTACATACATACACACAGTACATACACTGAAACTGTGCATTACATACTGCACATGCATGCATACTGTACCTACATACATATATACTGCACATGCATACATACTGTACATACATACATACATAAATGTGCTCTAATCGCACACAAAGTGTCACCCTGCCACACAATCCTGCAAGCACCCAGCAAACCTTTTAATTCACTGGTCAATTCCACAAAGTATCCGCTTCAATAGTTTAAATACAGTAGGACAGTACAACAGAGTTGCTCCTTTCCCATTTAAATAATGGGAGAGCTTGCCAAACTATCTCATGATTTAAACGGGGGAGGTTGCTGTGCTGTCCTGTTCACGGTATTTAGGCTAATCAAGCTGAAACTTTGTGTAACTGACTGACTTGCTGGGAACCTTCTTAACAAATTAATTATTCTGCTAGAGTGGTGAAACAAAAGCAACATTTTATCAAATTGAGTTTTTTTTATTTATATTTATTGGCGTTTGTAAATGACAATGATCACATAAATCAATCCGGGTGACATAACAGAGCAATGCATATCCAACAAGAATCATTACAGTATGCTGTACTAAGCCCCTTGTGTTACAACATGTGGGGTAAACCACCAGCAGATCTAATAAACACTCCCAAGAGAGTGTCCAAAATCACTATTATGCATCAGAGCCATGGACTTGACCATCAAAGAGCGTCTGAAAGGTTAATGAGCTGCAAAGCACCCTAGCCAACATGCTGGATGACTGTACAGTCCAAGCTGGAAAGAGGTTTGCAAGCATATGCATGAGGGCTCAATGTAGACTAGGGCAGCATGTGCATATAGTGTGATAGAATCAGTCCATCGAGGCAGTGGCCATCTTCCCGCATTGATCCACATGAGGCAAGCACCTCCATGCCAGGGAAAACTATGCATATTAGCTAAATTTGTGCTGCACCACCCTACAGCCTCCAGTGCCAAGGTTTTTCAAATTCAAAATGTTTATTTTTCTTTTGGAGAGAAATTAAACTCGCTTTGGGCTGGCCCTCTGTTGCAGCGGTAGTGCTCTCACTCGTGACGCCAACAACCTGGGTTCAGAAATGAGCCTGGGTCATTGGAGGGCCAGATGGGGAAGGAGGACAGCTGAGCATCCCATGGATGCGCACCTCCACAGGGATGGGAGGGAGCTGAACTCTGCTGCAACGCCACCACCTGATGACCACAGGTGGTAGTGCAAGCTGGAGCCAAGGATAGATGGGAATGGGGGTGATGTCGGCTGCAGGAAAAACACCTCCTGGGCACACAGGATGCTGTCTGCTGCAGACACTGCTCTATAGACTGGGAACTCCATCCCAAGACTGTCACTTTAACTCTGCTGGGTGGAGTAAGATCCCAGACCCCAGTCAGCCCTTCCCATGGCATGGGGAGTCATACATAAGGTTGGGGCATGGAGGTAAGTCCAAGAGAATGCAGGTTACGGGGTTTGATGGAATGGCAGGATTGGTGGGGCCGGTCAGGGCTGCCAGGCAGATAAAGTATAATAAATAAAAAAAAGCCTGCTAAGGAATGAACATGTATCCCCACCCCACCATCAACTGCATTCTCATCATTTTTCTCTCTGTTCAGCCTGAGGTGGGAGACCACTAACTCAGTCAGGCTCAACCTTTATTTTTAATAATTTAGTAGTCCAGCTGCAGCTGGCAGGAGAACTTGAAACAGACAGGGTGAGCATGTGACCGCTGATGACTGAACAGCACTAACTCTGACCTTGACAGCTTTATTCACTAGATTTGTATAGGGCAGGCAAATGAGCTTCTCTTTAATTTAAATTGGTGGATGACTCGGTCTCATTTGCTAAACTGTCTCTTTCTCTCTCTCTCTCTCTCTCTCTCCTCTCTCTCACTCTTTTGGTGCTGCCCATTGCTGGCATGTTGGCACCTACTACATGATATTCCTGGACTTAAAGTCTTCACCATTTATTCATACTGCTGGGTTACAAACCAGAGGTGCTGGGACCTAGTTGAGCCAAACATCTTCAGGAGGGCCAGTAGAGTTTTGTGGGTTGAGGTAGGACTCGTGTCATTGAAGCACAGGTCAGGAAGCAGAGGAAAAAACAGGAGCAGTTATAGAATTCTCAAAAAGTGTTTATTACTACTAGCAGTAACATTAAAAAATAAACCTGTTCAGTATAACTATTTACAAAGGCAGAATAAACAGAGAACATTAATCTGAGTTTTCCTTCAATCTCTGTGTCTCCAAAACATTGCAACTCTCTCTCTTTTATAAATTCTTTCAACCCTCCTGTTTAACGAGCATCCTGTTTTTTTCTAAAATATTCTTGTACATTTCAGGCAGGTGCAACAAGAACACAATGTCCCAGAACTGAGGCCCCTTCACCACAGCTTCTGAAAAAGGGCTTAAAACTGCTGTCAGGTTAACCCCTTGAGTTCCCAATAGCTTTTTGCAATCATCTCAAACTATAATTATATACGTCAACAGTAACACTATATAATTTCTAAACAAAGGGATCCTAATATCAGTTACATTTCCACGCAATGGTTTGCGTATATTTTTATACCAGTAGATATGCAAGGGAGAAAAAAAACAGAAACAGCAAGGGAACGCTGAGAGACAGTGAGAAGCAGAGAATTGTGAGACTGTCGGGGTGATCAAGTCCCAGGTCTCATGGGAAAATTTGGTCACGCAACCAGACGTACAAGAGACAGGAAAGGAAAGAACAGATCCCTGCATTCAAACTCTCCATAACAACTGGAACAGGGTCCTATTCAACCCTGTCACATACACCCCCCCTCAAGAGGGAACCTGTTTTATCAAACAGGTTTCCAAAACTTTCTATTAATTCTCTAATATTAGCTTCTAACTTTCAGAAATTAAGCACATGTGCAGCATCCTTTTTTTTCTGTAACAGTACAGCAAACGGTAAAGTTTAAACTCATACATTTGTTTTTCAACCTTCAGAACCCACAATTCCTGATCCATATTTTGACAGAAAATCAGCATTGCTATTCTCTTCACCAGATTTGTGTATCACCTTGAATTTAAATGGTTGTAGTGCCAGGTACCACCTTGCGATTCTGGAATTTTTATCTTTCATTTGGTTAAGCCAACAGAGAGGATTGTGATCTGTCATAAGTACAAAGTCAGTTCCTAGTCAATAAAACTTAAGGGACTCCATGGCCCACTTTGCGGATAAACATTTCTTTTCAATGGTGGAGTACCTTTTCTCTCTGTCATGCAACTTCCTACTTATGTACAGAATAGGATGTTCTGTCCCATCTATATTTTGACGCAGGACTGCACCTAGACCTACCTCTGATGCATCTGTTTGTAAAAAAAATGGTTTCTCAAAGACTGGGCTTCTTAAAACAGGGGCTGAACATAATGCAGCCTTAGATAATGGGTAAAGTCAAACTCGCTTCCTGATTGGCTGAAACAGCCTGCTGCCCGGGCTGTTATTTCTTAACAATGGCCCACTGAATAACAAGTCCCCCCAGCAGTACCCATCACCTCCTGATATCCCTGTCCCCACGTACCAACAACCGGTATTTTTTTACTATGCACACCCACATACAGCCAATCTTGAAAACTCTCTGCAAAAAAGTAAATAATTCTTTTTCTTGCTCTTTTCCCCCCTACTAAGCCACTTCTCAGTCCGGCACTAACAAGTCCAGAAACAGCACACCCTCTCACAACTGCCACTACCCAACACCGCTAATCGAGCAGTAGCAACAACTCGAACAAAACTCCCGCTCCTCCATTTCCATTTTTAAACAAAATGGAAGTACCTTTTTTCTTTCTCTCTCCACAGCTCATCTGACTTCCGTATCACCGGCTCCTGTGTCACGCAAAACACCACCATTCCCGCTCTACACCTCAGCCTCTCACTCCCAACTGTCTCACAAACGAAATCATATGTACCCACATAATTCGAACAGATAAACGGGAATTACGTGCCCTCTAGTGGCACTAAATGGACTATTTTACATACCCAGGTATTTCTCTGCATTTTTACTAACATTTTCCACTTTCTTAAAATTAAATTATTATTTTATAAAAACTACTAATAAAATCCCATTATCTAAGTGTAATAATATCCTCCAGGGTGGGCGTTATGGATATAACGGACCTTCCAGGGGCTATAAGGCCCAACGCCACAGGTGTCGGGCCTCATTATGCCCCTGGGCGGTCCGTTATATCCCAATAACACCCACCCTGGAGGGTATTATTACTTACTTAATGGCTTGAAAAGCTTCATCACACTCTGGGGACCATTTCACATTATTTAGGTACCATATTGTCATGTGTTCAGTGAGGGGAGTAGCTAACTCAGTAAAGTTGGGCACCAATCTCCGATAATAACCAGCCAGCCCTAAAAATGACCTGACATGTTTCTTTGTTTTAGGGACAGGGGCTGTTAGTTACAGCTTCTATTTTAGAAATTTCTGACTTAACTTCTCCATTTCCCAACACATAGCCCAAATATCTAGTTACTGCATGCCCAATGCACATTTGGTAGGATTAATAGACCTGCCTTTTTGATAGTTTGGATAACTGCTCGTAGGTGTTCTAGGTGGCTTTTCCAGTCTGGACTATACACCACGACATCATCCAGGTACACAGCACAATAACCAGTGTGAGGTGATAAAATTACATCCATGTACTGCTGGAATGTAGCTGGTGCACCATGTAAACCAAACGGCATGGTGGTGAACTGATAGAATCCAACAGGAGTGGCAAATGCAATTTTGTCTCTGGATTCTTTAGCTAAAGGGATTTGCCAGTAACCCTTGGTGAGATCAAGGGTACTGATATACTTGGCACTCCCCAGTCTGTCCACCAACTCATCTATTCTGGGCATAGGATAACTGAAATTCTGACACTTGATTAAGTTTCCTAAAATCAAGGCATCGTCTAACACCCCCTTCTTTTTTGTTTACAATTACCACTGGAGATGATCAAGCACGCCTTGACTCTTCAGTGATACCCAATTCTTTCATTTTTTGTATTTCCTTAACCACGTCAGCTCTTAACTGCTCTGGTAACCTATATGTCTTTTGCCTAATAGGGTGAGCATTTCTTGGCACTATTACATGCCCGACCCCTTTTGCTCAGTTGGGTACTGTGGTTAAAGTACTGTTAAATGTCTTTAGCACATTAAGAATTTCTGCAGTTTGTTCGGGGGGGGGAGGTTAAGGAAACATTCTCCTTTATATCATCAGCACTTACAGTTTGTTCTAGTCTATCATAAGTTACATCAATATCTTCTTTATCAGTCTCTGGTAAAACTAGCAAAGCAGCTTTTCCTATTTTTTCAACCCATTTCTTGAGGAGGTCAGCATGGTATATCTTAGTATGATTTTTCCTGTCAGGGGTCTCAATCTCATAGTTAACGGTGCCATTATGTCAAAGCACTCTATAAGGCCCTTGCCACTTCATTAACAGTTTATTTTATGTTGTGGGTAACAGTAATAAAACCTTTTCACCTGGCTCAAAACCTTTTTCTTTTAACCCATGGTCATAATATATCTTCTGCTAGTTTTGAGCCTCTTTCTGATTACTATGGGCAGTTTCAACATATTTTGCCAACTTCTTTCTTAGAGCACACATATAAGATGTTATAGATTGTTTCTGAGAGGGGTTATCATCCCACATTTTTTATCACATCCAGTGGATCTCTTGGCTGCCTACCACACAGCATTTCAAGTGGTGAAAACCCTGTTGATGCCTGTGGCACTTCTCTGTAAGCAAGAAGTAGGTAAGGCAAGTATAGGTCCCAATCTTTCCCTTCCCCTTTTACAACCCTTTTTAATACGCATTTTAGGGTTTGGTTAAAATGTTCAACAAGACCATCTGTCTGAGGGTGCTAAGGGGAGGTTCTTATTGCAGTCATACCTAGTAGGCTGCACAGCTCCTTAAGTAATGCAGCACCAAAATTACTACCCTGATCAGTAATAATTTCTTTAGCTATGCCCACTCTGCTGAAAATTTTTGCAAGCTCTGCTGCCACTTTTGAAGCTGTGACAGTACGCATTGAAACTGCTTCTGCGTATCGAGTAGCATAGTCACATACTACCAGAATAAATCTATTACCCTTTTTACTTTTGTCTAAAGGACCAACCACATCCATTGCAATTCTCTCAAAAGGCGCATCTGTCAAGGGTAGGGGCATCAGGGGCACCTTGTCTTTCCTAGTGACTGGGGCTGCTTTCTGACACTCAGCACAGGAATTACAATAGGTAGCAACATATTCATGAATTCCAGGCCAGTAAAATCTGTACAGCAATCTGGCAAGGGGTGCAATCCCTCCCTGAGTGATCAGCCATAGGACTATCATGTGCTATCTGTAACAACTTAGTTCTATACTTTTGTGGTATAACCAATTGTTCTATCTGGTCCTGTGTCTGAGGTTTAACCCAAACTCTGTACAGTAACCCATTACAGTTTTTAAACATTGCATCACCCTGTTTTGGTTTCACCCCCAGCTGCTTAAAATAACCCTGGATGGAAACATTGTTAGCTTGTTCTGAAAGAAAATCACAATCAGTGGTCATCTTAGTTTCAGCATTTTCATATGTTAACCCCTTATGTCCATCAGTCAGTTGTTGCTGCTGTTGTTTCAGATGTCTTCTTTCTTTCCTGGACTTCCGGATTATGGAGCTGTTCTCAAACAAGTCTGAATCAAAGTCACTGAAAGGAAAAGTGTCCCCACCATTTGAGATTTTCTTTGCCTGAGCTCTTGTTACTACTGCTGCAGAAACTGCAGGGTTCAGTTCCTTTGAGATTAACTCAGTAAATCCTGGACAGTCATTTCCAATAATCATGGGTACAGGTAATTTAGGTACTACTCCCACTTTTATTTGGTGCGACACCCCATTAATTGTCAGAGTCACTTGGCTGGTGGGATAGTATTGAGTGTCCCCGTGGATTCAGATGACACCAGTACCTGGTCCTTTTGGACATTGTTTTCCTGGCACTTCAACATGCACTAGGGTCTGTCTGCTTCCCAAATCTATATGTCCCTTTACAGTCTTATTCCCGAACTTCACATCTGTTAAGTGCTTGCCCCAATGTGCCAAGGACAAATCTGCTCCAGTGTCACCCCTCTTACTATGGAAATTTCTTGCGATATGACCTGGCTTATTACAGTTATAGCAAATAATGTCTTTGGACACAGCTTTGTTACCCCCACAAGAGTTCTTATCAGGCTTGGAGCTTAAATGGGAAAAAGATTGTCTTACTGGAGCTTGGCTGTTACTTCACTGCTGTGACACCTGTCTGGCCATTTGGTAGTTTTCAGCCAAAGAAACAGCCTTTTCACCACTTTCTGGTTGGTGTTCCTTTACCCAAAGCTGCACATCTGTAGGCAGGATGTTGATGAATTACTCCATGGCAAATGTGTCAATGATCTGTAGGACTGTTTTGCCCTCTGGTTGGAGCCATTTTAGCAGGAGTTCTCTGAACTGGGTGAAAACTTCTTGAGGATTGTTGTACTTCAGAGATCGAAATCTGTGCCTGTAGGTCTCTCCTAAGATGTCATACCTTTTCAGGATTTCGCTTTTCACCAGCTCAGTTTTCTGACTGTGCAGTGCCCATATTGCTGTAGGCAAGTTGGGCTTTCCCTGTCAAGTAGGGTACCAGTCTGATTGTCCATTGCTGCTTTGGCCATTGGCAGGCTGTGGTAACTCTTTCAAAAGTTGTCAGGTATGCCTCGATATCATCCAAGGGACACAACTTTGTAAGTTTAATTGCTTTTAAGTTGCTTGTGTTTTGTTGCTCATATGGATCTGTGCCAGATTCTCTGCCTTAGATAGCTTGCAAGGCATCCAGCCATCGCTGATGCTGTCTCTGTATCTCTTCTCTCATCTGCTGCTCCTGTCTCTGCATCTCTTCTCTCCTCTGCTGCTCCTTTCACTGCATCTCTTCTCTTCTCTTCTCTGCTAGTTTGCTGCCATTCTCCTGGTAACCACTCCTGGACTTGCTGCTGCAGAATCCACCCCTTTCTCTATGCTTCTCTGGTACTAGGTCCAGTACCCATGCACAAAACCCCTGACTTACAGTATGCACGGCGTAATACCACTTAGGTTGACACCATCTGTCATTGAAGCACAGGTTAGAAAGCATAGGAAAAAACAGGAGCTGTTGTAGAATTCACAAAAAGTGTTTATTAGTACTAGCTGTAACATAAAATAAACAAACTTGTTCGTTGTAACTATTTACCAAGACAGAATAAACAGAGAAGATCTATCTGAGTTTTCCTTCAATCTCTGTATCTCCCAAAACATTGCAGCTATCTCTCTCTCTAAGTTCTTGCAACCCCCACCTTAACAAGCATCCTGTTTTTTTCTAAAATGTTCTTGTATGTTTCAGGCAGGTGCAGCAAGAACACAATGTCCCAGAACTAAGGCCACTTCTCCACAGTGTCTGAAAAAGGGCGTAAAAACTGATCTCAGGTTAACCCCTTGAGTTCCCAATAACTTTTTGAAGTCATCTCAAACTATAATTATATACATTTCAACAGTATCACTATATAATTTCTAAACAAAGGGATCCCAATATCAGTTACATTTCCACATAATGATTTGCATATATTTTTATACCAGCAGATATGCAAGGGAGAAAAAAACAGAAACAGCAAGGGAAGGTGAGAGACAGTGTGAGGCAGAGAATTGTGAGACTGTCGGGGTGATCAAGTCCCAGGTCTCACAGGAAAATTTGGTTGCACAACCAGACAGACAAGAGACAGGAAAGGAAACAACAGAACAGATCCCTGCATTCAAACTCTCCATAACAACTGGGACAGGGTCCTATTCAACCCTGTCACACCATGCTTGTGCACACAGGGAGACTGGTTTGTGCCTGTGTAGGCTATCCTGGTGTCAACCCTCCAACTGCCTCAGTTTCTTTTCTCCCACTGTTGAGTGCACTTCAGAGATGACATTGCTCACCCGTCGGGAGTCAAATCTTCATGTCTATACAACAACAGCATGTAATTGTTCAGTTTTAGTTTGATTTATTGTTTTCTGAAAAAAAAAGAAAAGTATTTATTATTTTTTCTTCTCAGTCCTACCGATCGAAGGAGTCGACCATGGATGGAGATGGTGATGGTAGGGACTCTCCATTGGAAGGCTAGTGTAGCCACTGGGCCATGTCTGGTCTGCTGCCCTCTCCAGAGGGGGGCGGTTCACCCATAGGCAGTCCAGTGTTCAGGAGGGAGGACAGTCCTTCTGTAAACACGAAAACAAGCAGGCCCATTTCCAGTCCAGGTCAGGAATCCAGCACTGCTCTGCCTTGAGTTCTTCCTCTTTCCATTGGAAGAGGATGAAGTTGTACCACTCAAGGTCACCCTCTGATACATATGCCCAGGGGTCTTCAGTGGTTGGAAGTGGTAGCCCATCTCCAGTGCTGTCTGGTTCTCCGGTGGCTTCCACTCATGATCGCCTTGATTCTTGACACTGGAGCCCTTCTCTGTCCTCTTGTGGAATTTCCAGTAGGCAGTTTCACTACTGGGCTGCTCTTATGGAGCACTAGGCACAGCATCTGTATCATTTGCCCATTATGGTGGATCCAGTTCCAGGGCCCTCATGCCTAGGATTTTCAGAGCCCCAGGTGAGTCCTTCAGGGCAGGTTGAACGTTTGGTGCCGGCAACAGAATTTTCTCCCTTGCTGGTGCCCATGCCACTGACACCGGTTCCATGTGCCCTCCTCCCTCCCTCACTCTGTTTTCTTGTAAGGGCTGGCACAGGTACCACCCCCTTCCCCTTCTTTTTCTTCTGTGTGTGATATGGATCTTCAGGTTGTGCTGTCCTGCTCAGTGTCATCTTCGGTGCTGCATCTGGTGCTGTTTCCCCATGGGTCAGCATCGGGTCTGGTGCCAGGACTTGTGGTGCCATGTCCAGTGCTGGGTCCTGCAGTGCTACATTTGGGGTTGGGTCCAGACCTTCCACTCAAGCAGAAGCACATTCTGTCAGCTGTCCAGTCAGATCTTCTCACTTCAAAGATACAGGGCCTTCTCAAAAACAGGGCAGTGGAAGTAGTTCCGTGGGCAGAGTGGAACATGGGTTTCTACTCCCATTACTTTCTGGTTCCAAAGAAGACAAGTGGCATGTGTTCTAGTCTCAACCTCAGAAAGCTAAACAAGCTCTTGTTCTGGGAGCAGTTCAAGATGGTCTCCTTAGGGATGCTCCTACCACTTCTCCAGCAGCATGACTGACTGGCATCCTTGGACATGCAAGATGCCTAGCAACGCATTCTAGTACACCCAAACCACCACAAGTACCTTTGATTTGTGGCCTTGGGTCAGCATTACCAGTTCAGAGTCCTGCCCTTTGGGCTCTCCTTGGTGCTTCAAGTCTTTACCAAGTGTTTCGCAGTACTCACTGCACACATTTGGAAGCTCGGTGTTCAAGTCTTTCCCTACCTAAACAATTGGCTTTTGGCAAGCCCGTCAAGACAGGAGACTCAGAAAGTGGTATCCACAGCAACTCAGTTCCTCACCTCCATAGGTGTCCTGCTGAACCTAGAGAAATCACAGCTTCAAGCCTCTCAGCAGCTCCTCTTCATAGGAGCCATCTTAGACACTACAAAAGTGAGGGCTTTTCTCCAAGAGGATAGGAGAAACAACATTCTTCAGATTGCTCACTTCATCAGGGAGAACAATCCAGTACAAGCTCACTCTATGCAGTGGATTTTAGGCCTCATGGCCTTGTATATTTTCACAGTGCCTGTAGCTCAATTGCACATGAGGACCGCCCAGTGGATGCTCAACACACAGTGGTCCCCAATGACACATCCGCAGTCATACGCTATCAAAGTGACGGAACCTATGCAGAGATCTGTTACATGGTGTATACAAGAGGACAACCTTCTCCAAGGTCTGCCTTTTGCGCTGCCGGAATCTCTGATCACTATCACCACAGATCCATATCTGTTTAGCTGGGGAGCTCACTGCCAGGATCTCCACACTCAGGGAGTGTGGACTCAGGAGGAGTCTCATTTTCATATCAATGTTTTAGAGGTGAGAGCAGTCCTGTATGCCATCCGAACCCTAGAAGAAGTTGTCAGTTACAAAGTAGTTCTTCTTCTGATGGACAACAAAGCCATGATGTACTTCGTCAACAAGGAAGGTGGGGCACACTCTTGCAGAGAAGCAATGAGGGTATGGGAGTGGTGTCTCAAACACAAGGCTTTGATTCAGGAAGTCTGTCTGCCAGGGACTTAGAACAATTTGGTGGACCACTTCAGCAGTACAGAAGCAGTTCCTCATGAGTGGTTGCTTGCAGTAGACATTATGCAGTCACTCTTCAGCAATTGGGGCAGTCCAGACCTGGACCTTTTTTGCATTCCCGCTCATTGCAGAACTGCCTCTATTCTGCTCCAGAAATCCAGAACCTGGCATTTTCTGTCAGGATGCATACAGGCTGTGGTGGACAAGAAGTTTTCTATATGAATTTCCCCCCTCCCACTAATTCAGAGGGTGCGGCTCAGATTGGAGCTGCACAGGTGCAAGTTGATTCTAATTGCATCATACTCACCTTGGCAGATCTGGTTTCTGTTGATCAACAAGTTGCCAGATGCCTCTCTAAAGCAACTGACCTTGCAAATGGACCTTCTGACACAGGGATCCCTGGTCCATCCCAACCTGCACTCCCTTTATCTCCATGCCTGACTCCCAAGGAGGTAGATGTGGGTCAGTTTAAAATTTCTTGGAGAATCTCACAGATCCTCTTGGTAGTGCATAAGCTCTCCACCAGGAAGACTTACACTGCTAAATGGAAGCATTTCTCAGAATGGTGTACTACGATCTACTTTGATTCATTTAAGTGTCCCACAGATAAAGTGTTGCAGTACCTACTAGAACTTTCAGATGTAGGACTGCAATACTCATCTGTCAAGGTACACCTGTGTGCGCTTTCTGTCTACCATGAGCCAGTCCAGAATATGGCTCTGGCTCAGTTATCATTGTTCAAAAGATTCCTCAAAGGCATTCTTCACACAAAGCCCCTGGTTAAGAAGCCAGTTGCCCCCTGGGATATTAATCTCATGCTAGACATGCTCACTCATAAATCCTTTTAGCCTCTAGCCATGTGTGATTTAAAGTCTCTGACCTGGAAGACCACTTTTCTGGTGGCCATCACTTCTGCTTGCAGGGCCTCTGAAATACATGCATTGGTCACAGACCCTCCATATACCATCTTTCATAAAGACAAGGTAGTCCTTTGTACTCACCCTAAATTCCTACCCAAAGTGGTTTCAGATTTTCACCTCAGCCAGCCCTTGGTTCTTCCCACTTATTTCTCTAACTTCCAAAATGAAGGGGAATGCACCCTTCATTCCCCAGATGTTAAAAAGGCTCTATGATTCTACATCTATATAACCATGGATATCAATCAGGACAAGCAACTCTTTGTGTCTTCAACGCAGCTCGGATGGGTCAGTCAGTATCCATCAAATGTATCTCTGCTTTGATAGTGATATGCCTTTGCCATTGTTATTCTATGGCACAGGTCAAGTTGGAAGTCCAGGTGCATGCCCACTCTACCAAAGTGGTTGCTGAGCCCCTTGCAGAGATCAGCTCTGTCCCATTTGCTGACATTTGCAAAGCGGCTACTTGGAATTCAGTGTACACTTTTGTAAAGAACTATTCTCGGTGTTTTGCAAGACACCATTGATTTGGATTGAGTGGCCCTTTTTTTCCCATTGACTCCAACCACTATCAGTATAATGCATGTTGTCTTGGACTAGCAGTACTCCATGGACTAACTGATAAAACTGACTTAGGTGGCAAATGCGTTATACTGATAAGACACTCAACCAACTGCACCTCCCTCCCTTACCTTAGCTTTCCAGGCAGCAGCAAGAAACAATAGGATGGAAACCATAGGATGTTCCAGGCTGGTGGTCAGGGCAGGTGGTGGATGGAGTGAGAGTAAAGTGGATGCCAGGAGGATGTAGGTTGGAGCAATTGGATAAGTGAGTCAGGCTGGTGACCGCAGCAGGAAGGAGAACCCAAAGGCAGCAGAGCAGATGAGACACAGATGAGACTGGTTTGGAATCAGCATCCCAGAAAGAGCTGAGAGGACTCAGAGCTGCTTGCTGTAAGGTTACAGAGGTGGGTCACGTGGGGCTGGGACAGCAATGTGCATAGGACCGTATTTTATATCTCATCACTGCTCTTTTGTTTTAACTTATAAAAAGAGAAGTGATGAGATATTTTACAAATGGAGTTCAAAGCACTGCTCAGCTGCTGAAGGAGTGGCTGGGATTCAGAAGGTGTGAAGTACTGTCAGGGGTGGTGGTGGATTGGTTTCTAGTGCCTGGTAGGTACACTGAGGTGAGTAATTAATGCTGAAAACAGTTCAATCACTGGAGGTACTTTATATTGTGCATGTATGATTGGGCTGCCTGCTGCATAATTACTTCACCTGGGGGTAATCATATCAGATGACCATAAGGTTGTCAAGCAATGTGAGAAGGCAGTAGGGAGGGCTGGGGGGATACTGGGATGTTTAGGGAGAGGCATCACCAGTACAAAACAGGAAGCTGTTATCCCTCTGTACAGACAGTTGATGAGACCCCATCTGGAGTACTGCGTCCAGTTCTGGAGACCCCATCTCCGCAAGGACATAGACAGGATGGAGGCAGTTCAGAGGAGGGCAACTAAAATGGTGCAGGGTCTGCAAGAGAAGCCATATGAGGAGAGACTAAAGGAGCTTAATATGTATACCCTTGAGAAGGGGGGGGCATGATAGAAACTTTCAAGTACCTCAGTGGAATCAATAAAGTCCAAGAGGGTAGCATCTTTCAGAAAAAGAGATGTGCAAGAACAAGGGGACACAATTTGAAGATAGAGGGGATGGCTCAGGGGCAATGTGAGAAGTATTTTTTCACAGAGAGGGTGGTGGATGCATGGAACAGCCTCCTGAGGAGGTGGTGGGGTCTAAAACTGTGGGAGAATTCAAGAATGCAGGGGACAGACATAAGGCAATTCTTGTGGGGGGTAGGAAGAAATAGGCTGTTGGTTAACTAGGATCTGCAGCTTATCCTGTAGGTAGAGAAATGGGCAGACTAGGTGGGCCAAGCAGTCCTTATCTGCCATCAAAGTCTATGTTTCTATGTTTCTATGTTTCGGTGTGTAAATGTGTCAGCAACTAGTATGGTTTCAAAGGAACTAACCCCCTTCCAGCTGAGGTGACAAACACTGCTAGTCCAACAGCGCATAGCTATATGAAAAAAAGGGAACTGAGCCAGGGAAGAAAAAAATGGAAAAGCAACTGCCCAGTCTGCCCTACTGTTAATCTGGCTCTGGAGGTAGGCAACATACCTAGGAGCTTTCCTGCTTGAAGACTTTCTTTTTATGGCTGCAGGGCAGAGCCCTTCAGATGTCTTACTATGACAGTAGAAAAATGGAGCTCTCCAGATTCTGAATGGACTAGACAAAATTGAAAATGACGTGCAATCACTCTACTAATGCTAATTGAAGCAGTCTGCTGTGTTCATTCAGCTGAGCAGTGTTGCAGCACACTATTTTGTGTGATAATGTGGTTACTAGCTTTAGTCTGGGTAGCATTCTCTTTCAGGAAAGAGTCATAGTTCATAATCATGTCAACTCAGTCAGCGTTTTCCAGCCATAAGCTATAATTGAGACTGAGGAAGGAGGTGCAGATTTCAGAGGCTATTGGGAAATGCCTCAGATCAATGGAATTCATGTGTGTGTGTGTGCGCGCGCACGTGCGTGCTTACCTGTGCGTGCCTGTGTGGCACTATGCTAACCCTTTCCTGGTACAGTAACTTTTTCTTAGTCAGTTTGCAAATGGCTGTAATGCTGCATTCAATTTGTTCAGAATGCAGGAGAGAGGCTCAGACAGAGATACCCTTTAGTTAATAAAGTGTGAGTCATGGTAAATATATCAACCCCCCCAACATCACCACATGTATTGATTACCTCACCCATAGCATTCCTAGAACATTCCCTGGATTACAATGTTTTAAAAAATATATGTGGACAGGAGTGAGAAGAGGAGAGTGCTTACGGTACTTCCTGAAACATTGTGTTAGTTGAGAGAAATGACTAATATGCAATATGTTACAACTGTTTTTAGTTGGTCTTGTCATTTTTCAGAAGTCTGAAGACCAAAGCAGTAGCAATGTGGACTAGTGATTTGAACACAATGCTGTGTAAGATATGACAGTAGGTTAAAACAAAAATGTCACTGTGATCATTAGCAAGTTCCCTGACCTCCCTGTGGTTCTGTCACCAAGTTCTAGAAGGAACCTCAACAAAGTAAGATCTCAACTGGGCATTCCAATTTAAATAAACGGATCCCTTGACCTTTATTGTTTCTGTATGTCCTATATATTCAAATTATCTTTATATGTTGACGCTAGATAGCATAATGCCCTCTGCACAGTAGCAAGCAGACTTGAGCAACAATAACCACCATTATTACTTATCTGGAATACTTTCATCTTATTCTTTTGTTGTTTCTGCAGTTGTACAAGTTAATTGCTGTATTGGAGGGATACATATCTAGGGTTGGCTGTAAACTATTACAACTAAATGAAATATGCATGCAAAGAGCCAAGGAATATCCAGTGGTCAGTTCCTGTCAGATACCGTAGCCAGGGTAATGCTGAAAAGACTGGTGTATCTTCACCTTAACAGCATTGCCCGCCTTAGACAGTGCAAGTATTGTTTAACTGGAGTGCAATTTAAGAATGCAGGAGAAAGGCTGAGACAGGGATTATGTTTCTTTAAGTACATGGGCAATATAATATGTCGGTCATAGAAAATATAGCGGGCCCCCCATGCATTGAGCCCCCCACCCAGCATTTCTAGATCTGTCACTGGATTAAAATGTTTTACAAAATACGGTGACACAGGGATGAGAAAAGGAGAGTGCTTGCAGTACTTCCTGAAACACTGGTTTAGCTGAAAAAAAAGACTAATATGTAGTACTGCTTTATTGACGACTGCTTGTAATTTTTGTTGTCATGGCTAAGAAGTGTAAAGACCAACAGTAGCAATGTGGACTAGTGATTTGAATGGAACAATGTGTAAAATATGTGGACTAGGTTAAAAAAAAAAATGCCACTGTGACCTTTAGCAAGTCCGCTGACTTTCCTGTGCTTCTGTCACCAAATTCTAGAAGGAATCCCAACTACATAAGATCTCAACTGGGCTATCTACTGTAATTAACCTGTTTCCTTTACATTTATTGTTACTGTATTACATGCAAGAGAGAGGCTGAGACAGGGGTGCCATTTGTTTATACATAGGAAGTCTGTGTCAGTCATAGAAAATACAGCACCCCCCCCATGCATCGAGCCCGCTCCTGCAGCATTTCTAGATCTGTCCTTGGATTAAAATGTTTTCCAGAATATATTGATGCAGGACTGAGAAAAGGAGAGTGCCTACAGTACCTTCTGAAACACTGGTTTTGCTAAAAAATCTGAAAAGCTGGCGTACAGTTGGGGAGCTCCACAGAGGAGAAGGAGCTAGGAGTGATCATTATGGGGAGCATGAACAGCTCTGCTCAGTGCTGGAAGACGGCAGCAAAAGCCAACAAAATGCTGAGGTGTATTGCAGAGAAATCTCCTCCAAAAGGTGGGAGGTTATCCTGCCCCAGTATAGGTAATTGGTCAGGCCCCACCTGGAGTACTGTGTGCAGTACTGGCGCCCATTCCTGAAGAAGGACATCATATTGTTGGGGGGGGGGGTGCAGCTAAGAGCCTCAAAGATGATCCAGAGATTGGAGAACATGCCCTACGAGGACAGGCTGGGAGAGTTGAACATGTATTCACTGGAGGAGAGGAGGGATGGGGGGATATGATCGAGACCTTTAAGTATCTGAAGGGAATAAACAAGACCAACACAGAAGGGATTTTTCAGATGAGAAGGGGGAGGGACACAAGAGGGCATGGACAGAGATTGAAGGGGGGAAGATTCAAGAGGGAGACCATGAGACATTTTTTCACAGAAAGAGTGGTGGAGAAATAGAACACCTTACCAGATGAGATAGTGTCCTGTAAGACAGAGGGCAGGTTCAAGAGGGGTTGGGACAGGGTAAGGATAAGGGATACTGGGAAGTGGGGAGGGGCAGCTGTGAGATGAGGGGCTAGCAACACAGTCAAGCAGACTCGATAGACCATGAGGCCTGTTTCTGCTGGCAATTTCGTATGTTCGTATGTAAACAATTACAAATATGCAGCACTGCTTTAGTTACGATTGCTTGCAGTTTTTATTGTCATTATTAAGAGGTGTAAAGACCAAACAGTAGCAATGTGGACTAGTGATTTGAATGGAACACTGTGTTAAATATGGACATTAGGTTGAAAAAAATACCACTGTGACCTTCAGCAAGTCTGCTGACCTTCCTGTGCTTCTGTCATCAAATTCTAGAAGGAACCCCAACAATATAAGATCTCAGTTGGGCTATCCAGAGTAATTAACTTGTTTCATTGACAATTGTTGTTACTTTATTGCATATATAGTTAAAAAAAATGAAAACGTTTAATGCTCCTCTCTTCTGACACATTGCTCCTGGACGTGTCTATTAAGTTAACTGTTTTCTGTAGTTACCATATACATTGATAACAAGAGTTTATAATAATAGTGCTCTCCTCAGAGTTTAAAGATAATGGGGAGGCAGTGTGATTAGTGCACTGGCATGGGAACTGGGACATCACAGGTCCAAACCCCACTACTTCTGCAAACTTGAATAACTGTAAAAAACAAACAAACCAAAAAACCCAGCCATCTTTTTTTTTAGTACTCTACTTCCTGGGCCAGATATTCAGAAATGCGCCAAATGCCAGCACAAATCCAGTGCAGCGCAACTCAGATGCACCATGGTGCATTGAGTGTGGTATTCAAAGCTTGCACATGGTGAAATGCGCCAGTGCAACATGGCTGAATATCTCAGGAATGTGCCATTGCGCAACCAGAGGTGTGCCTGGGAGCAACCAGGCCTGTGCCATAACGCAACGAGAGATGTACCAGGGTGCAAAGGAACAAGTGCCAAGGCACACAAGGACCAGCCCCAGTCAATGGAGGGAGTACAGCAGCAGAGGGAAAGGTTGGGGCAGACAGAGGAACACACCTGGGGACAGTGCCATGGAGGCACAGTGGCAGCCACAGGTGACCACCAACAGCAGGGTGCACACAGGCATCCAGCCTCCACCACAGTATCATGACACAGGATGCAGGGAACAGGAGGCACCAATGGCCAAGGAAGGGCCATCACTGGAACCCCCCGCTGCATGCCATGCCCCCACCCACACCACAGCCAGCCACACCCTGGACCACGGCACCCAACACACATGCCACACATTCTGGACAGCCAGCCCATGGCCACCCTAAGGCACAGCCATCAACCAAGGGGCAGGACACCACTATGCACGGCCCGCACAATAACACAGGCACACCACACACACACCCACCATGCCACTGTAACATGACTCGACATGCCAGCTGCAAATCAGACATGGCACAGGCAGTTAAGCAGGAAAACTGCATTAAATACAACTATGTACAATGGCATGGGGTGGGAAAGGGTAGGAGAGTGAGGGAAGGGGACAGAGAACAGGGACTGTACAGTGGGATGGGGATGGAAGGGGAAGGGATGGCAGGGGTAAAAGGGAGCAGTGGGTCGAATCATGGGTGGCCACAGCCTGCTGCCACCTGATGCCTCCACTGTTGCCTGTCCTGGAGCACCATTCCTCTTGTCTGCTGTGCCACCTCCAGGGTCGTGGACGTGATCAGTATGATCTGCCATAAGAGGTGGCAATACAGGGGCAGCCGCGACCCCCTCTGGGTGCCTATGACAAAGGAATGGACACTTGATAAGTGCAAGGTCCCTAGGAACTATGCCCTCCCACTGTGTGCAATGGGCAGTGGGAACACACACCCCTGGAGTGGCACCCTGGCCACCCACAGTGGGTGGGCCAATGGCTACCAGCATCCCAGTATGCCACGATGGTGCACAATGGTGGACACCACTGCCCAATTTCCACCCAACCACGCAGTCATAGGCAAATGGCACAGGGCAGCAGCAGCACTAAAGCTGCACTGGTGGCAGCTGGGCACAAACTCATCCCTACAGCTGGTACATGTGTGCAATGGCTGCCCCATAGTGGCATGCACACCGCACAGTGTGCAGCACACAGCTGACATGGCACAGGTGGCCATGGCCGCACCCACACCCCCACTGACTACCCGGTACTGAGTAGAGGAAGATAAAAGTGCCTACCTGCCCGCTGCAGTGCCACTTGACCTGTCCTGCTGCTGACCCACCTCCACCAGTTGGACCTGCAGAGGCCTGCTGCACCCCACCAGGCACCCCTACCGCTCTTGCATGGTGCCGATTCTCAGGCCCTAGGAATGGAACAAAGATAGGCACACATCAGAGAACAAATACAGCAGGTGCCCACCACCCCCACCCCTGTGTACAGAATGTGCCCCAGCCTGACATGACCTGCAAAGTAGTAATGCAGTGAATCTGGTGTCCGGCAATGCCACTCTGCAATGCACATGCTGACAGTGCACTCCCCCATAGGGCATGACAGGCAGCCCAGCCAACACCACAGTACAGCGGTTGGGCACACATGCAGCATGGTGATGACTTACCTGGCCATGGCATGGCCCCCCTGCAGACGCATGACTGCAGCTGCAACATGTCCCCATACCAGTGGTGGCATTGCTCACCGGTCCATAGCACCCCAGTGTCCCATATCAGGCCTGCAGCGATGGCCTGCCAGGTCTCTGTCCTGGCCTGCTGCAGGGGGCTTTTGGCCAAACAGCCCTGGTGCATGTGGCTACACACAGGCCACAAGGTTGACCAGCTCCAGGTCAGACCAGTTGTGGGCACATTGCACACCTTGCTGCACCATCCTCTCCTCGCAATGTGCCAGTTCAAAATGGTGGCCAGTGATGCATGTGTGCACAACGTGCACGGAATGCATGCCTTGTGTCAGCATGCATCGCATCTGCCAATCGTGCATTGCTGTGTATGTGCAGAATAGGTGAGGCCCACCTGGCATGTGGTGGTGTAGTCCCAAGGGGCAAAGGGTCACAACAGAGGTTGGGGTCAACTGGCGCACAGTGCACCAGGGTGTAATAGAGGCCATGGTGCACAGTGTGCCATGGCCCCTATTGTGTTCTGAGTGCACAGTGCACAATATGCGGTAGCACAGCCCCCGATGCATGCGCACTGCAGGCCAGAGCACTGTGCATGTCACGGCATTGCACCTCAACATGCGCCAGAGCAATTCCATTGTGCAGGGAGCAAGTGTGCGATATTCAGCCGCCACATGCTAATGAGCTCATCAGCCAATGCGTGGTGCACCGTGGAAATTAGCATGTCATTACCACTGCGCCACAGCTCATTTGCATGTGATGCGCTATAAAGGTGTCGCAAAACAGCACAGGCCAGGGTCCGGTATTGCAACCATCCGAGGTAAGTTGCACCTGCTGTGGAACCAGCCAGTATAGCAGGGTGAATGGGGTGGGCAGCTGCAGTCACTGACACAGATGTCCTTGTTCACAGGTAGCACCATGTCCTAGTGTGAGGAGAATGAGGAGCATGGGTCTGCCCGCAAGCACAGGCCCAACTTTATGAAGGCAGAGGCCAATGCCCTGTTCGAGGCCTACCTTGAAAGGGAGCAACTGCTGAGTGGTGCCACAGACACACCACAGACCAGGGCTGCGGCCTGGGTGGAGGTGACAGCATCTGTGAACCAGCAGGGCAGCCACCAGCAGTCTATGCAGGAGTGCAGGAAGAAGGTGGGCACTGATAAACGCCACATAAAAGAGAAGGTTGTGGCCATATGAGCAGCCAGGACAGCCACTGGAGGGGGGCCATGCTGATGTGTCACAGCTCAGGGCACAGGAGGAGCTCATGGCAGCCACCGTGCAATGCAGCACCATTGAGAGTGTGCCAGGTGGTGGCTTCCAGACAGAAGGGAGCCCATCACTGCATGGTACGTATGCCATGCCTGGTGGGGGGGTCTGGGGGTGGCCCTGCCAGAATTGCAGCACTAACTCATCTGTTTTCTCTTACAGCACCAGCATGCCAGCATGCAGTGGAAGGGGGTGCCAGTAGCAGCCGCGGGGGCAGACTCAGCCCTGGAGGACCAGCTATCTACCACCATTGGCATCTGGGGGGGGCCCAATCAGCTGCAGCATGCCACCACCATCCAGTCAGATGTCCTGGGCTTGGTGTCGGACAAGGCTCTGGCTGTGTTCCAGCAGGTTGCCAGCCATGGTGTACTCTGCATGGAGACACAGATTGGGGCGGGGTCTGACACTGATGACGACATGACCATCATCCTGGACAGCATGGGTGGTGTTGTGAGGGAGACACCCATACCTACTAGCATCACTGGCAGCGTGACCAGTAGCCTGTGAGAGGTGGAACAGCTACCTGCCACCACCGCTGGTGCTGCCATGTACACAGCCATGGCAGTGCCATGTGGTGGTGGTGCATCTGCTCAGGCACTGGCCAGCATACAGGGGCTGGAGGGGCAGCAACAGCAGCAGCAGCAGATGGCTGGGGACATTGGGCAGCCTGATGCAGTGTCCACCACCAGGGTGCCAGACAGTGATCTACCCATGGGGACCCCACTGTGCAGCGTCCACCTGAGTGGGGGGCTGTGCAGCACAGCCGTACACCACTGGTGGGTCAGCAGCACTCCCAGGCTCCCCTGGGCAATGGCCCATTGTCAGAGCACACCTGATTGCTGCGGGCCTCTGTGGAGCAACAGGTGCTGCTTGTAGCTGGGGTGCATGCACTTTGCATAGAGGTGCGCCTGGCAGCTGAGCTGAATGAGAGGGGCACTGTGCAGGTCCTGGAGGCTATACAGCACCTGTGGGAGGACATGACTGCCAATGTGATCTTGGTTGGCCTTGCACTGCTGGCTGCCACAGGGCATGGCTGCCAGCTACATACACCGTGGAGTGCACTGCCAACCCCACGGACCCGGCATCAGGTGACACCCTCCCTGTCAATGCTGGGCTCTGCTGTTGGCATCCCAGTCATGCCTGGGGTGGGCTTGTTTGGGTGCCTACACACCCCTGCATGAACCCAGACACGTTCCCACAGTACAACCCCTGGGGGACAGTTGTATACACCCCCTGTGGCCATTTACCGCCACTGTGGCCATGGTTCCATATGGCAGACCTGATGTGTGTGCCACCCTGTCTGCAGTCTGCTGCCACTGCCCTGTGCGCACATGGGTGATGTGTGGGGGTGCATGCCACAGTCATGGCAATTGTGAGTCATGCCACATGCCGCCTATGTGCACAACTGCCTGGCCGCTGGCCCATGTGGCATGTGCGTGATGAGAGCAGAACTGCACTAGTTGTGCCTGTGCACTGGCACCCTGCATCTGACCCACATCACGTGCTGGTGCCTGGGTGCATGTTTGCATGTTTGTGTGTGTGTGTGTGTTGCTGTACAGTGCTGCATGCTGTTGTGTATGGCTGTGTGGCACTTCCACCCCCACCCCTGCACCACACCTCTGTGTGTGCATGCCCATTGCCATGCCTGCCCATGCCGATGTGCTGTACCATTGTGTCTGGCCACTGCATGGGTGTTGCTCCACCTACTTGCATGCACCATAATGCTCCTGTGCAATTGTGTCCTGGTACTGGTGTGCCATCCTTTAAAGCCAGGGATCCCTCCACTCAGGGGGGGCTGCCCACTGCCCCCCAGCCATTGCCGTCATCATCCCCACTGCAGTCCCCCTCTTCAGCCTCGACAGCTATCCCATGGTCAGTGGCCATGTTGTGCAGTATGCAGCAGGCCAGGAATAGGCCACAGGCTTTCGAGGGACTGTACTGTAGGGCACCTCCAGACATGTCAAGGCACCTTATTGTAATGGTCCTCTGATGGGGATGACGGGCACTGGTAGGGAGTGAGCAGCCAGGGCCTGAGTGGGTAGCCACTGTCACCTGTGTGGACATGTACATGGTTAGCCTAGTCTCCTATGTCACTGTGCCCCTTGCCCATCCATGGCACCCCTGCCAGTGAACCCACCATGCCCACACCATCCCATGCCCTGCTGTTCCCTGCTCCCCATGGTCATCCCATACTCACCCACTAGGTGCCCCATGGGGATGTCCCCATGCTCGAACCTGTGGCACAGCACAGAGGTGTGCCAGATGAATGTATCATGTTCACTCCCAGCCATTGGTTATGTGCCCCTGGAATCGCACACCACCTGGCAGTTGACACTGGGGTAGCCCTTCCTGTTGATGTATGCTACACCCTCAGGGCCAGGTGTCATGCCAGGCATCCGTGCTACCCTGTGGAAGTCCTGCATGGTTGTTGTATGCTCTGCCTGTGTGCTGGGGAACTGGATGTATTCCACAGCATGTGGCAGCAGGGCATTGAGGAATTGTGTGAGGAGGCGTGCGTGGCTGACTGGGTTATGCCTGACGTGTCCCCTGTTGGTCTCTGGAAGGTGCCTGTGGCGAGCAGGCACATGATGGCTGTCACCTTCATCTCCACTGACAAGGTATGGCTCCGTCTGGTGGGTGCCTGTATCTTCTCACTGCACAGCTCACAGAGCTGCCTCAGAATCATCTGGTTCAGGTGATACCAGCCCACAATCTCCGTATCAGAGTAGTTCTCAAAGGTAATGTGGGCACGGTACCACCTGTTCTGGGCATACTGCCGACAGGCCCTTCCACGGCCACATCACTCTTCCTCCTGCCTCCTCACACCCCTCATTATGGCCTCCATCTGGAAGGCTGCACTGGCCATGGCCTCTGCTGTCCTGTCTCCCCCGGGAGGTCGGTTCCTGTGGTCTGCTTGCCACTGTGGGGCAATGCCTTTCTCTCTGCCTGGCTCTCCCTTTTGCTTCCCCTGGCTCGCACGCCACTGCCACCTCTGTCCCACACCCCTGTGGCTACCTGTTCCACTCCCTCAGTCCCTCACAGGTTCTGTCTCCTTTGTTCCTTCTGTTGCCTCCCTCCACAGTCTGGTTGCTTGCTCTCTCTCTCTCTCCCCTGGTGCAAGTGCTGTCCCTGTGCTTGCACCCTGTATTTATAGTCTCAAGTCTGCTTAGTGCATCTGGACTTTGCTCTGCACTTGTGCCATGGGTCAGGGGTCGAATATCGCACTGTATCACATATTCATGGGCATGCCCCCTGTCCTTGCACATGCATTCATTAGGGTTGTGCATTGGCGCACTGCAACTTATACTGCACAATGGTTCCTGCTGAATATTGCTCCTTGGCGCATTACTGCAGTTGCGCCATGCGCAACTGCTTTGACTGTCCCTCTCCCTGTGTATATCTTATTAGTACAGGTGAAAAAGCAAGTAAAACAGTTGTCAATGCTATTCACCACACTGACACTAACTTCTATGAAAGTACATATATAGCTATATCAACTCATATAACATGTACAAAACTATTTCTAACAACAATAACATTTTGATATTATCTCTGCCTGCATTACTCAGCTTTTCCATAATAAAACTGTATTATTTAATTCTCAATGATTTCTCATACCCTCTTTTTTATACATTCCTCACTGCCCCCAATACCACGGTTTTGCAGCCGTATGGTCTCTTGCTAGAGTTTGTTCCTACTGTGGTAACTCTCAGCAGAGAATTCTGTTTGTTTTTACAGACAGAATTTCTAAATGCAAACCATGCCTACATGTTGTTTATTTGCTTAATTGGTTTCAACTTTAACCCTAAATTCCTGACAGTAGATGGGTGTTCAACCATTCTGTCTAAATTCTGCTCGGAATTCTTAAAATGATGTAAGATAAAAGCTATGGGTTTCATTTCTTTTCCTGAGAGTTTTGGGTCCATGATGTTTTTGAAATTTGTAGTGTTGACTATTTTTCTTTTTATGACCAATACTGCTGCATTTTGTGATGCAATGTTAGTATTTTTTACTAATGTGCCTCATTTTAGTAAGAGTAGATGCAATGGTGGGTGAGCTGGATGACTCGGTGGATTGGTAGCAGGTTAAGGAGTCTTTCACCTCTAGGTCTCAGGATCAAATGTGACACAGGTCAGTAGCAGCTGAAAGCCGTTATACGATGGCAAGAAAGAATCTTGGCTTCTGATTGGTCAGTTAACCATCACAGCAGGGATGTTATCCTGGCATAACATCCCTGCTGATTTTTTGCATCACTGTCATTGCATTGTTTTACATACTAACAAAAACATTCTTTAAAATATTTTTTTTTATTCTGTGTAAAACAACAAGCCATTGTATAATAGGAATAATGCCCTCTGCTGGCTCGGTGGTGTTGAGGTGTTGGACACCACACCTCGCACCATGCTGGCGATCCAGGTTCGGGAACAGACTCAGGTCATCAGGGTCGGTAGGGTAGGGGGAGGATGGAGTGTCCCACTACAGCTCTCCTCTCTCTGGGTGGGTAAAGGGGGTTGCGTCACTCTGCAGTGGCACCTGATGGAAGTCAGGAGCACTACTAGTGCAGTGCACTGCAGAGGACTGGAGTGTGTCAGACATCGGCATATATGTGGACTGATGTCATAACACGTCCAGCTCCAGGGTGAAAATTCAGGTGGAAAATCATGGGGTGGTTGTGGCTTCTGATGGCCATGCACCACGCCCCCAGACCTAGAGAGGTGCATCCCCAGGTATGGATCCTGGTCCCCATAGGGAAGGGGGATACAGTGTATGCCAGTGTGTGTGGAGCAGAGGAAGTCACTGACCACACCTAGGTCTGGGGGTAGAGGTGCTGGCAGCTGGAGGCTGGATGACCTGCCTGCCCACTCTGCAGAGGAGGCGACAAAAAGAATATTAAAAAAAGGAATAATGCCCTCCAGGGTGGGTGTTATGCTGGGATAACATCCCTTCTTGGGTGTTGGATGCCCTCAGCCTGTGGCCTTGGGCCCAACCATCAGAGATGGGATGTTATCCCAGCATAACATCAACCCTGGAGGGCATTATTCCTTTATTATTGCCTGAGGGCTGTTCAGTAGACAATGAAAAATGAGTTGTTGTGGTCTGTCTAGTTCCCAGTGGGCAGTTGTCCACATCACAAAAACACCAACACAATTGGCACTAATTGGCACCTTTATTGGTAGTCTCACACAACAGGCCAAGGATTGAATAGGCATGGAATATGAACTACCTTCTCACCTATGTTTCGGGTATGCTGCTAGCTTGTGAGCAAGGTCCAGAGGCATCCATTGGTCGCTATAATATGGTGCTGATGATTGTCCTGGACTCTATTGCACTTTTCCACATTTTCCCCTTGACCTCCCAATGTGGCTCACCCTGGTACTGTGCTGAGCTCCACTGGTTGAAGACAAAGGGTCATAGGCAGGAGCATTCCTGGATGAGATCTGGCTTGGTGAAGGACAGATTGGTGCTGAGACTCCACTATGCTGAGTATCAGCAGGCAATTGACCAGAGAAAGATAGAATTTATGCCTCAGTCAATTGCTGCAGTGAAAAAGGGAAAGTGGAAGGGGGAAATTGCTTAACCAGGAAAGCACACTAAGTTGCAGCTTGTTTCCAGGTGTGACCTGGGAGCACAAGGAAAGTAAATGACTTGTTCAGAGTCACACAGTATACAAGTGGGGGCTGGCAGGATTCAAACTGAGGTCTCCAATTTGCAGCTCAGTGCCCTAAACCACTGTGCTATACTGCCTCCTAAACCTCCCAGCTATGCTCTTTCGCACTGTAGACAGATGGTTAAATCCTTCCTGTCTGCAGTCCGTGAGGGCCATTTCTGCACAGAGGTGTGAGGAGTTTGGGTACTTTTTCATTGACAAAGTGTCTGCTATCAGATCCAATATTTCTTCTCATGGCTCAGCAGGTGCTGGGGATAATCAGCCTTATGGTGGCACTGATCTGTCAACCTGGGATGAGGTTCAACTGATTTTGGAAGCTGAGATCCTCTATGTGGTCTTCAGTTTGCATCCCACCAACTGTGGACTGGACCCAAGTCTAACATGACTAATTGTTGGCTGTGTTGAGTTCCTGGGTCCAATTTTTACTGATATTTTTAATGGGTACTTGAGGGAGAGTGTTTTTCCTCTGCCCTAAAAGAGGTGGTGGTGAGAACTCTCCTAAAGAAGCCATCATTGGATCCTGACATTCTTACGAACTGCAGGCCGGTCTCTAATCTTCCCTTTTTAGGGAAGGTTATTGAGAAAGTGATGACAGAGCAACTGTTAGGCAATTTGGAGAGTCTTGCTATCTTTCAACCTCTCCAGTCAGGTTTTCAGCTGCAGCACAGCATTGAGACAACTATGGTCAGGGTGACGCATGATCTCCTCATGGCGAGGGACCAAGGGCAATGTACTATCCTGGTGATCTTGGACTTATCATCAGCATCTGACACAGTTGGTCATGGGGAGCTGATTGATCACCTGAGGAACTACGTGAGCACTACTGGCACAGTTTTGTGCTGGTTTCACTCATATTTGACCGGGAGGATGCAACGGGTGGTTCTGGGGAACTTTACTTCAGGGTCATCTGCACTGCCTTGTGGCATTCCTCAGGGATTGATCCTTGCCCCATTTTATTTTGTGTACATGCTACAGCTAGGGGAGATAATAAGGTGGTACAATATAGGGTTTCACTGCTATGCAGATGGTACTCAGTTGCACCAGTCTTGTGCCTCTGATGACACCTCTGTGTCATCAGTGCTGAGTCATTTTTTGGCCAAGATTAATGGCTGGATGGCTGCCAACTGGTTATGTCTCATCCCAGGTCAGACGGAACTTATGGTTATCAAACCCAGACACCGGGGCTTGTCTTCTGGTAGAGATGTGGCTCTCCCTGTATTGGGTGGTCAACAGCTCTCTGCAATGAGTGGGGTCCTGGATCTGGGGGTCATACTGGATGACAGGCTGACTTTCAAACGGCAAGTATCATCTGTTGTCTGGTCTGGCTTTTTCCATCTTTGGAACATTTCTAGGATCTGGCCATGCTTAGCCCGTGCTGGTCTGGTGACAATTATCCATGCCTTTGTCACCACAAGGTTAGATTACTGTAATACACTATACCTAAGGTTATCTGGAGGTCTGACATGATGACTGCAGCTGGTGCAGAACTCTATGGCCCACATGTTGGTGGGCTCCTTGCCTAGGGATCACATCACTCTGGTTCTGTGCGCTTTGCACTGGCTGCCTTTGCATTCACGCATCACCTTCAAGATTGGTTTGTTAACATACAAGGCCCTATGTGATATGGGACCAGACTTCTTAAAAGAGCTTCTGATTCCTTATCAACCGCTCTGCTCCTCTGAAGCAGGACTGCTGGTTATCTCCACCTCCAGGCTCAGGATGTCTGGCGATAGGGCCTTTGGAGTGGCGGCACCCTTTATTTGGAATTCTGTTCCTCATTATATTTGCGCAGCCAACTCAGTAGAGGTCTTTAAAGCCTCTTTTAAAACATTCTTATTTGAACAGGCTTTTAATGGAATCTGAGTCCATTTTAGTATTAATTTGTGGGTATATAAAGCACTTTCCAGATGCCCTGAAGGAGGCTGTTGTTCATCCTCTTCTTAAGAAGCCCTCCCTTGATCCCGACTGCTTGGCAAACTACAGACCTGTCCCTAACCTACCCTTTGTGGGTAAGGTTATTGAGAAAGTGGTTGCGTTGCAGCTGGATGACAATTTGACCAGCCACAATGTCTATGATTCTCTCCAGTCTGGATTTAGGAAGAGACGCAGTACTGAGACGGCCCTTGTACGGGTGCTAAATGATCTCCTAATAGTGAGAGATCGGAAGACACGATCCATCTTAGTCCTCCTTGATTTCTCTGCAGCATTTGACACTGTGGACAGTGGAACATTATTGGAATGCCTGCGGTCTATCTGTGGTCTGTCTGGTACAGTCCTCAGATGGTTTCGATCTTTCCTCAAGGGTAGAACTCAGAGAGTAGTGTCTGGAATTTATTCCTCGGCCTCTCTCCCTCTATCCTATGGGGTGCCACAGGGTTCTATTCTGTGACCTATGTTGTTCACAGCGTATATGCTGCCATTAGGAGAAATTATTAGGTGGCATGGTCTGAGTTTTCACTGCTATGCAGATGATACTCAGCTATACATGTCCTTTTCACCTGGTCAAGATGTGTTCCTCTTTACATTTAACAACTGTCTCACTGAGATCCAGAACTGGATGAGTGCAAACTGGCTATGGTTGAATCCGGGTAAAACTGAGGTGCTGGTGGTGGACCCTGATAGTCGGGAGGCGGGTATGTTGGCAGGATCACCCTCAGGACTATGTCTTGGGGGTGTGATGCTAACTACCTCAGACCGGGTGTGAAACCTGGGTGTTATTATTGACTGTTTGACCCTTAAATCACAGGTGTCGTCGGTTGTCAAAACCTCTTTTTATCATCTGAGGACTATCGCCCGGGTGAAACACCTAGTTCCTCCCGAAGATCTTTCTATGCTGGTCCATGTCTTCGTTACCTCCCGCCATGACTATTGCAATATTCTATACCTAGGGCTGCCAGGAGTTGACCTCCGCTGCCTTCAGCTAGTGCAGAATGCGGCAGCCAGACTATTGACTGGGACTGCTAGATCCAGTCATATAATGCCTATGCCTCCGTGGACTGCACTGGCTTCCAGTGTGGTGGAGGATCACCTTCAAGGTCAGTTTACTGACCTATAAAGCCCTAGATGACCAGGGACCTAGTTACATAAGATCTCCTTCATCCCTATTGCCCCCTCTGCCCTCTCTGATCCACTGATGAGGGATTGCTAGAGATTCCTAGGGTTCGCCTGAAGACGTCTGGAGCTCATTCTTTCAGCTTTGTAGCCCCAACCCTGTGGAATTCTCTACCTTGCCAGATACGGGATTGCCTGACCATCCAGGAGTTTAAAACTGCACTTAAAACTTATTTATCTGAGTCTGCATACGGTGATTTTAATGAATTTTAATTTATAATGGAAGTATAACTAAGGTTGTATCTTCAATGGTATTTATGTTGTGCGTTTTTATGACTCATGATATGTACAGGCACCTTGGTTGAAGAAAGGTGCCTTTTTACAAATAAAAAATTACTTACTTACTTACTCACTCAGAGCCCTCACTGGATTGAGTGCTACATAAATAAAATTTGCATTGCCTTACCTGGCCTATGTGGTGGTCCCTCTATGGCAGAGCTGAGGCACATTGGCAGGGCAGTGTGGGGAAGCTTGCACTGTGATCACCCATGCTGTACCTGTCATGTGGATAAATAGAAGACTTCCTGTTCCAGTGCTGTTAATCCAGCACCTTTCACAAACACTAAATTCACACAGAAAAACAATTGCCGCAAGTGCAGAGAACTGTGCCACAAGTGTGGAGAAATTTGCTGCAAGTGAACAGAAATTGATACAAATGCACTAAGATTGACACAAGTATGCAAAATATTTGATGCACATGGCTAAAGCCTCTGGCCCAAATCACCTTTCCCTAGTGTTGGCAGTAAAGTAGTTCTAGAAGGCAACATTTATTAATTTTGTTGTTGTCTAGGAAAGGATTAGGCAGTTCTACCCATTTTCAGCCTTGTCTAGGGAGTTGGAGGATAGAGATGAAAACCAACCGAAATTGAATCAAGTTAAGCTGTTGGTGTTTTTAGTGAATGGGAGAAATTTTGTCAGGACAGCTGGGAAATTCCCTTACTCTTTTCGAGAAACACAAACCTAGAATTTGTTGGCAGAAAAGGACCCCTTGGCCCATCCAGTCTGTCCAAGTGTTCCCTGGCTATTCTGCATCCACAGATCCTATTTAGTCTCCTGCAACTGTTCCCCTCTCTACTGCTGCTCTAATACACTCCTATGTTTATCTCATGCATGCTTCCAGTCCACTGGTTTAGCCACCAACACTTCAGCTGGCAGTCTGTTCCAGGGATCTACTATCCTTTCATTGAAGAAATATTTCCTCACATATCTCCTGAAGTCCCCCCCAGCTTCATTGCATGCCCCCTAGTGCTGGTGCTTGTCTTCTTAAGAAAGAGACTCCCCTCTCATACCCTGTTCACCCCTGTGAGGTACTTGTAGGTCCCGATCATGTCATCTCTGTCTCTCTCTCTCCTCTCTTCCAGGGTGTTGAGATCCTTCAGTCTTTCCCTGTAGGGGTTCTGCACCATTTTAGTTGCACACCTCTGGACCCCTCCATCCTGTTTATGTCCTTTCTGAGGTGTGGTCTCCAAAACTGGACACAGTATTTGGGTGGGGGCATATCAGAGAGAGATACAGTGACACCACCCTCTCCCTCCTCCTGCTGCAGATACCATCCCTATGCACCTCAACATCCAATGAGCCATGTCCATGATGGCCTTGTCACACTGTACTACCTCTTTGTGGTCCTCTGATATAATAAACTCTAGCTCTGTTTTCTGCCCAGTTACTGTCAGTACCTGCCCTCATCCTATACTCAGTAACAGGGTTCCTATACCCTACCTGTATAATTTGCACTTTTTGACATTGAACCCCAACTGCCATGTCTTTGACCACTCCTCAAGTTTCCTTAGATCCCTATGCATTCTCTATACTTTCCCCAAGTGTCCACCCTATTGCAGATTTTAGCATCATCTGCAAAAAGGCATACCTTCCTCTACTGCTCTTCTGCAATATTCCCCAATGAAGACATTGAAAACCAAACCTTGTGGTACACCACTGGTCACTCTTCTGCTATTAACTAGGTCCAGACCCAATATAGCAATTTGTGACCCTTCCCCCCACTCAAGCTGGTAAACTTCCTAATCACCTCCTGTGTGGCACAGTGTTGAAGGCCTTGCTGAAGTCCTGATAGGCTACATCCACTCCCCTACCCTGGTTTATTTCCCTGGTCACCCAGTCTAAGAAATCTATCAGATTTCTTTGGCATGACCCCCCCCAAATCCATGCTGCCTGTGATCCTTCAGTCCATTGGATTCTAGATGCTCAACTAGTCTTTCTCTCTGAAGGGTGTTCATTAATTTCCCCACCATTATAGATGTGCTGACTAGCCTATAATTGCTAGCCTCCTCCCTGCTGTCCCTCTTATGTAGCTGGACCATGCCATCCCTTCTTCAGTCCTCCAGAACCACACCTGTTTACAGTGAGCTGTTGAACAATACTGTCATTGGGGCAGCTAGCACTTCCCTGAGTTCTTTCAGTACCTTGAGGCACAGACTATCCTGTCCCCTAGCCTTATCCACCCTCAGGGCTTCAAACCCTTTCAGGACATTTTCCTCTGAAAAAGTGTCCACCTCCTGCTCTCCCCTAACCTTGCTCTTCCCTGGTGGTCAATTCCCCCCATGAAGTGCCATGGGATCTTTGACACCCACTTGAATAACCACTAGAACAAGCAAATTGAACCTCAGTTTAATTTCTCATCAGAAAGGGAGCACATTAGGAGTGCAGCGCCCCTCCCCCCATGTTGCACTACAGTGTCAGCATTGGAATTTCACTCCAAGTTCTTGGTGTTGGCAAAATGTGTTCAGATCAAAAAGAGGGGAATACTGCCCAGCCTCCCACAAGGAGATGACCCATGAGGTCTGTGTGTAGTGGACAGTTCAGTTAGAAAATCAAGGAACTCAGACATACTTGCAGGCTGCTTGTTTATCAGTAAAATGTTATTGAAAATAAAGACATTACAATTCTACTCATCTGAAGCATTACTAATACAACACAAATGTAGCCTAAAGTCTATTTGTTTATACTAAAATTCTAATACTAAAATATATAGAGGGATTATAAGTCATTAACAAAAATCCCTTATTCTGTATCAATGTTTTATAGCTTAAACTGACTAAATAAGACAATACAAAAAAAAATACTTCTCAATTAACACAGTACTATATTTCAGTTCTACTCTCAAATTTCCCCTCTATTTTCTTTAGAGAGGAGAAGAAGAAAAAACAACAATTGGCACTAAGCATCTTTATAAAAAAAAAATTCAGAGAAATGGTGCAATGCTACTTGGAATAAATTAAGAAATGTGAACATACAGAAAGCAAAGTGCGAAAAAGATTATATGATTAGGAAGATTGGAGAAATTAGAATAGAAGCAAAGGCAGAAATGAAGGAAGAAGAATGTTCTGAGGCCATCCATAGTTATTAAAATGCATACTTGAAGACTTATAGAATTAAATTAAGTACTCAAAAGGATCTGAGGATTGTTCGAGTGTTCTGCAAACTATAGATGGTATTCCATTTTTTTCTCAAAATAATTACCCTGTCCTAATGCAAAATGGGCCATTCTTTCCAATCTGAGTATTTCAAAACATTCCTGTTTCCACGTCGTTATAGTTGGTGTGACATGGACAGCCAGTTCTGAGTGCTATAGTATCATTTTTTTGTAATATCAAAATGGGTTATGGACTGTCTGTAGTGAGAGATGCTGAAAAATCTGGTGCTCTAGGAGTGACCTCAACCCCTTCCCCCAGGTTTCAGCTGAAAGATGAAAGCCATGAGAAAATGCTGAAACAGCATGTGAGATCAAACACACTGGCTTTAGATACAAGATGTTACATGGCAAGCCTGAAGCTAATGAAAGAGTAGAACAGACCTTAATCAGGGATATCCTGTTGATCTAATGTAATTAGCTGGCCAGCTGATGGGAAAGCAAATATCCCTTTTTATGACGTTGGAGGAAAACCTAAGTTATTACACAAGGGTGTGAAGTCATAAATGTTTCTTTGATGTCTGTGAGGGACAGTAGACCCTCTACATCAAAGGGTTATATGAGAAATTGAATGATGCTGAGGTCACAGAATCTTAATGCCTTATTAGGACATCCTGTTTTTTTTATATAAATATTTTTTATACATTCTGACAGAGAGGAGCTAGGTGACCTAACACAAAAGAGGTTGGCAAATACAGTTGTTAATTACTATTCTGTTTTTCCTTCAGAGACACTTTTATCTAGACTCTGACAAAGAAGCATCTGTGAGCACTTTTAAGCAGGTATTTAGAGACTAAGTACTGTAGTAAGAATTGAACTGTTTAAAACATCGTTCTTTTAATATATTTGTATGTCTTATGATATAATAGTTCTGTATTTTGTGTTTGACATATTTTTATCTATTTTTAGTAAAAACTCTTTTTAGAGCTTACTTGGTCTGTCTTTGTTTTTCCTTCACTTGCAAGAAAAGTATATATGGTTATAGCAGACACTAGGCATAGCTTGAATGGTGGAACCAAACTGGAAAGAGAAGCATTTTAAATCTGAGGTCTTTATTAAAATTTTTAAGGGTTCATCTCTGTATACCTGGTTAGGTGCCTGTACACAAAGATATCTGGCCCCCAAAGACAGAAATATCTGATCCTGTGCATTGGGTATGCTAGCAAGAGGTTCACAGTTTGAATCCCTCCAGAACTTGAGACCAAAGGTTGATCCAAACTCACAAAACAGACAGGAGGGTTACCTTGTTCTGTTAAACTGTTCACAAGACTGTGCTCAGAGGTTGGCACTTTGGGAGTAGAGGGCTGACCTGCTGAGTGGGTTTGTGACAGACTGGCTGGCAGTGGTGGCAAAAGTTTGGTATTACAAGCTTGTATTGTTCTATGTCAGCTGAGACCATAAGCTGTCTTGCAAAGTAAGAAAAAAGGTAGAATTTTATTTTTAAAAGGAAACAGAACTATATATCACTTGGCGTACAGTCAAGTTCCTACCCATTTTATTTTTTTTCCCTAAAGTGCAAGTCAGAGTAGCTGTAGTCAAGGAAGAAGATGGCTTCCAACTACAGCAGGAACACTGTAGATTACTTGAAGCAGTTGTGCGGGGACAGAGGAGTCCCGTTCAAGGTGACAGCCAAAAAGCAGAACCTCATAGAGGCCCTGATGGTAGCAGATACCCAGAGCACAAGTCACAGACCGTGACTGAAAGAGACCAGACCTCGAGTGAGGCAGGGCTAGCGGCCAGTGCTGTGTCCAGGTCTGGTGAGAAGGACAGCAGGGCCACTGTCAGTGAAGGGCCACAGCAGCAGGGGATGGTCACCAGTATCCTGAATCCAGAGGTACTCAGACTGTAAATTGAGTTGCACAGGATGGAACTGGAGGCATAGCAAGAACAGAGGGAGGCAGACTGTGAGGAGCATGAGTGACAGCGAGCTGCAGAGGAGAAGAGAGAGGAGTGCCAGTGGCAACATGGACTGGAGAAGCTATGACTCCGACCAGTGGCACCACAGCAGGTAAGTGGCTTGGGTTTAACTGGGACTGCAGGACTGGGTACAAATTGAACTCCAAATTAATAACTGAGTTTAAAGAGGGGGAGGACACAGACGTCTTTTTAAATTCTTTTGAAAAAGTTTGTATTCAAGCTAAAATTCCTAGAGAGTCCTGGAGCTTCCAGCTATCCCCGCTACTTACTGGGAAAGCTCAGGAAGCATTGAGTCAAATGGACAATGAGGACAGCAATGATTACAGCAAGCTAAAAGCTGAACTGTTAAAAAAGTTTGAATTAACTGCTGAATCATAGAGAGCTAAATTCTGTAAGCTCAGGAGAAGCCCTGATATGAGTTACGAGGAGCTAGCCATGAAACAACGTCAGATTTTAGAATGTTGGTGGGAAGGAATTGAGGCAAACTCTGTTGATAAAATTGAAAATGTGATTTTATTAGAACAGTTTTATTGGGCATGCCCAGCAGAGCTAAAAACCTGGCTAGAGGACCGAGATCCCAAAAGAATGCAAGAGGCTGCTGAACTCTCAGACCACTATGCCAAGAGCAGACCTGCTCTGAGAGCAATTGGGGTGGGCATGGCAGCACAGAAAGGGAAAAGCGTGCCTTCAGGGCAGCTAAAACCCTCACTGCCTCCATCGAAACCAGTTAGCCCCAGATTTCAGAGAAAAGATTTCTCTGAGAGAAGAAATGAATGTTGGTTGTGTAAGGAAACTGGGCTTATTGCCAGACAGTGTCACAAAAAGGCAAGCCATAATATACAACCATGTACTAGAAAAGAAGTAGGTTGTTTGTGTGTCCCTGGATGCATGCCAGTCAACATGAGGGAACACATGCACCCAGTCATTGTAAATGGTGTGCAGATGCAAGGGTTAAGGGACACAGGAGCATCCCTGATGTTAGTAAAGGGGGATCTGTTACAACCTGGTCAGCTTATACCTAATAAATACATCACTGTCCAAGGGTTTACTGGTGAAGAGAAAACATTGCCACTGGCTAGTGTTCTCCTGGACTGGGGTGAAACAGGGGGAACTGTGCAACAGGTGGCTGTAGCCAAAACATTAGCAGTGGATGTGATCCTGGGCAACAATCTAAAACAGGAGATGGCATGTGCAGTTACCCATAGCCAAGCGGCAAAGGAAAAGTGTAGTTCACTGAACCCCACAGAGGCCATTGTGGAAACCACTGGGAGGCTGGTTCCCCAGCCTGTGTATCTTGATATGGAGACTGATAAAAAGGGGGTAGAAATTTCCCCGGTAGCAAGTGACCACGCAGCTATGGAAGGTTACTCCAAAGAGGGAAGTGTGACCCCTTGTCAGAGGGTTGGGATTGACAGTGATCCTGAGTGCCCTGATGCTAGTGCTAGGGACCCTAGTTTAGCAACTGAAGGGGATCTGTCCCATGCCTTGGGAATGAGTGAGGGGTTTGCAGCTGCTCAGAGAAGTGACCCTAGTTTAGAGAAGCTGAGGGCTTGGGCAGACTCGGATGACACACAGGGAGGTGATGGCAGACATAAGGTTTATTGGGAAAATGAACTTATGTATACTCAGGCAGTGCAGACAGAGGGAGGGATGCTAGGCAGGCAGTTTGTCATTCTCCAGGAGTATCATGAGCAGTTGCTCAAAACTGCACATGATATTCCCTTGTCTGGTCATCTGGGAATTGCACGCACTATGCAGCGGTTAGCCCAGAATTTCTACTGGTCTAATTTCACCCAGCAGGTGAAGGAGTATTGCAGGTCTTGTCACCGGTGCCAAGAAATAGGGAAGGCGGGCAAGAAAACCCAAGTTGCCCTGATTCCCTTGCCCATAGTGGAGGAGCCATTCCAGAGGGTGGGAATGGATATTGTGGGGCCTTTAAATACCCCCAGCTCCTCAGGGAAGAGATTCATCTTGACTGTGGTGGATTATGCCACCTGGTACACAGAGGCAGTTGCCCTATCCTCACTGAGGACAAACAAAGTGGCAGATGCCTTACTTGGGATTTTCTCCCGTGTTGGGTTTCTACAGGAGGTAATCACCGATCAAGGGGGTTCCTTCATGTGGGACCTGATGAAATGTTTATGGGAAAAGTGTGGGGTGGTGCAGAGATGCACAACACAGTATCACACACAAGCCAATGGACTTGTGGAATGATTCAATGGTACCCTAAAGTCAATGCTCCGGGTGTTTGCTGAACAGCATGGGAGGGACTGGGAGAAATACCTTCCCCACCTGTTGTTTGCATACAGGGAGGTGCCCCAAGAGTCAACAGGATTTTCTCTCTTCAAATTCCTATATGGACGCTGGGTACATGGGCCCCTAGACTTGATCTGGGAGGACTGAGAAAGCAAGCATGCCACCCAGGGAACTTCCATGGTGGAGTACATCCTTAGGTTTAGGGAAAGGCTGAAGGAGCTTATGGGGACAGCCCAGAGCAACCTGGCAGCTGCCCAACAGAAACAAAAAGTTTGGTATGACCGCAGAGCCAGAGCTCGCTCGTACATGGTGGGTCAGGAAGTCATGGTCCTTATTCTGGTCTAGAAAGACAAGCTTCAAGCTGAGTGGGCAGGACCATACAGAGTGGTTAGGAAGGTAAATAACGTGAACTACATTGTGGAGCTACCTGACAGAAGACAGACAGATAGGATGTACCATGTCAACATGATGAAGCCATATGCAAATAGGGCTGACATGGTGTTTGCAGTGTGTACTCATGGGGAGGGGACGGATGAAGGAGACCCCCTTCTGGACTTGCTGGAGGAAAGCAAGTGGGAGTCCTCTGTGGAGGCAGTAAAATTGTCTGCCCAGCTGGTCCCGGACCAGATCCAGAAAGTAAGGGAAGTTTTAGCAGACTTTGCCCCATTGTTTAATGCCAATCCTGGACTAACCCCCTTAGTGACACATGATATGGAGACAGGGACACAGATGCCCATATGGCGGACAGCATATTGGGTGTCAGAGGCTGTCCAAAAGGACATTAGGAAGGAAGTGGAGGAGAGGCGGATTTAGGGGTAATCCAGAGATCCCACAGCCCTTGGGCCTCACCCGTAGTCCTTGTACCTAAGCCAGATAGCTCAACTCATCTCTGTGTAGACTATCATGGACTGAATGCAGTCACAAAGTCCGACACCCACCCGATGCCCCAGACGGATGAACTCCTGGACAAGTTGGGAGGGGCGACCTACCTTACGACCATTGACCTGACAAAGGAGTATTGGCAGGTGGAGTTGACAGACAGAGCTAGGGAGAGGTTGGCCTTCATCACTCTGATAGGCTTATTTGAGTTTAAAGTAATGCCCTTTGGAATGAAGAATGCCCCAGCCACTTTCCAAAGGTTAGTGAACCAGGTGTTAAATGGTGCTGAGGAGTATGCCGTGGCGTACCTGGATGACATTGCCATCTTTAGTACCAGCTGGGAGGAACACCTATCCCACCTTAGGGAAGTGCTGGATAGGATACAGAGGGCCGGGCTCACTGTCAAAGCTGAGAAGTGCCAGGTGACCATGGGGGAAGTGGCATACCTCGGCCATGTGGTAGGCCGGGGACAGCTCTGTCCTAACCAAATAAAGATAGAGGTGATCCAGGCATGGCCCAGACCAGAAACCCAGAAGCAGCTCAGAAGATTTCTAGGGACAGCAGGGTACTACAGGAAATTTGCACCCAATTACAGTGCCCTGGCTGCTCCCCTATCTGACCTGACAAATAAAAGAATGTCAAAGAAAATTACCCGGGGTCCAGCCTGTGAGGAAGCCTTTACCAAACTAAAGGAGGCACTGTGCAGTGCTCCTGTTTTGACAAGTCCTGACTATAGCAAGACCTTTATAGTTCAGACTGATGCCTCAGATGTGGATATTGGGGCAATACTGAGTCAGACATCCAGCCAAGGGACAGATCACCCAGTAGTGTACCTGAGTAGGAAGTTACTTCCAAGGGAGCAAGCATACTCCACAGTGGAAAAGGAGTCTCTTGCCATAGTGTGGGCCCTAAAAAAAATTAGAGCCATACTTGTATGGGCAGCATTTTGTGGTGCAGACTGACCACAGCCCCCTGGTTTGGCTGATGTAGATGGGGAAAAACAATGGCAGACTGCTAAGATGTAGTCTTGCTTTACAATGGTATGATCTAAAAATTGAACATAGGGCTGGAGCCAAAAAACAGAACTCAGATGGGCTGTCTAGGGTCTATGAGGAGCGAACTGATTTGGGAAGCTCATCCCATGTAGGGGATAGAACCCCCAAATTCAGTCTAGGTGGGGAGGAACTGTGACATGGACAGCCAGTTCTGAGTGCTGTAGTATCATTTTTTTGTAATATCAAAATGGGCTATGGACTGTCTGTTATAAGAGATGCTGAAAAATCTGGTGCTGTAGGAGTGACCTCACCCCCACCACCCAGATTTCAGTTGAAAGATGAAAGCCATGAGAAAATGCTGAAACAGCATGTGAGATCAAACACAGTGGCCTTAGATACAAGATGTTACATGGCAGGCCTGAAGTTAATGACAGAGTAGAACATACCTTAATCAGGGATATCCTGTTGATCTAGCGTAATTAGCTGGCCAGCTGGCAGGAAAGGAAATATCCCTTTTTATGATGTTGGAGGAAAACCCAAGTTATTACACAAGGGTGTGAAGTCATAAATGTTTCTTTGATGTCTGTGAGGGACAGTAGACCCTCTACATCAAATGGTTATATGAGAAACTGAATGATGTTGAGGACACAGAATCTTAATGCCTTATTAGGACATCCTGTTTTTTTTATATAAATATTTTTTATATATTCTGACAGGGAGGAGCTAGGTGACCTCACACAAAAGGGGTTGGCAAATACAGTTGTTAATTATTATTCTGTTTTCCTTCAGAGACACTTTTATCTAGACTCTGACAAAGAAGAATCTGTGAGCACTTTTAAGCAGGTATTTAGAGACTAAGTACTGTAGTAAGAATTGAACTGTTTAAAACCTTGTTCTTTTAATAGATGTGTATGTCTTATGATATAATAGTTCTGTATTTTGTGTTTGACATATTCTTATCTATTTTTAGTAAAAACTCTTTTTAGAGCTTACTTGGTCTGTCTTTGTTTTTCCTTCACTTGCAAGAAGAGTATATATGGTTATAGTAGACACTAGGCATAGCTTGAATGGTGGTACCAAACTGGAAAGAGAAGTATTTTAAATCTGAGGTCTTTATTAAAGTTTTTAAGGGTTCATCTCTGTATACCTGGTTAGGTACCCATAGGCAAAGATATCTGGCCCCCAAAGACAGAAATATCTGAGCCTGTGCATTGGGTACAATAGGAAGAGGTTCACAGTTTAAATCCCTCCAGAACTTGAGACCAAAGGTTGATCTGAACTCACAAAACAGACAAGGGTTACCTTGTTCTGTTAAACTGTTCACAAGACTGCGCTCGGAGGTTGGCACTTTGGGAGTGGAGGGCTGACCTGCTGAGTGGATTTGTGACAGTGGGCACTCTGTCATCCAGCCAGACCTTCAATACTGAATTTTTAACAGATGCCCCTATTATGGCAATGGCATGTCTTTGTTCTTTATTCCATGTAAGTTTATTGTCAGAGAGTCCTATAATACAAGTTCTGAAGTTTAGCCTGTCTGATAACCAGGAAATTTCTTTTACAAAATCCTTCATTTAGGCCCACTATGGAGCAATACACTGACAGTTGCAGAACATATCAGGTAGCTTACCTTGTGGTACTCCACATTTTAAGCAGTTAGGGGTAGCCCATAGGTCCATTTTGAACATATGAATTATTATATAGTATAGATTTTTAAAGATTTGAATTGCACCATTTTCATATTTACAGTTTTAAATGTTTCTAATGAGTACAGCCATATTTTCTCCTAGTTCCATTGTTCAAGATCACTACTTAACACCCTGTGACCACCATTTTACATTGTCGACTGCTCTACCCCTGACTTATTCCAGTACTAAATTACAGAAATTAGATAATTTTCCTCTCAATTGTATAAACGGTAGGAACTTCTTTGTATTATCTTTGGTACATTTTATCTTTGCTAGTGGACCAAAGAGTTTTTTAATATTCATAACTAGGCCCTGATTAAAAACTACTGTCTTTTGCAGGAATATTTAGATCTTGTGCTAGTACAGTAAAATCTTTGAAATCACCTTTGTTTAAAATGTATTTTTATTTTGCTAATGGCATTTTGTTTTCAGTTTTCCTCATTATACATTATCTTATCCCTTGTGTAGTTTGAATTATTTCACATTGTTTGCAATGCCGATTTGTTAATGTTAATTTTTAACAATCATGCACATGTGAGATCTGATGGATGGAGTCGGAAATTATTTTGTTACCCAAACACTATAATGGTTTAGCAAAATATAGTGCACAGATATCTAACTTAAAGTTCTTGGCAATATCAGATTCAGTTCCTAGAAATTCAGAAAATTGCTCTCATTCTCTCAGTTTGGAACCTCTAGAGAACTGAGTAGCTCTTCACATTAAATAATACAAATACAAGTTTAGAACTTTTTAACCCACCATTCTCTTTACAGTGAGTCGTTTTATTATAAGCTCCTTGGTTTCTGTTGTGAGCCCAAATAAAACAAGAAATGTAACTTTGAATGGAAGCAAACCATGTTTTGGGTATAGTGACTGGTAATCATGAAGAGATATAAGACCCTAGGGAGTATATTCATGTTAACTGTTTCTATGCTTCCCCAGAAGTTTAATGGGAGATTATTCAATCTTTGTAAATCCTCTTGCACTTTAACTTTGAAGTTAGATTCTTATTTATTGTTTTAGACACAGTCCTATATATTTTTAACCCTAGATAGTCTGCTTTTTCCTTTCCTCAGATGATACCTAAGTTTGTAATGATAGATTTGTTAAAACTATTGTTAAGTGGTAGGAAAAAAATATTTATTTTTGTATATTTTACATCCAGACATTTCACTAAATTCCCTTACTATTTCTAATAGTTTAGATAATGATTTTTATAGCTCTGTAATTGTAATCAGAATAGCATCTATGTGCAGTGAGGCCAAATATTCTTTTTTTAAATACTTATTCTTTTTATCTCTTTCTGATACCATTCTTCTTACCAAGGAGTCTAATGTTAGATTAAATAACAACAAAGATAACAGACACCCTTGCCTGCTACCTCATTCTAGTGAAAAGTTGGGTGAAATTACCCTGTTAGTGATAACTGAAGCTGTTGGGTTCTTATAGAACAACTCTATCCAATTAGTAATTTTTTCTGAGAAAATCCATGTAGCCAGAGCACTGAAAAGATATGAGGTTATAAAATTCAGGCAGAGGGCTTCTCCGCATCCAACACTAAGAGACCCATTGGTACTTTAACTTTGCATACCCTCTCCATTAGCTGGAATAGTTTCCTAGTATTATCTGTGCAACTCTGTTCTTTATGAATCCTGATAGTTTGGGATCAATTAGAATTACCTTTCCCAATCTATTTGCCAACATTTTTACATCTGTAATAATTAGGGAAACTGGTTTGTAGTTTTTGCACTCAGTTGGCTCCTTTCTACTTTTATGCAATAAAGTTATGAGGCTTTGAGTCATCCCATTTTTGTATAGTGCCTTAGAAAAAGGCTCCTAATATAAATGTTTAAGAATGGGCAAAACAACATGTACAGACTTGTAAAAATTTACTGAATAACCGTTGGGCGCAGGAGACTTATTTTTTTATGTTCTGTTAATGAAATTTGATCACTTTCATCTGCCAATATCCTGATCTAGCATATTCACAAATGTGTTATGTACTTTAGTAATCTCCAGGTCTTTACAGAACCCCCTATGTTTCTCACAGAATATGGCCCTTCTACCTCCTATAGTTGTTTGTAGATATTATACAACTCATTGTTTATTTTTATAACATGTAAGAATAGAACCATTACTTCTGTCCCTAATGGATGTAATATTTGTAGCATTGCTGCTCTGCTTCAGTCTAAGAGCAATGAGTTTGCTAGTTTTCTGGCCTGAGTCAACATAATACAGTTTAGATTTTCTCAGAATGAATTCTGCCTCCCCTCTAATTACCTCAAAATAGTCCACTTTCAGTTTTGCCATAGAGTCCAATGAGCCTGTGAGTTATCTCTTTCTAGTTTAGTTTCTATGTTTTTAATTTTATTCAAAATGTCTTTTTGTTTTTAGAAGATTCTTTTTTCTTAATCCCAGAAGAGTTTTTTCTTAAATCCAGAAGATATACATACTTATTAGATGATCCCTTAACCAACATTTTAAACATTCCCAGTTAACCAACCACGAGGTATCTTCAGGCGTATTTTCTAACATAAACTCTGTTATCTGTTGTTCCAGTTTATTAATTATTTCTGTGTCCTCCATCAAATAATTGTTTAATCTCTGCCTTTTAGTTTGTTCTGGATTTCCTTGTTCCATAAAGGTTAATAGCCCGTAGAGTGATCTGATATTACCTGCTTTTTTATTTCCATATTATTCTGTTTATCATATATCTAATATATATATATATATATATATATATATATATATATATATATATATATATATAGTGTATCTTATATCTAATATATACATTTGGTGTAGCTGGGATCTCGACTGATGACATCGCACCCAAAAAGTAAATTCTGTGGTATTAGGATACCTTACTCTCCAACTGTCTATCAATTTCATATTCTCCACCAAATTTTAAAGTTCTTTATCAGGTGCAGGTCTGCTTTGATGCATTTTGGACCTTTCTAGGGTAGGATCTAGAATGGTGTTAGTATCCCCCGCTAGGATTATTCAGCTGTCTAGATAGTTATTACTTTTATTAAAAATGTCCTTAATAACTTTGTGTGAAGGATCTGTAGGACCATACATTGATTAATGTGACAAACCCATTATCAGGTTTGTCACTAAATGTAATAACCATTGTTAGTTGCAGCTACTGAGCACATTTGAAAATGTATTCCTATTTGGAATAATATACACCTGCTTTCTTAGAGCTACTGCCTGCCCTATATATTTGGCTTACCCATTCCTTTTGCATTAATTTTACATTTTCAGTGCTTATGTAAGTTTCCTGCAAAAAAGACTATAGAAGGATTTAATTTTTTAAGGTAGTGTAAAACTGAGTACCTCTTTAATTTATGATTCAGTCCCCTTACAGTCCATTTAATTAGATTATATTGTCTGCTTGATTTCATGATAGAATGACACAAAGATGCGTATGATGTAGAAAGTATACCTTTAAGTCAATAGTCAAAAAACCACTGGGAAGATAATACTTCAGAGTACAAGTTATAAGATCCCCAAAGCCACCCATCCCCAAGTAAAGGTGTGAGGAATAGGAAAGTTTCAAGTAAAGCATAGTAAGATTTGATAGAATTATACCATTTTTAAATTATTTTCCATTTTGCATACTTTGTCCCCTCCCTTAACATTCCAAATCCTTTTGTCATATTATGTAAAAGCAATACTGCCCAGATGTATCTACCTAGGCCATGCATCACCCACCCTTGCATATTCCAAAACTATCAGCCAAGTCAGACCCCCTCCGTGATATCCGTTAGTGCTAATCCTATCCTATAAATAATGTTTATGCATAAATTGTTTTATTACTAGGAGGAAGCCATAGAATTCTTAACACCAGAAGAGATGTATGTATAAAGTGCTTCTTTGCACCCACAATTATTAAATATAATAATTAACTAATTTGTTTAACAGCCTTTAAAGCCTTGTCCCTGTAAGAACTGCTCAAGTAACATCAAAGCAAAATTCCCAAATCTGTCTATCCTATTAAATGACTTGTTAATGATAAGGCATAGAAAGTTAAAAGAAAAACAAATTACAAAGTTTAGTCCCATAAATATTATTAAAGAGTATTTTCTTATGTTAACCTATCCATTTTAGCAGAATTTATTCAGTTGGTTGTAAAACATTTAATCTTAAATTATGGCTAACCTAAAACCTCTTCAAATCAGCTTTAGAAACATTTTCATTTTCAAGCAGACCTAAGATCTAAATTAATTGTATTCACACTAGAAAATAGCAACATTCATTTACACACAGCACTTTCGCCTAAACATCACTTTCTATCTGTGTCAAAATGAAGTATCATGGTATTTTCATACAACTTGAAAACATGCTTTAAATGTCAATGTTAAGTAACTTTTATACATCAAATTGTCAGTAGATTTAATTTTCTGGTGCATCCTCATTCAGTTTCCTGACTTCCTAATTACTCGTTTCTGTTTACCAAGTGAGAGAAAATAATACTATGAAATTTGAAGCTTTGAAAGGCATAGAATTATTTTTGGACAAAGCAAAAGTGATCATCATCACACTCCATATAAAAAATTACTTCTATATAGTCTGCCACTGCTGAAATTTTGTACTATATACTGGACACCACCATGTTTCCATGAGTCTGTGGAACAGTCACAAATTATGTGTCTAAGCTTGTTCTTATTGCACATGAGAGTCCTTGTTGCTCATCCATTCCACTCAAAGTTTGAAATTTGGCACCAACTGACAACAGTTTATTGATCAAACAAGAAGGTGCCATTTGAAAAAAGTTGTACAATTTGTGCCATAAAATGAGATGCGCCAACAAGCCACTGAGTATATAAGAGTGACCAAAACCATCACAAGTCAACCAAATGTTACATGCCACATTCTCACAATCAGTATTTCAGCATTGGTATTTTGCTGTCAGTATAATGTATGCGATATATTGACCTGTTACCCTTTGGCCAGTGACCTGGTCAGGTCAATTAGCTATTACAGACAAAGCATTTTAATATTCAAATGTAAATACATAAATGTTTAAGACGTCTATGTAAGAAGCTGTAACCCTCCCCTCCACCCGCTGCTCCCACACACATATGTATACAAATCAACATTTTTTTTAACTATATATAGAAATTTGTTAGGTATCCATCAATACCAAACCCACTTCTCTCTGAATTAATATTTTTTGCAAACACTACCAATGAGTTTCCAGTGAATCTGCCTGATTCATGTAGGGAGTAATCCTATAGATTTAAAATCAAAGTTAGAGCTGAAATGATTACTTAGCTGATGTTAACTCCAGGACATCCTTGTCAACTACATATTCACATATGTCTAAACAAGGTGGGACCTGAAGGGTCATCATCGGACCTCGCATATCACTACTCTCTCAGATGGAAACAAACTGGATAGGCTTGGAAAGGATGGAGTCTGCATAACTGGCTAAAAAAAGGAAGAGAAAAAACTTACTACTTATGCAGCTATCCTATTATTAAAAGATACTATTGTATTATAATTACTGGTTATAGTATTTTCCCATAGGGAAACCAGGTTATAATTCCAGCGTTATAACTGGCTGGTTATAACAACATTCACGCGCCCAGTTTCCCTACTTCTGCGCATGTGCCTACCACAAACTTCCCCTTTTCTGCACCATCTGTCATGATGCCTCAGTGCTGCAGTGTTCCCCGACAGAAGTCGGCAGTGGTAAGTTTTTTCTTTTAAAGAAAAAACATCTCTTGGCACAGCAAACCTTCATAATGGCAGTTAAAAAAAATTAAACATTGCTTCCATTTAGGGACAGCTACCTACCGCACTGAAATCTGGGCTTTCCAACAGTCGGCAGCTCAACTCCGTAGACACATACATTTATTTTGTGCAATTGCTGTGGCGAAAAAATGATCCCCAGCAATTATACAAAATAAAAGATGGATAGTTGTTAAAACTCAGATTTTATACACTCCCTCATGGTGGGATGCCTTCATAAACCCCTCGCGCTTCGCTCTCGGGGTTTATGTGGCATCCCACCCCTCTGGGGTGTACAAAATCCTCATTATAACTAGCTACCCATCCATTATTCTCTATATATTATCAGGAGTGTGTAAGATGCAAGCAAGCAAAGGGAACCACCATAGCAAAAACAACATAAATAAACTGAAACTGATTACTTGTAGATACAAACTGTCTTGTCAAACCCAAGTCACAGTTTTAGGCTTTAGCAGAAGTTTTGCTATTCTAACTTGCAAAGTCTATGTTCATAAACAGGTGAGGCAAATCCTTGTGATGACCCATTTCAGCAGCCTCAAAACTACTGTAGTCTCTGGGTCCATCAGAGAGACAGACCCTTAGCATATTTGGGAACAACAAACTGTACTTTAGCCCAGTTTCCCTTAATTTCCTTTTATTTTTATATTACTCTTATTTGTACCTGGTGCACTGTTGGCTATCCACATCCTGGCATCTGACTCCATCTGGCCGCTGTCTGTCCCAACTCAGCCCCCATTGAAGCTCCCACTGTGTGCCCCCATGGATTGCTCCCCATGGCGGGGTGGCGGAGAGCTCCCCTATACTCCCCACCAAGTCCAGATCCAGTTCCAGTGGTGCTGCAAGGCTGGGCAATCCAGAGCCGGCCATCAAGTTGCATGGACAGTGTGCCATTTTTATGTGTTTACTCCCCTCAGAGTGCAGGCAAGCTATGATGTCAAGGCATACTTGCTGATGTCTGCCGCACTTTGCCCCTTACTCTGTTACCATGACTAGTGGAACTCCCAGTCATCACCAGGGGCCGCCACAGAGTGGTGGTTCCCTTGGATCCCACCCCGGGATAGAAGAGCAGTCCTCTGGATGCTCAATTGTATCCCTCCCCTACCAGCACCTGATGTCCCGGGCTCGCTTCCGAACCCAGGTCACCAGCATGGTGCGAGGCGTGGCGCCCAGTGCCTCAACCCTCAGCACCACTGGGACGACCCTTAATTTCCTTTTTAATGGCAGAAAAGCACTTCTCGCTTTGAGAACATCAGGAGGTGAATCATTAAATATTTTTAACTTGCAGCCCTCATAATCAATTTGACTTTTATCCCTGAGCATGTGTTGAATGTTGACCTTGTGCTGATAATCTAGTAATTTAAAAGCAAAAGATTTGGGCCTTTCATTAATTCCAGGTTTAGGTTTCAGATCGCTATGTGCCCTTTTAATGTCATATCTTGGACTGTCCCATGGATGATCTACCAGACAAAGCAGCATCTTATTTATATAGTTAGTAGCAATGCCCTCTCACTACTTTCATGGAGCCCCAAAACTCTGAGATTGTTATGCCTGCTTCAACTTCTAAATCCTCAAATTTGGATTCAGTTTTGGTTAAGTGCCTGCTCTGAAAAATGCCCTCTGCTATTTTTTTCTCAAGTTTGTCCTCAGCACTACTTCTCCACACTTCAGTATCAGTAATTCTAATTTTGTTTTCAGCAGATTCTTCTCTAGTTCTTTAAGTCCTTCCAGCATGTCTACAACAGTTATTTTAACCATTGCCATTTTGGATATCATAAGGTCAAAGTGATTTACAGTAAGGGGATTAAATGTTGGACTGTTTACAGGAGAATTTGATTTGTCTGATGATTCCCCACCTCTCTTTGTCAGAAAATTGCATTTTAAGAGGGGGTTTTAAGAGAGAGTCACTCAAACTTCCATTTCATTGTTTTCCATTTTGCACTATAATCCTCTCCTGACAAATTTGAGAAAATAATTCATCATTTTGCACGTGTTTGTGTTTACTAAGTAGAAATAGTAGTGAAGGCACCAAAAGTAGAACAAATATGTAAGTGCGCTTCCCTTAGATATGCTGATTTGACAGCTTGGTGAGCAAATCTCTGAATGAAACCAGCAGTCAGAATATCACCAGTCCTGCTGTCTTCCCTTTTTTTTTGCCTTCTTGGATAGCACGTGTTGATAGTTGTCTAACTAATAATCAGAAAATACATAAGCGTGGCTACATCAAGTTAATGAAAGAAAGCCCTAAAGCTTGGCTTACTTACAAAAATCCATTTATTACAAATGACAAAATATAAGATACATAAAACAGCAGCACTCCAACATCAAAAAGACCACCAACTAATAAGCTGTTTTACTTTAGGGGTGAACTAGACTAATTTCCTAGACTTTGCTATGATAAAATAAAATCAATATTACGTTTCAAGATAAGGGGTGTGTGTGATGAAACTAAGTGCCATGTGACTGTCCCACTCACTGACATTTGAATGAATCTCTGCAGGCTGCTTTTATCACTAAACCTTTACTTCGTAATAATTCAACATTTTATCTAGTCACAATTCCAACCCAACATTTCGCAACTACACTTAGCAGCTTTTTCAAGACTGTGGTCCTAAAAGTATAAAATGTAACAAAATATAATCAGAGCACTGCTCCTAACACATATACAGGTAAGTCATCTAGAATGTATATAAAAGTTTACAAATTCAGCCAGAACTTGGTGATTTAAAGTGTTGTAAGGCAGATAATACTGACCAGGTTTTCATGGAAAGGAGAATCCTTCTGAGAACACCATTCCAGCAGAGACTGCTTCTCAGAATGCCATTCTAGCAGAGGATCCTTTTCAGAATGCCATTCCAGCATGTACTGACTGGCATCTTCTATGTGTGCTTCTTGTAGCACCATACTGGAGCATCCTGACTTCATACAAAAGTGTTGCATATGACACTGTGATATCAGTCACATCTCAAATGCTGAACACTACAAAACATTCAATCAGTATGGGACGGCATATGTACTGGCATGCTACAGCTGCTGTTTGTGAGTAAAAAAACTTTTGACAAACATGATCCTACTGCCAAGTGTGGTTTTTACTCTATATCCAGTTCTTGAGGTACATAACATCAAGCTTCCTGTAAATCAACTGACTGCAACTTATGCTGGAGCTCCATGCCATTTTGCTCTGAGCCACCTTCTGCTTTTCATGCTTCTTGTAGCACCATACCAGAGTGTCATGACATCACATGCACATTACGCAGCTGATGCTGTGACATCAGCCACATCTCAAATGCTGAGCACTGCAAAGTGTTCAATCAGTATGCCTCACAAGACCGTGAGGTGACCAATAGTAGGGATCAGTTGATAAAAAAGTAACCGGTATAACCAAAATCAAAGTATCATATGGGTATCAAAACAAGGTTTGTGTGCATAAATTGCTCAGATATAAAAATATAAAACTGAATTAGTTGCCCAAAAACTATTTCAGGAGGTCAGGCTGAAGAAGTAGAGGTCAACAGAACCTCCAGTGTTCATGCTAGTGAACCCTGATGTTGTGCAGAAAGGCAATACAACATCACAAATCAAAATCATGTCAATAAAATAATATGAAACAATATAATAAACCCAGTTATACAATGGCAGAAAGAATGCTGGCTTCTGATTGGTTCATCTGGGGCTGGATCTGGGATGTTATCCCAGCATGACATCCCTGCTCTAGTACCAGCACACAAACAACCAAATGGCTTTAATCACTGCCTATTTCATGCTGCCGGTAATTTACATAATCTGACCCATGGTCAGCAGCAGAGTTTTCAAAAAGGTAGCATGCCTCACTTCACTTGTTGCATGAAAAGTTCACTCCTTCAAACAAACCACGCCAAGCATTTTTTTCTCCATTTTTAAACAAAGAGCCGCACTGAGTGGCTTTTGAAAGTAACTGGCGTGCCCACACATCCTCTGCTCCCCAACCTCCCTCAGTTCATTGGTGCTGCCAAGCAGTTTCACCGTTGTCCTTAGCTTTCTTCCAGTACACATCAGAAATGCTACAAACTGTACCAGGAGAATGTTATGGTGTCAAGCCCTTCTCAGGTTCTTGGTGGTAATAAACCAGTAAAAGAAACAACAGAAAAGCAGCATATGCAGTAATAAACATGTTTATTATGCAATAGAAGGCATTTGCCCTAAATCAGAATCTGACCAATACAGACACTGGGAGCCACGAGTTTCCCAATCCCTCTGGGGGTGATGAAGGCCTCAGTGGGAAAATGGTGGACATGGACTTATATACTTAGATAATAACCATGATAACAACTCTTATGTTAGATACAGAAAATAGGCTGTATTGGCCAAACGTTAGAAGGCTCCACAGTGTTATTTAAAGCTATACAAAATGTGTAAAATCAGCTAAAATGAGAACAAAGACTTATACAGAGAACAGAAAACAAGTGTGGTGTTACATAAATCTGCTTGATGGCAGTGTAGCCTATACAATGACTTCTTAGAAGAATAAACAGAGAGCACATAAATGTATTCTTGATATAATACTTGCTATATGCTTCTTAGCAATAATAATATTGGTAATCATCATTATTATGTCCCTGGTTACTTACTCTTGTATGGTTAGTACCAATGCCCTATATATTTGTACTGATTAGGTATAACAAAGCATATCATAATGTATATTGTCAGCGGTGCACAGTGGGTTGCCAGTGAGAGTGTGGGGACCAAGTGTAGCAATCCCCTCCTTGTTGTCTTACTGAAAAGGCAACAACACTATGGAAAAGTGGTGGGAATAATCTCCATCATTTATAGACCTGATGCATGAGCCTTGCAAAGGAACTTGAGTTGCTTACGGAGTTGTTTCAACATGTGCCATAGACAACAAAGAGTTAGTGTCAGAAATATGATCAAAAACAGTAGTATAACATCCAAAACCTTTGAAGGTTAACTCTAATCAAGTATTTGAATGTGCAGTACTTAAATCACCATCATGAATAAGTGTGTTAAGGTCATATTCAGCTTCGGAGATATTATTGCTGATATAGATGAGATGGATGTCCTTTCTATCTAAAAGTGTTTTCAGAGATAGGGTCAATGTGGACCTTAAAGACAGGTAAATACTGAGATAAAGCAAGCAAATATTCAGGATCACTGTCAATAACATCTGGTTCCGAGATGGGAACAAGAGTAATCACAGTGTGACCAATTACAGCAGTTTGATGAGGAATAAAACAAAAATTAGGAAACTTGACATCACAGGTTTTTGAGCCATAGGAGAAAGATTTATGATTAGTGACTACACAGTACTGCCCATCAGAATTATATGACAATTTTACTGTAGGAACCCTCCATTGTTGCAGTTGAATTGGGCAGGTGAAAAACTTATTTGTGAGTCTTGTAGTGAAGCAATGAACCTCTTCAGCATATTTCTATTAAAGGCATCCAGTATTGCCCACTGGTGATGATATAGTTGAAGATGAAAGCACTGTTGCCCCAGGGGTACCAGTATGATTTGAAGAAATGTCTGAGTCCAAAGTGAAAGACCAGTCAATGCTGTCCAAGTAGTATCCACAAACTGGTTTGATGACGTCGAATATGTCACAGTGACATAAGTAGTAGTAGCCCTTTTTGGTACAACAGTCAGTTTGAAGCACTACCCAGGCTTCTGGGCTGGGATGAAAGACCAGAAGAGGTGGATGGTTGATTCTTTCTCAGTAGATGTCCTCATCGAGATGCCCAATGGTATGAATCGAGGCCAGTTTGTTGAAAATTGCAGTCTATGGATCAAAGCATTGTAAACACACAGTAAATGTGGTGAACATGGTGTCATGGATGGTGCAGCGATTGGTGGTGTAGCATGGACCCCTGTTAGGATAACGAGTAACATAACCTAGATTTCTAGCAGTAGGCATGGGAATAGTAATGGATCTGGACATACACAGGGTAATACAAGTAGTAGACCTACAATGTGGACAATATCATTTAGCAAGTCTGCTATAATGGATAATATCTGGAATATGTCCAGATTCTAGATCTCGAAAACGATTATTGGCAGTGGTTATGACATAAGCAGAGCATAGGAGTTCCCTGGCAATATATTGCTTGTCTGTCTCCTTGTTATTCTGGAAAACAAGATCATTGATCTTATTCTTAGTGTCATTAAAACTCTGGGCAATGTCATGCATGTTATAAACAGTGTTCCTCTCTTCCTGACTAAGCCCATCTACACCATGCAATAAGGGTGGTAAAACATCATTTTTCATGTCAGTCTGGAATTTAACTGTTTGGCTTTTAATGGTAGCAATGTCTGCCCTGTTTCAGATGGACATGCCAGATCCAAAGAGTCCAGATATGGTGCCAGCAGCACCAGTGACATCAGCAGTGGCATGCCTCCTGTGTGATGTAGAAGTTTTCTTATAATTGGGATTAGGTCTAGACCTGAATAAGCCTAAGTGTTCAATGGCATGTGGACCAGCCACAGTATCTTGTGTGCATGTCTGGTAGGCAGCAAGACTATCTAATAACATAGTGCTGAAAAACCTAGACGTGTAAGTTTTAGAACACATACCAAATTCAGCCACATTCCAATGGGTGAGGATTAAAAATAACTGGAATGTGCATAAATTGTACATTGTTCACAAGTGTACCTGGACAGGAGGAGGCAGTAAGACCACAAAGTAGGCCAGGTTTCTGTGAAGGACAGTCAGTAAGTTATGCTTCAGTAGGGAGTACTACAGATAGAAACATAGCTGCTATAGCCATATAATTGCAAACACAAAAGTCTCTTGCAGAGTCTTCTGGATACTCATCACAAAAGGTAGAATCAATCAAAGCAGTAGGATTATAGAAACATAGAAACATAGACTTTGACGGCAGATAAGGACCACTTGGCCCACCCAGTCTGCCGATTTCCCTACCTACTGGATAAGCTGCAGATTCTAGTTAACCAACAGTCTACTTCCTGCAACCCTCCACTATAATTGCCTTGTGTCTGTCCCATGCATGTTTGAATTCCCCCACTGTTTTAGACCCAATGACCTCCTCAGGAAGGCTGTGCCATGTATCCACCACTCTTTCTGTGAAAAAAAATTTCCTCACATTACCCTTGAGCCATCCCCCCTCTATCTTTAAATTGTGCCCCCTTGTTCTTACACATCTCTTTTTCTGAAAGATGCTACCCTTCTGGACTTTGTTGATTCCCTTGAGGTACTTGAACATTTCTATCATGTCCCTCCATCCCTCCTTTCATCAAGAGTATACATATTAAGCACTCTCAGTCTCTCTTCATATGGTTTCTGCTGCAGACCTTGCACCATTTTAATTGCCCCCCTCTGGACTGCTTCCATCCTGTATATAGACCAGAATCTCTGTAATTAGCTTGGCAAATGGACTGGGTACCATTTGGGGTGATCCTAGTATTTGGTCAACCTGGCAAGTGCCTTTGTAAAGGCGGGCAACAGGAAGCATCTGTCCATTGACTGTCAGTTTGCCATTCAATTTGGAGGGATGATTTATCAGGTGCCACAACCATGGCAGTCAGGTAGGCGCCTGTGCCTTCCTGAACAGTAATTCATGTTTTGGGAACATCTATGCTGACTCCTTCGGGGATGGTGGTGGGTTTGTGCAGTGGGGTACGATATCTTCCCTTACTTGCCATGGACAAAAGGGAGTGCTCCTAGAAGGGGGATCAAATACAAGATAGCCATCTCGCATGGGTACCTGTAAGGAAAAAGAAAAGATCAGTTGGTACTATTCCACCCAATGGGGTTTGGAAAAGTAATTAGTCTCCTTTATACAATTTGAGCTGATTAGCATGCAGCCATTTAGCAGTAGGTTTCTTCTGACTGATCAGTCTAACTTGGTAGACTGCAGGACTGAGTATGTTGATGATGGGGTAGGGTCCTTCCCATTTACTGGAGATGGAATGTGTAGGGTGTGCAAATATGAGTACCATTACCTGATCTCTGACTTGCCAATCCACCTCTTGTGCATGTTTGTCAAAGTGAATTTTTGATTGCTGTTGGACCTTGCCCATACAGTGTGCAGCATACAAGTAGGTCTTGGATGATGTAATCTCTGAGTTTTGTGACATATATGTCTGTGGACACTCTGTCTTCATTGGGTGTGTTCAGATCAATCAACAGATGTTCAGATAATCTCATAGTTCTACCAGTCATCACTTTGAAGGGTGTACACTGGGTGGTGGTTGAAGGAATACCCCTAATTTCCATAAGGAGTAAAGGCAAAGGGAAATCCCAATCCTTGGGATTGTCCTCAAAGAAATTGGATAGCATTTGCTTTATCTGTCTGTTGGCTCTTTCTACCTGATCTGATGATTATGGGTGGTAAGGAACGTGGAACTTCTGGTGTACACCAAGAAGTTTGGGTGTTTCTTGCATCAACTCACCTGTAAAGCAAGTTCTTGATCAGAGTCTACCTTAAGAGGTAGGTACCACCTGGAAAACAGTTGTTCTGCCAGGACTTTTGCAGTTGCCTTTGCTGTGCATTGTTGAGTGGGAAAGGCCTCGAACCTTTGGAGAATATGTCAGTAACCACTAGTGCATACTTATTGTTCCTGCTGGCATTGGTCAGAGGACCAATAAAATCAATCTGAATTGCATGCCAGGGACCAGATTGTCTCTGGGGAAGTAACTTGGCATTTCTCTTGGTTGGGGCAGGATTGTTCTGCACACAAGTTAGGCAGTTCTGGATGCAATGTTAGACATTCCTGGTGATGCCAGGCCACCGACCTACAGATTTCAGTCTCAGAACTGTGTTTTCCAACCCCTGGTGTCTACCATTTGGGGTGTCATGGACCTGATGATTGAAATCAGATCTCAATGCTTCAGGAACTAACCACAACCTATAACTCAGGTCATCAGGTTTATAGCATATCAACTTGTTGTCATGTGATAGGTGCAGTTTGTCTGCATGTCTTTTGTAGGGGTTGTGGGTTGGCAGTGCTTGTTCATTTCCTTTGTCTAGAAGTCTGAACACTTCTTTCAGCTGAGGGTCAGATTTCTGTGCTGTGGACAAGTCCAGTGGCACAAAAGGTTCAGTTTTCTTCTTTGTGGCAGCTATTTGTACAGCTGCCCTAGCCACAGGGTGATCATATCCCATGTGTCTCTTAAAACTGAAGGTGGACAAAGCAATAGGGCCTGATGGGATTCATCCCAGAATTCCAAAAGAACTAAGGGTAGAACTAGTGACACCACTGACTACCCTCTTTAACAAATCATGGGAGGATGGGGTGGTACCCGAGGACTGGAGGAGGGCAGATGTGATTCCCCTTCATAAAAGTGGGAGCAAGGCAGAAGCAGGAAACTACAGACCTGTTAGTTTAACCTCAGTGATAGGAAAATGATGGAATCACTTCTGAAGGAAAGAATTGTCAGTATCTAGAGACCAGAGGGCACAGGACCCTAGGCAGCATGGATTCACAGCGGAAGGTCATGCCAGACAAATCTGATACATTTCTTGACTGGGTGACCAAAGTAGTAGATCAGGAGGGGCTGTGGACATGGCCTACCTAGACTTTAGTAAGGCATTTGACACAGTCCCACACAAAAGATTAATATACAAGTTAGCCAGCCTGGGAGTGGGTCCCAAGATGACAGCCTGGGTAAAGAATTGGCTGGAGAATAGGACACAGAGAGTAATAGTAAATGGAGTCCACTCTGAAGAAAGGGGGTTACTAGTGGGTACACGAGGTTCAGTATTAGGACCGGTCCTCTCAATGTCTTTATAAGCAACATTGCAGAGGACTGGAAGGAAAAGTATGTCTCTTTGCAGATGACACAAAGATCTGCAACAGAGTTGATGCACAGGGTGGGTTGGAAAGGATGAGAAGGGACTTGGCAAGGTTAGAGGAATGGTCAAATGTATGGCAGCTTAGATTCAATGCTAAGAAGTGCAAGGTAATGCACCTGGGAAACAAAAACCCAGGGGAAGAGTACACAATGGGGGGTGAGATACTAACAACAACAAAAATGGAAAGGGACCTGGGGGTAGTCATATCAGATGACCTAAAGGTGGGCAAGCAATGTGAGAGGGCAGCAAGGAGGGCTGGGGGAATACTGGGATGCATAGGGAGAGGCATCACCAGTAGAAAACAGGAAGTTATTATCCTCTGTACAGACAGCTGGTGAGACCCCATCTGAGTACTGCGTGCAGTTCTGGAGACCCAATCTCCGAAAGACATAGACAGAGTGGAAGCTGTCCAGAGGAGGGCAACTAAATGGTGCAGGGTCTGCAGCAGAAGACATATGAAGAGAAACTAAAGGAGCTAATATATATAGCTTGAGGAAAGGAGGGAGAGGGGGACATGATAGAAACTTTCAAGTACCTCAAGGAATCAACAAAGTCCAAGAGGGTAGCATCTTTCAAAAAGGGTGTGCAAGAACAAGGGGCACAATTTGAAGATGGGGGGCAGCTCAGAGGTAATTTAAGGAAGTATTTTTCACAGAGAGGGTTGTGGATGGCTGGAACAGCCTTCCAGAGGAGGTTGTGGAGTCAAAAACAGTGGTGGAATTCAAGCATGCATGGGACAGTCATAAGGCCATTCTAGGGGTTGGGGGTAGGAAGAAGTAGGCTGCTGGTTAACTAGGATCTGCAGCTTATCCAGTAGGTAGGGAAATGGGCAGACTGGGTGGGCCAAGCGGTCCTTATCTGCCATCAAATTCTATGTTTCTATGTTTCAAATTCTATGTGCCCCTCCTTGAACATCCTCTTTTGCAAAAGTGTCTGCTTGATAATCGAAAACATGGTATAGGTCAGATTTTGAATGAGCCTTCACCTTGTGGATGAACAGCTTGTGTTTAAACTGTTGAGTCAGGTTGTGCATACATACAAAGAGTGCCTTGTATTTCACAGAGGTGTCATCAGAAGATGTGAAGGAGGTCTTCTCCCAGAACAGCAAGAATTCAGTCAGAGAGCAACAAACCCAATTAGCATCTATAAAGATGATGGTATCTGTGGTACCATGTTGTATCAGTTCAAGAGCACAGGCCACAGCTACCAGTTCTGCATACTGAGAATGTGCAACACTGCAGCATTTGGATGCATGTACAGTGTTACCATTAGTGAGCATGATGAGCACTCCAAATCCAGCTACCTGTTCTCCTTGGTAGTACGAGGCAGAACCATCAGTAAAGACATGACTCAGGGACATGTCAGCAAGGAGTTTTGGAGTACCAAATTGAGGCAGTCCAGAGAAGGGCAACCAAAATGGTGCAGGGCCTGCATCAGAAGACACATGAGGACAGATTAACAGAGCTCAATACATATACCCTTGAGCACAAGGAGGGAGAGAGGTGATATGATCGAAACATTCAAACACCTTAAGGGCATTAACAAGGTGAAAGAGTCTAACATGTTTAAATATTAGAAAAATAGCAGGACAAGAGGACACAGCATGAGATTACAGGGAGGCCCGACTAAGGGAGAATGTGAGGAAATTCTTTTTCATAAAAGAGTGGTGGATGCATGGAATGGCCTACTTCAGGAAGTGGTGGCTATGAATACAGTGCAGAGCTTCAAACAGGCATGGGATAGGCATGAGGGAGCAATACAGATGAGTATGAATAGATAGGCCACTGACAGAGCAAAGGCTGACAGCACATTTATAAGGTAGAAAAAGAAATGGGCAGACTGGATGGGCCTTGCTGTCCTTATCTGCCATCAACCTCTATGTTTCTATGTAAATGGGCCTGGATCAGGCAAATCAGGTGGTTGGAGTGAGCAATCATGCAGGTCTCATTGGTACAGAAGACCATGGACTAGAATTGAGGGCATTTTGGCAATGTGTACTTGCATTTTACAGCCCTGGAGAAATAGAGACCAGTGAGTCAGCCTGGTATTGGACACTGAACCACCCTTCACTCTGACAGCAGAAAATTGGTGGAGGTGTGGTTGGTATGCAAGGTGATGGGTGAATACCCAGTGATGTACAGAATTATGTTTGACAGCTCAGTAGGTAGCCAGAAGGTTCCTTTCACATAGGTTATACTTCCATTCTACTGGGAACAACATCTGGGAAGCACAGGCAATAGGTCTCAAAGTGCCATTGACTTTCTGATCAAGTACTGCAGACATAGCAATGTCTGAAGTAGCATATTCCAGATGGAAGAATAAAACTGGATTGGGGCTAACTAATGCTGGTGCAGAGGCCAAGGCCTGTTTCAGAAGAGTCATGGCTTAGTGTGAATGGGACCCAAGTCCAGGGAACATCCTTTTTCAGAAGTTCATACAGAGGGGTGACCTTTTGTGCAAAGTCACAAATGAAGTCTCTGGAGTAGTTGACCATTCTCAAGAAACATCTGAGTGTAGCCACACTGATGGGAAGTGGCAAATCTTGTAGTAATTTGATATTCTTCCAAGCCAGGCTTCTGCCTTGTCCTGTGATTTGCTGACCAAGGAAGATAATCTCATGTTGGCACAGTTGTGCTTTTGTAGGACTGCACTTGAAGCCTGCTCTCTGTAGGAGAGTCAGTAACTCATCATGGAGGTCAAAATGTTGTTCCTCAATGGCAGTTGCCAACAATAAGTCATCCACATACTGCAGAAGGCATCGTGAGGTAGAGAAACCCTGCAAGGCGTACATCATGTATAGATGGAAAAGGGACTGGCTATTGTGGAAGTCCTGAGGTAGGGAGGTCCAAGTGTACGGACAACCCTCAAAGATGAAAGCAAATTTATATTGGCTTTCCTGAGCAAAAGGCAGTGACCAAAAGTCATTGGAGATGTCAAGGGTGCTGAACCACCTACGATCTGGTGTTAGCAGTTTGAGCACCTCTGGTGCTGAGGCTACTGTAGTGGAGCAGCTAGGAGTGACTTGGTTAAGTCTCCTGTAATCAATAGTGAGTTTCCAAGACCCAGTGGGCTTTTCCACTGGCCAGATGGGTGAGTTAGCAGTTGAGACACAAGGCCTGATCACACCTTGCTTAAGGAGTTACTGACTGGTTTCTCTGAGTGATGATAAGGCCTCTGCAGAAAAAGGGTATTGCCTTTGCCTGTCATGTGACAGACCTGGGATCTCAAAGACGGTTTGCATTCTCCCACAATCATGTTTGTGTTTTGCGAAGGCATTGTGGTGTTTCTGTAGAATGGGTAAAAGTTCTTTGAAGAACTCGTGTGTGGAATAGAGCTATGATGTCATATTCCTTGTCATTGACTGCAATGGAGGCAACCATGTGAGAATCAGGAACCATGACCGTATGGTACTATTCTTTGGTTTGGATCAAAAGTATGTTGGCCAAATCCACTACATATCCATGTAGTGCTAGGAAATCATTTCCTAGGATACTGGGATGATGACGCAATACCATTAGGTCAAAAGTGTGATTTGTACTGAGGCTACCCAACACCACAGAAAGTACAGTGGAGTAGTAGGTAGACAATCTAGTGCCATCTATGCTTTGAGCATTGGTCCTCCATCTGGTGGACCAAGAGGAATTAGCTGGATCCTCATCATGTAATACAGACACAGCCACACCTGCATCAAGCAACACAACAATTTGGTGGCTCCATCCGTGGTCTTAGTGCAAGGCCTTCCATATGTGTCAATAGTGATATTGTTCACAATATGGACTGGGGCCTCTAGTTGTCACTATGAACTATTACTGCCATCTTCAGGTGGTTCTTGAAAATGTAGGCCATCAGGATCTCACCTGGCCTCTTTCAGGTCCTGCATAGGATACAAAGAGGTCTGGGTCATGGTAGTTGCTGCAATGGATGAGACCTCAGGATTCAGGCCTGTTGTGGCCTGGTCCAGAGTTTCTAGTATCTCCTTGGCCTAGCAGGGGCTGGGTTACCGAGGCCATCACTGCAATGGCCTGCCTTGGGATGGATTCTGCCATTGATTGGACCTTCCCAAGGAGTGCACGGAGGTTATTATTCTCTGCCACTAAATTGTGGTAAGAAGGGCCTTGTTGTTAATTTCAATTACCCCAATTATCATTCTGATCGGAATTGGGGTTGTTCCAGTTTCTTTGCCTGTTTCTATTTCTGTTGCATTCCCCCCATCTTGTAGTTCTGTTTCTCATCCAAGGGCACAGCCTTTTTGTCTTGGGCCTCGCCCTCCACTGTATAGTGGGCTGTGGGCTTGCTGATAGATTGTGCCGCGGCCACCTTGGCTTTTGAGCTAGAATTCAAATCTTGGAGGTAGAACTGGTAGACACGCTCCGTCCTTGTGAGAATGTCCATAAATTTGTTAGTTCTGGGGAAAACTACAGGTTTGACCTTGACAAACACAGCTAGAATCATGTCCTGAATGAACAAGGTCTTATATTCAATTTGGTCTCTGTCTACTGTCTCCTGTGACAGCGTCTTGTCAGTGTGGTAAAGCAACCATAACCTTTGTTGGTATGACGCTGAAATTTCTTTGGTGTACTGTTTAACAGGATGGGCCAACATAACGCCAACCATGCCTGGGGAGTGTGCGGCAATGAGTTCCACAGCAATGTCATCAAAAGACACATCTGTGGCCTGGTGAGCTGCCTCTGAAAGTTCTGCCCAGAGGCTGGGGTCTACAATATGCTGGAGGACTTGTACTTGGTAGCCTGACAGTAGACTAAGCATCTCACATTTGGAACAAACTTTTTCCAAAAGACAACTTAGATTGTCATTGGGTTTCATATGGCCTGTACTGTCAGTGATCTGCTGTACAGAGTGAGCCACCTGAAGGGGACAAGTCTGAATTATGGGACGTGCATCCAGAAGAGGGTTGTGGTATTGTGCACCACAAAGGGTGGCCTCCACTGCTGTGTCTGCCACTGAGCAGAAGAGCGACTGCTGAGCAGCAGCTTCCTTCAACGTGTTCTCCATGTGCTCCTGGAAGACCTGTTTCTGCTCCTCACTCATCTCAGTCCTAGTGAGGGCAGCCTGAATCATCTGATCAATCTCTGTTCTGTCCTCTTTTTTCAGGACAGCAATTGGAGGGGCTAGGCCTCAACCTCCCCCCCTCCATCATGGGGGTCACCATCTTGGCATCACAAATGATAATCGTCATCTTGTGGGTGGCGGTTGGGTACTGCGATAGCTTGAGAGAGTGGCTGGGCTCATCTTGGCAGATGTCATCACCAGAATCATCATCTTCGGATGACGTAAGGTCAATGGGTGTGTAATGAAACCTGCCCATCGCCTTAACGTAACCAGCCAACACCCCTCACTGATGATGCAGTTTTGCCATCTTAACTCTGCACTGTCTGTGACTAACCTTTGCAATGTTCTGCGCAACACCTTCCGCAACCTCTTTCTGCAACATTCTATATGCAGCACTCAATTTGCAGTTGTTTCTAAGTACCCTATCTAGTTCATCACTTGACTGTTGCAGGTAGTCTCTCATCTCCTCACGCAGTTTCATTCATATCACTCAACAAATCATTCATTTGCAACACCTGCTTCTTATCCTGCTTCAACCTATCACATTCCTCCCTCAACCTGCATAACTCTTGATCATTATTCTGTACAGTACAGTGCAAAAGAGTCTCATTCTTACAACATAGCTGCTGAAGTTCTTCCAGTCTCTGCTTTTCCCTTAAACTTTCAGATGCCTACAAACCCATCTCTTTCTTAAGAGCCAAGTGTTGCAGTTTGAGGAAATGAGACCTCAATTTGGAGGCTTCCAAAGCAGCATAGAGAATTGCGACCAACAGCCCTTTAGCATCACACTTTTTGGCTGTTTGTCTCACCTCTGAGTACTGGGTTGAGATCCCCAGTACAGGGTTATCATATTGATTTGCGTCCAGTGTGAAATTGCTCCAACCTCCATGGGAGGTGAGAATATTAGAGATGTTGAGTCTCATATCTGCACATATATACTGGACATAGTAGAAAAAAAAAGTTGTGAAACCCAAATGAACCTGTCAGTGGTTGCCCTGCTGTATATCGATCCACAGTGGTTGAACCAAACAGACAGGCAGGCATCTGCACTCTCACAATCCTGCAACTCCATTGAATAAGGCAAGATGACATCAACCTTGCCCAGTAAGCAGCCAGACTTTACAAGATGCTATGGAGTGAAGAACAAGGGCGAGGTGGTAAGGGTGTTTATACCTACTTACTACCCGCAAGGGAAAAGCCAGTAAACAGTGAATCTCTGCTAATTTAGACCACCTGCACATGGTCACCAATAACGTCATGGTGTTAAGCCCTTTTCAGGTTCTTGGTGGTAATAAACCTGCAAAAGAAACAACAGACAAGCAGCATATGCGGAAATAAACTTGTTTATTACACATAAGCAGACATTCGCCCTAAATCAGAGTCTTACCAATATAGACACTGGGAGCCATGAGTTTCCCAATACCCTTGGGGGTGATTAAGGTCTCAGTGGGAAAATGGTGGACATGGACTTATATACTTAGATAATAACCATGACAACTCTTACTTGTGTATGTTAGATACAGAAAACAGGCTCTATTGGCCAAAAGTTAGGTGGCTTCACAGTGTTATCTAAAGATATACACAATGGCCCAGATATTCAGACATGCACCAAGGGTGAGTGCAAGTCTGGCACAGTGCAAGTCAGAAGCGTCATGGGGAAAAGGGAGCCATATTCAGATGATGCACCACCGACACACGATGGCGCACGGCAGGCTGAATATAGCAAGGAAGTGTCATAGCACAACCACAGTTGCACTGGTGCAACCACGAATGCACTGGAGCAGTCCAAAACACACAACCCAGCCAGCTGAGCAAGGGCAACAGGGACACACAGGCAGGGAAGCACAGGGGCAGAGGGGACAGTACCCCACCAGCATGGCCAACCACTGACAACATGGGCACACAGACCCAGAGGCAGCACAGGGCACCAGGGGACAACAGAAACAGGACCCTGGGCTGCAAATCATGGCACAAGCACCAGGGCACTACACTGGCCCCACTAGCACACCAATGGCACAGCCACGAAAGACACATCCAACAGGCTGGGCTGCAGGGTGTCATGGCCATGGTGCTAGGACAACCCACAAACACAGAGGACCATGAGCCAGGGACGATGGAGGCACAGGCCACTCAGGGCCACACAGCCAGCCACACCATGTGGGGAAAGGCACAGCACTGTAGGCCACACTGGTGTCATGCAGCATGACAGGTGGACAGAAGGGCAGAGTGGCCAGACAATGACACAAGGAGCAAGGGCAGGTACAGGCCACAATGAGACACACCACATGGGGACACGCACAGGACAGGGACCAGCACACATGCCAGGTGCACACAAACATGGCACCCCAAGGAGATGGCAGTGGGATACCAGGCACATGGTCAAGCACACCGCAATAGACACCTGAAACATGGCTTCACATGCCACCTGCAAAGGAATCACAGACACAGAGGAAGTAGCATACAAATGTGTTTAATAGAACAAAAGCGGTGAGGGCCAACTTGGCAATTATGTACAAGGAAAAGCCGGGGATTGGGAAGGGCACGGGAGGTGGCAACAGGGTGCAGGGGCTGTACAAAATGAAGTGGGGAGTGATGGGGGAGCAGGGAATGGCAGAGTAGAGAGGGACCATGGCTCAGAGGCATGCTACAGTCTGCTGCCATGCACTGTGGCCTCCAGGCAGTGGATGTCACTCCTCAGGGTCACTGTTACTCGTCGGTGGTGCACCATCACTGCCATCATCCATCTGAGCTGACAGAGAATTGCACACAACACCCGCACTGTCCTGGCCATCCGTATCAGTGGCACCCCACGTGCCCGACCTAGGTGAATGGACAGAACAGGAAATAAGTGACATGCCAGACTGAGTCCCATCCCACCCTCTGAGTGCACTGTCCAGTGGAGGCAGACACCAGTGGACAGCCCCACAGGTCCCATGCATGGAGAACCACACCAGCTGGACATACAGCACACCACAGTAGTGCAGACAGGCACACAGGGCCATGCAGTGGGTGCAGTGGCGCACATGCAAGGCACATGATGTGGACCGCAGGCACCCGTGGCCACACACACAGTGGATGCTGTGTGCATAGTGGAGAAGGACATGGTACATGCACATGCTGTGCAACACTGGCATGTCCACAGGTCCATGTGCCCGTCCATGCGGTGCCCACACATGACCGTGGTGACCATGTCCAGCACCCTGTTGCCAACAGTGACCCACACATGCACAGTTCAGTAGCGGGAACATACCTACCTGTCCAATGATGTCCAGCAGCCACAGCAGCTGGTCCATCATTGCACGGTGCCTGTGTGTCTGTGGCCGCCCTGGCCTTCCTGCGGTCCTCTGGCTCTGTGGATGGAGGAGGGAGGGAGACAGTGAGAGAGAGATGAACAGATGGCCACACACAAACAACACCCTCCCCGGCACACAGCTTACATTGTGCAGGGCAGAACAGCACCCACCCCGTGGCCCTGGTGCATGCACAACTGCAACACACACACCAGTGTTATGCATGCTGCCCATGCAGGGCATGCAGTGACCACCAGGATCATGGCCACCACCCAGAAGCAGCACATGCTGCACATCCTGATGCCCAGAATAGGTACCCCATAGCCATGCATGTGTCATGGGAATACTGACCTGGATGTGGCACAGCGCCACGCTGCACCCGGGCCTGGAATCAACAGAGATGGTCCGGATCCCTCCTCTTGAGGTCACCATAGCAGTGGCTACATTGTTCTGGTGTGCACCGCACACCCGTGTGGCGCTCCAGTGCCATAGCCATATGGTCCCACACATGGGTCCTGGGCTGCTGCAGAGGCACATGTCCAAAAAACTGGGGGTACATATGGCTCCACAAGTGCAATGAGGTTGCACATCTCAACCTCACTCCAGTTTACCATCCTACACTGTGCACTGTCACCTGGCATGGCTACTGTAGTCCTGACCATTAGACATGCAATGGAATATACTGCAGGCACATGGTGCAGCTCGTGGATGTTGCACAATAGCAAACCACTGTATGGGACCACACAGCACGTGGATGTGTGATAGGCATGCGCCATGGAGGAGTATTGTGCAGCACTGCACATGCACACCACAGCATGACCTGGTGGGTGCACAGGGTCACATCCATGACCCACACGGCACAGGTCATGACCCTGCGCAGTGGCGTGCATGACTCTGGTCTGCACTGTATGTGGCATAGCACATCCACTGCTCCATGATGTGCAATGTGGGCATGTCGCGCACTGCACATGGGAGTGCAACACACCACTGCACATGGCTACAGACATGTGCACTGCAGGCACGTGCACCGCGTATGCACGGACAATGCGCCACACAGATGCTCTGTTGCAACTCGAATGAGCGCGGTGCAAGAACGTGATATTCAGCTGCCATATGCAAATTGCCTCATTAGCCAATGTGTGGTACATTAGGGGACATTAGCATAACATTACCATTGTACACAGGCCCATTTGCATGTGATGCACCTTATAAGTGCCGCAGTACAGCACAGGGCATGGACCGGCATTGCAGCCTGACAGGTAAGGGGATGCTAACGCTGGGATTGAGGCCTACAACAACACTGCCCTGGAGCACTGTACTGTGCCATGCTGACACTGACCCCCTGTGAAGTCACTGTCGACAGGCAGCAGAATGTCCAAGCCAGAAAGGGAGGAGCATGGGCCTTCCCACAAGCGCAGGCCCAATTTCACAAAAGATGAGCAGCAGGCCCTGTTTGAGGCATACCTTGACTGGGAAGACCTGCTGAGTGGTGCCTCGGGTACCTCACAGGAGAGGTCGGCAGGGTGGGATGTGGTGGCCACATATGTAAATGCCCATGGCAGACACCAGCGGAGCACCCAGGAGTGCAGGAAGAAGGCAGGGACAGACAAGCACTGCATTAAAGAAAAGGTGGCAACCATCAGGGCATCCTGCCGCAAGACCAATGGAGGACCATCCACAGCACCCATGCTGTTGGCCACTGAGGCACTGCCATTGAGGGTGTTCCCGGTGGCAGATTCCAGATGGGTGGCAGCCCCTCACAGCATGGTGAGTATACACACTACTGACTTGGATGGTGGGTGCAGGATGTCACGTGCAGGCATGCCTTCCATCATGATGCATGCCACATGCAAGGCTTGCCTGCAGCCATGCATGGTGCACCCGTGGATGGTGGCGACAGGGGTATGCACACCTGGGTGGGGGGACACATACATGGGGCTACAACACTGCTGACACTGTGTTCCTTTTTTTCAGTGCCATCACATCTCCACAGAGTGGTCCAGGAGGAGGCATCCGCAGACATGGTCCTGAAGGAGGAGGAAGTGCCATCAACATCTACAGGCATCCATAGCAGGGACCAGCTGCAACCCAGCAGTGTGGGGCTGGCAGATGTCCTGGGGCTGGAGTCAGACGACATGCTGTCAGAGCTCCTGCTGGGTGACAGCCTGCTTGTGCTCTGTGCAGACACCCAGCTGGGGGGGGCGCATCCAACTCCGAAGATGACATTACTCTGATCCTGGACAGCACCAGACATATGGTGCCTGGGTTGGTTCAGGGACTGTCACAGGTGGTATCAGGGCCTAGTGCTGTGCTTGTGACTGTGCATCCACCACCTGACTCTGCCAGCACAGTGGTGTGTGGTTCCACTGCTGTGCCTGCCAAGGGTGGGGGTGCTGTGGCAGGCACGGCAGCACTGGGCACTGTCCAGAAGACAGTCGGGCAGTGGCAGCAGGATGTGGACACCACTGGGCAGTGCACTACAGTGGTCCACTGCCGGTGTGCCCATTGTGACATTGCCCCCATGTGGTCCCCTGTGCAGTGTCCACCTGAGTGGGGTGCTGAACAGTGTGCCGTGTCAACCCCAGTAGGCCGGCATCCAGCCCAGGACACAAAGGTTTCTGAGTGGCTGGTGGAGCACACCTGTGCGCGTAGGACCCCTTGCAGTGCTATGTCTACTCCATGGTCCTAGTATCTGGCAACCCCTGCACAGCAGATGTCGGGCTCTGACATGGGCATCCTTGACACCCCTGGCATGGGCCTGTTTGGCCATCTGTACACCCCAGTGAGAAACCGGTCACATTTCAGGCATTCACCCCTGTAGCTGTGGTGGACACACCCCCATTGGCTGATGCGCAGCCTGCGGCTGATGACTGGCCTCTGCGTGGCCGTGATGGCCATGGTACTATGAGGTTAACCTGATGAGTATGCTGCCCCTCCTTGCTGTCCACTGCTGCTGCCCAGGGCACACTTGGGTGGTGGTGGTGCCCCATGCGTGTGATGGTGTGCATGTGTGGTGAGGCGCACGCCCCCTGTGTGTGCTGGCCAGGCTACTGGGCCTTGTGGCATGTGTGTGATGAGGGTAGCTCCATGCTGGATGTGCCTGTGCACCGGTGTCATGCATCTGATCCATGCCATGTCTTGCAGCCCATGTGTGAGTGTCCGTGCCTGTGGTGTCTGTATATTTGTGTGTGTGTGTGTGTCTGCGTGGCACTACCTCCACCTTGCCTGCTGTGTGTGCCTCAGTCCCTGCATGCATCCTGCTGTGCCTGTCTGGACCTGTGGGTGGGGTGGTGGTTTGTGTGGCCCCTGCACGTGTGTCATTGCACTTACCTGCATTCTCTATAATGCTCCTGTGTGATGGTGGCCCTGTGCCTCCTGGCCTCTGCTGTCAGCCTGGGGTCCTGCCTCCCCATGGGTGGCTGCACACCCCCCTCCAGCCCATTCTCACCGTTGTCCCTGCTGCTGTCGCCCTCATCCACCTGGACAGCTATCCCATGGTCAATAGCTATATTGTGCAGCAGGCAGCAGGCCAGGAATAGGCCACAGGCTTTCGATGTGCTGTATTGTAGGGCACCACCTGAGCTGTCTAGGCAATGGAAATGCATCTTCAGCATGTCAAAGACATGCTCGATGACACTGAACTTGGCGGCGTGTGTGCCTCATTGTATCTCTCCTCCACAGGTGATGATGGTTGCTGGTAGGGGGTGAGCAGCCAGGGCCTCAGTGGGTATGCGCTGTCACCTGTGTGGGGAGAGGGCATGGTTAGCACTGTGCTGTGGTGATGCCACCCCCTTGCCCCCTGCTGCCCACTGGCCCCTCTGCCCCACTCACCCTGTGTCTTCATCATCCTCCCATAGCCTTGCTGCACTCACCACCCACCCCGTGCCCTGTTCACCCACCAGGTGCCCCGTGAGGATATCCCCACGCTCAAATCTCTGGCACAGTATGGAGCTGTTCCAGATGTAGGCATCATGTGCACTCCCGGTGTGTGTGGCACAGACATTGATGATGCGCCCCGTGGCATTGCACACCACCTGGCAGTTGATTGATGGGTAGCCTTTCCTGATGATGTATGCTGACCCCTTGGGGCCAGGTGGTGTGCGTAAGCCCACATGGGTGCAGTCAATGGCCCTATCACACCTGGCATGTATGCAACCCTGTGGAAGTCCTGCAGGTTTGCTGTATACTCTGCCTGTGTGCTTGGGAATTGTATGAACTCTGCAGCGTGTGGCAGCAGAGTGTTGCGGAACTGTGTGAGGAGGCAGGACATGGCCGACTGGGTGATACAGGTGGTGTCACCCATTGTTCTTTGGAAGGTGCCCGTGGCGAGCAAGCACATCACTGCTGTCACCATGGCTCTATCTGGTGGGTGCCTGCATCTCCTCACTGCACAGCTCACAGAGCTGCCTCAGAATTGCCCTGTTCAGGTGGTGCTGGCCCACAATCTCCACATCACTAAAATCCTCGAATGTGGTGCAGGCATGGTACCACCTGTGTTGGGCCCATCAGCGGCCATGTTGTTGTTCCTCTGTCCTCCTCACACCCCTCATTACCTGTGTCATAATAAATGGTGCTCCAGCCATCCTGATTTGCTGCTTGCTCAGGGTTGTGCATCTGCTGTGTGTGTGTTTGAGCCTGTTTTTACAGGCTCAAGTCCAACTGGTGCATTTTGTAATTTGCTCCAGACTTGTGACATAATTTCGGGTTGAATATGCCATTGTGCAGCATATTTATGGGCACATCCCCTTGCACTTGCACTGCATACATTAGTTTTGTGCCTCGGCGCATTGTGACTTGCGCTGCAAAGCCGCGGTGGTTGAATATCGCTCTGCGGTGCAAGTCCGTTGTTGCACCAGCGCAACTCAGTTGCATCATGCACAACTGCTCTGAATATCTGGGCCACTGTATAAAATCAGCTAAAATGAGAACAAAGACTTATACAGAGAACAGAAAATAAGTGCAGTGCTACATAAATCCTCATGATAGCAGTGTAGGCTATACAATGACTTCTCAGAAGAATAAACAGAGAGCACATAACTGTATTCTCGGTACAATACTTGCTATATGTTTCTTAGCAATAATAATATTGGTAATCATCATTATTATGTCTCTGGTTACTTACTCTTGTACGGTAAGTACCAGTGCCCTATATGTTTGTACTGATTAGGCATAACATAGCATATCGTAATATATTGTCAGTGGTGCGCAGTGGGTTGCCAATTACAGTGTGGGGACCAAGTGTAACAAGAACATAAAATACAAATAATATGAAAATCCGATCTTCGACTGCAATGTCAGCGTGTGCATGGGTCAAGTGAGCTACGCTTTTGGCTTGGTGGCAAACCTGAAGAAAAACAAACTCCTATTAGTTTTGTTCTTTTCTATTTCTGAGAAACATAGCACTGTAACTTACCAGAAGGTAAGGGAGAAAGGCCAAGAAAAACACATAAAGTGAAATGGAATGACAATAGGAGACACTGACAACGTGGTGGTGGTGGTGGTGGGGGGGGAGGAGACCAACATAGACCTACACACAGCACGTGAAAAGCACACCACCTGCTGGAGAAACACAAAAGGAACTTCTTTCTGTATAAATACTCCTCCACACTACTAAATCATAAAAAAAATTCTAAGTGTATTGAGTATTTTTAATTTTTCCTAAATATCATGAGCCATTGTACAATAGGAATAATGCACTCCAGGGTTGGTGGGTGTTATGCTGGGATAACATCCCTTCTCAGGTGCTGGACGCCCTCAGCCTGCAACCTCGGGCCCAACCACCGCCCATTCATAAAAATACCACCAACAGCTTAATCTGGTTCAAGGTCAGTTGGCATTCATCTGTATCCCCCTTCCCCGGGTCGCGCCTGAAAATAGGCAGAATTTGTCTAGTGCACCTACCCGATCAACAAAAATTAATTAATTAAATAAATAAAATAAATTATCCCAGCATAGCACACACCTTATCATGCATTATTCCTTTATCAACACGCACACGTTCTTAGCAAAATAATTTGTGCTGTCATATTAGCAATATTTTGAAATGCCTTCAAGTATGTATATCAGCATTTAGAGATGTAAGTGGGGGGAGGGGCACAGGCACTTTCCTATGTTGGGATCACAGTACAGGTGCCCAGTCAATTTTTTATGTTGGCTTGCACTCACTCGCAAGCAACAACTTGTGGTAGTAGCACATTTCAGAGGTGTGTCAATGTTGTGGCAAATGCCAGGGGACACCTTAATGGGTACGTCCCTCAGCTGCCAATCAGTGAGCATGCTGGTGGTGACAGAAAACTTCAAAGACAGCCAAAAAGTTGAAAGAAATCTGCCGCTGCAATCAAGTGCAGTTTCGTCAGTGCAGAGGCAGATGACAAGACTCTGGCCACGTGCATTACAGTGCACAGTAATGCGCTTGGCCGGAGTTACAAGCAACATGTTTACTCAGTGTGCCTTTACTGATGAAACATTTCCATAAATAATGTAGTCACAGAGTGGCTTTCCACAATGGCTGCTCTTACCACCCGTCACACAGTCCCGCGAAGCCAACATCAGGGTGCCCAATCCCCGTGTCGTCATGCATTCCCCCCAATTAAATATGGCACACTGGGAGCCCAGCCAAGTGTGATGAAACATGGTGGCTCCTGCTGGCTGCCACACACTCCCGAAAAGCTGACACTGGGGTGCCCAATCCCTGTGTCAGCATGTATCCCCCTCCCCCCCATTAATGTGGCACACTGGGAGCCCACTCCAGTGTGCCAAATTGGTTTTTATTTTCTTCCGACACCGGGATGCCCACTCCCAGTGTCAGATAAGCCCCTTCCCCCTAAACCCCTCTACATGAATTGCCAGCATTGGTGTGCTCAATCCCCATTTTGGCATGCCCCCCCCACTATTGTGGCACACTGGGAGCCCACCCCAGAGTGCCCACATTAATAAAAAAAAAGTTCTCTGTGAAGGAAGAAAACTGTCTTTCGCTGTTTTTTTTTTTTTGTACCTGTAAAAAAGGAAATGGTCCATCATTGTGTCGCCTTCCCCTCCCCCTCCTAATTCTCCCTCTTCACACCCACTTCCCCGCTCACCTCCCCCACCCCATACTTACCGCCAGAGGTCAGGAACTGTCATCTTCTGTGGACTGGGCCAAATCGCAAAATGAAGAATTGAATGTAAGCCGCATAATGAGAGTCAATGGGGTGGATTCAACTTAGGTTGATATCTCAGCCATTTATTTGAATTTTGGCCCCAAAATTTTCAACATGGGGTTCTTGGGACCACACCTCGTGAACACTGGCACTGTCATTTCGTTTCTCAGTCCCTAAAGGTGATTTTATGGTCACTGTGCTGAATCACCTTTCAGGACAAATTAATGAAACAACAGTGCCAGTGTTCATGAGGGGAGTTCCTAAAAAGCTCATGTTGCAAATTTGGTGAAACAATTCCAAACAATGACTGTGTTATGAGCGTGCATTGCGCAGCTTCTAAGCACGTTCATAACTTCACCAGTTTTTAATATTTTCACTCTAAATTTTCAACATTGCCATTTTTTCACACCTCCTTATGAATAGTATAGCTGTCATTTTTCACATCCTTTCCAAAATGTGTTTTCGCACCTGTGGTGCAGAATGGCATGTTCGCTGTGGGAAATCAACTTTTGGGACAGATTAACACAATTGCAGTGTCACTGTTCGTGATGGGAGGTCCCAAAATGCCCATGTTGAAAATTTGGTGCAAAAATTCCAAAACATGATTGCATTATGGGCGTGCGTTGTGCAGTTTCTATACACGCTCTTAACTTCACCAATTTTTCATATTTTCACTCCAGATTTTCAACATTACCATTTTTTCACACCTCCTTATGAACAGTACAGCTGTCAATTTTCACATCCTGCCTGAAATGTGTTTCTGCATCTGTGGCGCCAAATGGCACAGTCACTGTGCAAAATCACCTTTCAGGATTGAGTAACAAAGTGATAGTGACACTGTTCATGAGGCAGGGCCCCAAAAAGTCCATTTTGAAAATCTGGAGTGAAAATACCAAAAATGGCCCAGGGCATTAGGGTTTCTAACCGTAACACCTCACCTTGTAGAGACTGACAGGCATCGGGGGGGGGTGACTTGGGGTCATCGGCTGCAATGCTCATAGCATTCTACCTCCACCCTGCAGCCATTGACAGGCATTGAGGTGTGCCTTAGGGTCTTCGGCCCTAATGTTCACCCCATTCTCCTATACTGCACCCATCTGAGCTTTTCTCCTTATGGAATGGGGTGAGCATAAAGGTTGAAGACCCCAAGGCACATTGCAACACCTGTTGCTGTCTGCAGGATGGGGTGAGGTAGAATGGCATTAGCGTTATGGCCAGTGACACAAAAGCACCCCCCCAATGCCTTTCAGTCTCTGCGGGGAGGGGGTGGCATTAGTGCAAAACTTCACTGCCATTCCTATTATACATCTCTCTAACTCCTACATTACGAATGTCAATGCCAGTAAGCCAACATACAGCACTGACAAATGCTTGTTTTATTCAGGCCGAGTTCATGATGCAGCATCCAAAATCTCTGTATCCAGAATGCCTTTCTCTTGTGGAGGAGGTGTTCCTAGTTCCTACCTCATTTTGGCATACTAACCCACTCTACCCCAAAAAATGGAGCAAAGTCACTGAGTGTCGCATCTGTTTTTGTAACATTCTGGTTATTTTATCTTCATAGGACCTGTCACAGGGGCCCCTTAATAGATAAACAACAAAAGTTGTAGAAAACAATATCCTTTGCCTGACTTTTTATTGCCTCATTTCTAAATTTATTAGAGATTTCTGTGAGCCTGTATATTGATTTTGTTGAGAAAGTGTGTTATTTAAGCAATAAGGCATGACAGGGGGTGTGTTATGGTGGGACAACAGCCGGCCTTGGGTGGGTTGAAGCACAAAGTGAAGCTGAGTGCTTCCACCACCTGAGGAGTGCCTTACTGTAATTATGAAATGGGTTACTTTGTACAGAATAGGTTATTTAAAAAATATATATATATTTGTTATTATTAAATTTGTTAAAAAAATGGTTAGAAAATTTATAATCAGACTAAAAAAATATTTCAATATGGAGGTTGTATTGTTTTCTGCCTTCCAGTAGGTGGTGCCAAACTGCACTAGCAGTATTGAGGACAGGCTGTGGTTTCGCTTCTTGCACTGCTGGGATGTGGAGTGGTTTGTTGTCATGGAACAGTGACTGCCATAAAGTAAAAGTAGAGTGGGATCAAGTACTTTGCTTGGAGTTGGGCCAAGTGATTTGTGGTTGGGGTTTAAACATTTTTAAAAGACCTGCACAGTCTCGTCGGGAGCTGCGCTGTGTGGCAGTTTCAAATGAGCCACGTTCGTTGGCAGTTAAACACAATGCAGTTAATGGTGTTTACAAAGCCCATTGGGAGCATTTGAAGAAGAGCTTCGCTGGGTATCAGTTTCAAATATCATAGTTGCTGAGATCCAGGATGGAGAGCAGGGTGAGAGGTTACAAAACCAGATATTTTTTTTTAAAAGGCATGATCCACTTTGTGTGGCATGGGTGTCTCGATGATTGGCTGAAGATGGCGGCTCCAGAGTTGCATGCTGAGCCTGCTGGTCTGAGAATACTTTTCAGCCGGGCTGTTGTGCAGGGATAATGGCCCAGCTGAAAGTAGCTGTCGACCAATCAGGATTCAGCATTCTTTGTACCCATTTCTTAATATTGTGTTTATTATATTGTTTCATACTGTTTTGTTATTGTTGTAATTTTGATTTGTGATGTTGTAGTGCCTTTGTGGTCTTGCGAAATCAGGGCTCACTTGTATGCACACTGGAGGTTCTGTTGGCCTCCAGTTCTTTAGCCTGACCTTGTGAAATAGATTTTAGGTGGATGGCTGCTAATTCGGTTTTATATTTCAGCAATTTATGTACAAAAACCTTGTTTTGATACTCACATACTTTGCTTTAGGAGGGCCTAAAGACCTTTTTATTTAATGAGGCCTTTGATCATATTTAGGAGCCTCATTAGTATTTTTATTTATAGTTGCTTTAAATGGCAAAACAATTTTTATTTATATGGTCCCCAATTCCAGGGACTCTGTGTGCCTAGAACCAGGACTATAAAACAGCAGATTTAAAATGATAAAATACTATAAATGATTGAAGGACAGTGTCAAACCCCAAATGCAAAGTAAACAAGTGAGTTTTAGGATAAAATTTAAAAAGGTCAAGTGAAGAGGCTCCTCTTACATCCGGGGAAGGGCATTCCATAAAATTGGAGTAGCTACACTGAGTGCCTAATCTCTGGAACACTTAAGCCTAGATCTGCATACTGTGAGGAGACTCACCTCTACTGATTGAAGTGGGCAACCAGAAGCATATGGAATCAGGAGGTCATTTATGTAGCCTTGAATTGGACCACATAGGGCCTTGTAGGTTAACAAGCATACCTTGAAATTGATGTCCCACCTCACAAACAAACGGTGCAGAGCACAGAGAACCAGCATGATATACTTGAACTGAGAGGTTCCAGCAACCAGCTGGGTTGCTGCATTCTGGACCAAGTGGTGGATCAAGATCATGGATAACCTTAGGTAGACAGCACTGCAGTAATCCAGTCTAAATGTAATCAGGGCATACACCAGCGTTACCAAATCAGCTGCTTAGAGAAAGGGCTTGAACAAGGAGATGTTATGAAAATGAAAAAAGCCATTGTGGAAAACTGCTGACACCTGATATCTTAGAGTCAGCTTGGAACCACAATGACCCCCAGATTCCTCACTGTATCCACAGTTCCATGCATTATGCCATCTAAGGATGGAAGGGCGGCATCACCACTTATCATTGCAGAACCATACTAACCTGGTTCCACCAGAAACACCACTGTCTTCAGCAGATTAGGTCTAAGCCAGCTGGCAGTCATCCAGTCTTGAATTTCACAAAGACAGTCACTCAACCTAAGACTGCAACACCCCTGTGAGGTGCATAAGACACATACAGCTGAGTATCATCAGCATAACAAGGAAAACCCCAACCATAGCATCTAATGATCTCCCACAGCAGCAGCATGTACCCAGCCAACAACATGGGGGGCCAGGATCAACCCTTGAGGCACACCAGAGCAGAGTGAAGTGTTGCTCGAGATGAAAGAGCCCAGTGCCACCTGCTGTACCCTGCCACATAAGTAAGACTTAAACTACCGTTACTCCATTCCCAAGAGTCCTACATAATTCTTCAATCAAACCAACACTGCCCCATGGTCCACCATGTCAAACACAGAGGAAAGGAGAGACAGGACAAGAATGGAATGACAATCATTATCCACCCTAGGAGGATATCATGGTGTACCATGATCAGAGTAGTCTCAGTACTGTGGCAAGGCTGAAAACTGGACTGGAAAGGTGATTAGATGTTATATTTCTTCAGGTGTTACTCCAACTACACCACTGCCACCTTCTAGATCAACTTCCTCAAAAAAGGAAGGTTTGAAACCAGCCTATAATTTGAGAGATCATCAGGTTCTAACAATGCTTTTTTGAGAAGAGGCTTCATCACCATCCTCTTCAGTGTGGAAGGAAAATCCCTTCCCTAAAGGAACACCCAATGATCGGCCCACAAATCAGAACCAGGGCTCCCCAGCATCCAAGGAGAAGCTGGGTTGGTCATGGATCTGATGTACACTAAGAAGGACACAGTCCTGAGACTACCTGGAAAACTTCATCCTCCTGTACTATCTCAAACTCTTCCCACAAAGATGGAGTGCCTCTGCACACCATCAAAAGGATACTGTTGGCTGAAGATAGATTGCTTGAGGGTATCCTGGTTCAGACAGAGGAGACCTTGCCCAGAAAGAATGGATTAAACTTATCACACTCTTCTATACCAACGACTCTACTGGACTGAAAACAGATTGGATTTAATAATCTGTCCACAGTGTTGAATAGTTGATGGTCAATGCTTTCTGGCAGCAATCACCGGTGACAGGAATACTGACTTTTTCAGAGTGACTACCCACTGATACTCATCATAGTGAGCCCTTAGCACCAGTCTGTCTTCATCAGACCTAGACTTCCACCAACAATACTCCAGCCTTCACCCCTTAGTTTTCAACCTCCTTGGGTCATCATCCAACCATGGTCACCTGCGATGAGAAATGAAGGGGCGAGCACAGAGAGATGCCATGAAGGCAGCCATAAGAGCCAGGTTATAACACTCCACAGCTCTCTCAGCTCCCTCACGATAAGTCTCCATGCCCAAGATGTTCGGTACTGCCAGGAGACTCTGAGACTCCAAATTCTGAACTAGACAGTAATGGACCATCTCCACCAGGGAGGTAATTAAACTGGGGACCCCACAATGGAACTGCACAGCATGATGGTCAGACCAAATGACTGGATCAACCTTGGCATTACTAATGTCAAGACCCAATGAGAAAACCAGGTCCAAGGCATGGTCATGCTGGTGAGTGCCAGTGGCAACTGCCTGTAGGAGGCCCAGTGAAGACATCATCTGGAGGAACTGCAATTTGAAAAGAGCGGCTTCATCATCAACCCAGGCATTGAAATCACCCAACACAAGAACTTTGGGTGATCCCACCACTAGGTTGGCTATGAAGCCCTTTAGATCTTATCTGTGTCACTCTTCACCATTCATCACATTTGGGTATGGCCGGAGGTCACGACCCCTTGGGAGCTCTTTTTTTCTTTTTCTGATTGGCGGAGTCGACGCACCCACGGCACTGCCTCTGAGGCCGATGGACTGGGTGGTGCACCCGGGTTGGCCATTAGGTGTCATCGACCGCACCCTCCCACCAGTTCTTTGTTTACTGCCATAGAGGTCGCACCTCGTGAGGAGCTCAAACCAACTATGTGCCTAGTCTTCATGTCCTTCAATGCCGAGTTATTCCTGCCGATTTTGTTCAATTTACTTGACGCTGCTGTTTGGTAAGACTGTTCCTTTATTATTTTCAGTGACGTCGAGTCTGTTTTTTGTATTGTTTTTCCATCAATCATGTCTAAATTGGAGGGCAAAAAGTCGCTGAAAGCAGGTCAACCACCTATGTGTCGGTGCGCGTGCGGCCGCAAGTACTCCATTACCGACCTGCATGATCGTTGTTTTACGTGCCTTGGCCCACTTCATGACATGGATTCATGTGACGCCTATTTCTGTATGGATTGTTGTGTCCTGGAACAGCATGCGTGGAAAGCTGGATGAGTTCCGCCAACTTTTGGGGGATGGGAGCGCACTCATCGGGCCAAGCCGTGGTCTCTCGGATTTTCTCTGAGTCCCCTCCTGGTTCTATATGGACTGCGGAGGAGGGGGCTTCCCCTTCTTGTAGCCTGACCATGATAGGAGCCTCTACTGTGGTGCAGGAGGCCCTGTTCATTCCCACTGGGGAGTGGGCAAGAGGTACTGCTCTGGCAAGTGCCTCTTTGGGGGTGAAGGCTCCCCCAGTGTCATTACCTTGGGCCAGAAAGTCTGGGTTGGCACCATCCTTGATGCTGTCCATTGGTGCCATTTTGGGCCTTGGCACCATTCACGGCATCGTGGGCCCTGATGGCACTGTGGTTGGTGCTGGTCCACCGCTCGGCACCATCTCTGCTGTTGACGCCGTTCACAGTGTCGATAGCACTAGTGGTGCCATGTGTGGTTTTATGGTGCCATCTTCAACCATGTCTCATCTCAGTGTCATTCATGGCACCGAGGCTGGGGATGGCACCGTGTCTATCTCTGGCGCCACTTGCGGTGCCAAGCAAGGACATGGTGCCACGGGAGGTGTCACTCTCGGCACCGCTCATGATGCTGAGGGAGCTGTCGGTGTCGTTGTTGGCACCGTCCTTGACTCCAGTGCTGTTTGCTGCGCTGTGGGATGGGACAGTGCCATGGCGGACATTGACTCCGGTTCTGCTGCCGCTCTCTGGCTGTCTCTTCTTTGGGTGCCATTCGTGGTGCCATGGGGGAGTTTGGTGCTGGCTCTGGTGTGGGCACACCTGGACTGATACCTCTCTCAGTCCAGACAGGAGTGGGCATCTGCATACGGTCTGGCACCAGACCTCAGTCTCTACCTCTTCGGAGGCGGACTCCGAGTCTGGTTCAGACTGGCTGTCTGACTCTTTAGAGTTGGCAGCCCATGTGGACACCCTGGTGGTTTCTTTGGCAGACTGGAGCCAGCCTCCCTCTGAGGAGTGGGCAGTAGCCCCCAAGTCTGGGGTCAGGGTGCTGACCAGCAGGCGGTGGTTCAGGTTACTATTGCCCTGCAGCCTGGGCTTGGAGAGTTTTCTGCCCCCTCAGTTGGGTTACCCCCTCAGGTGGTGTGCCTGGATCACCCAACTTTAGGACTGACCAGAGCACCCTTGGGAGGGGAGGGTGCTACTCGCTGGGTGGTTCCCTCGGGGACTGACCAGGGTTGTCAGCTGCCTAGGCTGGTGTTTGTGAGGTGGAGGGCTCTTTCAGACTCTGAGGGGTCGAGGGGTCAGGGTTCGATGCGGTGACCCTTTTCTGGGGCCCCACCTGGGTTCAGGGAGGAGTTGCAGCGTGGACCCTTGCCCTTCTTTCTCAGTCTCCTTGAGAGGGCCCTGGTCTTTGGAGGGAAGGGACCATCCTTCTGGGTTTGTACGGTCCTGGTCACCTCACAAGGGGATTCTTCAGGGCATAGCCTAGGCAGTTCCAGCATGGTTGATCAGCTGTCGGCTGTTGAGCTTTCTGGAATTCCTCCTTCCCTTGAGGCTTCTGGTGTGCTCTCTTGCCCGGACAGAGGAGGGTCCCATTCTGTTGTGGACTTAGCCCCCATTCCTCTGTTGCCATCTCCTGCTCTCCCAGGCATTCATGGTCCTATGGGACCTCTCTCCTGGGAACAATTCAGGGATGCGACTGCTCACTTCTCTACTTATGTCAGGGCCATGGATGAGCGGGTGTTCCACCCTCCCCCTGAGCAGCCGACCTCTGGATCTCCGAGGTCTTCTGCTACCTCATCTTCCTCTTCTGTGGGAGAGGAGCCCTCCATCCACATCTCCCCTGCTGCTGATCTCACTGAGTATCAGTGTTTCCTCGTGAGGATGATGGAAGACCTGCGTGTCACCCCACCCACACAGCACAATCCAGAGCATTTGAAGTGTGCCTTCTTAGGTGACTTCAGTGTGGCCACCCTTCTGGTGCCTGCCTGGCCTGCTCCTTTCCAGGAGGTGTCATTGCGATTCTGGCAAAGATCCTTTTTTCGGAGTTCCAGCCCTTAGGTATCTGAGCCAGCGGTATTGTGCCCCCCTGGAGTCTCCAGGTCATATTCCTCATCCTCAGTCAGGACTGACACAGCTGGACACTCCCAATGGGCTTCACGCCCCCCACCATGACTGGCCCCCAGATCAAGATTCTGCGGATTTTGACTTCTGGGGGAGGAGGACCTTCTACTCGGCACAGTTGCTACTTTCAATTTCTGCTCATCAGGCCCACTATGCTACCTATGATAGGTTCCTGTGGTCCAGGCTAGGTCAACTCCTAGCCTCTTTGCCTGATTTGGAGGTAACCAGACAAGCCATTGCACTCTCTGCATGTGGCCTGGGGCTAGCAGGGCACCAAGCGAGGGCATCTTATGATGCCAAGGAGGTAGCTTCCAGGGTCGTAGGGACAGCGATCTGCACTAGGCGGACGGCATGGCTACATCTTACCCAGTTGTCACCCTTGGCCTGGCGTAGGGTGATTTCCTCCACACACCGGAGAACCCACCTTTTCTCCTGTAGGGTGAGGTGGCGTCTGTTGGGACAACCTCCTGCTCCCTCTGGGGGGTTCCCCGTCTCACTCTTCCCAGTCTCAGGCCTAACCAGGCTAATAAAGGTTCTCCCTCTCAGTGTTTCCCCCACTGGGAGCTACGGGGCTTAGTCCTTTAGGGTCTAGGGCCCCCTTCGAGGGGGCTTGGTACTCACCCAAATGTGATGAATGGTGAAGATTGACACAGATAAGATATGAAAATTACCTACCTACTATAATTCCTGATCTTTCTGTGTATCTTCACCATTCATCTCAAATCCCACCCTCCATCCCCCTGGGGCCTCAGTCTCTGGGTCCCCCTCCCTCTGTGTTACCCCCTTCCCCCCCCTTCCTTTCTGCTGATCAGGAGTGGGATGACCTTAGGCACACAAAGGGATTTTTCCTTTGTCTTCTGGTGGGGGGGGGGAGGGATCGGGGAAAGGGTGGTTCACTCCTCAATGCCTTGGCTCCACCCCTTTGGGGTGGGATTTAGTGGCTGCCCTCTCTCTCTCTCTCTCTCTCCCCTCTCTCTCTCCTTCTCTCTCTCTCTCTCTCTCGCTCTCTCTCCCTCCCTCTACCTTCCTCTGTCCTTGTCCTTAGGGACTCATCCCTCATTTTTAATTAGGGAGACTTATTGTTTCTCCCCTATCCAATTATTTGGTTTTGGGGGAGGGCAACCCTGGATTCCTGTCCACTTCTGTCCCAAGTTAGCCTCTTCTGCTTCTGCTGGAGTTAGTTGCCAGTAATTCTGCGCCTTGAATTTTGGCAATACAGCCTTCTGGCTACTCCTTCACAGCTCTTAATCCCAGTTTGGGAACAGTCAGTGAGTCCGGGGTATGTCCTCCCCCCTCCCACTTCTTGTTTTCCCCTCCCTCCTTCCTTCCCTTTCCTTTTCTGATTCCAGAGATTGGAGCCCCTTCCCAATCCCCTTAGTTTTTTCTCAATCTCCTGTCTGTCCTCTCTGTTGTTTACTTCTCTTTTTAGTTTATATATCTTTTCCTTTGTCTGTCCCTTGGACTTCCTCGTCCCCCCCAACCCTTTCCTACTCTACAGCGACTCAAAAGTGGCAGGAGGGCAGGGTCAATGACACCTAACAGCCAACCTGTGAGTGCCACGCAGTGCATCGTCCTCGAGGGCAGTGCCATCAGTGCGTCAACTCCACCCATCAAAAGAGAGCTCCCGTGGGGTCGTGGCCTCCAGCCATACCCAAATGTGATGAATGATGAAGATACACAGAAAGATCAGAAATTACGGTAGGTACGTAATTTTCATTTCCCGCAAGAATTAATTTTCATTACTCGATACAAGAGCTCTCACTAAGGGCTTCGGAGACCTAAGCAGGATGCACCTGCAGTTGTTGAACTGTGACTGCCAGTGGGATGGGTATAGTACAACAAGTCCATAGAGCATAAGAAATACCCTCATTGTTCCCATTTTCTCTGCTCTTCCCCATTCTTTCCTTACCCCTCAAGTTAAATAAATTATTCATTTATACATTTTATCTTTAGTGTGCTGGGTATTGCTATTGTGTCAATTGTTATTTTTTGAGAGTCATCTAATAGTGTGTGAAGGTTTAAACTATTTTTTTTTCCTTGGGGAGGTTGTTTGAGGGTTCGGCTGGTACCCTGTTGCACTGCTACCCCTGGTGGAGGCACCAAATCTTTTGTACTGCTCACAAAAGAACCCAAGCTGTCCCCCTAGAGTCAAAGAGGGAGAGGTGGACCCCTGGGGCCCATGGGGCCATCACGACAACACAAAACTGCCCTACTACTTATGTAATCCGATCTTGTGGAGGACGGATTTACACTAATATGAAGAAAAATGAATAAATAAAAAGTTAAAAAAACTCTAGGGCTAGTGGGTAAAACAATGTTTCTGAACTTTGTGACAACACAAATAAAAGGAGGAAGAGGACACTGCCAGACAACAAAGAAGGGATCACGGGAAAGTGAACAGCATAGCACAGAAATATAGCAGAAGCTATATTGACAGAGAAAGGCCCTGCAGTCTGTCAAGTCTGCCCAGCCCAACCTATTAAAAGTTGATTGTGAGAGCCCTAGTGACATTTTACTCCTCCTGTTTTATTCCTTACCCTAGTACCTGTATTCTTTCTCAGCGTGCTCAACCCCTTGCTATATACTATTTTTGTTCCATAGAGGTATTTGTACATCTTGATCTTGTCCCCCTCTTTCTTTACCTCCAGTATGTGAATGTTGAGGCTGTTCAACTTCTCAGAGTAAGTCTTTTCCTGCGGTTGCTCCCGGATCATTTTGGTTACCCTCCACTGCACTACCTCCACTAAGTGCATGCCTTTTTTCCCAGAATTGCACAGTATTCTAGGTGAGGATGAACCTGAGATCTGTACAGTTGCAGAATCACCTCACTCCTCTGGCTACAGATCCCACTTGCTATATATCCCAGCATCCTATCTGCCATCCCAACTGCCCTGTAGCACTGCCCTGGTGTTTTTAAATTGTCTGATATTATTACCCTTCGGTCATACTGCCCACTTCCACCCTCCATTTTGTATTCTATTTCTGGATTTTTAGCCCCTATGTGCATTACCTCACACTTCTTAGCACTGAATTTCAACTGCCAGACCTTTGACCACTTCTCTAGTCTTTCTAGGTTCTTCCTCATATTTCTTACTTCTTCCTCACTAGCCACCGATCTGCAGATCTTAATAGCTTGTTTGAAGAGGCAGACCTGCTCCTGAATCCCTAATCCAGTATCACAGATGATGATGTAAACAGATGAAAATCTAGCAAAAATCTAGAAAAAAAACAAATAGACGAAAACAGCCTAGAAATGAACAACCACTCAGACATAAAATAATTAGCATGAGAAAAGACTGAGAGAGAAGAAACAAAAGCAGAGATAGGTAAAGAGACAGAACTCCTATAATGTATGTCATATCTGGACTCGTGTCAACTTTGCTTTGGTCAATATTTACTTCTCAAGTCAGTCTTGATATTGAGCTCTATGAAAAATCAATATTTGATTAATGCTGCATGGGATGCTGTATTGTATTGTTCATTAAGCAGACTTATTTGATGAACTCAGCAAACTACAAGCCCCAGAAGATCCTGGAACAAATACTTTAGCTTTTTATAATAAGACTACAATCCTAATGTATTTAAAAAGGGAGCTGAAAAATAAATACCATGCCAAGAAAGACAGTTGCCAGATCTTCAAGCATCCCCAAGTTATGTGGCAGTATGCTAGGAAAGGTAAACACTGAGGAGCTCAGGTCAGAATCATTTATCTGTGAACTCCAAATCTGGTTCTCCACAAGAAATATAAAGATACAAAAGCATTGAGCCATAGGGTCGTGATACAGTATCTCTTCTCACCTCCCTTCTTGTATCACCAGTTGAAAAAGTATTTTTGGGAAAAGGAAAACACCCTCTATTACAGGTGATTGGGAAAGGGTGCAGGCCCCATCATACAATTGGTCTTCTGGGGCATACTTAAAACACATTGCTGGCCTCGCAGGCCTATCCAGGTATAGGTGTGCCCCACCTGGTTACCTCCCAATAAAAGCAGAATTCTGGTCATGTGGGAAAGGGCTCCATTAGGTCACTAGTTATACAAGGATGCTGGGGTTAGGGTGAGAGAAAGATAAACTTCTGGACCACCATGACTGATGATCTTTGTGGGACTGGATGGGGGGATCCACTAGATCACTAGAATGCCTTTGGATTTTACCATGAGGGAGGACCCCTAGCTACCAGGCCCATAACACAGAGTGGGGTGGGGGACACTTCAAGGAGGGATGCCCATTTGGCCAATTATGCAATCAGCATGGCACTGAGCAATACACCTGGCATAGTTCAATATACATATGTATGCAACAGAAGTGAGTTTAAGTTTGTAAAGATAACCAGTGATATCTTTGAGTTATCCTTCAAGATGTCATCAAAATACCACCTACTAGGTACCAAGATATCACCTATTAGATGCATCACAGTTGGCCAGTTGATAATTGACCGATAGCAACATGGTATACTACATTACCTCATTACAATGCTACCTTGACAACAATTACTTCAGAGGTAATCCTTCAAGGAAACAATCATGAACATTGTGAATGAAAGAGAAAATCCCTTGCTGACAAGTTTATTTATGAAACTTTCAGGTCTTGCTGTACACCTCAAATATAAAATGAGCTAATGTACAATATCAGAAATATTTTCTTGCATTGTACTTAACCTCTTATGATCTCACTCGTGGCATCACCAATCGTGAGGCTAGAGGTCAAGTGTAATTTATGAAAATATTTTGATAAGCTCATCTCATATTTCATATATTTGAAAGGTTTCACCTGTTGTTCAATGGGTGGCTGACAGACTCCATTCCCTGCCCTACATAAGTCACTCACTCACACACACAGCTCCTCTGCCTACTGTGTTTCACATTTGGTCTTACCGCAGTGCTGCCTCCTGCATCTCTACTTCCTCTGCTGTTTTGTTTTTCTCTCCGTGTGTCTCCTCACTCCTGTCCATTTTGCCTCTGTCGTTTGTTCCTTCTTCTGCTGTTTCTGCTTTCTTTGCTGCTGTGGCTGTTATACTTTCTGTGGCCTGCTTCACTTTGCTTCTGCCCCAGTTTTTGTTTCCTTTGTTTCTTTCCTGGTTCTGTTTGCTGTGTTTTACTTTTCCTTTCTGTGCTACTGTCTTGCTCTCTCTCTCTCTCACTCTTTGTTGCTTGTTTCTGCTGCAGCCCCTCCCCTTTGTTGTGAATTTCTTCCCCAGCTGTCTGTTGCAAGAGGCTTCCTGCCACCTGTCTATCCCTCTTTTCTGTGCTTTTGGGGTCTTGTTGTTTGATTTCTTTCAGGTCTCCTTTCCCACCCTAGTTCCTAGCTTTCTGCTTTTACTTTGCTGGCCAACTGCCTCCTTTCCCTGGGAGATCCAGCCACAGCCTTCTTTCCCTCAGTTGCCAGTTTTGGATGTCTGTCTTGCAGCCTTAGTTTGTACTCTCTACTGTTCCTGGTTGATGCCTTTCTTTTGTTCATCATGACCAGGGGTCCCAATGGCATCACTCTCCTTCTAGACCTTCTACGACACACTCTGGTGGGTGTCAGATTTGGAGACCTCTTGTTTGCTCAGTAATTCTTTGTTGACTTTGGTGACACTGTTTTTCATGAATTCCTATGGCTCCTGTGATAAGCAACATAGCGGTAGTGCAACAGCCTGTAAGAGCACAGTCGTGCGACCATGTGCCTAGCCTAGCCTATACTTGGAATTGGGTCCCATCCCCAGAGCATTGCTTGGGGCATCAGGGGTCATCCAGGCATAGTGGTTACCTCCTCAAGACAGGCTCAACACTTTGAGCTCCACTCAAACTCATTCAGCCTTTCTCGTTATACTTTCCATTTCTCAGCCTCTAACCTCATGGTCACTCACCTCATCAGTTCAAACCCGGAGGACATGATAGTCTGCATGCATTAAATTTTTCACAGGATGCAGGCATATCCATTTTTGTAATGATCCAGCTACATAATTTAGCACTTTGACTTTTCGTGATGCAGCACCATCCCATGGTTTTGAGGCATTTTGTGGCCTTTTTGATTTGGTCATCCAAGGCCTTCAGAAATCCAAGATTCCTCATTTTTAGATCATGCTTTCTTTGTCAGAACTGTATCCTTTTGCAACAGCTGCTCTCACCTAGGATCACATTTATGTTTTTTATACTGACCTGGAAAAGGCCTTTGATTTAATAAACCACAGTGTTAGTCCAAAGGATATTTGCTTTGGGCCAGTAACAAGCTGCTTGTGGGTGGTTTGAGAACTACAACATGACACAATGCAAAAGGAAAAACTGGGCAGTACCATTTTGTCATTCAGGATGATCAGTATAGGAGTCCCACAAGGGTTCTTCTTGGGGCAGCTGTTGTTCAGTCTGTTGTTAAATGCATACCTCTCAACTGTCACACATTATGAGGCACGTCACTCATTTTCCCTTCAGAAATTCTTTGTCCCATATGGGGAAGGTGATATTCCACATTTTCCACTGAGACTTTAAAGCAAAAATTCATAATACTCTATTATGTTCAGTAATCAGCAAACATTAAGAACGTTAGTGCACTGATAGCCATAGTGTTCTGAGCTTGCAGTGCCATGTTTGATGAAATGCCACACTTTTTGGTCATTTGTCACACATCTTGTCACACATTTCGGTGAAGAAAGGTTGAGAGGTATGGTTAAATGGACTCCTTTCAGTTTGCCAGGACTGCACAGTCATCCTTCATACTGGTGATGCAGTCCTGGTGGTGAAAGGGAAAACTGTACCTGCTCTAACCGCCCCTTTACAGAGGGAACTTTGATAGAGTCCAGGATTGGTTTATTGAATGTAAACTTGTACTACACATTAAAAAAAGTAAAATCTAGCAGGGGGCTCGGTCATGGGGTCGCATTGGGATTGGGAAGGTACTGCATTGGGTTACTATATACTAAAAAATACCTGCCCACAAACTTTGCTTACCTGTATGTGGTGGGAAATGAACTTACAATTAGTGTTTCTCATGTTTCTAATTCCTCCTCTTGCCTTGTCTTTATATAACTTGGCAGCGGATTTAGAAAATGTGTTGCTTTGTGGTCCTATGAGATGTGACTATACAATGCTGCTACTTTTTTACCTATGTACCTATACTACACTGTATGATGACTATAATCTTTTTAAAGAAAATCAAAATTTAAATAAAAAAAAAAGAAAAGAAAAGCTAAATCTGTGATTTGTAGAAGCTCCAGGAGGATTGGACAAGTGTATCAATTGGACATTAGGGCCGGGATATTCAAAAGGGTTGTGAATGGTGCAACACAGATGCACCATGCACAACCCACTGATGCGCCCTGGCACGATATTCAAAATTGGAAAGTGCGTGTCACAAATCCCAATGTGCCGGGGCGCATCAGTAATGTATGCGGCACAAGTGGGTGGGGCGTGCCCATGCATACTCTGCATATCCCGATATTCAGCCTGGGATGTGCTGAGCAGATGCAGGTGCAACCCCTTGTGCTGCACACAGCTGAAACCTAAAAAAGGACAACTGCTGGCCACCCACAGGTGAGCTGCCGTGTGCAGGCGCAACGGCAGCTGCCGATATAAGTGGCCACCAACCGACTGCACCATCTGTCGTGGTAGCGCCCCAATGCCCGATCGTGGGCATGGGTATAAATTAAAATGTCCAATATCCTGGTGGTCCAGTGGACCACTGCCAGCCGATCGTAGGCATATGTATATTAAAAGCACGTCCAATATCCCTGGTGGTCAGTGGACGCTTCCAGCCTGATCACGGGCATTAGTACATTTTAAAACATCCTGATTCATTCCTGGTGATCCAGGGTACCCCCTCCCACCCGCCCACTGGGCCCGCCACCCACTCCTCCCAGTCAGTGGCGGACGGCAGCTCCACACCTGCAAGCCACCCGGCTGCTGCTGTTTGACTGCATACAGTGCGGCTTTATGCCCATTGGTCCACTGGCGTGGTCAAATGGACTTATGAGCCGTGCCGTATTCACCTGATCCCGATATGTGAATGGATCCATTCACATATCTGGACTGTGTAGTACTGTTATGGTCTGCATGCCTGGCCCACACTGTGGACCAATGAGTGTACATCATACTGTATGAAGTCAGTCGGTAGGCAGCCAGGCAGCTTGCGGGGGGGAGCTGCCACCCTTCGCTGACCAGGGGGGAGCGGGGTGGTGGGGCTCAGAGGGCGGGTGTGGAGGAGGGTACTGCTGGACCACCAGGGATGAATCGGGATGATTTAAATGTACTAATGCCCATGATCAGGCTGGAAGTGGTCCACTGGACCTCCAGGGATATTGGACGTGCTTTTTAATATACATATGCCCGCGATCAGGCTGGAAGTATTTCACTGGACCACAAGGGATATTGGAAGGTTTTAATTATACTCATGCCTGCGATTGGGCATTGGGGCAGTTTGCCGTGATGTGCAGGGAGTGTCGGTCCCCGACGGCTGCAGCCTGGCAGGGCGCCAAGTGCAAGTCGCAGGAGATTGGCACACCTGGGGCCATAATGACATGCTGATGACCCCAGTTGTGCCTTGCATGCCTTATGGTCCCATTTGCATATCCACCACTGAGTATCATGGCTCCTGCACCTAACGCAACTGTACTTGTGCTGGTGCATTCCCCTGCTCCACTCTTTCCACTTGCACTGACACAGTGCCACTGCACCATGTGCATTGCAGGAGGGCAGGTTGCAATATTCAGTGGTGCTGAGCCATGGTGCAGCTCCATTGAATATCACCCAGTCCACTCCCTGGCACATCCCAGTTGCACTGCACCCTGCTTGCGCCCCTGCCAGATGCATTTCTGAATATCCCCCCAAGGACTATATTTGAGGAAGTGCTGGAGCACGTACAGTTTTTCAAGGTATCCTGTGAACATGGTGCCCGTGATTGAGAGACTACAAAAAGGGTGACTCAATCACGGCGCCAGTGTTCTGAGCTACCTGGCAGGGCAGTGACAGGATATGGGGGTAGGCAACTACAGCAACAGGATGCATGTATGTATACACGTGCGGGGGGGGAGGGACCACATTGCGTGATGGGTGGAAGGGGAGGGAGGGTAAGTGGGAGGTAGCATGGCGGTCGGCTGCCGAGCTGGCTGTGTGGTGTGGTGGGTAGGGTGGCAGGCTGGGGTTGGGAGGATGCCAGGTTCAGTTCTGGGGTGGGATCACTTTTTGTGTCAGGGTTGTTTTTTTATTTTTTCCAGGTTTTACACCCCCCTGACATGCACTCCCCTGGAGCTATGAATCATTAAGTGGGGAAGGGGGTGCAGCTCCCCACATTACATGTAAAACCACCCCTGTTTTTCAAGTTGCCACAAGTGTGCATTGCTGTAATTTATTTTTGGTGATGTACACTTGCCCAAATGGGCCTTTACGACTTAGAACCATTTTTACGTTCGCTTGCGCAGATGTGCAAGGAACATTTTGGGAGAGTAGCACACTTTGGAGGTGTGCCTCTCCCTTGCAATCCAGTGCTCCGTTGAGCAGGCGTGGCGGTCCTGCACCAATGGGTGTGGGAGCTGTGTATGACAGCGGTGGTCTTCGCTTCAAAGAAAACCACGCTGTCGTGCTGAGCACCACATCACGCCACCCCTCGCATCACGCCACTCCCCGCCACGCTGCCCCCCAAAGCTTTGGTGCCACGCGTTGGGAGTCTACCTCGCGTGGCAAACGTTGTTTGCCGACGGGGGTGTCCAATCCCTCGTCAGCTCCATGGCCACCCCAAGCCATCCTTCTGCCATGCTGGGAGCCCACCCCAGCGTGGCAAATGTCCCATTTTTTTTGCCGACGGGGGTGCACAATCCCCCATCGGCTCCTTGCCCCCCCACGTAGTTTGCCGATGGGGGTGCCCAATCCCCTGTCAGCTCCTCGCCCCCAGCCATCTTCTGCCATGCTGGAGCCCACCCCAGTGGCAAAACGTCCCACTAGTCCTTTTTTTTAAACCTGTAAAGAAAAACAGTCCCACGTAGTCTCCCAGTCCCCCTCCCACAACCCGCACCCACCCACTGTGCACCAGCCTCCCACCCCCCCTCACCCCATACTTACCTCCGGAGCTTGGCTTGCGACGATCTTGATGGACCGGGAACACGTCTGCACTCTTCAAAGCCGACCATGAACTGAGGAAATGCCGGTAAGCTGTATAATGGGCTAGATAGGGGTTTCAACTTTATTGCATATGTCAGGCATTTTTTGGAATTTTTGCGCAGATTTTCAACATGGTTTTTGGGACCCCTTCTCATGAATGATGTCACTGTCATGGCGTTATTTGGGCCGGAGGGTGATTTCGCAGCACTGCGGTCACTGCGAAATCACCCTCGGCCTGAATAACGCCATGACAGTGACATCATTCACGAGAAGGGGTCCCAAAACCCTATGTTGAAAATATGAGCGCAGTGCTATAGTTCCTACGCAGGCTCGTAAGTTCGCGAATTTTCAATATTTTCACTCCAGATTTTCAACATTGCCATTTTACCACACCTCCTTATGAGCAGTACAGCTGTCATTTTTCACATCCTGCCCAAAACGTGTTTCCGCCGATGTAGCACACAATGGCGCAGTCGGTGTGTGAAATCAATGTATGGGACACATTAAGAAAATCACAGTGACACTGTTCATGAGCAGAGGTCTTAAAATGGCTATGTTGAAAAAATTCCTAAAAATGACTGTTTGATGAGCATGTGTTGCACAGTTCCTACGCACACTCGTACGTTTGCGAATTTTCAATATTTGCACTCCAGATTTTCAACATTGCCATTTTACCACACTTCCTTATGAGCAGTACAGCTGTCATTTTTCACATCCTGCCCAAAATGTGTTTCCGCCTATGTAGCGTACAATGGGGGTAACAAAAAGGTCATGCTGAAAATGTATTGTGCAAATACCAGCAATCGCACAGGGCATGAGGGTAAAGCACCATACATGCCAAACACCACTGCAAATACCTGCAAGTGAACGTTCGGCATTGACAAATGCTTGTTAAAATACCTTGGAGTATATCTGGATAGAACATTTTCAAAAGGCAAACATGTTGACTATATTATAAAGAAAAGTAATGTCAGATTAGGTCTGCTGTATAGAAACAAGATACACTTTGATCAGGATACACATAAATTGGTTGTTCAAAGTTTGATACTATTAATCATAGACTATGGATTGATATTCTAGGCTTCTGTGGTGTACAGTGTGCTATCCAGACTAAACTGTAGCATTAAATCGAACATGCAGATTTGTACTGGATGTCAGAAGAAAAGTTCACCATTGTGAACATTATGTCCTGGTTGGATGGTTATCTTTAGACCTGCGTATATAGTACTTTGATGAAATATGGTCCTGGAATCTATTACATGGCCAGAGTACTGGAAAGTTAAATGTCATAGTATCAAGACGCTCCAATGCCTATAATACCAGGTCAACTATGAATCTGCAGTTGAACATACCTTGTTATAAAATTAAACTAGGGCAAACATTTTTTTAGATACAGGGCTATGAAAACATGGAATTCATGTTCTCAAAAGTTACTAGGAGTCAGTCATCGGGTCAATTTAAAAGTGGTCTTATAACATATTTGAATGATCTTAAAATTTGCAATAGTTTTCAATGATTATTACACTGATGTACAAACAATTGTGTTTGTTTTTATTGTATAAGCTTGACAAGGCACATATTACCACAATTGTTAGTGAGAGATCTTTCAGCAGTGAAGCCCCTACTGTCCGAAATAACCTTTCAGTGTTTCTCTACCTCACTGATTTTTCATTGTTATTTAAATATTATCTTGGATCAAATTTATTTTAATTATAATTTATTTAAGAAGTTTTACTAGGATTGCCAACAAGAGTCTGAGTAAAACTCTTCTACAGGATGGTCCTGGATGCATTCATACAGCTCACGTATTTGTTTCAAATATATGTATTCTATAACACATAAATAATGCTTAGAGGGATTCCCTCATTTTACAATAACATTTGCACAATGTCACATTTAAAAACATTACATCTGATCATGCTCCATGCTTTCAACAGGAAAGCATTCTATTGAAACAGACCAAAATAGGGGAAAAGTCTTTTTGCCACCCCTGTCTTATCAATGAACTTTGGGCTGGCTTCTCAGAGTAGTAGTTAATTTTATTGATCAGCTGTTTGCCATCTCAAAAACAGTTAAAAATATATTTGAGTGACAATTACAATAAAAAAAGTCATACAATCAATCATCACATTACATTACATTAAATATAGTAGATTAGTTATACATGTTTCTCCTTAAATTAATTACATCATTTAAAAAAATGTGCACAATTTATTGTTAAAAAAGGGTCATCCCTCAACAGTAAAAAAATTAGCTGCTTAAATGGTAGATCCAAAGGACCAGTGGAAAAAAGGAACCAGACATTTTTTCCAAAAAATATACCTAATACAAAATATTACCTCGTGAGTTGTATCCTCCGGAATACCGAACCCATGCCCACATTGTGTGACATTATAATTATTTGATTTACCCTGAGACCAAGATTTCAATATATTTGAATCACATAGTTGGAACCTGAATCTAGTGAACATTTTCTTGACTACCATATCCTTAAGTAAGTCCAACTAGGGTTCATACCTCTGGATTTTTTGACATACTAAACCAGAGACTAAACTTACAGGTAGTCAGGTTCTCTATGTTCCTCTGTCCTTCAATTTTTCAAGTACCACCTATACAAGGGGCATATACTAACTTCCCTAACTAATAGTCAGATAAGAAGAAGAATTTTGTGTCATGAAGAATAGCATTCAGATGTATGAATCATCCAGAGTCCAAGCCTAAACAGTTGAACGTTTCCATTTCTTTGTACACTAATATGGGTACTCTGCTAGAATCCATCCCTTTAATTCTTAACCAGTAAGAAAATATTCTGAATTTACATGCTGGGGTTAGTCTAGTTTCCCACAACTCAGCCCTAATGGCACAGGCAGGGATATACTGTGGCGAAGATGAAATTCACAAATTGACCCTTTTTCTGTACAATTTCAGGTTCAAAAGATACCCATATTTCCAAAAAAAATTGACATTTGCAGCTTTTATCACAGCAGGTACAGAGTAACCACCATACCTGCAGTGGAATCGACCCAAAACCATGAGTACAGTGTCTAGTTTCTTTGACAATCTTTTAAAGTGTTCATGCTGAGAACATTTAGAAGTAAAAGCCAAGCCTTCATAGACATACAAATTAACGTGCTCGGGTGAAGTCCCATCAAAGTTCCATTTATAAGCTTTCAAAGATTTCTGATGAAACTGCAGTATTTTAGTTTTTGAAAGATTAACCATTAATAATTTATTTTTTTGTGCATAGGATGCTGATACTGAAGTGGTCCAATAGCTTTCAAAGACCACTTTTTGTAAGAGGCAACTGAAAAATATCACCTGCATAAGCTAAAGCAGAAAGAGATAACTAATCTTAGGGAAATCTGCTGAAAAATCCTTCAGAGAAATTACAAAATCATTGCTGTAAAGATTGAATAATAGAGCAGCCAGCAGGAAACCCTGTTTAGCTCCCCTGTTTGAAGGAAATGCCTGAGTAGCATCTCCATCTAATGAGATTCTGACCATTGTCCAATTACTAGAATATAAATACAACTATAATATTCAAAAAGAAGAAGAATCAGCATTTGTATAGCGCTTTTTATATTCACTAAAAATAACACCAACAGATTAATCTGGTTCAAGATCAGTTGGCATTCATCTGTATCCCCTTCCCCCGGGTCGTGCCTGAAAATAGGCAGAATTTGTCTAGTGTACTTACCCGGTAAACAAAAACTAAATAAATAAAAAAAATAAAAAATACACAGTGTATCCCGAAGCACTTTACAAGCAATGCTAGACTGGTAGTGAAGTGACTGAATTGCACATCAACACCCACGCAGCCTGGACAATTGCATGAACCGGTTTTATGGGAAGGGGAATGTTGACCAGGACACCAGGAATGTCCCCTACACTTTGCAAAGAATGCCCTGGGTTCTTTTACTTCCACCTGGTCACCCACCAGAACAGCACCAGGATGGGTAGAAGGGATCTCGGTTTAACATCTCATATAAAGGATGGCACACCTCAGCAGTACAGCACCCCCATACTGCACTCAGGTGCAGTGTTTTAGATATGAGTCCAATCCTGGTGTGGGATGAGAACCCATGACTGTCTGGTCCAGAGGCGGATGTGTTACCAACTGAGCCACAATGACACTCACAGGTGTCACAGGACTGATACCCAGCTTCTTAAACCTAGTCCATAAGTTGATCTAGACAACGAATCCACAGTGACATATTATTGCATGCCTTGATTCTTAATTTCTCTCTTCCACTCCTCTGCCTTAGTTCACGTTAGAACTTTGCAAGTAACTATGACATGAAGCATTATTATTATTTTTTATTATGTAACATGGCTCTGATATTGTTTTTGCAATACTGCATTCTCTTGTGTACCACATATGATTCATTATTGTTTTTATACTCTTATAATTCTACAAAACCTTTTGGGTTACACCTTGTATGAAGGATGCCTTACAAAATAAAGTTGTATTGTACTGTATAAGGTATACAAAACCCATGAGCTTGAAGTGTACTTAGAAGTGACATACTGAAGAGGCAGTCTGCAGAAAGATCAGTGCATAGGTTCTGCAAAAGGATGTTATTTATTTATTTAGTTTTTGGTTATCGGGTAAGTGCACTAGACAATAACATGTCTATTGTCAGTCAGGGCTCGGGAGAGTACAATTACAAGCCCAATGCAGCATAAATACAGTGAAGAAGTAATTGCATTAGAAACATTGTAACTTCACAATACAATACATGAGTGGAAACATTAGAAACATAGAAACTTAGAAACATAGAAACATAGAAGTTGACAGCAGATAAGGACTGCAAGGCCCATCCAGTCTGCCCATTTCTTTTTCTACCTTATAAATGTGCCTTCGGCCTTTGCTCTGTCAGTGACCTATCTATTCATAGTCATTTGTATTGCTCCCTTATGCCTATCCCATGCCTGTTTGAAGCCCAGCACTGTATTCATAGCCACCACTTCTTGTGGTAAGCCATTCAGCATCCACCACCCTTTCTGTGAAAAAGAATTTCCTCACATTCCCCTTAATCGACCTCCCTCTAATCTCATGCTGTGTCCTCTTGTCCTGCTATTTTCTTATATTTAAACATGTTAGACTCTTTCACCTTGTTTATGTGCCCTTAAGGTGTTTGAATGCCTCTATCATATCACCTCTCTCCCTCCTTTGCTCAAGGGTATACATATTGAGCTCCGTTAATCTGTCCTCATATGTCTTCTGATGCAGTCCCTGCACCATTTTGGTTGCCCTTCTCTGGACTGCCTCAATTTGGTTAATGTCCTTGTGAAGATGTGGCCTCCAATACTGTATGCAGTACTCAGATGGGCCTAACCAGTGTCTTGTACAGAGGATTATTACCTCCCTCTTACGACTTGTGATACCCTACTAATACACTAACACCCCTAGCCTTACCTACTGCTTGAGGTCTGCTTGGATGATTTTAGGTCATCAGTGATGATGATGCCCAAGTCTCTTTCTTCCTTTGTGACTGCTAGCAACTCCCCTCCCAGCCTATAGGTGGCTTCAGGGTTTCTCTTCCCTATGTGCATGATTTTGCACTTCTTTGCATTAAATCCCAGTTGCCACTCTTCTGACCATTCTGCTAGTTTATCCAGATCTCTTCTCATTCTGCCCACCCCATCTGGATCATCTACTCTGTTGCAGATCTTGGTGTCATCTGCAAACAGACAAGCCTTACCCTCTAGTCCATCTGCAAGGTCACTAATGAAGATGTTGAAGAGGACTGACCCCAGGACTGATCCCTGAGGTACCCCACTTGTGACTTGCATTTCTTCTGACTGTATACCATTTACCACCACTCTCTGTTTTCTGCCCGTCAACCAGTTTGCCACCCAGTTGACCAACTTCTGACCCACCCAGAGCCTACCCAGCTTATTTATCAATCTTCTATGTGGAACAGTGTCAAAAGCTTTGCTGAAGTCAAGGTAGACGACATCAACTGCTCCCCCTTGGTCCACCACTCTGGTTACCCAGTCAAAGAAATCTATGAGATTAGTTTGACAGGACCTTCCTTTTGTAAACCCATGCTGTCTTGGATCCTGTGCCCTATGGATTCCAGGTGTTGCACTATCCTTTCCTTAAGGTGCCTCCATAATCTTGCCCACTACTGAGGTAAGACGGCCGGTCTGTGGTTCCTCGCCTCCTCCCTGCTACCACTCTTGTGGGCGGGATCACATGAGCCCTTCTCCAGTCTTCTGGGACCTCTCCTGTGCTCAGAGACTCACTAAACAATTCTGCTAATGGCTCTGCTAGTTCCTCCTTTAGCTCCTTAAGTACCCTGGGATGTATGCCATCAGGTCCCATTGCCTTATCCACCCTGAGCTTAGCAAGCTCTTGTAGGACCCTTTCTTTTGTGAAGGGAGTAGTGCTCACCTCCCTCCCCCTGTGTCCATGATGCTGAGCTGTGGGCCCTGTCCTACCTTCTCTTCAGTAAATACTGAGCAAAAGTATCTATTTAGGATAGATGCCTTTACAGGGTCCTCCTCCTCACATGCTCCCTTTTCTCCATTAAGCTTAGCAATACCCCCTCTGAACTTTCTCCTTTCACTAATGTATCTATAGAAAGTCTTGTCACCTTCTTTTACTGTTCGTGCTAGTGTTTCCTCAGTTTGGGACTTTGCCTGCCTTACTGCCTTACCTGCTTCCCTTAGGGCAGTTTGGTATGCCTCCCTATCTTCATCCCGCTGTGTTCCCTTATATTTCCTGAAGGCCAGCCTTTTGGCTCTGACCTTTTCTGCTACTGTATTTGAGAACCAAAGTGGTTTCCTTCTTCTTTTGCACTTCCTTTTCTGTCTAACACAATGGGATGTTGCTTCAAGTATTGCATCCTTAATGCTTCCCACTTTGCCTTGCCCCCCTCACCTGTGTTTCTTTTTGCCAGGGCTAGCTTAACTCTGTAGGCCATCTTATCAAAGTCAGCTCCTCTGAAGTCCCATATTTTTACCTTGGAATGGGATGATTTAGATGTAGTAGCCAAACTGAACCATACCATGTGATGGTCACTGGCCCCCAGGTGACCTTCTACCTGGAGATCCGTGATCCCTTCTTTGTTAGTCAGTACTAGATCTAGGATAGCCCTGTCTCTTGTGGGTTGCTGTACCAGTTGTTTGAGGCCCTTCCTGCAGGAATCCACTATGAGTCTAGTTCTGGCAGATGTTCCTGCTGGTATTGACCAATCTGTATCTGGCATGTTGAAGTCTCCATTATCAGAACCTCCCTTTAGCTGTCATGTTTTATATATCTTCTAACAGTAATGTATCTATGTCCTCCCTCTGGTCTGGGGCCTGTAGACAACCCAGTTCTTATGGCTGTCCCATTTCCTGTTTCCAGGGTGACCCACAGTTCTTCTGGCTCCTTATGTGTATTCTGAATTTCTGTAGCTTTGATATTTTCATTAACATACAGGGCCACTCCTCCCCTTTTGCACCTCGGTCTCTTCTGAACAATACATAGCCAGGTACTGAAGTCTCCCAAGTGTGGTTACTGGTAAACCACGTCTCACTAATTGCTACTATGTCCAGTTTAGCCTCTGACATTATTGCCTGCAGGTCTGGGATCTTATTTCCCAGGCTGTGAGCATTTGTGTACATGATTTTCCATTGGCCAGATTTTGGTGTGTTAGTTGTTGGGTGAAGTTTGGCATTACCCCTGTGCATCGTATGGGGAGACAAACCTTTTTTCTTACCTGGTGATGCAAATGAACGGCAAACATGCTGAATTCCTGTTTGACCACTAGCTGAGGGGGGAGGGGTGTTCTTCCCATTCGACGTATGGGGTGCTGCACCCCTCTCCCCATTTGCTAGTTTAAATATTCTGCAAAGACATCAAACTTCTGCCCCAATGCACTGACTCCCTCTTTAGTCAGATGCAGTCCATCAAATTTAAAGAACTTTCGCTCCCAGAACTTGTGCCAGTTCCCTACAAATCTGTGTCCTTTTTCCTGGCACCAGTCCTTGAGCCACGTGTTTAGCTCCCCTATCTCCCCTTCTCTGACCTTCTGTCCATCTGCTCCCCTCTCCCAGACTGGCAGGATCTCAGAGAAGGAGATGCTGGACGAAATAGATGATGTTGTCACCCAGCCTAGTCAGGTGTTCCTTGGTCTCCCACAACTGACCGGCTGGTGAGATCATAATCCCTATGTGTACTAGGACATCAATGTTTTCTCCTGCCTTGTGAACAATTTAGTAATGCGGTCAGTGTCTCTCCATGCTGATGTACCTGGGAGACATCTGACCATCACCCTGGCTGGAGATGGGTATCAACTCCCGAATCATGGAGTCTCCTATGATCAGAAGTTTTTGGATTTCCTTTGTGCTCGTTTAGTTTTGGTTCCTGATTTGGGTGAGTTTTGTTGTGCTAGCTCCTGTGCCGCAGTGTCCTGCTCTGCAGTGTCTTCTGCCTCTTTATTTGATTTCAGAGATAGAGGCAGATACCTGTTTGTAGTGTTTATATGGTTTTGGAGGTAATGTGTTGGAGAGCAGAAGGTGATGGGGCACCTGATTTGCTCCTCCTAACCACCTGCCAACCTCCTGGACCAACTACCCTCTCTGTGTCGAGGTTTTTCTGTTGGATGCTGGGGAAATGGCGGGTGGTTCTTATAATGTATTTCCTCTTCAATATGAAATTTGAGAGTGTGCAATCTCTGCCCATGCTGCCGGAGCTGAGCCCTAAGATTTCAAAGGCTCAGCATGTGGACAGTGTCCTAAATCCTGTAAGACTGTCCTTCTGAAAATTGTTCCACAGTACCTGCAGTTAATGAAATCCATTCCAAATAAGTTGCTGGGTTTGTAACCTAGTCAGAGTAATTAGAAGGAAAAAAATGCAAGTAATGGTTTAATTGTGCTTTGTTTAACTTGTTATAACAAGTTAAATTACTAGTGCCCCTGTAAATGATATCACCTTGTGGAGGCCCCACTGATCCGCCCCTTCCTGCTCTGCCACAGGATATGTCACAACTGTGGTACCCTATAAAAGGAGTGTAGCGTGGGGTGGTTGGGGATGGGGGTGGGTGGTTGGGCCCTTCCCCTGCCTAAAAAGAAGAACCACAGACGAAAGAACAAGGAGGTAAGAGCAGAAACAGTCAACAACAAATGCAGTAACCCTGAAAGCTTATCCTAATGTTAGATAAAACTGTAAAACCTGTAAAGCACCACCTGCAATAATTTCAGAGAAGATATACCCTGTAAGAAACACTTTGCTCCAGAGAAAAATAAAGCAGTAACAGAAGATATACCTTGCAAAAGACAATTTGAATCAGAAGATTACAGCAGTAATCTGTTAGCAAACACCTGTAGGCACACCTTGTAGAAGAAGGTATACCAGCAACAACAATTTGAATCAGAGAAAAAATAAAGCAATGAAATGTTAGCAACAAAGTGTAGCAATCCCTGTGAGTAAAAAATAAAAACACCACCACACAGTAAATCTGCTTAGCCAAACTAAGTCTTAATCCTTCTCCCTTGCTCTGGTAAGTTTCTCTACTCTGCCTTTCAAGCAGTCTTAGAAGGAAAGAGCTCAGGTGAAGCTAGGCGCCTTGGCCAGCAAACCAAGTCAGTATAATACATGACTGAGGTAGCAAGAAGACAGTACAATGAAACAAAAAACAACAGGACCATAAGGTACATCAAGATAATCAACCAAATTTCGCAAACACTTTCTTAGCACGAATAACATACATTGCACATTGGTATGTTACTCAGGGAGGCAACCAGCAGGCACAAGAGTCAGACATCATTAGATGATGTTAGAGCTCCCTTTTGAAACAGGCGTGGAAGGGGGAGAGCCGGAGGGCAACTGGGAGGGAGTTCCAATAATTGGGGCAATCTGGTAGAAGGCCTGAAACCCTGTGTTGGTAGTATGCCTGGGAGTTTTTAGAAAGGACAGATCACCTGATCTGAGGGAGCAAGCCAGGTATGGGGGTTTCAGAAGAGTACCTGGGGGGATGTACCCAAGTCTCAGAACTTTGTCTGTATGGGCACCCAGAGCAAGAGAACGACATGCCTCATGTCGTAGGAGAGAATATCCAAATTGTTCAGTTTTTGTACCTCTCTCTGAACCACACATATACTCTAAAGCCCCAATCCCAGTGCAAGGCATCATGGGTATGCAAATTCTCATGCAATGTAGGTTGACAGGGCTTCTCCAAAACAGATAGAGTATCACCTTTTAAACCTACAACAAACAGTATAGAAAACTTGACTTTCTCTCCGAGTCACCACTGTGCTCCAGCCTTTTATGTGCTTGATTTCTTTCCTTTTTTATTTAAAATTTGTATTGAATATTATGAAGACACAGCAACACATATGTTACAGTGTTTTGTGTGTGACAAAAACGGAATAGGGGACAGCAAGACAGCAGTTAAATAGGGTCCCCCATAAACCAGCAGGTCACAACCACATGACATATCAAAGAAAGCTATTCCAGATAAATTTAAACCGTAAGCAGAAAAAACAACAACATGGCAGGTACAACATTGTAGTTACATAAAACTAACTTAAGCACCAGAGATGCACAGAGAAACAATTAGAAAATGAAGCAAGCATAAAAGACTTCTAAATGCAACACTCAAAGACCTCGGCTGGTGTAGTCACAGGGGCCAATGATATATTAATGGTCCAGCACCTACCCAGTCTGACCCAGAGCAGTACAATGATTACTCGAAGATCATTGTCAAGGGAACAAAATCTGTGGTGTGTTTGTGTGATTGATTTCTGACCACGTGAGTCTTGTATACTTTGAGTGGGATCTTCAAAAGGGTTGCACATGGCGCAACAGGGTTGTGCCATGTGGAACCCACCGATGCGCCCCGGTACGATATTCAATGGGGCAAGTTGCACTGTGCAACCCCTAATGCACCAGGTCACAACAACCAGGGAGTTATTTAACCTATGCCCATGATTGGGCGATGGATAGCGGTTCACTGGACCACCAGGGAGTTATTTAACATGCCCAAGATCGGGCGATGGATAGTGGTCCACTGGACCACCAGGAATTTATTTAACTTATGACTGCAATTGGACGTACGGGTGCAGAGACCACCTAGGGTCAGCAGGGCATCAGTTCCTGATGGCTGCAGCCTGGCAGGGTGCCAGGCTCAGGTTGCTGAGGATCAGCGCACTGCATGTAAATGGGGCCATAATGACATACAAATGGCCCCATTTGCACCTTGCATGCATAATGGCCTCATATGCATGCCCAGTGCTGAATATCGTGGTTGATACGCCTAGTGCAACCACACTTGCACTGGCGCATCCCCCTGCTCCCTTCCTGCCACTTGCATTGGCGCAGTGCCACTGAGCCATGTGATGTATGTGCACCCTCAGTGCCATATTCAATGGTGCTGAGCCGAGGCACAGCATTGTCAATTATCGCCTGGTCCATGACCTGGCACAATCCAGTTGCACTGTGCCCAGGCTTGTGCCCCTGCCTGGCACAGTCTGAATATCCCACCCTTTATTTACTGTAGAGTAAATCACATTAAAAACAATTCTACACAGCAGTTTGAGCAACTGAAGTACAGTTAAGCTGTGAGAACTCCAAGCTGGATAACATAGTGCTTTTTCTCAGTGGCCCTACAGTGCTGCAAAGGAAGTAGATCTTTGGCGGAATTTCAACAACATCCATCACTGGTTCCATACAAACCAGTTCTCCCTGAATGTTAAGGAGACAGTCTCCATGACCTGTGGTAGCAGACAGAGGCTGGCCAGGATCTCCAGTCCTGTTCTTCACAACCCTAGACTGATTTGTGTTGCAATTTGTGTCCTCCTTCAAATACGTTTGCATCAGGTTAGAGCAAAATGATTTCTCTGGACACTCCAGATGCCAGTCACTTGACAATTCTCTCCCAAACTAACTGCACTACACAAGAACAAATCTTATAGTCCATTCCCAGCTTGATGAAGGATTATTTTCAAAATGATCCTGCCAATATTTTATTATGGGAATATAGTCCACTGTGTAGCATCTAAATTCATCTTGGATCAACTGGATTCCCTTTACCCCTCTGTCATTATGCCCTAAATTTCCCACCCCACTTCCACTTCTCCCTGTATTCTGATCTTGCCCTGCCTTCCCTTGAAGGCTGATATCTTTCCCACTAAGCCACCTTAGTATCTAAATACTAGCTCTCTGCCTTCCTGATAACCTCTCCTCTCTCCTGTGTCCTGTCCCCCCCCCCACCACCTCACTTATGAATTCTTCCTCCCATCTGTTTAAATCTCCCTTTTTCCAAACCTCTGTCAGACAAGTCTCCTTCTTCTACAGACTCCCCCATCTCTGGAATCCCACCCCCTTATTTGTTCCATTCTCCCTGAAAGCCTTACTTTGTTTCCTTATGGTTCACCTCTGATCTTGAACCTGTCTCACTCTTTCCAAGCATTCTGTGCTTCCTCATGTTTATTTCCCCTGCATCTTCCTCTGTACTTCCACCTTCCTCTTCTGACCCTGTACACCCTATATGGGCCCTATGTGTGATATCAGATGCAGTTCCCCTAATCTTAGTACCCTGGCATCATCTCCTGTTGCAAAAAGATTGCCTTTTTGCATTTGTAGTACTTACAGTCATTATTCTCTGTATATATTGTATCTCTGTATATTGCCTCATTTGTTTTTGGCTTGTCACCAAATGCATCAGTGTTGGCTTAAATTGTGTTCTTGTAATGTTAATATTTTCTGTAAGTTATATCCTATGCCCCCTTTCCCCAAGTCACACCTGGAAACAAACCTCAGATCAATTTGCCTTAACTGGCCAAAACTGAGAAAATAAATAGAAAACAAAGTCACAGCACTCACCATATGCACATAAAGAAAGAAACAAAGACTTGATTCAATTCAAAAATAGCTCTCATCTTTACCTCAGCCAGTAAAAAACAGGAACAGGAAACAAAGTGCAACAAACTTCCTACATATCACCCAGTCTTGGGCTTTCTCAAGACTGGGTGATATGTAAGAAGTTTGTTGCACCTTGTTTCCTGTTTCTGTTTTTTACTGGCTAAAGCAAAGATGAGAGACATTTTTGAATTGAATCAAGTGCCGTGACTTTGTTTTCTATAGTTAGATGTTGTCACTGAGCACCTCGAAACCCCTGTGTGGCTCTATTTATGTTTGTAATTACTGGTAGAGCAATGCACAGGGTTAAGCACACAGTCTGAAATAGCCACGTTCTTATTGAAGTCCTGTGAAGTGCAGAATTGGCGTTTGTTGTGGATATCCAGCAGAGAATGCATGTGGAGCAACCAGAAGCCAGAGCAAACATGAATGGATGATTAGAAGGAACAAGGGGTGCGAATGGAATAACAGAGAGCCTGTTTTCAAATCTGAGGGAAGAGGACCCATTTGGAAGGAGTGTAAATGCTGCAGCTACAGAGGTGAGCCAAGAAGGGAGCAGTGTGGGGACAGGAACTGCGAATGGCAATATAAGAGAGGCTTTTTTTTCCTATGAGAGGCCTGCTTTAAAAGCTAGAAGAAACTACTGGCAATTGAAGTCCAAACAGGTATCTTTAAATGCCAGGAGGGCACCTTGGGGCTTAAGAATCACCAAGGACCCCACACTTGGACTTGATGATGTGGAGTTTATGAGAGACTGGAGGGCACTCTCAAGTGAGGCAATTAATAAGTGGATGCAGTTAACATTGAAGAAGTCGGAGAGATTGCAGCAAGAAACTGAGGGGGAACTAAATATTAAACAAGAAACACTAAAAACAGTTCCAAACAACCCTCATTTTGAAAACTTTAAAAAAGAGCTTCACAAGGAGATACAGTTTCAGTACTCTAAAATATGTGCCACAAAAAAACAGAAATATACTCAGGGTGAGAATGACTATAAAAATTGACATATTTTTAGTTGGCCCAAACAAACTGGATTTAAAAATCAGAAGAGACAACTCTCCACAAGCAACAAAAGAAATAAAGTACCTATTGAGCCTGTGTTAATTTTGAGGAATGCTACAGGTGGCACACCATCGACTCCGGGGGCAACAAGTGCCACCAGTGTAATAAGTGGATCAGAGAATAGCTTCAATAATGATTCAGACCTTTCTGAGGGACATTTTTTAGAACAAAGGTGACCACGCAAAGGGAAAAGGAAGGGCCGGTACCAAATACATGGAAGACCAGGAGATTAAAGTGGGGATCACAAGCAACAAGGGGAACACGTTCTGAAGAGATGCTACCAGCAGTCCTGAGTGAAGACCCCAGTGTAACTGAGAACACTAACATCATCAACCTCTCAGACTATGGACTGCAGGAGGGGGAAGTAAGTGTGCTCAACAAAGGTCTCTCCTTTGTACCAACTATTGATCTGGACTGTTTTGAGACTGTGATAGATTTGTATAGACTCTGCAGAGTATTGAGCTTAAGGTGCTTTTATCACAGAAGCTTGGAAATGGGGGGGGGGGCACTAATAATGAGGTTGCTAACACTGATGTTTCTACAAGTGATGAGGTAATTCACTATATACCCACACAAGATGTGTTGGAAGCAATTACTGCATTTGAAAATGGAGAGGGGGGCAAACAGGTGTTGGTTGTGATGAGCAAGCTGACTCAATTAAAAGGAAAAAAAACAGCACATTTTGCCCACCCCAACCATTTACAGTCACGACCTTTCAGAGTCTATGTGAACAGGATTTTGATAACCTTAGGAGACAGGATTTTGTGCCTAAGTTTAATAATATAACTAATACAGAAAGAGAAGCTGTTTCATCCCTCAAGAATAACAAAGCAATAAATGTTAAACCAGCAGACAAGGGAGGTAGTGTTGTGGTATTGAATACATCAGATTATATTAAGGAGGTGGAAAAACAGAGAATACTATATGCCAACTAGCAGAGACAACAGTGCACATTTAAAGAAACAAGTGGATGATTTTTTGCAATGGGCTGAATGTGAGGACCTTATCAATGAAAAAGAAAAGAAATTTCTGACCGCAGAATTCTCAATGAAGTCCCAGTTGCATGTATTTCCCAAGGTACATGAACCTTTAATCAACCTAGCAGGCCAATTACATCAAGTATTGGCACAGTGACTGAACCACTTGTGAAAATGGTAGATGATAACATTAGAAGTTTAATTGTCAAACTGCCCTCACGTGTAAAAGAGACAGGGCATGTCCTAAGGGTGCTGAATGAGCTCCAATGGGAAGAAGGATGTATGTTAGTGACTCTGGATATAGCGTCTCTCTCTCTATATATGAGCATACCTCATGGGGGGGGGGGTTGAGAGCCATGAGACATTTTTTCGGGAAAAGAGTGGTAGACAGTAAGCCAGAAACTGACTTTAAAATTGAAATGGCTAGAATAACATTGGATGGGAATTTCTTTACTTTTAAGGATACACACTTCCATCAAATCAAGGGCACAGCTATGGGGGTCAATTTTCCCCCAAGTATGCCAACTTATACGTCAGCTTTTGGGAGGAGGGAGTCATTTGGGACAACACTTCCAACCCTTACAGAACAAAATTAGTGCTTTGGAAGCATTTTATTGATGATATTTTGATGGTGTGGTGGGGAAGCCAAGGGGAGCTGGAAGAGTTTGTGGAGTACCTACATAGTACTGGTGCTAACTTAACATTTGCCTACACTGCCAGCAGATGTGAAATTCATTTTTGGGTCTCAGAATTAAGGTGAATGAACAAGGGAAGGTGGACACAACTTTGTATAGAAAACAAACTGATCGGAATTCCATACTGCTGGCAAGTATTTGCCATCCGGCCACACCATCGAGAATATCCCAAAAAGTCAGTTCCTTAGGATAAAGAGGAACTGCAGCGAGGAACAAGACATGGAACAACACCTAGATATAAAAAGGCCCAGATTCAGGGAAAGAGGATATGCTGCCAGCACTATTTTGAAAGCCAGGGAAGCAAGCAGTATAGTAAATAGGGAAACCCTACCGAAAGAGAAAAACATGAGTGCCAATAAAAATAAGAAGGACCAAATTAATGTTGTAACAATGTACAAAGTAAGGTCTGCAATGATTAAAAACATTGTACACAAACACTGGCACATACTAGGAGCAGACTACAGGCTTAAGGAAACTACAAAAACAATGAACCTCTGTGCGCAAACACTGAGGCAAGGGTTACTCCAAAGGGCATTTGGCTGGGAAGCCAAGTTTCAAGAAAATACAAAATCACACATGCCCACACAATGCAAAGTATCATGGGCTGCATATGCAAATCACCACAGAATGTTATGCTGGTCCAACTTTAAGCAGAATTGCATGGTGCCGAAAGGCCTCTCACACAGAAACAACGCCAAGTAAGGCCTATCGAAGGGCAAGTAATCTGAAAGACATGTTGGTCAGCTCATCAGTAAAAGTAGAAAACTCCAGGAATTGGCTTCCCTCTTTGCCAAAAGGATGTAGGAGGTGTGGTAACTGTAAATTTTGCCCAGATGTATAGGAATGCAGCATGTTTAAAACCCTTAAAACCCTTATAACAACAATATGCATTATATAAAATGCTTAAATAATTGCAATACCACATCTGTTGTGTACATGGTATTATGCACAGACGGTACATACTGTGTAGGGAAGACAAAATGGAAATGGAAAGAGAGGATAGGAGAACATCTCAGGGCAATCAAGAACTGAAGTTTATAGGTCTTGAGAATGTAACACTCAGACCAAGAGGAGGTGATGCGGATGGACTATTGAGTGAAAGGGACACTTATTGGATTTTTACCCTTGGAGTGTACACACTGGCAGGGGTTTAAATCATCATCTCAAACTAAAACCCTTTTTTCAAAAATAGATGTCAATGTTGCAGTGTTCTTTCACCACTCCTTTTCTTTTTTCCTCTTTCCAGGTTTATAAGGGGAGAACAAGCATTGTAAATGAAGTGGCAGATATGTGCACCTACACAGCTGTCTTCCAATACTTGGGACACTTCAGAAATAAGTGGGTACTTATATATGGACTGCTTTTTTTGAGAAAGCATGCTGTACGTACATAAACATTTATAAAGTTGCACTTGTTGGTAATGTCTGCCTAAATACAGGCACTGTTGCTTTACCAGACAAGAATACTCAAAATTACACACACTCTCCCCCCCTCACCTCCCCCCTTTAAAAAACTCCCCCCCCCCATAACCTACTACCACAAGCATAAATGAGCCCCATACATGCTGGTCTTTCAAAAAACTAATTGCTTGTACCTATGTGGACTGAACCCACACTTAATGCTCCCATTATAGTAGCTCCCTATACGGTGGTGTTATTAAGACACTCCATATTTTGCACATATTTATTTATTTATTTATTTTATTTATTTGAGATCATCAGAAAGACCTTTGAGTCAGAGACTCATTTACAAAGGTTCCATGTCATACATAGTGCAGTACTGGGGAAACAGAAACAGACAGGTTGCTGTGTATTACATTACAGAGATTATAATGGTTCCAACGTTATACATAGTGCGGTACAGGGGTAACAGAAAACATACAGGTAGCTGTGAGGTTGCCTAATTTCATATTGTGATATACACTAGATACAAAAGTGAAACTATAAACAAGGACATCATGGAATATCAGGGTTTAGCACAGCCCAAGGTAGGGGAGAGGCTGTTTGTCAAGACAGACTTTCTGTGGGAATTGGGTCTGGAGCCTGACTTGAGGCTGGTCTAGAGGCAATCACATAGGCTGGAGGTCTGGAGGTGATTCCTTAGACTAGATTTAAAAAGGCCTAATCTTGTTTTGCTGGATATTAGAGTGGGGAGTGCATTGGTCCAGGACAGGGCATTGCAACTGAAAATTCTTTGGAATTTGGAGGTCTGGCAACAGGGTTCCCTTAGTAACGGTTTGCTTGAGTTATGTGTGACTTTGATAGGGGGTTCTGGGTGGATGATTTTGTTTAGGGTAGTTGGGGTGAGGCCTAGGCTTATCTTTTTGGTCATTAAGCAGGTGTGGTACTTGATTCTGTTGTCTAAGTTTCGTCAATTTGTGGTGCTGTAGAGGCAGCAGGTGTGCGTGGAGCAATCACATCCGAGTATGAGTCGGCAGGCTTTGTTTAGTACAAGACGAAGTCTATTTCGGGCAGAGGTGGGAGCAGCACTGTAGATTAGAATGCTGTAGACTAGCAGCAGAAGACAGCGGAGTTAATGCCAGGAGACGAGAGTCAGTGAGGCAGTGTTTGTGCTGCAGTTGTTTTAGAAAGCCAAGTCTAGGATTTAGGGCAGTGGATGGATGTTGAATATGTTGATTAAAGCTGAGGGCCGGGTCAAGTGTGATTCCTAGGTACTTGGAGGTGTATACTTGTTCGAGGGGGGTTAGGTTTGTAATTGATTATTAGGTGCTGGTAGGTGAGCCAGTATTCAGTTGCATGGAGTGAGTGTTGGAGTGTTTGGTGGAGTTTCAGGGGGTCCGGATCAGTTGCGAAAAGGATGTCGGCATCGGCATAAAGGAGTAGGTTGGTGGGGCAGGCCATTGGGAGGGAGTTTAGGTATAGACAGAACTGCAGGGGGCCTAGGATGGAGCCCTGAAGCCCCCTTTTTTCCTCTCTCTACTGCCCTTTATAATAGAAACAATAAGACTGTAAAGGAACATAGTTCCTTACGTAGCTTTCATAATAAATGTGAAAAGAAGCAGCATTAATAATGAATGAGAGGAAATGTCCTTGTTAAATATTTATGTTTCCTTGGTTGTGGACAATGCGCTTTAGGTTATTTATTCACTGTGCACTTTTTTATATAATTGAACTGCACTGAGAAATGAGCACTAGCACTTTAAACTATTGACATGTGACTTAAAAATAGTGCTACATAAGGTAGTGTGCACTAGGAGGCATCATCTTTGAGAAAGCCCAAAACTGGGTGATATGTAGGAAGTATGTTGCACCCTGTTTCCTGTTCCTGTTCCTGTTCCTGTTTTTTACAGGCTGAAGTAAAGACGAGAGCCATTTTTTGAATTGAATCAAGTCTCCATCTCTATCTTTATATGTGTATGGTGAATGCCATGACTTTGTTTTCTATAGCTGGATGTTGTTACTGAGCACCCCAAAACCCCTGTGCAGCTTTGCTTGTGTTTGTATTTAGAAAATAAATCAATAAATAAAACATATTTACAATTTTGATTAAAGCAACAGTTCATGTTAGTGGGGAAACCTTGTCCATACCATATTGTAGAAGCTATGCATTCCTGACATCCCTACATTCTCCACTGCAATGTGTTTTGTCCATCTTGCCATTTTTGCCTAATTTTATTTATTATTAATTTTGTAATTAGTGTGGATCCAGAAAAAAAGGTGGCAGCCCCCAGCACAGTTTAAAAGACATGTTTTTTTACTGAGGTCTCTCTTGAACTGTGAAAGCTATATTCAGATTTCACCTATGGTATGTCTAGGTGGAGAAAGCACATTTTTAAGATGACTGACAGCATAGCACTGCACCAACCAACTTAATGCAGGATCCAAAAAGGTATATGCAATACACTAAGCAGGTGCGTAAGTGAAGCATAGAACTATGCACTACAGAGCAGCTGCACACATTGACAGATTCACAATGGTGGTGGCATGGGCTGATATGCACGTAGCAGAAAGTATAGCTGCAGAGTTAAAAGGCAACTGTCACTGTGGCTTTTCCAATGCCCATGGAACCCTCCTTGACCCCAACATACAAGGAGGTGGAAACCCCATGCAGACACAAAGTGAAAATTCAGTCAGAAAGCAGCCCACACTAAAGGAACAAACTCTGCCCAGAGCCACTAGGGCTGCATGGGAGGAGTTTGGGGTACAAATAGTGAAAATTACCAAAGTTATGAGCCTGTGTAAGCAAAATGTAACATAGGGCTCATAAATCTGTTGTTTTGTAATATCTGTACACATTTTCAACATACTGTAGCCTTGTTATAACCCTGCCTCATGAAGAAGTGCAGGGCACATGTTCAGCTCCTGCCCAAAAGGTAATTTTATGCAGGGACTGTGACATTAAGTTTTGGGATGCGAAAACACATGGGGCCGGATATTCAAACTGCGCTATTTTGTGGCGCAAGCCCTTGCGCTGCACAAAATAGTTGGCCAGGGGTGTGGCCGCGGCGATATTCAAAGGAGATGTGCTTATTGAGCAATCCTTTGAATATCACTTCTGCCACAGCCACTGTGCATGGCGCAGTGGAACTTGCACCACCACAAGTGGTCAGAGTGGAGCATTCAACTTGCTATGGCGCAAGTACCATTGCGCCATGCGCAAATGTCCGATATTCAAAAGGTGACTTGCAAATGGGGCCATAATTCATGCAATGTACGGGGGGGGCCATTTGCATCTGTTTATGGCCCCATTTGCATGCCATTAGCATGCAGGTGTGCCGATTCCCGAGGACTTGCGTCTGGTGCCCTGCCAGGCAGCAGCCATCGAGACCGGCGCCTGCAGCCTGATCATGAGCAAATGTGTCCCCGAAAATCCCCCACCCTCCCAACTGGCCCGATCGCGGGCTGAAGATGTAAACCCCCAACATATCCCTGGTGGTCCAGTGGACTGCTAGCCCGATCGCGGGCTGAAGATGTTAAACCCACCGCCTAACATATCCCTGCTGGTCCAGTGGACCACTAAGCCCAATCACGGGCTGTAGATGTAAACCCCCAGAACGTATCCCTGGTGGTCAGTGGACCCGCTAAGCCCGATCGTGGGCTGTAGATGTATAACCCCCAGAACGTATCCCTGTTGGTCCAGTGGACTGCTAAGCCCGATCGCGGGCTGTAGATGTAAAACCCCAGAATGTATCCCTGGTGGTCCAGTGGACTGCTAAGCCTGATCGTGGGCTGTAGATGTAAACCCCCGAACATATCCCTGGTGATCCTGGTACCCACCACCCTTCTCCCCCAGCAGCGGCGGGGCGGCAGCATCCCACCTGCCTGCGCCCCCACGCCCACCAACTGACTGCCTGGTAGAGCTGCACGCCCATTGGTGCAGAGCAAGAGCCACGGGTGTGCAGCCCATACCGTACAAGGCAGTCCAGATATGTGAATGAATGGGATGCTGCCACCCGCCGCCGCCAGGGGGAGGGTGGTGGGCTTCAGTGGGTGGGTGGGGACACTAGATCACCAGGGATATGTTTGGGGGTTTACACAACTTCAGCCCGTGATCGGGCTTAGCGTCCACTGGACCACCAGGGATATGTCTGGGGTTTACAACTTCAGCCCGCGATCGGCTTAGCGGTCCACTGCACCAGCAGGGATACGCTCTGGGGTTTATACAACTTCAGCCTGCGATCAGGCTTACTGGTCCACTGGACCACCAGGGATATGTTCTGGGGATACTTTGCAGCCCACGATCGGGCTGGTGAGTGGGGTTATTTAAGCGTTGCCCGCTATTGGGCCAGTCGGGGGGGATTTTTACACATTTGCCCACGATCGGGCTGCAGGGGGCACAGGAGTAGGTTGAGGGCCAGCCACAGGTGGCAGCTGCTGTTGCACCCTGCAATGTGGCAGCTCACCTGTGGGTGGCCCTCGACTTACTCCTTTTTTGTCTCAAAGTTGTGCAGGCGCAGGTTGGGGGTTGCACCTGCACAACTCTGCACAGCCCGGCTGAATATCGGGCTGTGCAGTTTATGCATGGTTTCTCCCCCTCCAGTTCAGCATGTATTCATTAGCATTGCGCTGTTGCTCAGCATGTTTTCAGTGGCGCAACTGCCTCCTGCTGAATATCGCAGAATGACGCAATTTTGGACTTGTGCAGGTGCAACCCTATTGCGCATGGCGCAACCCTTTTGAATATCCCACCCATTGTGTGCTGGAGTTGAAAAATGACAGCTGTCACATTCATGAGGTGCTGTAAAAATACAGCTATGTTGTAAATTTGGGGTAAACTGAAAAGTACCAAAGTTATGAGCCTGTGTTCACAAAATGCAACGTAGGCTCATAACTTTTATTGTTTTTTATTATTTTAACTCTAGATTTTCAACATAGCCTTCTTATGACCACACCTCATGAACAAGGGCAGATACATTTTTCGGCTCTTGCCTGAAAGGAGATTTTGTGCAGGGGCCACAAAATCATCTTTCGGGATATAAAAAAACATTTTGGCCAGGATTTGAAAAATGACAGCTGTTACATTCACGAGATGCTGTGAAGATATGGCTATGTTATAAATTTGGGTTAAAAATAGTGAAAATTACCAAAGTTACGAACCTGCATTTGTAAAATTCAACATAGACTCATAACTTTATTGTTTTTTTTTAATATTTTTATACCAAATTTTCAATAGAACCTTCTTATGACCCCACCTCATGACCAAAGGCAGAGAAAATTTTCAACCCCTGCCCAAAAGGTGATTTTGTGCTCAGAGTTGCCTAATGTCAGTGCAATTGTTCATAAGGCAGGGTCCAAAGAAAGATATGTTGAAAATTTGGGCCAAAAGTATGCAAAAATGCCCAAGTTATGAAACTAAGTTCAAAACTGCAATTAAATAAATTAATGCACATACCTGTCTCTTCAGTTTGCACTCCAGCTTTGAAGAGTGAAGACGTGTCTCTGGTCCAGAGAGGATTACAGAGTTTGACCCCCAATGGGTAAGTAAGGGCTTGGTGAGGTGTGGGGTAGTGGTGCTGAGTAGAGGGTCAGGTGGAGGGTCAGGAATGGACACAAAAGACATTGATGGATGTTTTTCTTTTTACAGGTGAAAAAAAACAACAACAAAAAACAACAACGGCGTAGTCCCACTCAGAACACTGGGGGACTGGGCACCCCCAGTGTCACTCTTAGGTTTCTGAGGGGCAGGGGGTGGTGGGTGCTGAGAGGGAGGGAGGGTCAGGTGGGAGTGATATCTATAATCACCAAGATGAGAATCTAAACTGAGCTCACAAGGGCAGAACAGGAAAAAAAAACTAACATAAAAGCAAACCAGAAAAAAAAAAAAAAAAGAGTACAAGCCTTAGGTGCCTAACAGGAAATGCAAGCAGTTTCTAACATAAAACAGATTATTTGGAATATATTATGACCACAGAAAACATGTATGTGGTTAGGATCACAGAGACCTGGTGCACAGAATAAGATAACTGGAGCAAGGACATCCAGGGATATACACAGATCAGGAAAAGACAGAGAGGGTGAAAAAGATAGGGGGGCAGTTCTCTATATCAGAAATGACCTTGAGTTTATGTAGATGAATTATGGATATAACAGGATGTCTATAGAAGTGGTGGAAGTAGAAATTAAATATAGAATAAAGTATGGGGAGGCGTGTGTAATGAGAATTTTACACACACACGAAGTGTTGGATGCAGTTAGGCATCCAACATCAAGGGTATGTGTAAAATATGAGTTTACACACCACTTCATATTTTATTTTATGTAATTGCTGGGTTTCTCTGTCTTGCCACAGCAATTATATAAAATAAGTGACATTCTGGTATAGCCATGGTCAGGTTGGCTTTTAGTGCAGTCCGCGGTTGCTTTGTGGCACTTAAGTTTTTTTGCCATCTGGTCGCTGCTGTTCTAAAGAGTAGTTTTTTTTTAAAGTAACTTACCGCCGAGTCACAATGGCGGTATCGTTTTAGGCGAGGAGGTAGGGTGGTGAGTGGTGAAAAACCTGGAAGAGTTGTGGCTGGCGCATGCACAGAGCAAGGGAAACCAGGCACGTGTTTGCCATTATGCACACTCATTTATAATGGCACATTACACAATGGGTTTCCCTATGGGAGAAAGCGAAACCCAGTTATTATAAAGAAATACACACCAGCAGTGAATTTTCTTATATTGGCCACTGGACAGTGATTTAAACAGAGATACAAATATAATAAATACATTAGAAGAACTTTGTGAGGACAAGAACTTTAGCACGGCAGGTGATTTAAATATGCGAGGGATTTAGTGTGAGTCTTTATGTGGGAAATCTAACTTTGAAAAAGGGTTTCTCGTAAAGGTAAATGACCATAGTTTATATCAGCACATAGATGAACCAACCTGAGGCAGTGCAATGTTAGACATAGTGGTAACCAGTTATGAGGCTATCCTAACAGATTGTGTGGTAAGAGAATCACTCAGTACAAGTGATTATAACAGGATGCAGTTTCAGTTGAGACAAACCTTTAACAAACAAGTAGGTTCAACAACTTGATATAATCATGGAAAGGCTCAATTTACCCTTATGAGGACAGAGTTAGCACGCTAGAACTGGAGAAAGGCATTACATAACAAGGACATGGAAAGCCAGTGACTCAGTGCTAATTAGTTTTTATACAATCGGTCAGTGTCAACTTGGATTCCTTATTCAAGTGGCTTTATGGCACAATTAAGGGTATGGAACAAGAGACTATAAAAGCAACATTTTCCAGTAAGAATACTGGTCTTTTTTAGGAAAAACACATTTAACTGTACACAGAAGTACATTTATCCTGCACAGAAGGAACATATACACTCAGTTCAAGCACAAATAATTTGTTATTAACTTGATTCTGCAAATGGTATCGGTATATGTAATGATTCTAAACCTAATTATACAATGGCAAGACAAAATCTTGGGCTCTGATTGGTTAGTCTGGGACTGGACCCATGATGTTATCCCAGTACAACATCACGAGTCTAGTCCCAGCACCCAGATGACTGCATCAGTTCTTAAGGAAAAACAAGAAATCACTCCACGTAACTCCTCGGCAGCACAACCCCCCGTTTCTCATTTGCACTCTCAACCCGCCTTCAATCCACTCTGAATGCTTCCGACTCACTTGCCAGTGACCACCGGCCATCAAAGTGCAAACTGCCCCAGTCTTGCTTGTGTTCCCACCAGATACAGTGAAACAACCCCCCCACTCACACACAGTGTTCCCATAAAAAAAGCCGTCATTAAACACGGCATTTAAATTTCCCTGTCTGCTGCAGCACGAGCACATTTAGTGTGTACAACTTGCCAGTGAAAACCACGGACACTAATACCTGCTGACATTATCCCCGACTAGCCTGCCTTGACCACCAAACAGTCTGATGCCCCCACCAGTATTCACAAAATAACACTCACATATTGGCACTCCACAAAAATTACCTGCCATTGCTGCCAATCAGTAAGTCCCCAAACAACCCGGAAGTGGAATCGCGGTTCCTCAACTCTCTTGATTTTAAAGCCATAAAACAATAAAAAATAAATAAATACTAAGCAAAACAATATTAGCCAGTTCCAGATTTGAATGTTAGTGCGTCGACTGCTGTCTTTTCCGGGGGGGGTGGGGGCGGCGGTGCAGGAGGAGACAGCAGACACACAATAACATTACAATGGGACTATTTTTTTATTCAGTATTCCTGCCCATTGAAAAATGAAATACAAATACACTTTTAAAACTTTTTTCTTTATTTTTCTTTTAATAGTAGCAACAAGTCATTGTTAATATCAATAATGCACTCCAGGGTGTGTGTTGTGCTGGGACAACGTCACGCCTGGGGTGATTAGTCGCACTCGGCCTGCGGCCTCGTGCCTAATCACCCCAGGCTTGACATTATCCCAGCACAACATACACCCTGTCGTGCATTATTGCTTAAATCACTACTTGGTATGATATTTGCACCAGGATCCTAGACATGGAATATCTGACGGCCAAGTTGAGGCTATCTTTAGATAAATTTAAAGGGAGATGGTTACCATTCTTGCATTTCATGGCCTCCCGGGAGGGGAAACCTGTACTAGAGTTGCTTGCCAGGTATGTCTGAGAAGACTTTCCAGGTCCAGTCTGGATGTTTTGACTGAGATATGAGGATAGAAGGTCTCTTCACTTCTGAGACTCAGAGTTGTTTTATTATAAGTTTCTGGGTATGTCCTATTCATCAGGTACATTTAATATGAGTATACCATTAGGGGGTCTATGGAAGTCTGGGCCTTTAGCACTAACCGAGGTATCCTCAACCTTTGTTAGAGGCAATAACTTATTGGCAGCAATTATAATGTTTAACTGTTTTTCTCCCTTCTCCTTTCTTCTTTTCCTAAGTTTGAAGGCACTCTCTCATCTGTTAATCTTATCTCTCCCTCTCCTTTCTTTCCTGCTTTTCTTCTGTTTCTTTTCCTCTTCTTTCCTTTGGTTTTGGTGTTAATGCTGTGTAAGAGAGTAGAAGTGGACTTTCTATTTGTCTGTTAATATATGTATCTCTATGGAAAAAAAAGTTTTAAAAAATATGTATATATATTTTTCCACACTAATAAAAACATTCTTTAAAATTATTTTTTTACTTTATATATAACAACGAGCCATTGTATAATAGCAATAATGCCCTCCAGGGTGTGTGTCATTTGGGATAACGTCACGCCTCAGTTGTTGGACGCACTCAGCCTGCGGCCTCGTGCTCAACCACCTGAGGCGTGACGTTATCCCAGCACGACACACACCCTGTCAGGCATTATTGCTTAAATGATAACTACAAAAGAAAACAGTCACTGTGCGATTAAAAGGTATGATCTTCAATGTGAATGAATCATAGTTGGCAGATCTGGGGAGTCGGCAGGGTCAGTTGACCCCTCACTTTGAAAGATATGGGGTTAGAAAGTACATTTTGACTCCCCACTTTTTTATATACTGTACATTTTGTTGGGTTTCTTGTTTTTTTTTTTTAAGCTCAGTAAAGTGCTTGAGTGCGTGACTTGAGACCAATTGCGAACAAAGTGCCTCTTTGAAGTTCACCTTACAGACAGCTGAGCCACACCCAACAAAAACAAAAGAGATTGCCTATCACACCGAAATGTGAGATGCCTGCTAGTATTCCCAACAATCTCCATAACAACAGAAATAAATGGCGCCAAACTGTTGAGAATGCACTTTTTAAAAGTAAACTTTACTAGCGTCTGACGTTTGTCCCATTGTATTAAGACCTTGCAGCTGGCTATGTCACACAAAAAGCTACCACAGTCAGGATTAGTTTATTATTTCATACTTGTCAAGCTCAAGAGATCTTTCATGAATATTAATTTTAGAAATTAACATTCTGCAACCAGAATTTGTTGTAAAGTTTGCTAATCATTAATAACCATCCTGCCCGGTACGGGTGACTGCCTTCTCCTGCAAGCCGCAGGAGCTGCTTGGAACCCAGCGGCTGTTCTGCGCTGACCCACCTGCCTCTCGGCCTATAACCAGGCATTATGCCCAGTACGGGTGACTACCTCCTCCTGCAAGCCACAGGAGCTGCTTGGAACCCAGCAGCTGTTCTGCGCTGACCCACCTGCCTCTTGGCCTACAACCAGGCATCCTGCCCAGTACTGGTGACTGCCTCCTCCTGCAAGCCGCAGGAGCTGCTTGGAACCCAGCGGCTGTTCTGCGCTGACCCACCTGCCTCTCGGCCTACAACCAGGCATCATGCCCAGTACGGGTGACTACCTCCTCCTGCAAGCCACAGGAGCTGCTTGAAACCCAGCGGCTGTTCTGCGCTGACCCACCTGCCTCTTGGCCTACAACCAGGCATCATGCCCGGTATGGCTGACTGCCTCCTCTTGCAAGCTGCAGGAGCTGCTCAGAACCCAGTGGCTGTTCTGCGCTCACCCATCTGCCTCTTGGCCTACAACCAGGCATCCTGCCCGGTATGAGTGACTGCCTCCTCCTGCAAGTTGCAGGAGCTGCTCGGAACCCAGCAGCAGTTCTGCGCTGACCCACCTGCCTCTCGGCCTCCAACCAGGCATCCTGCCCAGTACGGGTGACTGCTTCCTCCTGCAAGCCGCAGGAGCCACTTGGAACCCAGCGGCTGTTCTCCGCTGACCCACCTACCTCTCGGCCTACAACCAGGTACATATTTTGAAGAGCAGCCCACAGCTACCAACAGGTTTGAACTTGTCACTTTTTGCCTTTCAGGCCATTTGGCTGCACTACTACTGCTCCTGAGCTCTGATTAGGCATAACGCCATTCCCCCTTCTCTTATTGGCTCCTGATTCTACCCTTCCTGAGACCTCTTTTTTAATACAAGAACTGCTAATGCTGAGTTTACCAGTACCAACTATTAGTGGAACAGGATTGTTAATTTTTCTAGCTTGTTGATTTTGTTGATTTTCACTGCTTAGAATAGTTAATAACTGTAGTTTGTAGATGTTACCTGCATAAAGAATTTACACTGTTTGGTTCCTTCTTCCATTAACCAACTATAGATACCTTGCATTCTTTTTCTCCTATCCTACTCTACATATCCTGTCTGTGTCTAAGGTGAGCTGTAAGGCACCATAAAGACTCAACTGCTTGAACTAAGAGCTTGATTGTTTTGCTCTAGTCCCTGTGTCCAATAATATTTTTCTTCGGAACTATCAGACCACGGTTCATGTGTGTATGCTCTCTCCCCCCTCCATGTCCTGTGTTTTTTGCCTCTTTTTTCCTGGCTTTGCAACTAGCTACAGTAAGCAGCCCGCCCTACTTTTCCATTTGCAAAGTATACTGCAAAGCCACTAGAGGACAACTCTTGGAAGTTGCATTCCTCTTTCCACTGCTATCCCCCTAAGCACTTCTTGTACTGGGTCCTTCTTCCCTAAAGCAGATTATTACTCCCTAACAAACCATAGTCTGTCACCCTACCACTGTGCCATAGAGACCACCACACCAACCCCAGCAGCTATTAAATATGTATAGTTCCCGCCCATTTCTCAAGTCCTCCTTTACCACCGGCTGCATACTGATCAACACGGACTATTTTATTAATTTTTATTCTGTACCCAGGCCTGTCTCATCTTAAAGGTACACAGCTACTGCTGCCTTCTCACTCTCTAAGTAACCATGGCTCCAAATTTTAAACTCTTACTGAGTGCCTTTCCCATTCTCTTATTTCTATCTTTGCCCACTCCCACAAGCAAGACAAACCATAGTTTAGTTTACTCACCCAATACTGAAATCTTGAAAAACCTTCATGTCAACATAGGTTGCTCATCTGGGAACTTTTTCACTATTAACAAAGGACCTTGGTCTACCTCAGTGATCCTGCCCCCTATAAATATTTGGCCCCCAGGTGGATCACATCCCCATCAATGTGTCTTTAAGGACCACACATCCTCATTTTATATAGGGAAAAGACAAAACCTTGCTGTGTTCACATGAAGGTTAAATGTTTCTCCAAGGCTCGAAGAGAACTCCTACTCAACATAGCCCTTATGCTACTTCTGTTATCTGGGAACATTCATCCTAATCCAGGTCCTGAAGCACCTTCCACCTACAAAACTCGCCCTAAACAAGGTACCATTAAACTGGCCACAATTAATATTTGTAGCCTTTAAGCAAAATTGACATCCTGAAAGTCTGGGTAACCCAGCACAACCCTGACATACTATCTGTCGTTGAGACATGGATGACCCCCAGAATACCGGATTCTGCAGTAGCTATACCTGGATACTCTATATTCAGGCAGGACAGCCTGACCAAATGTGGAGGTGGATGTGCTATATTTCTAAAAAATTCCCTAAAGGGGTATGCTATGCCAGCAATTGATCTCAGTGGCAATACCCAGGTACTGGCGATAAAAGTGCTGTTGGGGGCTCACCATAAAACAATATCAGTACTCTCAGTCTACATACCTCCTAAAGACCCGGCCACTGATCTCCTCAGTCTTCTTGACCATCTCCGTTCACAAAATCACCTCACGGAGACAATTATCATGGGAGATTTTAACATAAACTGGCTGTCACCTGCAACCAACTCACTAAAGGACGCAATAACAGCCCTTCACCTAACTCAACTTGTTAATACACCCACTAGGATAAACTATAAAACGGGGATTAGCACCACCCTTGACTGGATAATTTCTAACCAACCTAACTGCCTTTCCAATGTAACTGTGCACCCTGAATCCATCAGTGACCATTCCCCAATCACATGCAGTTGGACTAATAAATTCCTTATCCCCCCCCTCCCCAAACTATCTACAGCAGGTTTCTCAGAAAGGGCCACCTGGACCTACTAAAACAACAGCTAAGTGCCCAAAACTGGAACATCCTGGACTCAACCAATGATGTTAATGTAGCCCTCTGTCACTTTATAAGGATTTTCAACACTGCTTGTGATTCGCATGTCCCTCTCAAAAAGATTAAGGTCTCTGGCATGGATAACCCCTGGATCACTCCTGAGCTTATTTCCCACATGGAGTTTTGGAACCATCTCTGACACTGTGCAAAAGCCACTGGTAAGCAGCAGGGCCTACAAGCCTATAAAGCTGCTAGAAACAACTGCATAAGGGAGACTCACCAGGCAAAAGACAAGTACCATAGGGAGATGCTTACCAACTCCTGGGGTGATAGCAGAAGGTTCTGGTCTAATATAAATGACGTCACTGGCAAAAAAACTAAAGTATCGCCTACAATGCTAAACATAAATGGGACCCCTGCTGTTGACCCTCTGTAAATTGCTAATGCCTTTAACAAGGCTTTTACCAATTTGAGCTGTGTTCTCCCACCTGACTGTTTCGATGATAATGCTGCCTGCTCCACAAGCCACAGTGATGAAAATAGTCCTGAGTACCCTCTTTTTATTTTAAAAAGGTATCATGCAGCCTAGTTAGAAAACTACTAGTTAAGGTCCTCAGAAACGCAATACACAGTAGTGACGGACTAGACTTTAAGCTTATAACCCTAACCCTAGATGAAGTTATCCTACCTATAACTAAGATTCTAAACCTTTCTCTTACACTGGGACAATTTCCTAATGCCTGGAAAATGGCCATCGTAACTCCAGTTCATAAAACCGGTGCTCGTTCCTTACAGGGTAACTATTGGCCTATATCCATTCTCCCTCCACTCTCCAAGGTGCTCGAGCAAATTGTTACCAACCAGTTTGGTGCTTATCTGGACACATAGTCCATCCAGTGCCCACAACAGCATGGCTTTAGAAAGGGGCACAGTACTGCCACAGCATAATTAGAATTCACAAGCTTCATACAACAGGCCAACGATCAAGGCAAGATTATAGGTGCAGTCTTTGTTGACCTAACAAAAGCCTTTGACACAGTGAATCACACACTGTTGTGTGGCCAACTTTCTAAAACTGTTGTTGCCCCAAACACCCTGAAATGGTTTGGAAGCTACCTCAGTGATAGACTGCAGAGGGTGAGGATATCAAATGCAGTTTCAGAGCAGAGGCTGTCCAATCAGGGGTACCTCAAGGCTCAATCCTAGATCCCCTATTGTTCAGTATTTTCCTAAATGACCTTCCAGCTGTCTGCAACCAGCATACTCTCCTCTACGTAGATGACGTGGTCATCTTTACTAGCCACCTGAATCCCAACGCTCTTGAAAATAGTCTTCAACAAGGCTTCACAGAAGCAGAAAGATGGTTTAATAATCACAGACTAGTGCTAAACTACAAAAAAAAACTAAAGTCCAGCTGTTTTTGTCCTCTCAGAATAAGTTTAAGGCCCATCAACTCACTATCACCAACAACCACAGAGACGCTCTTGAACAAACTCAGCTTTTCAAATACCTAGGTCTAACCCTGGATAGTCACCTTACCTTTGTGCCTCACATTGAAAATGTTGCCAGAGATGTTAATACCAGAAATAGGCTCCTCTTCAGACACAGAAAAAGTCTTACCCAAGAAGCCCTGAAGGTTGCAGTTCACAGCTCGGTCATCTTGATCATTGATTATGGTCTAATCATACACTGTGCTGCAACCTCCACATCTCTTAAATGACTCACGGTGGCCCTGAACAAAGCCTGTAGGTTAGTTATGGGTGCTGTACGCCTCACGCATACCTGTGAGTTATATGCTCAATCTAGCTGGCTCCAACTAAGTAACAGGATCAAATATCAAACCTTCCTCCTGCCCAAAAAAGCTATACTTGGATTACTACCCCCGATCATTAGTTGCCTGCTAAACAAATCCCCTAAGAGCCAATACACACGTACCTCAGTTTCTGTCCTCCTTCTAGTATCCCACTGTCGGACTGCTCAATACCAGCGATCCTTTCAATACAGAGCCCCCAGTGGTTTAATAATCTAAGCAACCAACTGAGCAGTCTTTCTAGTTTGTCCCAATTTAAACTTAAGCTTCGTCAGCATCTCCTATCTGAAAGCACTTGTGATTGTTACACCTAGTTTCCCACTTCTGCAGACACTCTAATATCACTTTCTTCACTCTCTGAGGCTCTTACTTGGCTTCCTGTTTCGTTTCACCTCTCCTGACAGAACAGTTTCCCCCATTCCCCCTGCCATCTCCTCCCTTACCTCACCCCCTCCTTGCTCTTACCCCACTGACCCCCCTCTTCCTGGACCTGTCCAGGCCCTCTGGTCCCCACTCTCCCTTATCTTCTTTCCCTTCATCTGCCCTCCTTTTCTCCTCTTTTACCCCTTCTCCCACCTTAGCCTCCCCTTCCTCTCACCCTACAACAAGGCCTCTGGCTGCCATATTTTCTTTTCCTTCTCTATCTGGACTCTGCCCTCTCATCTCCACTACCCCTTCCTTACTCTTCCCCTTCCCCCCGCTTCTGATTAGCAATGTTGCTTCAAATGTACAGCACCTTATGGTTTTCTATGCTTGCTTGTAATCGTGAGTGTGTAGCACTGTTCCCACTTATTTACTAGTTGACTTGCTGTGCTCCGATGATACTAAGAATGTTGTCTGTACCTCCATTGAAACCATGAATGTTGTCTTTACCTCCCTACCTTATTGTACTCCTTTCCTTTGATGTGGAGCCTTTGTAAATGAACTGCTTCAAGCTCAAAGGTAGTTATAATCCGAGATTTAAATAAATAAATAAAAATAAATCAATAAACCAGAGTATCGTTGAGACACGGCTTTTAACTTTTGCAATAACACATCAGATTAAAAGAAGGGGCAAACTGTTATGGATAAAACTTCTGATATTATTTTTAACTTTTGCAACTAAACAATAAGAATAAATAGGGGTAAATGTGTGAAGGGTTAAAGTTTCGACACACATCAAGATTGTTTAAAAAAGTCTTAGTACAGGGGGACAAATGTGAACCACTAGTAAAATTTATTTTAAAAAACAGTGCATTCGCAACAGTTTGATGCCATTTATTTCTGTTGTTATGGAGATTCCTTAAAAATGAAGCAGGAAGTAAAATAAAAATAACAAGTAGTAAAACTTTTAACAGAATAGGAAAGATAGGCAGGAAAATGCTTCTGCAAAGAGTAGGGGGGACACATACTTATGTTGCTGTGGAGATCCCCTTCCAAGCAAAGGGAGAGAGGGAAGAAAAAAATATTGCTAAGTGTTAAAGAACTTTTAATGTGCAACCCACTTCCACCAGCCCCCCTTGTTCAACTAGGGCTGCTCCTCTCATACATGGCGCCAACGAGAGGGATGGGGTTGTCACTACAGTTCTGTTTACCAATACATCTATTTCAGAGCCTTCCATCCTCAGACAGGCAAACCAAGTGTGGCAACTACTTGGCTCACACCTGGGGGACCATTTACCATAGCCATCAACCTGGGTCCCTGGGAGAAAACATTTGCTCACAATTATGCTAGGTTTGTACTTCTGGTCAGGGGCACCCAAGTAAATCCAGACACAGTGGAATCAATAACAGTGCTGTCCAAACCAGGTTGGGATTTTAGAGTGTAGCTTTTATTCACATACACAGAGAATAATCACAAAGTGAAGATGGACCCCCACAGGACTACTCCCACTAGTAATGCAAATTACTGAGGTACAGAACACACACACACAGCGAACCCTATAGTTCTGAATGGAAACAGTGAACACTTTCTGGTTCTGAAAGGAGATTGGCACACTTCCCTTGGCTAGGCACTCTTAGCCAGTACTAGGAGACTTTCCTATATTTCATGAGGATTTACTGGTGGCACCCTCGACCACAAAAGAGCACATACAGGCTCACAGAAAATCCAAACCCATGTCTGGGTAAACTATTTTCTTGAGGCACTGTCCAAATGCACTGAAAGAAAACAGGTGCCCAAACTGAACCCATAGAGGTAAACATGGTTACTCCAGATGGGGGGGTCTACCACCTTTTGCTTCCAAATTTATACTCAGTCATTCATCTGGTTAATAACACCCTCACAGAAAATTTGTAGATGATATCTCGAAATGTCTTTCACATTTAACATACTACTTTACACATCTCTGTGGTGTCATGAAGTTAAAAGTTTTGTAATTGGCAATGTCTCTTCACTAGACCCCTACTTTAGCAGGCACTTTTAAATCAGACATGAACTAAAAGTTCTGTACTTGGCAAGTCTCTCTCTGAACCCCATAATAGGCAGACACTTTTAAACAGAAAACAGTCTTGGTGACAGAGTCCCTTTGCCAGAGAAAACTCACCACAGGAATGCAGGTGCCCCAGGGCTTTTCCATACAAAAGCCTCGGTTACTCACAGAGTAGATGAATCTCAGGCAGCTTCAACACAGTCCAGGCTGGACCAGGGGATTGCCCCTGAATCCTGAAATCCCCCCATCCCTCTGGGGATGAGGCACTGGAAAACCATCTTGGAACAGTTCCCACTACTTCACTCTCTGTCCTCTATGTTCTTCTTCTAGGGTGAGAACAAACTACCTAAACCACAGTGGTAGCTCTCTGTCAGAGCTAAAAACTGAGGAGTGCCTAGACTGCAGCCTCCTCCTGGAACTCTACTCTGCAGACTACTGAACTCTAACTCAACATTCTAAAGCTATCTCCCTAGCTAACATTCCAATGTGGCTTATGTTGTTGTGACAATTCTATGATTACATCATCCTCCAGCTCATCTGAGACTGAAACCAGTGAATGACAGTGTAAAATCCATTTAACTGGCATTTCACAAGCTGCCTGTCCCTGCCTGCCACTGATTCTAATAGGATTCTAGTAAACCCCTGGGAACAAGGGGGTTACAAATGCACATCTGCAACAGTTTCGTACCTATTTTTCTGTTCCATAGAGACCATATCACTTTATAAGTGGAGCAGTCATTGCAGCCTGTGCAACAGATAAAACAATGTCTAGTACTAGCGTTTTGGGGAGAGGAGGGAGTGTTAAGTAGAGTCTGTAGAAGGCAGAGGGATTTCATTTATGGTTTAAGGGCCATGGTGAGGGCATTTTGGAGACACTTCATTGTGCAGATGGTCGCAAGGGATAGTAGATAGATACAGTTGAGCACTCGCTCCAATGAGGGACAGATTTTTTACAGACAAAACAATGTCTGGCACTGGGTTTGGGGGGCTTTGGGGAGGAAGTGGGTGGGTGTATTAAACAGAGAGTGGAGAAGGGAGGGTGGTTTCATTTATGGTTTGGGGGCTGTGGTAGGGGACACTTCATTGTGCTGACAGACCCGGTGGGCAGGGATCACAAATGTTCATATAGAAGAGCATTCACTCCAATGTGGGAATGTTTTTATTTGTTTACAAATAAAAGGATGTCTGGCACTGGAATTATGTGGTTTTGGTGGGATGAGGGTGGCTGTGTTAGGTAGAAGCTGGAGAAGGAAGGGGGATTTAATATATGGTTTAGGGGGCCACGATGGGGGTGTTGGGGGTACACCTCATTGTCCAGGTGGCTGAAATGGATTGTCCTGTATGTTTTAATACAGAAGAGCATGCACTCCAACTAGGGGAAGTTTTCATTGCTTTACACAGATAAGAAGAAATCTGGTACTGGGGTTTGGGGGAAATTAAAAAAGACCTGGAAAAGGGCACATTGAGGATTCGAGAGTCTGTGATGTGATTCTTTTCAAGGCTTGTCACAAGCTGTCTCAGTTTCACCAGGGGGAGCTCATGCCAGAACAACCTCATTAACATTTTCGACTGGGTGACAAGGGAGGTGTATCGGGGAGGGCAGTGGATGTGTTTTATCTGGACTTCAGCAAAGCCTTTGACACTGTACCACATAGAAAGTTATTAAACAAACTGGGGAATGTGGGAATGGGCAGGACAGTAGTGCGGTGGGTAGGTAATTGACTGGGCAGCAGGACACAGAGGGTGGTGGTAAATGGCTGTCACTCCACAGAGGGAAGATTGACCAGTGGGGTACCACAGGGATCAGTGCTGGGACCAGTCCTATTCAATGTCTTCATCAGCGACATTGCACAGAACCTAGAAGGCAGAATTTCCCTGTTCTCTGATTATATGAAGCTCTGTAACAGACTGGGCATGCCAGAGGGTGTAGACAGAATGAGGAGGGTCCTGCAGAAGTTTAAAGAATGGTCAAGGGTTTGGTAGTTGAAATTCAATGCAAAGAAGTGCAAGATAATGCATACAGTATGGGGCGCAAAAACCCTGGAACAACATACTGTATCAGTTGGGGGGTGAGGATATAGCATGCACCAAGCAGGAAAGGGACTTTGGGGTTATCATCCTGATGACCTTAAAGTAGGGAAAGAGTGTGACAAGGCAGCAGGTAAAGCAAATAGGGTACTGGGATGCACAGGCAGGGGCATCAGCAGCAGGAAAAGGGAGGTCATAATTCCACTATACAAGACATTAGTGAGGTCCTGCATGGAGTACAGTGTACTCTGGAGACCTTACCTACATAAGGACATAGACAGGATAGAGAAGATTCAGAGGAGGGCAACAAAGATGGTACAGGGATTGCATCTTAAGTGCTATGAGGACAGGCTGAAGTACTTGAATATGTACTCCCTGAGGAGAGGAGGGAGAGAGGGGATATGATAGAGATATGCAGGTACCTTACAGGGAGGAACATGGTGCAGGAATACACTAGTTTCCAGCAAAAAAGATGTTCCAGGACTAGAGGCATGGGATGAAGTTGGAGGGAGGGTGATTAAGAGGACATGTGAGGAAGAATTTCTTCACAGAAAGGGTGGTGGACAAATGGAACACCCTGCCAGAGGAAGTGGTGGGGTCTGGAACAATCACATGATTTAAGAATGTATGGGATAGACATCAGGGAATTCTGGAGGTCAAGGGTAAGGGGTAACAGACTTCTAGAAAAATGTAAAGGGAACTTACAAGCTCAAATGGGCAGACTGGGTGGGTCATAGACCCTTATCTGCTGACAGTGTCTATGTATGTATGTGTCAGAAAAAGAAAGGCAATCATGTCATTTTTAATGGGAATATGAATAAGTTGTCTTCCATTCTTCTGGAACACTTGCATTATCTAGCTTATCCAGCTAAGTTCATATGCAGAAGCAGCTGAAAGCAGCAGTCAAGCTAAGTGTTTGTTCTTCTTCATGGCTTGTGTTTAAATAAGTTCATTTGCAAAACTACAGTCTTTAACCAAGAGTCACTGCTATAGCCAATTGTTTATTTTATCATATGCATTAGTTATATTTGCAAGAAATATAGATGGTAGCTGTAAGCTATTGTCACGAGCTAAATGTCTGTTTAAATCACAGATCTAGCTATACTGAGCCACAGCCCCTGAACTGGGCACGCTGCTACCCTAGTGGCCTGGCGGGTTCCACCGGCCGCCAGCTGCTTCTCCACCACTGTCCACTGAAAGGAATTGCAAGGTACGCTTTCAAACTGTTGGCGCCTTCTTGCTGATTGGTTGGTTCCTCCAGCATGGTTAGGTGATTGGCTACTCCATGTCTCTCCTCACTAACTACTTCGTTCTACCTTTCTCTGCCTGCTAAACTAGCCGAAGGTTTAAAGTAATTTATCTGCTCAGCCAAAAGTCTGTTATCACTGAATTTTATCCGTTCAAGTCATGTTTTACTGAATGGGAGTTTAATTTGCTAAGTGATGTACTAGCTGTAGAATTTTGAACCTGTCCCTGGCTAAAGCAATTACAGCTCTTTTGTGATTCTTTAGCAGCGATCTAAACTCTCCCTTGCTAATTCCTATTTTGTTCTCCTACTTTCTGGCACCAAAGCCCCCAACGAGACTTAATTGTTGCTGCTTGGTGCTTGCCCTGGACTGCTATCCTTACCCTCCCCTACTGCCCTTTCTCTAAGCTAAACACTACCACCAATTAAGAATTTCACTACCACCCCCCTGTGGCAATATAACCTGTGTGTCTTTCTCCTCTCTCCCCTTTAGCCACAGCCCCTGAACAGGGCATGCTGCTACACTAGCAGCCCGGCAGCTTCCACTGACCGCCAGCTGCTTCTCTGCCATTACTCGCTGAAAGGAACTGGTTTCCCACCCTATCCGGGGAATTACTTATATAGCTACCACGGTCACCTGACTACTGCAGTGAAATACATCAAGTTCCCAGTTCTCTATCTGCAGATTATATGCTGCCCTCACTAGAGGGAGCATTTGACTCTCAACTATTGTGCTTTCTCTTTTTTGACCTGCCTTTATCTATAGCCCTGCCTCCCTGTGTGGAACTTAGAGCTCTGCCTTTAGCTGTAGCCCTACCTCTCTGTGTGCTACCCTCGCCCTACAGCAACACCAGCTCACTGCTTCCACTAGTACTTACATATGTTCTCTATCTCTTGACAATAGCCCTGCTCTCCTGAGGCTGCTGTAATCCCATTGGTCTTGAACCACTAGTCTCTTACTGGTAGCAGTATTACTGCCATCTCACCTCCATTTCTCTTTACTCTGGTCCCCCCTTTGTCTTCTTCTCTCCTCACCATCCTCACTCTAAATTTCTTCCTTACTGTCTTCATCTCCCTATCTCCCCCCCATCTCTATCATCTCCTCTCCCCCCCACCTACACTTCCACCACTTCTCCACTTGGATCCTTACAATGATATTCCCCCATCCATCATGCCACTCCCATGGATTCACTACCCTGATTCTCCCCAGCGCCTTCCTCATGCACCTCCCTCTCTAATGTACACTCATACTCTCCATCAGCTTTGGCCCTCCAACTGGCAGCCTGCCTCCCCCTCAAGGCATGCCTCTCGGGTTCCTTTGCTTAAGAGTACAAAACTTCACTACTTAATCATTGCACTCCTGCTCCTTTCATATCGCAATATTAATCCCAGGCAGGGGCCCTGCATTCCTGCTGTCACCCCACCCATCTCCCCTACCCCAGCAGCCTCCTCACCACATCCTGCTGGACTGCCCCACAGACTGAAAGTACTGCACTTGAACATGTACAGTCTCCTCCCAAAAACTGACCAGCTCCAGAACCCTTGTTGCTTTGCTAGGACCTAAATTAATCATACTAACAGAAACATGGCTAAATCATAAAATAAGTGACCCTCCACTTGCCATATTGGGTTTTTCTATATCCCACCAAGACTGGACAGGGAGAGGCGGAGATGTGGCCATTTACGTCTCCTCAAATATTCAGTTCACTACCACCTACTCTGCCTCCATCCCCAAAGCATATGAAGTCCTCATCTTACAACACTTCCTCTCATACTCAATCCCTATTTTTGTTGCAGGGGCATACTGCTGCCCAGGCCTAAACCCTTTTCTGGTGACTGACCTCACCTCTATCATCCTTTCCCACACCTCAACGGGAGAAACTATATCATGGATGACTTTAATCAAAACTGGTTATCACTCTCCCTCCTTAAAGTCAGAAATAACATTGCTGCTCACAGCCTCACCCAATTCATCCTTGAACCTACTTGAATCAACCCAAAATCAAACAACCACTCCCTATTTGACTGGGCGCTCACTTCCCACCAACACAAAGTCATCAAATCTGGATTGCTTTCCAATGCTGTGAGCGACCACTGCATGACCTTTTTAGTACATAGAATCTACCGCACCAAAGCCCCACACAAAACCCTCATGACTTGCTCATACAACTCCATGCACCTAGGGCCGCTCTTACTTGACCTTTTGCATGCTGACTAGTCACCTATAACTACAGAAACCACAATCGATGTAGGTGCAGAATATTTTAAAAGCAAATTCCTCAAAGTTTGGAACCAACACACTCCTCTACGCAAAGTCAGAGTCCTCGGCAAACATCTTCCTTGGGTCTCACCCGAACTAATTGCTTGCCAAAGAGCAAGGGACCAGGCCTGAAGGTGACACAAAATCTCTAAGCTCCCCATAGATTATGATTACTATCGGCAACCACGAAATAAGTTCACTAAAACCACTCATTTGGCCAAAATTGACTACTTTACTACTGCCTTCCAATCGAACATTAACAGCCCTTCAAAATTCTGGAAGGTCATTCACTCCCTCGTCTCTCCCCCTTCTTCCCTTCCTACACCTCTCCTCTCTATAAACAACTCCCTAATCTCTGGCTACTTGTGTGTCACCTCTGAATTTAACACTTACTCCACCTCCTGTGCCTCTGCCCTCCTATGCTCCTTACTGACTCCTCAGCCTATTCCTCCCCCTAAACCACCCCACACCCTACCCCAGCCTTCTCTCTCTTCTCTTTCACTACTATAACCCACTCTGACACCTGGGACACCATAAATCCCTCCAAAGGTTGCTCACCAGATGGGCTGGACCCCAAGCTGCTCTTCCTTTCTGCTATGGCTATCTCTGCTCCACTGATGGAGCTTCTCAACCTCTCGTTTACCCTGGAAGCAATCCCCTCTGGCTGGAAGCATGCCATTATTCTCCCTCTCTCTAAGGGTGGGGATACATCCTGCCCTGGAAACTATCGCCCAATATCTCTCCTTCCTATCCTCACTAAGCTGTAAGAATACCTAGTCCTATCTCAACTCTCTATCTGTTTCACTTCAACTTCTTCATCCCCTTCCAATCTGGCTTCTGAAAAAATAACACTCCACTACCACCTCCCTGATTAGGCTTACTGACTCCATCCTCTCTGGGATAGACAGTGGTCAAATCACATCCACTATCTTTGTTGACCTAGCCAAGGCCTTCAACACTGTCTCCCACTCTATCCTGCTCCATTCCCTGTCCGCTGCAGGCCTGTCTGCTGCTGCCACAAACTAATTCCAAGCCTATCTTATAGGCCAGACCCTGTCTGTTAGAATAGCAGACTCCATATTATCCCCCCTCCCTATCGACACAGAGGTCCAACAGAGATCGGTGTTGGGCCCCATTCTCTTCTCCATCTTTCTCAATGACCTGCCATCTGTCTGTACATCTACCTCTATCCATATGTATGCCAATGACATGGTACTTTATGCTTCTGGTCATGCCCCCTTCGATGTAGCAGACTACAGAATGATTTCAACAATGTTCAGTGCTGGTTCTGCTCTCATCAGCTTTTTCTAAATGCCAAGAAGGCAGTTTCCATAACCTTCGGCATGAAGCAGAGACTCTCTAGGGTCCTCCTTACCCACCTTCCACACCCTCAATGGGACAGTCCTTGAGAACACCTTCTCTTTCAGATATCCAGGGGTTTGGCTTGACCAATACCCCTACTTCTCTGGTCATGTGGACACCATCCTAAAAAAGTTGCGTCCCAAGCTAGGTGCACTACATAGGAACCGGGACAGGATCCCTCTCCCAGCTAGGTGTGAAATTGTCCAGAAGATGATCCTCCCCATCTTTGACTACTGTGATGTAGTCTACAGTACTGCACCTAAGACTCCCCTAGCCAGATTGGACTCCCTATTTAGTTCCTTCTGTCGTTTTACCTTGGATGCCCATACCCTTACTCACCACTGTTAACTCTACCACTCCCTGGCTCTTCCTTCTCTAGAAAACAGGCACATCCTTCACTGTGCTAAATTCATCTCCAAATTCTAGTTTGGTTCTCTCCCTACTTACCTTAGCTCTTCACTATCCATCCCTCCTCTATTCACCCATTCTCTCAGATTCACAGATTCCTGCACTCTAGGTATCCCTCACCGCACAACCACAGTTGGCCAGGCAGACTTCTCACACCACTTCCCTAAGTTATGGGATCCCCCCCCCAAGATATGCCATTCCTTATCCCTTCCCTCCATCTCCACCGTACACACAACTATCTATCTGTGAACTGCAGTTGCAACTGAGCTACCTGGGTTCTCTATTAGAGCTGAGTATAGATATCATAGACACTGCTCTAATAGGTATCCTAAAATCGCACTTACTATTCTTCTGTAACTGCGGGAATGAAACTTACTTCAAATTTATGTCTTTGTTTGTATATTGCTCTCTACTATGCACATCTAAAGTGCTTGTATTTTGCTCTCTACTATGTACTGTACTCAATGCATATTGGCACTATCTACTGTTTTCTCTGTATACCTATTGTCTCAATTGTTATGTCTATCCACCACTTGTGTTATGTAAACTGTTGCTGTTCATGAATATTGTAACCTACCACTTCCCCTTCCCCCCCAGGACACACCGTGAGATGAGCAGCTTGTTGTTCAGTGTGCCATTCCTGGTGAAACTCTTAAATAAATAAAATATATTTTATTGACTGATACTGTACATGGCAAGGAGGAGGGGTTGTAGGGGTAAGGGAATCCAGGAGTGGAAGTTGCTTTTTGGTTTGAAAGGCGTGATCACATATCAGATGCATTAGAGCCCAGAGAAAGCAAAATTACCAACTTCTTTGGGGTGACTGCCAACAGAGAAGTGAACCAAAAAACAATAATCTCACTGAACTTAAGTTTTGCGTTTCAAATTTTTAATCATAATTTCATTTAATAAAGACAGAGCAGAGCCTGCCCGGTGGTGCTGAGGGTTGAGGCCACACCTTGCATCACGCCGGTGGCCTGGGTCGTTGGGGGTTGGCGGGGGGGAGGAGAAGGATCGAGCATCTGTAGGACTGCTATCCTTCTCCAGGGAGGGGGGTGTGCTGCTACCTGTGCTCTGGTGGCCTCTGGCAGTGGCTGGGGGCACTAGAGCACTGGCAGGACCTGTGGGGACAAACTGTGGCTGACGCCTGGATAAGAGTGCATGCGGAAGCATGCATGCTCAGGACCTTAGGTGTCACTGCATGCCACAGACATCAGGGGAGGAAAAAGCAGAAAAAATAGGATACCAGTCATGGTGGCATGATGGCCGTCTCCGTTGGGGACTAGTTTGGCACCGAGGGTACACGGCTTTACTGGATCCTGACCCGGGGGGGGATCAAGCTAGGGGGAGAACCCCCCTCCACCCTGCTGCAGGAGCCAATCTGCAGGGGTAGCTGTGGGACCTGTACGAGGAGCCGAGGAAAATCCCTGGAGATGGCGGCCTGAGACCCGAGGAAGATGCCTGACGTGATGAGGTAGGCAGACTGGTGGCTCAAGGGGGTAAAAGTATAAATAAAAAATAAATAAATAAATAAAGACAGAGTAAAATACTGTAATTCAAACACCAAAGCCACTCCATAAAATGAACAAAATTTAAAAAAAGAACTAAAAGTGGTGGTGGCAGTTCAGCCGTCTCCTCGAGTCTTCTTCAGGTCATATGCTTCAATTACATTTGCAAGAAATATAGACCGTAGCTGTAAGCTATTGTCACAAGCTAAATGTCAGTTTAAATCATGGTTCTAGCTATATTTTATTGACTGCTGCATGGCAAGGAGGAGGGGTTGTAGGTGCTAGAGCAGGGGTTCTCAGACCTTCTCAGGTTGAGCCTCCCCTATGTCAGTTTGGACAAGCCTGGGCCTCCCCATGTCTCAAGCACAGTAGAACACACTCAAAAGGATATGAAATTTCATGCGCGATTTCATGCGCAATCACGAAACAGGCAAAATATACTATGATAGTGTTTTATTTACAAAGCGAAGCACTGTGCATTGTAAATACAGTGCAAATGACTAATTAAAAGTCAACTGAAAGGCAGTTTACCACTGCACACCAGATACCATGCAAAGCAGCAATAAAAGTCAACTGATAAAAATGTGCTGTACATCCAGTGCTGTTTAAGTCAGTCAGCTGAAGACAGCCTGTACTTGTTTTCGTAGTCATTAAAAGGCACCCCCACCACCAAATCTAGCATCTGAACATTTTAAAAAATCATTCAGCTGAAGGGAGCCTGTGAGCCTGCTTTTGGCAGTCAGTTGCTGGATTCGTGGCTGCACTGTTGAGAGGTAGAGGCGCAAGTCATCTTCAACCCTGAGGCGGGACCTATACTTTGTCTTTATGGCAGCCAGTGCAGAGAACCCAGACTCACAGAGATAGGTTGAAGCAAAAGGCAGTAACACTTTAAGCGCTGTTTTAATTCTGGAAATTCACATCCCAGTGACAGCCAAACTTAGCCAGTGGCAACTGTCCAAAAGAGACCTTCAGTGCTGGGTCTGTAGCCATATCTATAAGGCTTTCTTGCTCTTAATGGCAGGTTGTCCACAGACCTCGGTTTAAAATGAACGGATTCCTAACCCACTGGTTACACTCCTCCTGCTGGTATTCAGGGAAGTACTCACAGAGTTTTTCATGCAGTCCACTTAAATGTTCTGAAATTGGCATCTGACACTGTCAATGGAAAGCTCATTTTCCTGCAGGAAATCCTCCAGTGTGGGAAGGAGGAAACCAATCCCTGCTGCAGTCTTGAAGACCATAATTGTAGTTTCTGACAAAATGCCTCAATCCTGTCCCTTACAATGAACATGTTGGTGTCCTGACCTTGAAGTGAGGCATTGAGTGTGTTCAGTCTGTCAAAAACATCCGCTAAATATGCCAGCAATGCAAGCCACCGTGAATCATGGAAATTTTCCACCGCGTGCAGAGCCACAGTCAGCAAGAAAATACGCACTCTCACGCAATTCAAAGAGACGTGTTAGTACTTTTCCCTGGACAGCCAATGGACCTCTGTGTGCAGCAGTAGTTGTTTGTGGTTTGCCCCCATCTCCTCACACAGCACAGCAAAGAGTCTTGCATTTACTGGCCGTGCCTTGATAAAGTTCACGACTTTCACAGCATCTGCCAAGACTTTGTGAAGATCAGCTGGCATCCTTGCTGCTAGTGCTTCCTGTGGATCATGCAGTGATTCCACACAGCACTAGAGCCACTGCTTGCAACCTTGTCACCATGCCACTGTGTCTGCCAGTCATTGCCCGTGCTCCATCACTACAAATTCCCACATTGGCTCCAGGCAAGATCTTCTTCTGTAATGAATTTATTGAGCATGTGGAACAGCTCCTCCCCAGTTGCTCGTGCAGGCAGCGTTGGCAAACAGGAATTCTTCTGAGACTTCAGTCTCCATGGCATAACGGACATAGACAAGGAGCTGTGCAGCATGGGCAATGTCAGTGGACTCTATCAATTTGTAATGCAAAGTATGGACTTTGCCGAACAGAGTCCAGTATCTGTTTCTGACATCAACAGACAACTCTCAATGCGCTGGCAAACTGTGTCATTGGAGAGGATGACATCTAGCTGTGCTGCTGCTTTGTCTCCCAGCATTATTGCACACATTTCTTTTGCAGCAGGAAGAAGTAATTGCTCACCAATGCTGTGTGGTTTTCCTGTTTGGCATTCAAAATGCCACACAATACGAGGCTTCCACAGCTTTGCTAGGCACAGTGCCATGCCTTTCCACCAGTTTCTTTTGGCCCCTCAGTTCTTGTAGCTTGAAGAAAGAATTCCAGAGGTTTGGAAACTAGGCTGGATGCTTTGTCACCAAATGCCGCCGAGCTTGCAGGGTCGCATGCTGTCTTGTGCCAGAACGCCAGCACATACCACACACTGTGGCCGAGGTGCTTCACTGGTCCCAGTCCAGGTGAATCCATCTTCAAGTATTCATCATCATACCATCTGGCCTTGCACTTTGCTTGAGGGCCTGCAGCTCCTTCGTGGCATCAGCAACAGCTACTTCTCCATGCACGCTGCTTCTTCCAGTCACCAGAAAGCTTATCTATTATCTACGATACACCAATGTTGGAAATTGTCAAACAATGTAACCAAATCCTCCTGACATGCATATACTTGCATGTCCAACAACAGTCGGGCATTCCAAAAGAGGAAAACAATGATTGCAGAAAACGAGAATTCCAAACTGCATGTCAATTTGAAAAGAAGACGAGCATCATAAACAGACCAACAAATAAAAACACTGTTCCCTACGATAGTTTCGCTGTGCATCCATGAGACCAAAAACCAAGCAATGAGATGTTTAAAGAATGATTCACAATCCATTTCTATCCAGAACCAAACTTTCCCATTTGTCACTTTGGCATGCCAGGCCAACACTGCTTCACTCACAGTTCCCAAGCTAGCCAGTCCTGTGTTTCACTCCTCCAGCTCAAGCCAGACCAGCACACCAACCACAGATTCCATTCACCTTCTTTGACCTCAACATGGCAACTCCTGTCGGCTTGCATCCTGATCTGCACAGCAAAAGGTGACTCACAGAGAGAGTGTACTGTAACTGTGCAGTCAGCTCAATGTCTCAATTCTATGCACATAAACACTTATGCTGTGACAAAAGGTTGAGGTACACCTCAGCCAATCCTAGCACAAATTCATATGCAAGGCCTTGGAAATGGATCCAAGAGCATGCAGATGGGGATCAAGTGCTTGTCTGTGCTCAGAGGCAGATGCAGTTTAGAGTAGGGACCCAGCTGATGGGAGGTTCACCTCAACGTGGTAGCTGGGTGACTTCACAGCAGGGCCCTGCTGTGAATACCAAAGACCCCACTCCACTGAGCCTATTTTGGGCTGATGCACCCCATGTAAAGGTAAGCCATAAGCACAGCCTTCACTTCCACGCTGCCCAAAACACAGGCAAGACACTGGGGTTGGGGGGCTGGGGAGCAAAGTAGAAATTCCTTCATACTTAACATGATTTTCTTATCAGTTAGTTCCAGCATGTCAGTGGGCTATTCATGTGGATCTTCACCCAAAGCCTCCCAACCCACCCAAATATGCAGACACAAGATTACAACACACATTTGAGCCCCACAGCACACATAGGTAAGGCAAATAATGCTTTTTACAGTGAAGGGTCTTGGATGGGTTTGGGGTGGGAACACCTGAAAACCTGAAGAAGCCTCTCACCCCCAAGCTACACCAGCAGACCCTTCACTCACAAAATGAACATAACCAGCACCATTTGATACCCACGGCACACAAGAAAGGGAAATTATGCCTCATCAAGGGTCTCGTTTGTTGGAGGCCATTCCTTAAGACCTGAAGAAGCACCTCATGTCCAAGGTACACCTGCAGCACACCCCAAAAAAGGGCACCATTTTAGTACCAAAAACAATCATATATATGCCCCAAGCTACACCCACAGAACCTTCACTCAGAAAACAGTCAAAACCATAATTATACAATGGCAAGAAAATTTCCTGGATTTGGATTGATCAGTCTGCTGGACCTGTGATGTTATCCAGCATAACATCACAGCTCTAGTCTCAGCCTCACTGTGAACCAGTGTAGATGGCATTATGTACCTTGCATCTCTCGTTTTCATCTCCTCTTAAGAAACAAAAATATTTGTTCACACTAATAAAACATTCTTTAAAAATTTTTTTATATATAACAATGAGCCATTGTATAATCGGAATAATGCACTCCAGGGTGTGTGTCGTGCTGAGATAACGTCACTTCTGGGGTGATTAATCACACTCGGCCTGTGGCCTCGTGCCTAATCACCCCAGGCGTGATGTTATGCTGGGATGACACACACCCTGTCATGCAGTATTACACCCCCTCCAAGTAAAACCACCAGGTCCATCACTTCAAAAACTGTAGCAGAAACAACTGTGCATCTTCCCACAAAACAGAAGTATCCAAAAGTCTCCACAGCCCAGGCCCCAAGATGCAGATCCATCATTGTAGCATTGTAGCACTCCCCCTAATCACCACAAGACTTCCTTTTGTGGCATTTCAACCATACCCTCCCATAAATACAAATAGACCAGACATAAAACGAACCAGAAGCAATCCTTCCTGTGAAATAGTCAGCTCTGTCTATGTACACTCCCTGTTTCAGTAACAATATTCATGGAACCTACTGGCTGACAGTCTCATTTTCACAGCAGCAGATAGATATGGGGGGGAGAACATTTTTTTACCAGCATATGAAAAACCCCAACCGTACAACTCCTTCCTTAGAACCCCTCCAAGATGAGGGGAGGGCAAGAACATTTTTTTAGCAGCAGGTAAAACCCCAACCTTACAGACCCTTCCTTACTCCATCCTTGAAGGGGGGGGTCAAATGAACTTTTTTTGCACATTAAAGACCCAACCTTACAGACCCTCAATGTGGGGGGGGTGAAATAAATGTTTTTTTAAGAGGCATATTAAAACACCAGCCTTGCAGCCCCAGGCCCCTGCAGCAAAAACCCTGAGTTGACCAGCCCTTCAGCAAAAACAACTAAAAATCAATGCTTACCAGCCCCTTCAGCAACAGACGAGGAGAGTTCAGTTCTACACTCAGGTGGCAGCTGGCAGCTTCAACAGATGAACTGTGAATGCACGGACGATCGAGTCGGCGACTCGAGCAGTGGCTTGAAGAAGCAGGCAAAATGAACACGACTGATCGGAGTCGGTGACTCAAGCAGTGGCTTGAAGCAGCGGTCCTCGGTTGAAATTTCCGCGCAGATCTTTCCGATTCAGCAGCTGTGAGAAAAGCATCCTGCATGCTGCTTTATTGCCGGAACTGTTCTGCAGCACAGGGTAAGCAGCAGCTGATTGGCTGAAGAAGTCTGCCAGCCATTGGCTGGAAATGAGGCATTCATTGGTTGCATTTCCTCCCTTCTCATTGGCTGTTATTTGCCTGCTCCTCATTGGTCCAGTACAGATGAAATTGGCCTCTTGATTGGTGGGCTTGGTATACCCTCCTAGCCCCTCTAGGTCCGATGCCTTTCTGTTTCTCGGCACTGGCAGAAAGAAGTTGGCGCTTTCATCAAGGTGCTATTAGCACCTCATCAAGTCATCAAGGGACAACTGGGACTGAAGACAAAGGTAGGGAGGGGGATGATGTGTTTGTAAAGAATGGATGGGGATGTGCGCGTTTACAGTCCTGGAGGCACGTTTATTGCCATTTTCAGTTTGGCTGTGTTTGCTTTCTGGTTGCAATACAAGCAAGCCTCCGCGCCTCCCCTGAAGCAGCCTTTGCCTCCCCAGGGAGGCGCTCCACCATTTGAGATGCTAGCAGAATCCAGGGGTGGAAGTTGCTTTATATTTAAAAGGCATGATCACATATCAGATGTGTCTGAACCCCTGGTTATTAATGATCAGTAAATTTTACAACAGATTTTGGTTGCAGAATGTTAATTTCTAAAATTAATATTCACAAACGATCTCTTGAGCTTGAAAAGTATGAAAACATAAACTGCTCCTGACTTTGGTAGCTCTTCGTGTAGTATGGCCGGCCACAAGGTCTTAATACAATGGGACAAACATGAGACACTAGTAAAGTTTAATTTTTAAAAGTGAATTCACAACAGTTTGGTTCTATGTTTTTCTGCTGATCTTCCTTATTTTGTTACTTGTTTTGTTTTATCTCCTGCTTCATTTAAAAGGTAATCTCCATAACAACAGAAATAAATGGCACCAAAATTGTTGTGAATGCACTTTTTAAAAGTAAACTTTTCTGGTGTCTCACGTTTGTCCCATTGTATTAACACCTTGCAGCTAGCCATGCTACACAAAGAACTAACATAGTCAGGAGCAGTTCCACATAAGAAAAAACAGCACTGAGCCACTGCTACAGTATACACACAGCTCAGTTATTCAGGTCTCATGGAGGAGACAGTAGTGCAACTCTAACATGTTGTTCGGTCACAAAGAATGTGGCGAGTCCTTTTCTCACAGCAAGAGGTCTACAGGGCTCCACCCACTGCAGCCTTAAAAACCAGGAAACTTCACAGCTTGGTGGTAATAAATTTACTGAGTAAATTACTCAGCCAGGTGTCAGACGCAAACAGTCTGGTAACCGTAAGGTGCCTCAGTGCTTTGCTCATTAGAGCTTCATCAGGGGTTGGGGGTACAAGCTGAAAAAATTCCTTTTAAATTTATGAGGCATGAGCATGAGCATAATATCATGTTATTGCACCTAACTGATGTCTACAATTACAGTGGCAATGATGACTCCCACGGTTTTTCCCTTTGCACCTTAAATAAAATGAAAGAAAAAATGGTGGAACTTCACCAAGTCAATAATACAAAAGAAAGAACAAAACCAGCACCAATCCCCAATCATAATATTCATGCAAAGAATACAAAAATCCTTTATGAGATAAGGAGCATCTTAACAAAAAGACATACATGAAATACATGCTGTATCCGTTCACATCGTTACAAAAAATCATAAATTGCCATTACCATAAAGAGGCATAGTAGTATATATAGCTATTAAACTTCTAATGGACAGATTGTCATTTATCTGAATACATACTTCCTTATTACCCTTATTATTTCATAGTATAGACAGAAATGGTGTGAACGGGGGTCTGCTTGAGTGTTGTGATCACCCCATTAATATTTGTATGATTACACCTTTTCAGGAAATTACGCCATTTTCTATATGAACTTGAACTGTGACCCTAATGATCCGAATGAAGTCCAAGCATAGATGGACCAGGATATTATGAACTTTGAAGCTTTGGACCATTTGTAAATGGACAATAATGACATAGAAATTGCAGATGATGTTGATCTTATTACTGATATCATTAGAAATAGATTTCATGAGTTGTGGAAAAACACATTCAAGTCCAAATCTATCTTCTGCCCCAATAGTGGTAACCTTGTTATCAAAGTTGTCGAAAAGGGTAATTCTTAATGAATTAGACAGCTTGCTTTCTTCTGACACCCCTTTTTTCTACAGAAATTTGAATGTATCCGAAAACAGAGCATTGCAGGAGCTAAAAAATAATGTGACTATTATCATAAAGCCTGCAGGCAAAGGGGCAATATTGTCATAATGACAAAGGAATTCTATAAACAGGAAGTTTTGGAATTATTGTCTAATAGTTACAGAAAGCTAACAGATGACCCCACTGCTGTGTTCCAAAAGAAACTATTGGAACTACTGGAGGAGGCTAAAAACACAAATGTAGTTTCAGAAAATGAATTCAGGTACATTTCCAGTTCTAACCCAACCGAACCTACCATCTACATTCTGCCTAAAATACACAAAAGCATCAGTGAACTTCCAGGTAGACCAACTGTTTCAGCAGTAGGGTCCCTGTGTAAGAACTTGTGCAGATTTATTGACTTCTTTCCTTGAAACATACATCACAAGCCTACCATCATATTTAAGAGACACTATAGATGTCTTAGAAAAATTTGAGAATTTTGAATGGCTGGAGAATTACCACTTCCAAGGCATAGATAGTCTCTGTAAAGGTGTATTGGGCACGATCATAGTATAAGAGCTTGCAAATACTTCCTCATGAAACACTCTCTGCATGAAAAACTCCTCGTTTAGTTTATTCTAAGAGCATTGGAATTTATCCTAAAACATAATTATTTTGAATTCAACAGGGAGTTTTATGTTCAGATATGTGGGACAGGGATGGGGACCACTATGCCCCCCTCTTTTGCTAACTTATTCATGGGGTATTGGGAGAGATGCATGTAATGAATGGTGAATTTAATCCCCACATGGATAAGATTATATGCTGGTACAGAGTTTTGGATGGTATGCTTTGTGTGCGGGGTGGGACGAAACTTGAAGCAGATGAATTTGCAACATGGCTGAATCACAATGTATTGAATCTTAAATTTACCAGTACAACCAGCAAGGAAACTTAATTTTTCTGATGTCACCCTGGAAGTAAGAGTAAGAATTATGGAAAACCTACTGCAATTAACAGTTTATTATGAGCAGATAATAACCACCCATGAGGCCTTTTGAACTCGATCCTCTAGGTGCAGTTCTTGAGGATGCAACATCACTGCACAGGCATTACTGATTATATAGCCCGTATCATGCAGGAGTACAATAGGACTATGAACATAAAAATATCCTCACTGCTGCAACCAAAACTGAGAAATATGAACAAGCAAGAACCCACCTGTTTTGTGACAGAATTTAATTAGCTTGGTAGCAAAGTAGGTGTTTTGTTTAGGCAATACTGGTCTATCTTGAAAGGAGATGCAGTTCTGGGCAAAAGAGTAACATAGAAACATAGAAAATAATGGCAGAAGGATACCAAGGGTCTATCTAGTCTGCCCATGGATACCTGGGACCTAGTGTCGATCCAAGGACCTATTCCTCCAGTATTTTTATCTTTCCCTACTCCAGTACTAGTTTGAGCCCTTACTCTGTCCCGCCCATGCTTGACTCAAACCACGGTCCTTGCACCCTCCACTTTGGCAGGCAGACCGTTCCATGGCTCCACTACTCTTTTGGTAAAATAGTGTTTCCTCAGCTCCCTCCTGAAGCTCCCTCCTCACAGTTTCCACTCATGCCCTCTCGTCATTGAGCTTGCATTCCTATTGAATAGTTTTGTGTAGGGTACTTCATTAATGCCTTTCAGAAACTTAAATGTTTTGATCATATCCCCCCTCTCTCTCCTTATCTCAGTGTTCAATATTCTGAGATGCTCCTCATAGCAGAGTCCCTGGAGGCCCTGAATCATTTTCACTGCTCTTCTCTGAACTGCCTCTAGCCTATCCCTATCCTTTCTAAGGCAGGGATTCCAAAAATGTACACAGTACTCCCACTGTGGCCTCCCTAGTGAGGCCACAGTACTCCCACTGTGGCCTCACTAGGGATCCGTAAAGGGTGAGGATCACCTCTCTGCTTCTACTATTGATTCTTCTTCTCCCTATACACCCTAACATCTTAATTGCTTTGCTGTACACCTTATTATACTGGCTTGACTGTTTTAGGGTGATGCAAATGATGACCCCTTAGGTCCTGTTCTTCTGAAGTATACTAAATTTTACCCTGATTACCCAGTACTCTGTCCTTGGGTTGCCTTTACCCAGGTGCATTACTTTGAACTTCTTGGCACTGAAATTCAGCTGCCACACATTTGACCATTTTTCTAGCCTTTGGAGGCCCTTCTGAAGTTCTCTAGCCCCCTTTACGTCATCCACTCTTCCACAAATCTTAGTGTTATCTGCAAAGGGGGCAAGCTTACCCTGGATTCCTTCACCAGTGTCACTAATGAACATGTTGAAGAGGACCAGGCACAAGACCAATCCCTGAGGTACTCCACTTGTGACTTCTCATTCCTTTGATCTGATCCCATTGACAACAACTCGCTGCTGCCTGCCCCCAAGTCAATTTCCCACCCACCTCTCTATGTCCTTTGCTGTACCAAGGTCTTCCAACTTCTTCAACGGATGTGTATGTGGCACTGAGTCAAATGCCTTGCTGAAATCAAAATAGAGGTGGTCTACTGCATGGCCTCTGTCCAGTTCTTTTGTCACCCAATCAAAGAAGACAATGAGGTTTGTCTGACATGACTTCTCTGCTATGTACCCATGCTGCTTATTGTCCTGAAGAACATTGTTTTCAAGGTATTCCATGAGGTCCTGCTTGATTAGAGTCTCCATTAGTTCCCCCACAACAGATGTGAGACTAAGTGGTCTGTATTTTCCTGCCTCTTCCCTGTCCCCACCCTTGTGGAGTGGTACCACGTCTAGCATGTTCCAGTCACTTGGTACTGTGTCCGACTGCTGGGAGCTGTTGCACAAATGTGTCAGAGGGTTATCCAGCTCCTCTGCCAGTTCCCTCAGCACTCTTGGATGCAGCCCATCAGGAAGTGGTGCTTTGTCCATCTTGAGGATCGCCAGTCCCTTTCTGACCCTAATCTATGGTGAATATTGGTGATTTCCATTTGTTGGATCCCTCTGTCGGCTACATTGATGCCACTTTCAGGTAGTAGGCCTGTATTTTCCTTGGTGATTATGGAACAAAAGAAATTGTTGAGGACAGCAGCCTTCTGTACATCACCCTCTACCACCCTACCACCGTCTATCAGCTTAACAATCTCTCCTCCGCTCTTTCTTTTTTCTTTGATGTAGAGGAAAAAGTAGTAGTAGCAGCAGTAGTAGTAAAATTTTATTTGCAATCATTATCCATGATATGAACATTGTCAGACCCCAATTGAGCCGTGGCTCATTTTCAATGGGTACCATATGCAGAATTCTAGGTTACTAGGGGACATAACAGCACTATATTACAGTAACAGGGTTACAGTGGTGTCAATGCACTCAGCATCAGTGGATTCCAGCACATTACCAAAGAATACATGACAATACAATACAAAGGCATCAGTGGTAGTTTCCATTTCACATTGTCAGACAGTATATGGCAGTAGAGTACAAGCATTTGGATATAATAGGAAACTGTTTCTACAGTTACAGATAAGTTCTCATGTTGCGGCAGTTACAGATTAAGACATATATGGTACGGTGTCATGTTACGGGTGGACAACTTAGAGTAGACTCTAAGTGTATATGTACAGGGCCGAAGGGATGGCCAAGTGGGCCATGTTTCCCCAGATTTGATCCTCAAAGCAGTTTCAAGTTCCGTGGCTGCTTTCTCTTCCTTTACAACTTTCTTAGCTTCTCTATTTTTCTGGATGTATTCATCCCATTCTGGTTCTTTCTGAACCTGTGAAATACTTCCCTTTTGGCCCTGATTGCTTCTTTGACCTGGGTTAAGAACCATATGGGTTTCTTGTGCTTATTTCTTTTCATCACTGTTCTAACACACAGTGTCATAGCTTCCAGAACAGACTCTTTAATAAACCCCCAGATGTTTTCCACCTGTTTTATTTCTAACTCTGTGCAGTTTGTCTTTGACTAGCAGTCTTATCTTATCAAAATCTGCTCCCTTAAAGTTCAGGACCTCTGCCTGAGATTGAGACTTTTCATCCCCTGGGGATAACTCAAACCAGACGGAATTATGGTCGCTGCTGGCTAGTGGCTCCCCTACCCTAACTTCTCTAACTGCTTCTTAGTTAGTGAGAATTACATCCAAAATGGCTCCTTGCCTGGTTGGATCCTTTACCTGCTAGGTAAGCAGGCAATCTTGGAGGGCTTTCAACATAGCCTGACTTCTAGAGCTTCTTGCTACTGGAACATCCCAGTCCATGTCTGGTAAGTTTAGATCACCAGCTACCACTGTCTCTCCCCTACCTGCCACCCTTTTAATTTCCTCAGTAAGCTCCCTGACCCTCATTTCTCCCTGTTCAGGTGGTTGAACTATCACTCCCAGTAAGGGATGTACCTAGGATATCTTTCATAAGAACCAGAAACCTGTGTGACTGCCTGGTGCATAGCCAATATGCAGGAGACACTGGCAAACCAAGTAGCACATTCTGGCTACCAGTTAGACTTGCAGGGATGTTTAAGTGTGGCAACTACAGTGCTTTCTCCTAAGTAACCAAGCTAAGGAGTTCAATCTACCTCATAGGGGCAGTATTGTACAGATACGAGAATTCATTAGCTGCATGACAAATTTTGTTGTGTATACCCTTTGGTGTGAATGTCCAAAGATATACATTGGATGCACCATACTCCCCCTAAAGGAGAGACTTCTGGAGCATGTGCGGAGTATACGCAATCCACAGTCTGAAACACCGGTTGGTACACGCTTCCACATCTGTCATAAATGCAACCATAAAGCCATGTATTTCATGGGGTTGGAATGGGTGGATAAAAGCAAACGGGGTGAAGACAGACTAAAGAGGCTTTTCCAGAGGGAAACTTTCTGGATTTTTAAATTAAATAGCCTCAAACCCCATGGCATAAATGAGGATTGGGATTCAAAACTGTTTTTATAAAGTGCTTTTATGTCTTCAGTTTTCCGTATGCAAGCTTGATCAGAAGTAAACATTAGGATGGTAAATCATTTGTTAAGCTAAAGAAGATTTAAGGATACAGATATTAAGAGCTTAAAATAAGCTACAGAAAGAGATATAATGTGAATTTTCAAATAAATCTTTGTGAAATCTGTGGGAGAAAGTAGGCTGTTGGTTAGCTAGGATCTGCAGCTTATGTATTAGGTAGGGAAATGGGCAGACTAGGTGGGCCAAGCGTTCCTTATCTGCCATCAAATTCTATGTTTCTATGATATAATATGCTACTAATAATGGATTGTTTTTTCTCTTGTGCTCTACTTTTCTCCAGTGTGATGTATGGTGTGTAACCGTGCAGTGAAGGCTGATACCCAACAAAAAGTGATCATGCAAATATTAATGAGGCGACTGGGAAACAAGGAGGTGCTACTTCACTGAGAGAGTGGTGGAGCCCTGGAATGCACTGCCCAGAGAGCTGGTGGCTGCTACTATGGTGGAGGAGTTCAAGAAGGGCTGGGATAGGTGCAGGGGAAGGGTACATCCAGGAGCCCAGCTGGGAAATAGGGGTCATTGTGTAGGTGGGAGGGAGGGCTGAAAATTGGTGCCTGGCATAGGCACTGACCATCAAGCCAACTCGATAGACCATAGGGCCTATTCTGCTGGCTTCATAGTATGTTAGTATGTTAGATTGCAACACTCGAGCAGACCCCCTGTTGCACTGTTTCTATCTATGCTATGGCATAATAAGGGCAATAACGTTAGCATGTATTCAGATAAGGGACAATCTGTACATTTAGAAATTTAATAGATACATATACTAGTAAACCTATTTATGGTAATGGCAATTTATGATTTTTTTTAACAATATAAATTGATGCAACATGTATAATTGATATTTTTTGGTAAGATGCTCCTTATCTCATAAAAGAAAGAATTTTTGTATTTTTTGCATGAATATCATGATTGGGGATCGGTGCTGATTTTGTTATTTGTTTTGTATTATTGCCTTGGTGAATTTTCCCCTTTTCTATTTTATTTTATTCAAGGTGCAAAGGGTCAAGCCATAGCATCGTCTTGGCAACTGTAGCTGTATACATCAGTTAGGTGCTCCAATATGACATCATGCCTAATGACAATTTTTTTTTCAGTTTGATGAAGCTCTAAAGAGCTAAGCGCTGAGGCACCTTATGGTTACTGGGCTGTGTGTTAGTGACTGAAAGCTGACTGAGATATTCATTCAATAAATCTGTTTTCAACAAGCCGTGAAGTTTCCTGGTTTCTCCTCTAGCGTGTACTGCTTTCTGACTGTTGCAACAAGGTCAGAGGTTAGCCACCTGCAGTGGCACCTACATGCCAGTACAGAGAGATGCAGGTTCATCTGCTTTGGGTAATCCTTTATTGAGGCAGATGGTATTTTAGGAACATATTTAATTCATGCTGGTCACAGAGACCCATATTCTTCTACTTCTACACAGTTAATCTTGGTGCCCTCACAACTCTTTTGTGATGGCTTGGTCCCACTACTGAGTTGCAGTGTGACCTGTAAAATTGTTCTGGACTCTCTTAGACCCTGTTCTGATCAGACATCAATATATCCCTAAAAGTATCTTGTCTCACCATAGCTACTTTTGATTCTGGGACACCCAGTTCCCCCATATCACTAAAGTCTTGACCTGAGCGTTTCTTTAGTTTGGGCTTGAACTTGGGCTTACTATCTCACTCCTACAGGCTACTGCCAGTCATCTGCTCAAGCTTAAAGTGACAGCAACACTGCCTCTTGTGAAACACATTCCCTATCTAGAGTAACTCTTCCTTCTAGCTCTCTCTAAAAAACACCAGGTATAGTGGTTAACCATACAGCCTCTCTTTGGCACCAGTGTGCCACGCTTGATGACTGAATCAAGCTGCCATGTCTCATATCAAGGGGTGCTATCTCCTTCTGCTCCTTGCTCCCTCACTTGGTACAGCTGGCACCAGATACCTAGATGGACCGCTGCTACCCCCCTCTGAACCACTACTGGGTAGTGCATGGCTGTCAAATTCACCTTCAGAAACTGCCTTACTTGGCTGTGGGCAGCGACTCACTCAGCCGTACCCTACAACCATGGGTGGCCATATTCCCTCCCCTAGCATAGGGATAGTAATGGTTAGCTATACCCTAATAATTAGACCAGTGTCCAACCACCTGAATCACCTGAAGCCTTGGTGGTGGAAGGTACGAGCTGAATTTAGCATAAACCTTTCTGCCAGAAAGGTCATCTTTATGCTCCTGCTCCTCTCTGGCAACATTCACTCGATCCCAGGCCCACTCACTTCAACGGGCCCTGGTGTTTATAAGGTTAAAAGCCTAAAAATAGCCTCACTGAACATCTGCAGTTTAACCGCAAAATTTGACCAACTACAGGCATGGATGGCCCTCCATACCCCCGACATCCTCCGCCTAACAGAGACCTGGTTGACTAGTAGGATTAAAGATAGTGAAGTTGCCCTCAAAGGCTTCCAAGCATACAGGATTGATAGAATAGACAAGAGAGGCAGGGGATGTCTCATCTATGTCGGGGACTCTCTGCAGTGCTCTGTCTTCCCTGGAACCAGGGTGGCTGAGGACCATGAGATAATAGCGATAAAGGCACAGGTCAGTCAGAATGGCAAAACTCTCATCCTTGCCACAATCTACCTAACCCCCCTCCAAGAAGGCCACAGCAGGCCTTCCCATAATTATGGACATTATCAGCACCCTTCCAAAGGGGGATGGAGCTTATCATTACCGGGAACTTTAACATAAACTGTGATGGAAAGGAGGCTGCCCCTTTCAGGGATCTGATAGCCACCTCCAACCCGACACAACCTGTCACCTGCCCCACCAGGCAGAACTATAAGACAGGAAACAGTACCCTCCTAGACTGGGTCCTAGCAAGCTCACCATCCTGGATCTCTGACATCAAGGTTCTCCCAGACACGCTAAGTGACCACTCCCCAATCACCTTCCTGTGGTCTAATAAATTTACCAAAAGCCCACCCATCCTCACTGAAAGCAGGGTCTTGAGGAAAAGTAAACTTGAAGCCCTCAAATCAGGCCTTGCCCTTGCATGACTGGACTCCTATCAACCTGGCGCCTACCCTTGATCAGGCCCTCAGTTACTTCATTAAGGGCTTTAGCTCCATCTGTGACATCTATGCCCTGCTCACGAAAATAAAAATTTGGAGGCAGGCAAATGGCTGGACTGATGGGAAGCTCCTCTCTCACCTGAAAGAAAGGGACATACTCTGGGAGAAGGCCAGAAACACAGGTAGCAAGTATGACTACCAGTGTTACAGAACAGCCAGGAACCACTGCACCAAGCTAATCCGGCTCGCTAAAGCCAACTATCATAAGGCCCAGCTTTGCAATTCTTGGGGTGATGGGAAAATATACTGGGATAACATCAGAAGCATCCTTGGAAAGGAGGACAAGAAGTACCCTTAGCTGCTCAGTATTAGTAACACCCCCACTACAGAACTTCTAGCTATTGTGGAAGCCTTCAGTAAGGCCTTCACCAATCTTACCCCAGTGCTACCACCTGCCTATTTTCAACCTGGTTTGAACCATTCCAACAATGTATCTACCGAGTGTTCTCACCCGACCTTCTACTTTAAAAGTGTGACGGTGAAGGAGGCCCTAACTGTGGTCAAGAAAGTACTAGGTAAGACCAGAATGGGCAGTGATGGGATAGACATGAAACCTCTAACCCTCATCCTGGACATTCTTATAGTTGGGTATGAAGTTCTTCATAGTATTTATTTTGTTACCTTCTGGCTTGAATGCTGTAGTTGTGGGGGGTTAAAGGAGCCTTGGCCTGGCTGCATGATACAGCTCTTAACCTGACACTAGGCTAGTGGCTTCACCTCTAGGAACTCTTCTGAGAGAGAGAGAGAGAAAGGGGCTAGATCCTGCAGTGGGATATAGGGTCAGCCATCTCAGTCTTAAGAGAGTACAGTAGTGTGCTAACACCTTGGAGCAGCCACGTCAAATATGCTTCCACCTATATTATCTCCTCTTTCTTCACCTACTGTGCCATGAGATTGCTGTTCTATTACTAGACCTGAAGTGCTATGCTGCTAAGATCTTCTCCTGACCCTCTGACTTGGGCCCAGTACTGACTAATGTCTCATGCTGGTGGCCCAGTGCTGGGGTAGAATGTGCATACAGTTCAGAAAACATCAAAATAACTAAATAATGAAACAGTACACAGCACATTAAAGTCACTACCAAAGCACAGACATTAAAAACAACAGGAGAGAGAAAGCTAACTCTAACACTAGTTTAATTTAGCATGGATGGAGCCTGAACTTTTTGTGGGCCTGATGTCGCTTTACACTATTTTAAACTTTTTGAGGGACTGGTGATGAAATAAATATGCAGCATAAACTTGTTTTTGGTTGGGGATCTTACTTTTTTCTTATGACAACATTATTTGTACCACCTCTGAGGACCCAGCAGGGGCTACGACCCCCCTCGGAAGGGTACGTCCTCTGGCCCGTTGGGTCATCATGGGTTCTGCTGGGTCCCGGTACTTTTCCTCCATTTTCTCCTGTGTGCCCTCACCCATGCAATGGGCACAGCAGCTGTCTCCACTCTGCAGAGGCAGCCAAGCACCCCGGGCGTGGGCTGAACCCCTCTTGTGCTGATGCACACAGCACAAACCCCCCACCCCAAGGAAGGAGAGCAGTCCTCCAGACACTCAATCTTTACCTCCCTGGTCGACCCCCGAATGACCCAAGTCTCTTCCCAAACCCGGGTCACCAGCATGGCATGAGGTGTAATGTCCAGCGCATCGACCCTCAGCATCATCAGGCTGGCAGGTTGGGGATCTTACTGTATGAGTCTGTAAATGATTTGGGGCTGATAGTGAAAAAAATGCTGTGCCACAGAATATGACTTTAAGTTTTTTGGGGGGGCAGATAACTTGCTGGACCAGATGCATGCTGTTGAAAATGTACTAGTGGCTTAAAGAAAATCAGCTTTGTAGAACATGATGTTTAAAATATGTTTTTGTGGGGGTGTGAGGGGACGTTTGGTGATCTTGCCGTATGCTGCCATATATTCTACCCTCTCACCTTAGGGCCTGCCAGTCCCACCTCACATTCATAAGAGAATTATTCAGTTATCTTAGCTCCTCTGAAGTACGCTCCTGCTCCTGACATTTCTTGACATGACTTTTACATCTGTTCCTGTTCCTGCCCTTATCCTCTAGTGATGCTTATTTTCCTCTGACTTTTGTTTTGCTCTTCTAGCTCTTTGCCTACCTTGGTTATTTGTTTACTTTGGATGTTTCTGCCAGTACATATATGATGTACTACTGTTGCTGTTTGCCGTTTCATGTTCACTATGTTACAGTTTCCTGAATCCACTTATTTACTTTTAAGTCCACTTATTGTTTAGGTTATTTTGCTTTTGCCTGTTCATGACAAGCCGAGTACCTTCAACCACATCGGAAGTATGATATAAAATTCCAGTAGGAGCACATTGTAAATTGTAAGTAAGCAACAACAAATGACATGGTGTGTGGTAATGCTAAATTACCGCATGCCCCAGGTGGGTTGTGAGGTGGGTTGTGAGGCATGAGGTGCAGCAGAGTGCCATCAACCACCTGGGAAGTGCAGATGTCTTCACTCAGGTGCCAAAGGCATCTGTGGTGCCATGGAAGTGTATGCTAAGGATGTAGGAAAGTCAGATTGTTTCTGACACCCGTGAATGACAAACTAGGAACAAGGAGCAGAGAGTATACGCACATGAGCAAGTAAATAGGAATCACCGAGACAAGGCAGGGTTATTATGCATCTTAGCAGGGGGCCACATGGAAATATCAGTCCGACTGAGACAGCCTGTAAACAGGGTTGGGACATGTCATGGAACTCTGGAGAAATGGCTAATGCTGTGATACAGATACAGTCCTATAACTAGACTGGCTTGGTGTAGCCAGTGCATCAGAAACTGCGTATCAGTTCTGTCTGGTGGCAGGCATGACCTGTACAGGGACACGGGTGTCAGAAACAATCTGAGGATCCCTCTCGTCCAATTAACCAAACTGCAATTTGCTTTTCAAATAGCTCCCACCTCCCGAACAGGGGAAGGGGGCTGAAAAACTGTTGTACGCCTAATGTTTCCATTTCTATTTTCCCTGCTCTGTCAATGCTGCCTCACCGTGACAGAGTGAGCCATAGATTCTCATATTTCCACTTTATACAATAGGGGTGAGATAATATGCCATTCTTTATGTCAGCGTAAAACCACCACCATGAGATATCACACTCTGCTGACATCACCAGAGTGTGATGATAAAAAATAAAACCACTGTGGTTACCTCATCAGAAAGTAAAACCACTCTGTCTGCCTCATTAACCACCTGCTGCTCTCTAGTTCACCTTTTCCTGGAGCTGCATTCCCAGCACCAGTTAAACCACTCCTAGCTTTGTCAGTAAGCACCTGCTGCTCTCTTCTTCTTCTCTTCCTGGAGCTGCATTCCAGCAGTGCATTTCACACAGAAAGGAGCACAGTACTAAACAGCACACAAAAATACAGCAGTTACCATTTTGGCCAAAGTAAAACAGCAAAATGTTTTTCAATTCAGCAGAACAGATTTCTAAATTGAAACTACCTACTAAAAATAACAAAAACCACACACTTAGAAACAACAAAAAACACAGAAACTAAGTGGAATACATACTGCACAATCACTCACACCCCTGTTGTATAAATGGCACATGATGGGCAGATAGTGGGACCTGGAAAATATTCTCACTCCTGCAGAGTGAGCTTTGGATATTCTCACTCATGCCTTCGGCACTCGTGAGTATCCAGACCTCACTCTGCAGGACTGAGAATATTTTCCATATCCCACTCCTGCCCATCATGTATCCCCATTTACATTATCAGGCAAATTGATCTAGGGCGCGCAGCATTTCTCACGCAGCCACCCACTGACACTTCCTTTTCTTTCTTGCAGTTAGTCAGTGCATATGAAACCTGCCTTCTCTATACTACCCAGAGCTACATCTCATTCTGCTGCCATTTCCCTTTTTTTGGTTTCATTTTGTGTCATTCAGCTGTGTGCCATTTAAGTTGGAATGTCACCTCTGTTTCCAGGCAAAAAAGCCAGGGGTCTGGTGCTCCTCAGAGCAGCCACCTGCTGACTCTCCCACATTCTTGGCATGTGCTTCCGTGGCAGCATAGGTGCCATCGGCACCTGAATGAAGACATCTGCAGGTTCCAGGTGGTTGATGACACTCAGCTGTACCTTGTACCTCAGAACCCACCTCACAATCAACTTGGGGCATGCAGTAATTAGCATTACCGGACACCCTGTTGTGTGTCATTGCTTACTTTCAATTTACAATGTGATCCTATGGGAATTTAATATCACACTTCCAAGGTGGTTCAAGGTACTAGGTGCACAACCCACCTGGGGCATGCAGCAATTTAGATGAAGAGAGAATTTTTCCCTCAAAGCGCCGGGGAATGTTCATGGCACCTCTCAATAAATATTTATAACTTGTAAACCTTCTGATCTCTGTGGTGTATCGCTGTTCTTGTGTTCTTATGCTGCAATTTAGCCTTGCCATACACCCTGCCATGTGGTATTGATCACTTAAAATTTATAATGTAATCTTATGAAAATTATATACTGCACTTCCCAGCTGGCTGAAGGCACCCAGCTGCACTTTGAGCCATTCAACCCACTTGGGGCATGCAGCAATTTAGCATTGCCGCACACCCTGCCATGTGTTATTGTTTACTTACAATTTACAATGTGATCCTATGGGAATTTTACATTGCACTTCCCAGGAGGTTGAAGGTACTCAACTGCACCGCATGTCTCATAACCCATCTGGGGCATGCAGCAATTTAGCATTGCTGCACACCGTGTCATGTGTTATTCCTTACTTACAATTTACAGTGTGATCCTATGGGAATTTTTTTACCACATTTCCCAGGTGGTGTGCAAGTGTGCATGTGCATCTATGGCTACAGAAGTGCAGGACCATGATGATGGATGTCTCTTGTGTCATGTGAAAAGAGTTGTATTTTGTTTGTCTTAGCTGATAATGGATATCTGTGGTTGCTTTTGTTGCCTTGCCCCCTTTGGCTGCTTGGGGGCGAATGTGCAGTTAGTGTTAAAAACCCTAACTTTGCATTTCCATACTTTTGTCGCTCTAATAGCAACACAAACTGATGATTAACAGAGTTTTCTGCAAAGAATATATAAGGGATATGCCATCCCCCTATCGAAAATATTGTTAATATTTTTTTGTTCACTTGCCAATTGACCCAATTACATCACGAATTGTGAACACATGAGTGATGTCATCAGGTCAATCAGCATGAAAGCAAAAATATCAACAATATCTCGAGTAGGGGGAAGCATATTCTATTTATGTTGTACCTCCAAAAAAAGTGGAAAAAATTAATTTCCTGCCATTTTTTTGCTAATTATAAAACATCTAAAATGTATCTATAAATGAAACATCACTCATTTGGTAGATACTTTTGTGCTGAACAACTTTTGTGCTCAAAGTACCACGCTATCATTTTTCATTTTAAAGCTATTTGCATTTGCTTTTTGCAAAAAGTGAAAAAAAAATTGGAATTTTCTGCTGTTTTTTGCTAATTATAAAAAAAAACTAAAAGGTACATAACTGAAACACCACTCATTTTGTAGATATTTTTGTGCTGAACAGATGCGCCACAGTACCATGCTATATATTTTTTGTTTTAAACTTATTCGCATTTATTTGTTGAAAAAGTAAAAAACAATTGAACTTTCTGCTATTTTTTCGAGAATTATAAAAAAAACCCTAAAAGGTGTCTATAAATGAAACACCACTCATTTTGTAGATATTTTTGTGATGAACAACTTTCATGCTCACAGTACCATGCTATCATTTTTCATTTTAAAATTATTTGAATATGGTTAGTACAGCTATTGAGACAGACAGACACACACACACACATATACACACAGAGTTTTTTTCTGTTACAGTTGGCCTGAGCCCTGCATGTTTGAAATTCCAGGCTGATCAGACTGAACAGCTCTGCTGCCTAGATCAAAGGAAATAGCTGACCTAGGACTGAGTTGGGTTTGTGTTTTGAAGGGCATGATGTCTCCGCCCAGCAAGCCAGAACTCTGTCATTATCAGCATGATAGATGATTGTTGTGGTACTGACTCAACCCTTAAACACTGCTTTGCATTGGACAGACAGTGTCACACTACTCAAAAGGCACTATTATAGCAAGATGTTCATTGCATGCACACGCACATGGCAAACATAACAAACTCTGGGCAGAGCTGATATGGCTGTGAAAAGCTTTTGGGATGCTTTTACCCATTGTTTTTAATTAATTGCACAATGCAGATCTGTGGAGAGGCAGTTTCAATGTGGTCTTCCTTTTACACATTTTCACAATGTGTTTTCCTGGAATATGCCTGCTGATTGCTATATATTTAGTCTGGATAGTTCACAGAAGAAATGGCATTTTATTTTCAGTGGGGCTCTACACCTATACAGTATTATGCAGCACTGTGTAAAATCAGAATGCCCTAAAAGCAATATTTTACATTTAGGGGGGTTATATTAAGTGCCAGATTGATGCATGAGCAGAAATATGCATTGCACAAAGAGAGTGCATAGGTCAGCACTGATACAATATTCAAAGAGAATGTGCCACCCGTACAGGGTGTGCATACAGTGAAGCCCTCCAGGATGAAGCACAACACTGCAGAATTCTGCAGTAGAGTTACTGCAGCAAACAACACAGTTTCAAAGGGAGTTAATCCCTTTTGTCATGCAGTAAACCTGTGACACTGCACTTCATCCTGGTGGGCTTCATCATTCCTGTTGAAAATGTGACCCTGGACAGAGGTCGCAGTGCAGGTGGCTGCCAAGTCAGGTGCATCCAGGATGACCCTGACTGAATACCTTCCAGGGGGAATGCGTGGCACATACTGTTATGCACTGCAGCCCCAATGGGCAATATTCTAATGCAAATGAACTAACTGAGCATACAGGGTGCAAAGGGGCCTTATGCATGCTCATTACCAGCCCATTTGCATGTTGGCATGGGAATGAATGTACCAGTGCAGCTCTTGCTCCCAGGCTCTGACCCTTGTTGCTCCCATGGGGGACAGTCTCTGAAGTCTCTGGTGGTATAGTGGCACCCCCCCACCTGGTCCACCAGCCCTGATCATACCAGAGTCCAGGCTCTATCAGTTCCATATTGTAGGGACCTCAATGCCATCTCTAACTGCACCTGAAAAGACAGACAGTCCATGTCCGTAGTGTAGTGTTCCCCGCTCCCCCTCAATGGTGCACAGACATCCCCCCTCCCTGCCCCCAGCCCATCTCATTGTCACAACTGGCTCTGTAATGGGATCATACCACTCTATCGGCAGGTGATGTAGCACTCACAGTAGGATGCTGGAATGTGTTATACATAGGCATGAGCTGTGTGTAGGTGATAACACCCAGTGGTCATACTCCCCAGGCACTCACATGTGGATCCATCATCCCAGTGCCATTGCACTGCTCAGTGTGGGTGATGGCTGATGCTGTACCCATTCACACATGTCCCAAAACAGGCATGTTACAGATGACTTCCCATTTGTTGTATAATTGGGGAACTGTGGATGAACTATCTATAGCCTGAAGCGTACACTGCAAATGGCATTACAGGATACTGCACCCCATGGCACCTGGGATACTTCAGCAGTCCAGAGGGTGGCATGTTACACAGGGAAAAGGGGGAGAGTGTGGACTTGCAATGGTGTATGACAGCAAGAAGATACAGTATTGGCAAGGCATGCATTGGAAGTATGTAAATTCCCTCTTCAGTTTGTCAGGGATGTACACACGGCTGCATACACTGGTGGATCTGCAGCTGGCATGGTGCCCCAATGCATGGTACAGCCAGCTAGGTCATTCCAGAGTGCAGGTCCCCAGTCCAGGTTCAGTGCAGTCAATGGCTGGCCATGGTGGGGTGTGGAGGGCAGTGCCAATCTTTACAACAGGTTGGATATGAGGGGAGTGAGGGTGTCTGTGTTCAGGGGTGGTGCATGGGAGTCCTCTAGACTATGGATATGGACCATGGTTTCCTCTGGTGCAATCAGGTCTGGTGGGGCCTTACACTATGGAGCTCTTCAGGGATGGAGTTGGCTAGATTGGGGATGGAAAGGGGGAACCTCTAGTCCACCAGGGCTGCCAGGCTGCTGTGCACCTGGGTGCACATCTGCAGCCTGCCTATGGGTGGCTGGCTGGGTTAGGCCAGCTATTTGTGGCCTAACTGTGGGCCGCGGTGCTCTGGACTGTGAGGGGCACATTCCCACTGAATATGCTGCAGCATGGCATATGCATGGGACTGCCCTCTTGATTTGAATGGCATACCATTTGTATGTGCCCCCTGGCCCATTCCTTTGCGGCTGCCACATCCCACACATTTGAATATTGCACTGCTGTGCACTGTTGGAGTTGTGCAGCACATCTCCCTTTTCCACTGGGATGCACTGCATATCTCCTTTGAATATGGGGGCCCTGGACTATGTAGCCTGAATAAATACATTATAAAAATGATAAAATCATGACCCCACTGAAAAGAAGATATTGCATCTAATCTGGGACAGCCTGAGTAAATACAGTGCAAAAATGTGTAAATGAGCATCCCTGTGACAATGAGATGTAGCATCTCCCCTGCCCTATCCAGGATACAAAATAAAGGATAAGAAATATGATTTAAGAAAGAGACTTAGAACCCTTACTCCCCACCTTTTTTGTCCCTCTCACCCCGAGTCCTCACCCCTTCCCCTCCACTTGGCTTACACTTCCCCAAGGCTGATCCCATTCATACAGCACTTATCAGCTTGTTCTCCCTCATCACCGTACCCCCTTCTCCTATCCCCTAATAACTTTATACAGCATGCATCCTCTGTACCCATGCCAATACTCTCCACACCTCCTCCTTCCTCCCCTTTTCCTTGACAAAGGTGATTTTGGCTGCAACCTATAAGTAACCTACACTTAGTAACTCTACCTACAGACTAGAGATATTTCTGTTATAGAAGTATTTGTATTTGAGGTTATACTTCACATTTATCTTGCTTGTAAAATGGTTTTGTCCCTTGGCTATTGTACGTTTTCAGCTTATGATGTAAATTGCACTGTTTTATCTGTTCTTCTACTGACTTGGAGCCTTTGTAAAACAGCCAGTTTCACTCAAAGGTTGTAATTCCAAAACTGAAATAAATAAAATAAAATAAATAGATTATTCAGTGCTCCCAGATCCAAATAACCATTACTCTGTAAGAAACCCACATTTTCCCTGTGTTTTCCCCACAAAGGCAGAATTAAATCCCTGTAGATTTTTCCATAAGCCACTGGTTCCTTATTTATGACTTTGTTCTTTATTTATTATGTCAGCAGCCTTTTATTAGGAAAAGAGCTCTGATTTGCTGGTAGCACCCATGTAGAGCACCACAACGTAGGCGCGGGGATGGTGGGTGAGGTCTGAAGAGAGGCTGCCTAAAGGGCAACTGCCCAAGAAACAGAACAGCAGTAAAGGAGCATCTGTAGCTGCAGTCCCAGTATTGGCGAGTGACAGTGCAGCTACAGTCATGATGGTGAGCGCCTGGAGTCTGCGGCCTGGGCAGGTGATGGGTGTGGGTGGTATGCACCACGATGGCCAGGTAGACGGCCATGATGAGAAGGGGGCGAGCAGTGGCATGGCACCCCCATGGGGCACTACAGGACGGGCATGTGCCATCGAGTGTCATGACACCCCCGCACTGTGCCAGGAATCCAGGTGTGCAGTCTGCCATCTAGAGGTGGCACAGAGGGGGCCGATGGTGATGTCAGCCTATGGCCGTGCATCAGGGGGTTACAGCCCACCTGGGCTTCCATGCATTTGCACTGTGGTCGCTATCGGGTGGGGGCTGGGGTGGAGGTGTGAACTGCCCATCCACCCCAATCATCACTGCCTGCTGCTGATGCCCAGCTGCCCAAGGTGCCATCACTCATTCCCTGCCACCCAGGTTTGCATCTGCCCACCCAACCGCGCTGATGTTGCAGTGCTCCACATGTCTTGGCCTGCTGCCAGCGCTTCCACTGCTGGTTGCTCTTTTGTCCAGTCGCCCTTACGGCTCTCTCCCTTGTGCAGTCACCCATTGGGGAGTTGCACATTGGGAGGCACCCTTATCACATAAAACTGATTTGCTGCTCAGTGTTAATATTATATGTCACAATGGCCTTGGAATGATTTGGATTTATATGCTATGCATAAGGCATAATGGGGGACTATATGAAATAACAAATATCAAGCTCATTATTTCATGAACTATACTCAACATTAGTAATCACAAGTCAGAGAATCTTTGAAAAGATACTAGAAATGCCTGTAAACAAATTTATTGCAAACAGACATACATACACACACACACACACATATACACACATATTTATAAAATGGAGAGGATATCATCCTCCAAATCCAGTGTTCTGATTGTATCAAACACATCATATGACCATGTGTATATCAGAGCATGACTGCACACCTGCACTTTTACCCCCCCAAAACAATTTTGCCATTTTATAAGATAGATAACCCACTCTGAGATGTGCGGTCTTGCTCTGATATATGCACGCCTTGCGTGGTTGATGCACTCAGCCTACGGCCTAATGTGTACAATGCACACCAAGGTGTGCATATATCAGATTGCGACCACACACCTAAGAGTGAGTTATCTATTACACACACACACACACACACACATATATATACACACATACATATACATACATACACACACACACACACACACACACACACACACACACACACACACACACAGATGCTATTTTTGCATCTTATAGTTGTTCGTTTTCAGATTCTTATAGACTTTTTTCTGTCCACCTGATGGAATCTTAAATGAGTTAAGTAAATGTTATTATTTTATCAATGCCCTCGTCCAGCAACTCAATAAATACACACTCAGTATATCATATTATAAAACGACAAAAACAGTCTTGTTTGTGGTTGTTTGATCAGGAATTTTAAAAATGCTATAAGTTTTGTTGTTACATTTATGTTGGCCCAATAAAAGGTATCAAATTATTTGCTTCTGTGTAACTCATGGTTTGTCACCAGTTAATTCATTAGATTAGGTCTTCCTTGCCAAAGTTTGACTGTTTCTCCACCCCTTCCCCAACCACACACACACACACACACACACTTACTATATGAGATCTCAGTAGCTCTTACTTGTTACATTTGGAAAGCAGGCCGCAGCCCTTTCTGTCAAAAATAAATTTATGTATTTAGTCTGGGTAGTTCAGTGAAGACCTGGCATTTTATCAGCTAGGTCTTGAGAGGTTAAAAACAGTGTAAATCTTTACAAAATTTGCTGGGAAAGGGTAACATTTACGAGGTGTGAATCTTTCTTGAAAGATATTCATCCCCAACTGAAGTTAGTAGAAAAAAGATTTAAATATTAATCATTTAAATGTGCAAGCTGTTGCATTTCGAAGGGGGTAAACAAATCTTCAGTTTAATAGGGAATCAATATTTAACAAGCTGTTTCAGTTTCTTAATGGCCATCAGATAAACAGCTTGGAGTAATGTCTCCAACATTCTAAAAAGAAAGAAGGGATTATTTTATTTTAGTTGTCATAGTGATTTTTTGATGTGGAACCTTACGCTGAACTGTCCAAAAAATGTGTTCCACGAAACTCCATTTTCAAGCTACAGATAGCAAAATGGCTGTAGGCTCTGTCCACAGCCATAAAAAGGGATGGTGTTTCTATAATAAGTTGATGGTTGGGACAAGTGGGTGGTTTTATGAAATTGTGAATGGTAAAAGGTGGTTTAGTGGTTTAGGTTTCGGGTGGTGTGTGTTTCTGTGTGTGTGTGGTGGGGATGTAATAGACCGTAAGAAAAGGCAAGAAATAATATACAGAGGTAGCCACAGACAATGGCTGCTATTTCCAGATATTTTGTGAAACTTCTGAAGCATTTCTCTCTGCTGCCCCTACTGTTTAAATGCAAAAAGCATCAGATATTTCTGGAAATATCACAAATATTTCGGGAAATAGCTGGCAGCGTTTGTGGCTACTACGGCGGGGATGGAAATGCATTGGTGCAGAGGTAGTGCTACCACTAACAATGCCGGTTACCCATGTTCGGAAGCGAGCCTGGGTTGTTAGGGGTCAGCAAAGGGGGATAGAGTGTCCCAGAGGGCACTCTTCTCTGGGGAAGGAGGGTTGTTGCCTTCACTGCAGTGCTGCCACTTATGTGACCATAACTGGAAGTGCAGTGGAGGTAAGCAGATTAGGGGATGGTAGTCAGCTGGCCAGTGTACCATACACCTTGATGCATGCATGAGAATGCTCAAGCCCTCACATGCCAATAACTTTAAGGGATGAAACTAGAAAAAAGATTGTCCCTGGCACCTGAGACAACGGGACCCTCGTATGACTGGGCCCTTGTGTGTCCATCATGCCTGCTGCCTGACAAGACTGGACTTTCAGGGGTTCACTCCCGCCCTGCCCCAAACCCACTGAGAGGAGCAAACCACAGCTCTGTGGAGGGGCAGGTGGTTGTGTCATACCATGGGATCCCTGAGAGAGCAGCAGCCAGTGACCAGAAGGGGCATAAGCTGTAAGTAAAACAAACTGTAAGTTAAAAAAACAGTTTGCTAGATTTCCTGTTGAGTTATCAAGAACAATAAGTTGTGTAATGATAAATAAAAATTCAGGCATATTCTCAGTCTATTATTTCAGCAGTTGGAAACACATACCAAAACAGAATTACATGTTTGACATTTCAGACATAGCATTTGGTGTTCTAGTTGAGTCATCGCAGCACTAAATGGAGTATTGGTATGTTGTTCATCTTGTCAGAGGACTCCTTTGATGCTGAGACAGGCTTCAGGATTAGGTGGCACCCATTGTGCATATTGTTTAGCTAACTAAATGGAACAGAGAAATTTATTTATTTAGTTTTTGTTGACCGGGTAAGTTCACTGGACAAAACACTGCCTATTTTCAGGCATGACCCAGGAGGTTACAGTACAGTACATCAATGTAGTACAACAGTAGAACAATCAGTAAGCAGAAAACAATACAGTATAAGGAAGTATGAGGTACAAAGCATAACATTTTGAACAATACAGTTAAAGGAAGGATAAGGTACAAAGCATAACATTTTGAGCATTGTATTATTCAATGAGTACAGATAACTATGGTACAACAGTCAACAAAGACTAGTGTATGTAATTGCACAGCTGCAGGGTTTGGAGGTAGGGGACACATTACAGAAAATACTAAAGGAGTGCTAAGTCAGTGGGAAAAGGAAACAGTAGGGGCAGAGAGACAAGACCATGAGAGTTACTTGCAAGTGCAGACATTAGAGTCACTTAGGAATTTGTAAAGTGCTTGCTTGAAAAGAAGTGGGACTGAACATTTTGGCAGTGAGGTGGGAGGGCATTCCAGACTCTGGGGGCAAAAGTGGCAAAAGCTTGCTCACCCATTTTGGTGGAGCAGCTAGGTACCACCAGGATAATTTGGCCGCAGGAGCACAGGGGGTAGGACTTGTCCTGGGGAGTCAACAGAGCTGAGAAGGCACCTGGTTTGGAAGACCCGACAATGTTGTCCGTCATGCAGCCAAGTGTTAGTAAATGGTGAATGTGAGGGGATAGCCAACCTGGTTTGGCATACAATGAGCAACAGTGAGTTAGTCTGGGAGTGGAAAGGGCAAACTGGCATATATTATTGTAGGAGACATTCCATTTGTCAAGATTGGAAGCATTGGCCAGATAGTAAGGGGTAAGACTGTATATGAGATTGGGTGGTAAGATTCCCCATGTTATTACAAGCCTGGCAGTAGAAGTTAGTATATATTTAATTTTGGTGGCCAGCCCGAGTTTGGCATTCACAGTCTTACATATGTTTGAGATGTGCTGGTTGAAATCAAGGTAGGGGTCAAGGGTAAGACCTAGATATTTGAATGAGTTGGTGGTTGAGAGAGGAGAGCCATCAGAACAGTGAATGGTCAGGTCATTGGGACAGGATCTAAGCCTTGGTGAGAAACCAAGCAGCATGGTTTGGGTCTTGCTGGTGTTTAGGATAAGGCGATTTTGGGTTAGCCAGGTCTCTAGCCTCCTAAAATTGGTATTCAGCTGAGAGTTTGGTTGGGTGTTCTATTTTCTATACTGTTTCACTAACTTAACGGAGGAGTAAAGTGATTGGTTGGATGCCCCATTTTGTTTATTGTTTAGCTAACTGGGGAAGTGACATGACAGGTTGGATGCTGTATTTTGTATATAGTTAAGGTACCTAACTGTAGGAGTGAAGTGACTGGCTAAATGGCACATTTTCTATACTGTTTCGTTGATGAAATGGAGAAATAAAGTGACTTTTTGGATGCCACATTTTGTATATTATTTAGTTAACGAAATGGAGGAATGAAGTGACTGGTTGGATGTTCTCGAACACTGAACAGGTATGCTGCAAGATTATGGTGCAAGTGTGCATGAGACAAGGTCACATTATGCTTTTTGTGGTTACCAGACTTGTTTCTTCAAAAAAGTAAACCCGAGGCATGAAAGTATAGTCAGATCCATTCTGTTAGCACCCAAGCTAGTGAATGATACAGAGTTATTAAAAGTGTCTGTGTACTTCCAATTTCAAGGGTGTTTTTTTAAAGCAGTAACTCATGGTCTGCTTTAGTAATGGGGCAATAAGACTTGCTTATGGAATCACACTTTTTCCAGCTACAAATAACTATGGTAAATAGTTTATTTTCACCATACTTATTTCTTTTGGATGTGCAAAAATGATTTCTCTGATCTGCCTCACTCACTCTTAATCAGTTGTAATATATGTCCCTTTCCAGTATCTATCCTAATTAATTGAAAGCCGGGTGGAGCCAGACTGGCCAGAGACATCTTTTTTTGGCAAATCCGGAGAAAATTATTACGGTAAAAATAAACTACTGTACTTTACCATAGTTATTGTTATCTGATCATACAGTGATTTAGTAAGGAAGCCTCATTGCTCCCTTAGTGAATCAGAAGCAGTGTTTCCAATTTTTTAAGCTCATATAAACTACGGCTTTAACTGATAACACTTACAATGGGGGGGGGGGGTTATACTAGATATAGAGGGTGCATGGATGGTATAGAAATATTAACACTCTAAAGTAGCCAGATTTTCTATGTCCCAAACCTGCTAGAATTGTGTGACCCCCCCCTCTTAAAAAAATCTACATTTGCCCCCTTTACCAAGTGGCAAGAGTCAGATGGAGGGCAGTAAAGAGATACAGTTCTCACCATGGTTTCATTAGCTTGTCTCCCAAATCTAAGGGCATTTCTTTTTCATTTAACAGTACCTTTCCTTGCCAGAAATATCTTGCTAAACCTGTTTAGTGGGGTCAAAATGATTTGGCTTTCGCAGTAACTTGAGTCTGCACTAGCTTATGGGATTTTCAAACAGTGTGCAGTGTTTTGATTTATTTACTTCGAAAGTCATAGTGAGCTGGTAGCAGCTCATTTCTGGGGGGGAGGGAGTAGATAATATAATAAGCAACAAAAATACAAATTCAAATATAAAAGCTGTTCAGAAATACTATTCTGTGCCAAGTTGAAGCAATGATATACTATTTTAACTTTCTCTATGGGATATCAAATTATTTTATACATTTTATGCTACACTGTAAATGCTGTCATTGCTGAGTAGTAAAATAAGAGTGGAAAAAGAAAGGTTTTCTATTTACCAGTAACAGCAGATTTTTGAGAGGATCTCCATAGAGCCATAATACATTGGGCTGTAAGCTGTTGGTGTCAGGACTTTGTTGGAAGCTTTTGCAATACTGGGGCTATCCATGTTGAGGCACACAGCAGTGTCCATATAACATGGGCAGGTCCCATCCACTTAAGTTTCTCGTATCAGTGAACAGAGTTCTGAAACATCCACCAGTGACAGGACTGAGGCTTCCCCCACCAATCATGCACAGAGAGGTGGGGGGGAGGGGGCAAGTAAACAGCAACATTGTCCACCAGAAAAATAGTGGACGCATTGTCCAAAAAATATACAAAATGAAGCAGTGCATCACAGGCAAACTTATTCCTCTGTGGCATGGGTACGGAGGGTGGGAAAAGGTATAGTCCTACACAAATCCTCTTGAAGACCTACTGTTAAGTAATTAACCTGTCATCTACTAGAGTATCTCCATAGAGCCATAGTACATTGAATGATTATCGAGCAGTATCAATCCTAACTGGGCAGCTGGCAAACACAGAAACCAACCCCTTCCTTGGAAAAGCCACTCCTGCAATACAACAAAGTCAAACCCGGCTCTCCTATGAGAGGTCTGATCCAGACTATAATGCTTAGTAGAAGTATGAGGCCTGCACCAAGAACCAGCCCTGCAAATATCCGAAGCTGAGATAGGCCTGAAAAAAGCTTCAGAGGCCACTATACCCCTGGTGGCATGCCCCATCACAGTGAGAGGGAAGTCCTGCCCAGCTTGCCTGTCACAGAACAGGAGGATATCCCTTTGGAAAGACACAGTTTGGAAATGGAATTACCTATGGTACCTGTGTTTACCCATGGTGCCTGGGCCAAAAGAAACAAACAGGTGAGAGGACTGAGCACAGTCCTTAGCACTGTAACTGCCGTGGAACAACTTTTCCCCTAAATAAAATGCTGTGTTTTCACTCTGTTGATTTTTTTTTTTTATCTAAAATTATACTGGGAGACATAGTTGGTGGCTTTATTAGTGCAGTGAGGCAAGACAGAAGTGGGACTTTCCTGCAGATCAGTCCTGCAGATGGATTAGCACTGCAGGCTAGCAGCACTTAAGAGAGCAGGCTGGGAATCTCATGGCAGCGCCAGGGTAGGGTCTGGATTAGTAGCAAAAAAACCAAAAACAAAACAAATAGATATTGTTTTTAAACTGCTGGGATTGAATGTAAGGACTGATTTAAGGACTGTGTGTGTGTGTGTGTTCATATTTGTGTATGGGGGGCCCTCGCTTGCTCTCTCGCTAACAAAAGCCCATGCAAGCAGAAAAAAAGGGCGGCACTTGAGTTTCAACCTGGTACAAGGATACCAGCTTGGTGGGGTACATGGCAGTTTTTTTTTTAATTTGTTTTTGCAAGGTGCTGACTTTATGGCTAGGAGCAGTTGTTTACCTACAGTTGTGGAGAGGCTCGCACTGCGATTTTGAAAACTGCACTGTTTGCCACAGTGATATGAAACCGATCAGAGTGACTGTTTCCTCTTCAATTTTAAATGTGCATTTTCTTTAATTTGGTGTCATTGTTTAATGTAGCTAGAAGTAAGCCCTGCTGAGATTGGTGTGCGGGTTCATGTGGCAGCTGGCACTGAATAAGCAGTGTTGGGGGGGCAGGATTTCTCGCTAAGTGAAAGAAAAATAAATGGTGGCAATTTCAAATTCTTTGGGGTGGTTTTGGCCAGTTATTTTTTATTTATTTATTAAACATCAGTTTACAACCTTTGAGCCAGAGGCTCGTTTACAAAGGTACCTCGTCACAGAGAGGACAAAACAGTGATAACAAACAGTTACAGGAAAACAGTGTACAAGATTTGAGGGAATATGAGTACATAAGAAAGTTACAATTTGCAAGGTTACAGGGTTGGTGAAGTTAACATTGGTCAAGAATAACTAGAACATCAAGCAAAACAGAAGAGAGTCAGTACAGTGAAGTTTGGTGGGCAAGTTAGCAAGCATGGTGGGCACTTGGATACTAGAATGGGTGAAGGAGCACTTGGGCTGGTACTTTTTATATCCTGGTTGTCTATAGAAAGTTAATGTACCCCCTGATAGGGGTATCAGCCAATCAGAGACCAGGAAATAAAAAGCCAATTTTCTCACTTTATTTAGTGCCAACATGTTTTATTTTTATTGGATCAGCTGCTCTTCAGTTTACAGAGCATCAGTTGTGCAGTGACTAGCATCAGTTAGAAGCAGTACCAGCCAAGCTGATCAGTAAGAAAGCACTTCCATGGTATGTGAAGAGCAGGTCCTGAGTGAGACGCTGAACCCAGACTGAGTGAACCACTACCATGGTCACTTAGCAGGCTGCAGCCTGTCACGCAGCTCAGTGAGAGTAAAGGTTTCTCTGAGAGGTAAAACCGTTAGTGTCAGCCAGTGCACAGGTTTAGTTGTGCAGGTGGCAAGCACCAGGTTGTATGTACATGGACTGGCTGCAATTTAAAACAAACTCTAGCCAGAGTCAATACACCTGCACCTAAGGTCGCAGAGGTCCCATTTGTGCCGTTTCCTCACTGTTGCTTTGACCCTAGTCCCTCATGGTGTGTGAGTCTCCATCTGGCTGGCACAGATGCTGAGCTGCATGCAGCCGCACAGAGAATGTGTGAGTTCCATGCATATTGGTGCCCATCCGTTTTCTCACCATGACAGCTGCTCATCAGGAGTTCCCTCGATGCTCCTGGACACCGAGATCACTTAGTTTGGGTCCAGAGACACGAGGGCTGTGGTGCAGAAGCCGCAAAACTATTTGTTTCAAGAGCACCTGTTACTGCTCTGGGTTCATTAATATTCAAGAGCAGGTCATTATTATGTATATACCGAGTCCCACGGTGGTCACTGGCACTATTTAAACAAATGGTTTTGTGGCTTCTGCACCACAGCCCTCATGTCTCCAGACTCCAATTAAGTGATCATGAGGGTCTGAGAGCACCAGGGGAGCTCCTGATGCACTGATATCTTGACAAGAAAATGGATGCGTGCCAAAGCGCATGCATGGACTGCCAGCCTGCACATTCTCCATACAGCTGCAAGTGGTTCCACATCTCTCCTCCTCCAGCCCCTCTTTATAAGGAGAAACATTATGTGGGACCAGACTGTCATACCATGAGGGACTCAGCCAAAGCAGTGATGTGGAAATGGCATAAATGGGACCTCCGCCGCCCATGCACATGCATGCGGAATGGACATAAGCAAAATAGTACTATGTGAAGACTGCATTGAGATGGCAGAGTGCTTCATAGACCATGGAGGAGACTGTGAGTCAATTCCTAAATTGTTGTTTGCTCAGAGTGTGAGCCCTTTTTTGATCGCAAGATGTCTGCAGGGCTCCACCCACTGCAGCTGTGAAAACAGTATTGGGGCGAGAAGGAAACCCCACTTAAAATGGAGTGTAATGACACTCAAGAAGGGAAAAGGTGGACTATGGGTGCCATACTTAAAAACTTATTATCAGTCACCTCAACTCCAGCATATAGTGTCCCACTTATGTCAAGGACAGGAATTAGCACGGATGGCCATGGAACAAATAAGTCTCAAGCATGGAAGGCTTGATGACTACTTATTTAATAAATTAGAAACAAGGGTAATAAACCCCATACTGAACCCCTGGATAACCCCCCTCCCATACCTGGAGGGCAACTCTGAAGAAATTGGGGATCAGGAATGAAATCAGCAGATTAACCAATATTAGGGCCTGTAGAAACTTTATGCTGGGTAGAACCAATATAGTCTTTGCTTAGTGGCAGCAACGTGGGCTAGTAAAGTTAGGGCAGTTCCTGAAAGGATATCCAGGGAAGAGCTAACAACAACTGCAGGGTGAATTTGACTTATCTCAAAGGGATTTTTACTGTTAACTCCCAACAACTGCAGGGTGAATTTGACTTGTCCCAAAGAGATTTATACTGTTAACTCCAAGCGAGGCATTATCTAACTACTAAACTGAGGAAAGCATTATTACAAGAAGCTACAGAGCATCCGTTATTAGCTCTCTGTGTAGGTGTAATGTGTGGAAAGGAGGAGGTGAAACTTATCTCAAGAATCTACCAAGTGTGCAAGGACAATAATTCCCAGTCAAGGTTGAATATCCAGCTTAAATGGGAAGCAGTTAGGTGAAACACTCCCTGAAATAATCTGGACTCAAATTTGGGAACCAGCCCATAGAACTACGACCTCTCTGATGTGGCATAAATTCTGGTGGCAGGTGATCACAAGGTTTTTTAAAATGCAGCTGAAAACTCACCACTATGGTAACCCCTGACTGCAGCCTGTTGGAGAGGATGTGGCCAGGCAGGCACACACAAACACATTTTCTGGAACTGCCCTAAACATAGGGGCTTTTGGAACACTGTTCTCCAGGCAATGAGTAAGATGCTGAATACTGAAATTCTAGACACTTGTGATACATTAGTGCTGGGGAGATTCCCAGTGGGGCTTCAAAGCCCATGGAGGGAAATATTTGCTTAATATTTTAATGGTAGCAGCTGTCAAAACAATAACCAGGAAGTGGCTTTCCGATCAGGTCCCGATTGAGTCAAAGTGATTAGCTTGTTGTTTACAAATTAAAGAAATGAAAAGGCCAATGGCTCATATCTGCCTACAAAAAGAGAAATTCACAGCAAGGTGGCTACCCTTCAATTAATTCCTAAGTGAAAGAGAAGGTACTCAAATTTTTTCACCACTCAATATCGTCAGGGATGTCCTCAACATCCTCGACAGCGACGGGAACAATGCCAACTGTCAGCATTGCTCCCATTGGTAAACAGTCTTTTTCTGTGGGGGGCTTTGCCCCAGCACCCCCATGCAGGGGGCTGTGCCTCCGCACCCCTCTGTCTCTAAATATACAACTCCGAGTTGGAGTTGTATTGGGGATGGAGGTGAAACACCAGGAGTCATGCCACTGTTCCACAGCAGACCACCACAGTGCACCACATCGACTGGCGAGATCCGTCGCTGTGGTGGACTTCACTGTGGGAATGTCGCTGTGGTGGGGTGATACCCCTGGGAGGGTGGGTCTCTTAATCCAACTCTAAGTCATTTGGAAGGACCTCGGCCCAGTGAACTAGAAACTCATACAGGGTTGCCCTCTGCACAGCTGCTAAATGACAAGAACCCCTGATACCCAGGCAGGACTTTGCCCTATACTAAAACAGTACTGTTAAACCTAAGCTTTATGATGACTCAAGTGGGGGAAGGGGGGTATGTGTTTGTCCTGTTTTCAAGTGTTGTAGAGCTGTAAAAGGCCAGTTATCAACATATAAATTTCACATAATAGTTTTTTGTCTGTGCTTACTACTGTCTAAATAATGTTTTATGTTGTATAGTTTTTGTACCTGTTTTTGTATGATGAAATTTCAAATAAAAACTGCAGTTTGAAAAAAAACAAAACAATATAACCGAAGGGTTAGAGAGGAGAGAGAGACTATTTCTGCCAAAATGGGGGTGGGCTCACTGCACACAGGCGCTATCTTTAGCAGAAGAAGGCTGCTCAGGGAATTGTATTGCACCAAGCAAACACTAGAGGGAAAGAAATGAATACATAAACAAAGGGCTCAGCCATCTTAATAAGAGTCTAATAAACTGAACCATAGTATTAGTTTACCAAAGAAATGTGTACGTGTTTATGAGGAATGACACAGCAAAATTTAAAATGCAGAAAAGGAGCAACTTTTTAGGGCTGCAGGGGGTGGAGCTTTGCAGGCCTCTTGCTTTCAGAAAAAGGATTCCCCATTCCTTGCATTCTTTCCAACTGAGCAATAAGTTGGACTTGCACCACAGTCACCCCTGCATCAGTGGAGCAGTCCACTCGCAAAGCACTATTTTTTCTTGAAAAAAAAAATGGCAGTCCTGATCGTGACACTGGGATGCTGGGCACCCCCAGTGTCACTCTTATGTTTCAGAGGGGCATGGGGTGGTGGGTGCTGAAAGGGAGGATTGAGTGGGGGGATATCTGTAATTTTCACAAAAAAATAAATGCAGGTCATGGCTGCCAAACCACATTGTGCATGTACGATTACTAGCGCATGTGCAATAGTGCTTAGTGGCCATCTTGGTCACGGCGGATTGTGCTGTATTCCTCCGTGACTGCCCCCCAAAACTGATAAATTATTGATATCCCCACCCAACTCTCCCTCTCAGCACTCACCCTCCCACCCCCAGAAACGTACATGTGACACTGAAGGGTGCCTAATCCCCAGTGTCAGAAAACATACAAGGACACAGGGGTGTCCAATCCCCAGTGTCAGGATTGTTTTTTCTTTTTTATTAAAGATACCCCCAACCAACCTCGCCTCTCAGCACCCACCAGCCCACTCCCCCCCTCAAGAAACACAATAGTTGCACTGGGGGGTGCCCAATCCCCCAGTGTCAGGATAATTTTTTTTCTTTATTAAAGATATTCCCCACCTGACCCTCCCTCTCAGCACTCACCATCCCACTCACCCCCTCAAGAAATGAAATAGTTGCACTGAGGGGTGCCCAATCCCCCAGTGCAGGAATCCGCTCTTTTTTTTTTAACTTGTAAACAGAAAACCATCCATCAATGTATTTTGCAGCTGGTAGAGTCCCCCACTTGACCCTCCCATTCAGCACCCTCCCTCAAGCTCTTAGTTACTGATCAGGAGTCCAACACCATAATCCTCTCTGGATTTCAGACATGTCTTCACTCTTCAAAGCCAGACCATGAACTGAAGAAACAGGTATATGATTCAATGTATTTCAATAGAGTTTTGAACTTAGTGGCATAACTTGGGCATTTTTGCATATTTTTGGCCCAAATTTTCAACATGCCTTTTTTCGAAATCCCACCTCATGAACAACTGAACTGACATTAGGTAAATCTGCCCTGAAATGTGATTTTGTGGTCCCTGTGCAAAATCACCTTTTGAACAGGAGCTGACATTTTTCTCTGCCCTTGCTAATGAGGTGCGATTGTAAGAAGGCTATGTTGAAAATTCGGTGTAAAAATATTGAAAAACAACAAAGTTATGAGCCTACATTACATTTTGCTCATTTTGGTAATTTTCAATATTTTTATCCCAGATTTACAACATAGCCATATCTTTACAGCACTTCATGAATGTGACAGCTGCCATTTTTCAGTCTTTTGGAGGAGGTGTAATCTTTAAAGACTTGTACCCGGCTATAGATAGCAGCCAGCATATAATTCCCTTCATACTGGGGAGAGCATGAGCATGGAACTGCATACATAGTAGGATGCTCCTTGTTAGTACCCCAACAAGATGGGTTTGCTGGTAGCTTAAAATATCCTAATTTGGGTCTGGCGAGTTGGCCTCCCTCAATAATGCTATAGCATTGTACCTTCAAGAGTACGATTCCCAATCTGTAGTGGGCCCTAAACATGCTATCTCAATTTTATACCTGGTCAAGCCTAGGGAACTTAATTTGCAACATATATTAATCTAAGGGGAATGTTATAAACCAGATGGACCTGAAAGATGGCCTTGGAAGTTAGCTGATAAACTTTCCACCTTGTTTCCTGAGGTAACTTTTTTAATTCTCTACTGTGGCTTGATCGAACCTGTAATGGAAGGTCTTAGCTTCAAGGTCTTGGACACAAAAGTGGAGTGAAATGTGAGAGCTTTTTGGGGTAGGCTCAGTCTCTGATAGACCCATAGTTGATTACAGATAGCAGCTGACATATAATTCCCATTATACCGGGGTAATCAGGGGCATGGAACTGTATGCACAGTAGGATACTCCTTGGTAGCACCACAAGTTGATGGGTGTTGCTGGCAGCGTAAGATTTTCTTATTTGGGTCTGGTGAGCAAGCATCCTTAAATAATGCTGTGACACAGTGTCTTCAAGAGTAGGTTCCTATCTGTACTTGGGCCTAAACATACTGGCTAAATTCATGCCTGTCTGAGGATGGGAGATAGTTTCTTTCGAGGGATGTTGGAGGATGGTATGGGCAGCTGCTCCATGAGGGCTGAAATGGGTTCCGCTCGGTAGCAACCAGTTGGTAATCAGCTCTCAAACCAAAATGATATTAGATGACTGTTTTGGGGGATTATGATACCTTAATGCACCCCTAGAACAGTCCTGGTGTGTTTCTATAGGACACGTATACTAAATTAATTTCTAACACATTACTTAGTTTTGTTTATTGGTTTTGTTGTGATTGGAAGGATATTTTGTTCTTTCATTATTTCTCATATGCATAGGAGCAATGCTATAAATAAGATGTAACTTGTTTTAATAGGTAGTTGGAAAATGGATGGACAATCCCTCTTAATGAAAATTGATTTATTGTATAAGTGTGATATTTTAGCATGTATATTGTATGTAAAAGTTTTGTATTTTATTATATTGTAATGGCATCCAGTCAAACAATAGAACTATATTGATGGAATATTTTCCCCCAAATTCACAACATAGCTATATCTGTACAGCACCTCATGAATGTGACAGCTATAATTTTTCAAATCCTGGCAAAAAATTTTTTTACATCCCGAAAAGTGCTTTGGCATTCCCTGCACGAACTCACCTTTTGGGCAGGAGCTGAAAATTTTATCTGCCCTGGTTCATGAGGTGGGGTCATAAGAATGTAATGTTAAAAATTTGGTGTAAAAATGTTTTAAAAAAATACAGTTATGAGCCTAAGTTAAATTTTACAAATGCAGGCTTGTAATTTTGGTAATTTTCTATATTTGAACCCAAATTTACAACATATCCATATCTGTAGAGTACCCCATGAATGTGACAGCTGTCATTTTTCAATTCCTGTCCAAAATGTGTTTCTGTGTCCTGAAAGTTGATTTTGCAGTCTCTTCGCAAAATCACCTTTAGGCCAGGAGCTGAACATTATCTCCGCCCTTCTTTATGAGGCAGCATCATAACAAGTCTATGTTGAAAATTTGGTATAAAATATTACAAAACAAACTTTCAATATTTTTACCCCAAATTTCCTAGCTGTAGCCCTATCAGCTCTGGCCAGAGTTTGTTTTACTAAAGCCATAACTCAGTCATTTCTTAATATAATCTCACCAAGCTTGGCACATATATACTTTAAAGTGTGGGATATCAGAGGAAAATAGACACACAGGCCTCAGTGGCCATGAAAGGGGGTCACTGACCTGTAAAGGTGGAGTGGTCACACGTAACTGTCTGCAGTCCAGAAGCCATGCTGATAGGCAGGGAAGGTTGAAGGAGGACCAAACAGAAAAACCAGCACTAGCACCAAGCACTGAGTGTAAGCAATAATACCCGACAGGGTGGGCAGTATTGGGCACTACCGGACTGCCCAGGGGTGTAATGAGGCCTGACACAGCAGGCGGAATGCCTTATAGCCCCTGGAGGATCTGGTATTGCCCAATACCACCCACCTTGGAGGGTATTAAGACTTAGAAAATGGGCAATGGTATTTTATGTTTGAAAAAAAATGTTTATGTTTAAATGTTAAAACAGTTAGTTGTTTGATTTTTTTGTAATAAAGTAGTTCCTCCACCTGTCCTACTATAGCCTCCATAGTTTTTTGCTGGTTGTCATGGTTACCTGCCGCCCTCCCACTGTTAACTGTTAAAGCCCTGTTTCTTTGTTGCCCTGTTAAGGCTTTGTTTTTGCGTTTCTGTGTTTATGCTTTCTTTTTCTCCCTCTCCATGCTGCTGCTGTATGAAGTGCATTGCCCCCCCCAACCGCTCTTACAAAATTGTGATTGTTCTTGCGGCACATAACCACCTAAAAGTTCACCCCTTTTCTTCTCACTGCTGTGGCTGTGTTTTGGGTAGTCCTTTAACAAGAGTCTGAAGCTGGGGATTCCAGGGACAGAATGTAGATCTCATGAAGTACAGTGTCAGTGGTGAGTGCGAGGTCACCGGAAGAGTGTAAGACTGCCTTGAAACTGAATGACTTTACTTTACATTATAAGGTGAACACGGAGTCTGTGGAGAGCTGCTGCACTGTGAGTAACACTTTAAAAAAGCCGATCAGATGGCTTTGACAGTCAGTGAGATCTTAAAACAAAGGTGCATTTGTGATATATATTAGCGGGGACTTTTAGTGTAGTACCGGACTGTGGTTGGGAGGGATGCATGTGCGTGCTGTGAGAGACATGGAGAGAGATGAGTGGGACAGAGGATGAGCTGTTGGGAACTGGCACACACACACACACACACAAAGTTTTATTTTAATTGTTAAATCTGTTAAATGACATGACTGCCAACTTGTGCCTGGTGCTGGTGGAGTGTGTGTGTGTGTGTGTGTGTGGGTGGAGGGTGGGTCTGCTAACTCACTAAGTGAGCTCAAAATAATTTGGAGGAGAGCCTTTGCTTATATGTTTCTTTAAGGTGTACAGGAGATGCATGGGCTGTGGTTTTTATAAAATGCACTTCGGACTGCATTTATTTGAAGCCGATAGCAGTGACAGCTTGCATTCCTTTTTTAATATTTATTTATTTAGCATACTTTAGGATTACAACCTTTGAGTCAGAGATTCATTTACTGTACAAAGGCTCCACTTCAGAGTACAGAAAACAGAACATACAAAATACATAGTAACAGCATGACGGAATTTTGGGTTACATACTGTACGAGGATTATATTAATAACAGGAGTACTTGATTACAGTTGCATACAGTCATGTTTCACGTTACATTTTGGAAAACATTAGGTAGAGTTCGGCAGCTGTCATAACCAGATCCCAAATTGGTCAGACTAGCAAGGTAAACATATGCAAGCAGCCACAAGGCCTTGTCAGGAGGTTGACAGTGATGTAGCAGTAAGGTGTAGGCTAACTAGTTGGTGCATAGGCATCACCGGGAGGTGAGTATGCACTCTTTGAGTGCTACTTTGAAGGGACCCAAGTTGGGGATGGAGGATATTTATTTATTTGTTTTTTTCTTTACCGGGCAGGTACACTAGACAAGAGTATTGCCTATATCCAAGGGGAGTTCATTGTACCAAGTAGGTGCCCTGAAGGAGAAGGATCTTTGGGCAAATGAGGTCCTGACCCTCGGGGTCAACCATATCTGTTTGGTGGTGGTGAGGGTATTTACTGTGGCGTTGGAGGATTGGAGTGCAGCAGATACCCCCAGTGGGGAGAACCCCAGGTGAATTTTTTTTGTAATGAGGCAGGTTTGGTAACATATTCCCTCTAGTATGTGGCTATGTTTAATTTGGTGTAGTTCTAATATGTGGCTATGTTTAATTGGTGTAGTTCTTAGTGACAAGTGATGCCAAGGGAGGTTGGTGTGCGGTTTCATCTGGCAGCAGGCAATGATTTAGGGAGTGCTGGGAGGACTGTATTTCTTGCTAAGCAAGAGAGAAAAAATGGCAGCAGTTTCAGATTCATTTGGTTGCTTTTGGCCAATGAGCAAGGAGGAGTGGGCACAGGGATACTTCAGTGGGTGAAGGGGCACTTGGGCTGGCACTTTTAATACCCAGACTCTGTTGTATGACAGATGACCACCTTGGGAGACCTATCAGTCAATCAGAGCCTGAGGATTTTGTTTGCCCAATTTCAAAGCAAACAATAATACCCAACAGGATGGGTGATATTCGGCAATACTGGACTGCCCAGAGGCGTAACGAGTCTTATAGCCCCTGGAAGGTCCTGTATTGCCCATACTGCCCACCCTGGAGGGTGTTATTGCACTTAGAAAATGGGCTACCTGTGGTATTCTTAGGTGGGATTTTAAAAAATGACCCCCCACAATTCCAACCTCCCCAAAAAATATGAAAATAACAAGGAAGTTGTTAATAAAGTAGTTTCTCTGAGTTTCTGTGCTGTTCCATCTACTGTTGAGCCACTGCCCCCTCCCCACACCACCACATCCAGAACACGGTATGGAGTTTCTGTTTCAGGTTCCTGTCCCCCCAAGCAGTGTCTTGATATCTTTGTGGCAGTAAAAAAAAAAAAAAGATTTCTGTTGTTGCAGCAAGACTGGATGATGGGAGAACACCTTCCTATTGCAAGATCAGGTCTGTGGAGAACATGTCAGTAGCGTGAGAAGGACCTTATTTGACCCTGCACAAAGCAGGAAGTGTGTTCAGACTACTGCTACTTGTCCTGTGGATTTTTACCTCATTTTTTTTTCTTAACAATTTCCTGCCCTGAGGACTGGGAGTATGAAGAGGAGCACCATTCGGTGGAGCGATTATACTGTAACTGCAGCAGCAAACAACAACAACAGCCATGCTAGTGCCATTTAGTGAAATGATTAATGCTGGAACCAGAGGAGAAAACAACAGCTCTGCTAGCTGACACAGAAGATTAGGTACTAATGTTCAGGATATCTCTGGAAAGGGCTGTAGTACTCTGTTGGCCTACCTAGATTTTAGCAAGGCATTTAACACAGTCTCACACAAAAGATTAATATACAAGTTAGCCAGCCTTGGAGTGGTTCCCAAGGTGGTAGCCTGGATAAAAAACTGACTGGACAACAGGATGCAAAGGGTAATAGTAAACGGAGTCCACAGTGAAGAAAGGAGGGTAACTAGTGGGGTACTGCAGGGCTTGGTACTGGGACTGGCCCTCTTTAATGTCTTTATAAGTGACATTGGAGAGCACCTGGAAGGAAAGGTATGTCTCTTTGCAGATGACACAAAGATCTGCAACATGGTTGATACACAAGGTGGGGTGGAAAGGATGAGAAGGGACTTGGCAAGGTTGGAGGAATGGTCAAATATGTGGCAGCTCAGATTCAATGCAAAGATATGCAAGGTAATGCACCTGGGAAACAAAAATCCTGGGGAAGAGTATACAATGGGGGGTGAGTTAATAGCAACAACAAAAATCGAAAGAGACCTAGGAGTAATTATATTAGATGACCTAAAGGTGGGCAAGCAATGTGAGAAGGCAGTAAGGAGGGCTGAGGGATACTGGGATGCATAGGGAGAGGCATCAACAGTAGAAAACAAGAAGTTGTTATCCCTCTGGACAGACAGTTGTTGAGACCCCATCTGGAGTATTGCGTGCAAATCTGGAGACCCCATCTCCACAAAGACATAGACAGAGTGGAGGCTGTTCAGAGGAGGGCAACCAAAATGGTGCAGGGTCTGCACCAGAAGACATACGAGGAGAGACTAAAGCAGCTTAATATGTATACCCCTGAGGAAAGGAGGGAGAGTGGGGACATGATAGAAACTTTCAGGTATCTCAAGGGAATTAACAAAGTACAAGAGGGTAGTATCTTTCAGAAGAGATGTGCAAGAACAAAGGGGCACAATCCGATGCTAGAGGGGGGACGGCTCAGAGGTAATGTTTGAAAGTATTTTTTTCACAGAGAGGGTTGTGGATGCATGGAATAGCCTTCCTGAGGAGGTTGTGGAGTCAGAAACAGTGGGAGAATTCAAGAATGCATGGGACAAGCATAAGGCAATTCTAGTGCACACTTAAATTTTGTTTCTTTTTGTACTTTTTTTTTTTTTTGCTTTACTGGGTAGTGTCAGTCTCTGGGCTACGGAATGAATAGGGGGCGGCTCTCGCTAGCTCTCTCGCTACATGAGAGTAAAAAATGGTGATTTCAAATGGAGATGAAGTGTTTTACCCAATTAGGAGCCGTGGTGGGCACTAAGATACTGCAGTGGTTAAGGGGCACTATGGGCTGGCACTTTTTATTTCCTGGTCATCTATTGAAAGTTAATATACCCCCCTGACAGGGGTACCAGTCAATCAGGGACCAGGAAATAAAAAGCCCATTTTCTAAGTCTAAATAATTTACTTCTGTGTGTAAATAACATAAAAACCTACAAGTCCTGACTTTCCTACTGTCACAGTACCTATAGTGCCCACACCAAAAGGCCCCCCTATAAGGCATTGTGACAGTATTCAGAAAATTGTGACCTTCAGTAAATAGTCAAAAGCGTTACAACTTTTTGCAATTCATTAATTGTTCTACATGGCACATTGTTTATCTTGCCTCGTGTACCTGTAAATCATTTTATGTTGGAAAAACTTCTAGGGCATTTAAAGTGAGAATTGGTGAGCATTTGAGCTCCATAAGAAATCAAGATAAAAAGACTGCCCTGTATAATCACACTGAGGAGAGTCATGACTCTAGTGATTATAAATTCATGTTCTGTGGTATTGAAAAGGCATCCATAGGAAGGCGGGGTGGTGAAACATAGAAACACTAAAACAGAATTTGATGGCAGATAAGGACCATTTGGCCCATCCAGTCTGCCCATTTCTCCCTACCTGCATTACAGTATAACATTAGACCGTGCCTGATCTACAGTTCTTCTCCCTCCCTCCTTCATTTCTACTATGATTCCTTTGTGCTTATCCCGTGCATTCTTGAACCCAGCATTCTTTTTGCCCATATCACCTCTGTTAGAAGGCTGTTCCAGGAATCCACCACTCTTTCTATAATAATAATAGACTTTATTTAATAGAGTACCTTTCAAATATCAAGGTGCTTCACAAATACATAAAATTCAAAAAGTTCAATAAATAGCAATAAAATCACAGAAATTCGGGCAAGGCTTTGCCCCATAAGAAAGTCTTCAGTGCCTGCTTAAAGCTCCCCACTGTCCTGCACTCCCGTAGCTGTCGAGGCAGAGAGTTCCAGAGGGTAGGTGTAACAAACCCAAAAGCACGGGCCCCAGATTAATTTAACCCTTGGAATCTCCAGTGACCCCTCATCAGCTGAGCGGAGCTGTCGCACAGGGGTGTAAGGAACCAGGAGCTCTATCAAGTAGTCAGGACCAAGTCCATGTAGGGCTTTGTAGGTTAATAAACCTACCTTAAAGGTGATCCGCCACTGAACCGGCAGCCAGTGCAGATTGCGCAGCACTGGGGTAATGTGAGACCTCCTAGATACCCCAGTCAATAAACATGCAGCAGCATTCTGCACTAGCTGCAAGTGGTGGATATCAACCCCAGGAAGCCCTAAGTAAAGGGAGTTACAGTAGTCAAGGCACGAGGTCACAAAGGCGTGGACCAAAACAGGCAGGTCACTGGATGGAATGAGATGCTTGATCCTAGCAATGTTCCTAAGATGTTAAAAACTAACTTGATGACTGCCGACACCTGATGACGAAGGGTCAGCCCATCATCAAGTATCACTCCCAGGGCACGCACCCGTTCAGAGGTAAGGATCTGAGCGCCCCCCCAAGACTAAACCAGAGAGCAGATCAGTCCTCAACCCCTCTGTCCTGCGACCCAGGTCCACGATTAAAACCTCAGTCTTTCCTGCGGTCAACTTTAACCTGCTGGAACTCATCCAATCCTGGATTTCAATGAGACAGCAATTAAATACGGAAATAGCACTAATCTGGTCTGGGGCGAAAGACAGGTAGAGCTGGGTATCGTCAGCATAGCAGTGAAACCTCAGCCTGTACCATCTTACAATGTCTCCAAGGGGCAGCATGTACACTGCAAATAACATGGGAGACAGCACTGAGCTCTGGGGCACCCCACAAGGCAGAGAGAAAGCCTCGGAAGAGAATATTCCCGAGACAACTCTCTGAGTTCTACCAGCAAGGAAAGATGAAACCCATCTGAGCACTGTACCAGATAGCCCACAGGTGGACCTCAGGTGCTCGAGCAGGACCCCATGGTCCACAGTGTCAAAAGCTGAAGATAAATCAAGGAGTACCAAGATGGAGCAGTTTCTCTGATCTCTCGCCATCAGGAGATCTTTGAGCACCCGAACCACAGCAGTCTCAGTACTATGCTTCTTTTACGAAAATCCGATTGGAGAGGTTCGTATAAATTATGGATGGTTTAATGGTTCTCCAGTTGATTTGCCACAACTTTCTCGATAACCTTTCCCACAAAAGGAAGGTTTGAGATGGGTCTGTAGTTCACTAGAGTCTCCGGGTCCAAAGAAGCTTTCTTCAGAAGAGGTGTCACCACCACCTCCTCCTTCAGGGAGCTAGGAAACTCACCTGATTCCAAGGAGCACTGGACAATCTTTTTTTTTTAATTTTTTTTTTTATTCATTACAAATCGGGTTTACAACCTTTGAGTCAGAGACTCATTTACAAAGGCACCTCGTCGCAGTGGGGGGGGCAGACATCAAGACAGTTATTACAGTGCAGATTAAAACAGAGGATAACATTACAAGTGCAGTAAAAGGAACATTTAACATAGATACATTTAGGTTACATAATGTAGTAGTCTGTATGTTACTTAGGTTACATAATGTTACAAAACTGAGTTACACTCATGGATATAGTAGGTCCTCAGAGAAGACAGTGGGTTACATCCCTGTTTGGACCTAGTAGAGAAGGGGTAGGTCTGGGGGAGGGAGAGGCTGTCCAGTGGATGTTATCAAGCCAGAGGGCAAGGCGGGTGGGACCCACAGGTTACAACAGGGGTTAGTTGCACCTACAACAGCGGGTATTAAAGATATGGTTTCGAAGGGCTGTTTTGAAGGAGCCCATTTTTGGCAAGTTGGAGATGCAGCTAGGGAGGGAGTTGAACCAGGTGGGGGCTCAGTAGAGGAAGGATCTCTGGGCAAGAGAGGTCTTGGTTCTGGCCTTAACAGAGCTATGGGTGGTGATAGACAAAGATGGCTGCTGTAAGGAGGTGGAGTCCCTTGGGGGGAGAGTCCTAGCAGAGATTTCTTAACGGGAAGGCAGGTCTGGTAGAGCAGTCGCTCCTCAAAGTTGAGAAGATTGGTGGTAGTATAGAGAAGGCAAGTGTGAGTTCGGCTGGGGGCACCGGTCAGGAGCCTACAGGCCTTAATGATGGAGAGTTGGATTTTGGAGAGGGCAGTGTCGTCAGCTGCAGCATAGATGGGCAAGCCATAGTCCATGAGGGACAAGACGGAGGAGGAGGTGATGGCCAACCTGAGGCAGGCAGTCCCTGTGCTGGCATAGCAGACCAATCCGAGAGTTAATGGCGGCTGACAGGGCATTAATGTGGGTGTGGAAGGAGAGGGCAGTATTGAACGTGATGCCTAGGTACTTATATGTAGTCACTTGTTCTAGCGGGTGCAGAGTGCCGGGGATAATCAAGAGGGGGGTATTTTTAGCTTTATTTTGGTGGTGGCAGAAGAGCATTGATTTGGTTTTCTTTAGGTTAATGACCAGTCTGCGGTCTCTGAACCACCTTTCAGCTTGGTTGTAAGCTTGCTGGAGGGATAATTGGAGGGAGGTGGGATTGGGATGTGAGGCAATGAAGACTGCATCATTGGCGTAGAGGAGCGTTTTACCAGTACATGAGCTGGGGAGGGTGTTGAGGTAGAGACTAAAAAGTATTGGACACAGGATGGAGCCCTGAACAAGAACCAGGCCAATGATATCACTACAACCCAAAATCAGGGAGGTAGGGCCCAGATCTAAACTACAGCATGTGGGGTGCATCCCCTGGACAATCCTCATAATATCAAAGAACTCCAGCAGGTCAAGGGTACTCCAGGAAACACCAGACATAGTGACCGAGCACCGACCAACAGCATCCCCCATAGAACGAGACTGATGCAACTCCTGCTGGATGTCGGCCACCTTATTTGCAAAGAATTGAGCAATCTCATGACACTCCACTTGTGAAAAAACTAAACGGAGCTGCAGACAGGCTGGGTTGCACAACCTGTCCACAGTTCGGAAGAGTTGAGCCAGTCGATTCCGCGCAACAGCGAGTTCCCTGAACAGGAATTCTGCCTTCTTACTGGAAGTCGCTGATTGATAGAGTTTATAATGCTCTAACAAAATAAGGTGGTCGGCATCCAAGGCAGATTTCCCACCAATGATGCTCTAACCTATGCCCCAACCTCTGCAACTCCCTCAGAGACCCATCAAACCATGGGGCCAGGGGGCAAAGCGGAAGGGGGCAAACACGGACAGGAGCAATCAGGTCAAGAGCTGAAGAAATAGCCTTATTATAGGTCATGACTAACAGCTCTGGATCTGTGCTGGTCTCACTGAACACTGAGAGGTCAATCACCATGGCCAGGTCTTCAGGGATGACATCCCACAAAGGGTGGTAACTGACCATCTCCACAGGGGCCGACCTACCCAGGGGGGCAGAAAGATTGAACCTCACGGTGTAGCTATTGGACCAACTGATAGATTCCACCCCCAAATCGGAGGCCTCGATCCCCAGGAGGAAGACCAAATCAAGAGAGTGACCACCATTGTGGGTAGTTGAGGAAACAACCTGTGTGAAGCCCAGTGATGTCATCAACTGGAGGAAGTGTTGTCCAAAAAGTGAGAATTCGTCATCAACCCAGGCACTGAAGTCGCCCAGATCCATCAGTCTGGGCAACTCCAATGCCATGTCGGCAGCGAAGTCTGCTATTTCCTGCAGGAACAGCTTCTCATCACCTGGTGGATGGCAAATGAGAACTATCCTGCACCTCACACCAGTTACCACAGTGCACTCAAATGATACAGCCTCCTCAACCAGTACCCCAGTGAGGCCCAATTCAGTCTTGAAACAGACCGCTACCCCCTGCCCCCGCGATCCAATCTCGGGTGATGTAGCACCGAGTACCTGGGAGGAATAGCTGCCTCCATTATTGGGGCAGCATTTCCATCTAACCAGGTCTCGGTGATGCAAACCAGATCCGCTGTTCCAACAAAATCTGCAGTAAGTGCAATTTTGTTCTTAATGGATCTAGCATTGCATAACAACACCCAGGTTGGATGATGTTCGCGAGCTGTCCCTGGTAATTGCCCTCCCAAAAAGGGGGTGCCCTTGGGTATGGGGACCAGATATGGATCACCACGTTCCAGACACCATTTCACCTCAGGGCATCTTCTGGTCCTAACTACCCCTATGGGAGAGATCTGCTCATTCAAATTCCAATGTCCGCGCCTCCCTGCCCGCCCCTGCGAGCAATCCCCAGCACCCGACATCGCTGATAGGTAAAAGCAGGCGGGGGGGGGAGAATGGGCGGAGGACACGGGGAGAGGAGGCCGAATAGCACAGGACGGGGGGGGGGCAAGCAGGCACATTCCACCAAATACCGCAAAAACTGTGGAAAAAGCACAAAAATCCTAATTTCTTAACACAATCAAAGGCAAGGCTACAACTTAAATTTAAAAACTCCTAAAAAACCTAAAACATAAAACAACCCAAAAATCCAAACCAGCGAATAGTAGATGGTACTCCCACTACCAAAATAATACAAAAATAAAAATAAAATAATAAAAACCTAAAAAATCTAATTTAACACAAAGTATAAATTAAAAATAACAAAATAACAGCTTCATTCCCCCCAAACCCTTGCAATACCATTCACTGTACTGCAATAATTTCCTCACAACCAATAAAACCCAATATACAGGCAAGATATATAATGGCAAAGGCGGACGATAATTTAAACGATAAGCTGTGAAACCAGTCACCAAAAGTTTCTGAGATGAAGAATTTGATTTGAGGAGCTCACACCTCCACAGAATAAATGTCTGAATAAGTTCTATCTGCACTACCTCTCACGTAGGCAGGTAGAACCATGAAATTGTTATGAATAGAATAGTTAGCCAGACACTCTCACTGCCTGAGAAATTACGGTATGTCCGAATGCGTTCTATCTGCACAACCTCTCACGTAGGCAAAGTAGAACCACAAAGTTATTATAAATGAAGTAGATAGCCAGGTACTCTCACTGCCTGAAAAACTACAATATGGGCATCAGGTAATAAAGAAAAGGATGTCTAACTGTGTCCAGGATCGGGCCTGCACAGAATTTCCAAAGCAAACCTTCCTGAAATCCAGAGTCCAGGGTCACCTAAAGACTGGCAGGGGGGCACAAAAAACTCTGCCCCAAGAAACCACTGCCAGAAATATTCCACCACTGTAACTTTGGCCCACAGCTAGTGTCGGCCCACCAGCTGACTCCCTGAAGGCCTAGGAGCACCCAGAGCTCATCAGACGGCTCTCTAGCTGACTCAAACCCCCGTCTCCCGCACAGCAGTGGATCCGGCAGCTTAGTTTCCGGGACAAAAATTGGACCCCCCCCACGCCAATGGCAGACCCCACAAATGGCCAGTCCTGGGCCAATGGCACCTCCTATTCTCCACGGAGGGAGCAACAACAAAATTCAGCAACAATCCGGTCGGCAAGGAAACGATCCAAAACAATCGACTCCAGGTACAACACGGCACAAATCTTCGGGCAAGAAACTTCCTCCCACGAAGCCCTCTCCGCGACTCACCAGTGGCACCTCCTCTAATTCATCTTGCCTCTCCACAAGTCAGGCCAGGATCCAGTCAGGAAATGATATGTCCATATATCAATACAAAGTACTCATAATACAAAAATGTTGTGATAATTAAGTCCAGTTCTCCGGCGTGCACAGGCCCTACTCTGGACAGTGTTAGGGACCGTTACATGTCTCCAAGAACACACTCCAGGGGTGTTTTGGCAGATTCCAGGAAAACGCTCAGCACACTTACTACCTCACTTTATCATCCCTAGCTAACTATCCTATACTTCGGGACCGTTTGTTCAGAATGCCTCTTAAATAACAAATTACTAAAACGAAACAAGACTGTTAAACAAAATGCTACCAAAACAAAATACTATTGAAAAGAAATGCTGCTAACATATGCAATTGCAGCTCACATGTTTACATCTTGATAGGCCTGCCCAGCTCATTATGTTTCAATCTACAAGAAGCACGTCCTCACATCTATCCTGAATCTACCCTCCAGCTTCATAGCAAGTCCCTTGATCTTGAGCACCTTTTCTTCTGAAATGCTCCACCTTGCACCTTATTTACCTCTGTGAGGTATTTAAATGTCTCTATCATATCTCCCCTCTCCCTTCTCTGTTCCAGGGTGCACATATTGAGGTCCTTTAGTCTCTCCTCATAGGGCTTTTGATGCAGAGCCTGTGCCATTTTAGTTACCCTCCTCTGGACTGCCTCAGTTCTGTCTATGTCCTTCTGGAGATGTGGTCTCCAGAACAGGACACAATACTCTAGGTGGGGTCTTACCAGCGATCTATACAGAGGCAACACTACACTCCACTTTCTACTGGTAATGCCCCTCTCTATGCACCTCAGCATACCACATGCCTCCCTACTGCCTTGTCACACTGCCTGGTCATCTTTAGGTCATCTGATATGATAACACCCAGGTCTCTTTCCTGCTTGGTGGTTATCAATACCACTCCACCCATTTTGTACTCCACCCCTGAGTTTCTGTGTCCTAAGTGCATTATTTTGCACTTTTTTACATTGAAACCCTGCTCCCACGCCCTTGACATTTCCTCTAGTTTTCTCAGGTCTCTGCACATCCTTTCCACCTCCCTCTTCCCCAAGTGTCCACCCTATTGCAGATTTTGGTGTCATTCGCAAAGAGGCAGACCGTCCCTTCTAGCTCCTCTGCACTGTCACTTATAAAGATAAAGAGGATCAGTCCCAGCACTGATCCCTTAATCACCCCACTGGTTACCCTTCCTTCCTTGGAGTGAACTCCATTTACCACCATCCGACCTCTGTCGCCTATCCCCTAACTAATTTCTTATCCAGTTTACTACCTTTTAACCCATTCCTAAGCTACCCAGCTTACTTACTACTGTAGTTTCCTATTTGGAACAGTGTTTATTTAAATCTAGGTAGGCCACGTCCACCACTCATAGAAACATAGAAACATAGACTTTGACGGAAGATAAGGACTGCTTGGCCCACCTAATCTGCCCATTTCCCTACCTACAGGATAAGCTGCAGATCCTATTTAACCAACAGCCTATTTCTTCCTACCCCCCACAAAAATTGCTTTATGTCTGTCCCATGCATTCTTGAATTCTCCCACAGTTTTAGACCCCACAACCTCCTCAGGAAGGCTGTTCCATGCGTCCATCACCCTCTCTGTGAAAAAATACTTCCTCACATTGCCCCTGAGCCATTTCCTCTCTGTCTTTAAATTGTGGCTCCTTGTTCTTGCACATCTCTTTTTCTGAAAGATGCTACCCTCTTGGACTTTGTTGATTTCACTGAGGTACTTAAAAGTTTCTATCATGTCCCCTCTCCCCCTTCTTTCCTCAAGGGTATACATATTAAGCTCCTTTAGTCTCTCCATGTATGGCTTCTCTTGCAGACCCTGCACCATTTTATTTGCCCTCCTCTGGACTTCCTCCATCCTGTCTATATCCTTGCGGAGATGGGGTCTCCAGAACTGGTTGCAGTACTCCAGATGGGGTCTCACCAACTGTCTGTACAGAGGGATAACAACTTCCTGTTTTCTGCTGGTGATGCCTCTCCCTATACTTCCCAGTATCTCCCCAGTCCTACCTACTGCATTCTCACATTGCTTGCTAACCTTAAGGTCATCTGATATGATTACCCCCAGGACCCTTTCCATTTTGTTGTCCTTGACCTATCACAATTCCCTGTGCATTGCAGTGATCCAGAGGCATTGGTTGTGGCCTATAATAATGCCATCACCTCTGCCCTGGATTCTATTGCTCCAATTCATGTGCATCCTCTGTCCCATCGACCTTGGGCTCCATGGTTTGATGGGGCCTTGAGGGAGTTGCAGCGACTTGGATGCAGGTTAGAACATTGTTGGCGGAAATCTGGCCTGGATGCCGACTACCTTAGACTGTTAGAACACTATCAAGTCTATCAGTCAGAAATTTATCGTAAGAAGGCAGAGTTCCTGTCCTGGGAAATTTCTGCCGCTCAGAACTGACCAGCTCAGCTGTTCAGAACTGTGGACAGATTGTGCAACCCAACCTGTCTACAGCTCCGTAGAGTGTTTTCACAATTACAGTGTGATAAGCTTGCTCAGTTCTCTGCTGATAAGGTGGCTGACATTAGGTCAGAGACCCATTTGACACATTCTATGTGGGTTGCTATTGGTTAGGACTTGGTCACCACCCCTTCATTTTCCTGGAGTACCTTCGACCGCCCGGAAATCGGGGATGTTATGCGGATTGTCCAAGGGTTATGCCCTACCTGCTATAGTTTAGATCCAGGCCCTATGTCCCTAATTTTGGGGTGTGGGGAGTCAATTCTCCTGGTTCTAGCACAGATAGTCAGGTGCTCCCTTGACTCGGGTGAATATCCCTGTTCCTTGAAAGAAGCAGTGGTGACACCCCTGTTGAAGAAAGCTTCTTTGGACCCAGACTGTCTTGCCAACTACAGGCCTATCTCGAACCTCCTCTTTGTGGGGAAGGTGATCGAGAAAGTAGTGGTGGCCCAGTTGGAGACCCACTTGACCATTCATAGCATCTACGAACCTCTCCAATCAGGTTTTTGAAAGAGGCACAGTACTGAGACTGCACTGGTTCGGGTGCTCAATGAACTCCTGATGGCAAGGGACCAGAGAAAATGGTGCATTTTGGTACTATTAGATCTGTCATCAGCATTTGACACCATTGACAGTGGGGTCCTGCTTGAGCACCAGAGATGTATTTGTGGGCTTTCTGGGATTGTTCTCAGATGGTTCACTTCATACCTCACTGGAAGAACTCAGAGGGTGGTTTCAGTTTTTTTTCCCTCTGATCCCATCTCTCTATTTTGTGGGGTTCCTCAGGGCTCTATATTGTCCCCCATGTTGTTTGCAGTGTACATGCTTCCCCTTGGAGACATTGTGAGATGGTATGGGCTGAGGTTTCATTGTTATGCAGATGATACCCAGCTATACCTGTCCTTTGCACCCGACCAGAAAGGAGCTATCTCGGTATTCAACTGCTGCCTCAATGAAATCCAGGACTGGATGAGGTCCAGCTGGCTGAAGTTGAACTCTGGGAAGACGGAGGTGTAGGTATTGGATCTGGATTGCCGGCTAGGGGGACCTGGGGCCGGCTCCCCAGCTTTACTGTTTTTTGGGGATGTCGAGTTACAGATCTCTGAATGGCTGCGAGACCTGGGGGGGATATTAGATGCGGGGCTGACTCTTCAGTCTCAGGTGTCAGCGGTGGTTAAGTCATCTTTCTACCATCTAAGAAATATCTCTAGGATCAAGCACCTTGTTCCGTCCGGTGATCTGCCAACTTTAATCCATGCCTTTGTGACCTTGCGCCTAGACTACTGCAACTCGCTTTACTTTGGGCTTCTGGGGGTTGATATCCGCTGCTTGCAGCTGGTACAGAATTCCACAACTCAGGTGTTGATGGGTACCCCTAGATCTTCCCATATTACACCGATGCTGCATGAACTGCACTTGCTGCCAGTTCAGTGGTGGATCACCATCAGAGTTAGATTACTGACTTTTAAAGCCCTGCATGATCTGGGCCCTGATTACCTGAAAGAACTCCTGATCCCTTACCAACCTGTGAGATTGCTCCACTCAGCTGACAAGGGGTTGCTTGAGATTCCAAGGGTGATATTAAAATCTGCTGGGGCCCGTGCTTTTATGTTTGTGGCCCCTTCCCTTTGGAATTCTCTACCCCATCAGATTAGGGAGTGCACGACTGTGGGGAGTTTTAAACAGGATTTGAAATCCTTCCTGCGGGAAAAAGCTTATGGTTTTACTGTTCATTGATCTGTATTTTTATCTTATTGTATTGTGCCTTGATATTTGAAAGGCACATAACAAATAAAAGTACTATTATTATTACTATCCCTCCCCCCCCCAATTGTGTAATCTTCCCCTGGGTTTTTGTTTCCCAGGTGCATTACTTTGCACTTCTTTACATTGAATCCAAGCTGCCATACTTCTGACCGTTCCTCCAGCCTTACCAAGTCCCTTCTCATCCTTTCCATGCCTCCTTGTGTATCAACCCTATTGCAGATCTTTGTGTCGTCTGCAAAGAGGCATACTTTTCCTTCCAGTCCCTCTGCAATGTCACTTATAAAGACATTAAAAAGGACTGGACCCAGTACTGAATCCTGCAGTACCCTACTAGTAACCCCTCTTTCTTCAGAGTGGACTCCATGTACAATTACCTTCTGTGTCCTGTTGTCCAGCCAATGTTTTACCCAGGCTGGTTAATTTGACTATTAATCTTTTGTGTGGGACTGTCAAATGCCTTGCTAAAGTCTAGGTAGTCCATGTCCACAGCCCCTCCCTGGTCTACTACTTTGGTCACCCAGTCAAAGAAATCAATTAGATTTGTCTGACATAACCTTCCTGCTGTGAACCCATCCTGCCTTGGGTCCTATGCCCCACTGGCCTCTAGGTACTCAACAGTTCTTTCCTTCAGAAGTGATTCCATCACTTTCCCTACCACAGAGGTCAAACTGACTGGACTGTAGTTTCCTCCCTCTGTCTTGCTCTCACTTTGGTGAAGAGGAATCATATCCGCCTTCCTCCAGTCCTCAGGTATCACACCATCCTCCCATGATTTGTTAAAAAGGGTAGTCAGTGGTGTCACTAGTTCTCTCCTTAATTCTTTTAGAATTCTGGGGTGAATTCCGTCGGGCCCTATTGCTTTATCCACCTTGAGTTTTAGGAGTTCTTTCAGAACCCTTTCTTCTGTGAAAGGACTAGGATTGACCCCCTCCATCCAGAGTGCTTCTGTTAATTGGATTAGGCACCTCCCCCTCCTCCTCTTTTGTGAATACTGAGCAGAAGTATTCATTCAGTTTCCCTGCTTTTTCACTGTCCCTCTCTGTCCACCCACCGTCCATTCTATTCAGCCTCACTATTCCTCCCTTTGTCTTTCTACGCTCTCTGATGTACCTATAAAATGTTTTATCCCCCATCTTAATTGAGTTGACTATATTTTCCTCAGTTTGGGCCTTTGCTATTCTGACTACCCTCCCTGCTTCCTTCTGCCTTAACTGGTACAGTTCTTCATCCTGCTCCTTCTGTGTTTCCTTATACTTCCTAAATTCTATCTTTTTCTTCCTAACTTTCACCGCCACCTCTTTTGAGAACCATAGTGGCTTTTTCTTTCATTTTGATTTGTTTATTTGCTTCACACAAAGGCTTGTTGCCTCTGTGATGGTAGTTTTAATGTTTCCCCATTGTTGCTCCACTCCTCCTTCTTGCCTGTTTGCTAGTGCTTTTCTAAGGCACTCTCCCATCTTGGCAAAGTCAGCCCAGAAGTCCAGAACCCTCACTTTTGTATGGCTTGACTGTGTAGCCGAGTTTATCGTGAACCACACTGTTTGGTGGTCACTTGTTCCCAGATGGCTACCCACTTCTAGATCTGAGATCCTCTCAATGGCCCTATTTGAGAGTATGAGGTCTAAGATTGCTCCCTCATGAGTGGGTTCCAAAACTATCTGTCTGAGGCATGCCACCTGAAGGGCATCTAGAATGACCCTGCTTTTGGGTGTGGCTGCAGCAAAGGTGCTCCAGTTAACATCTGGCATAATCAGGTCTCCCATCAACAGTATCTCCCCTTTCTCTGCCATCCTAAGGATGCCTTCTATCATATCCTTGTCCATTCCCTCCCCTGACATGGGGGTCTGCATACAACCCCTGTGCAGATTGTGGTGCCATTTCCAATCTCTAAGGTGACCCACAGTGCTTCCTCTTCTCCCTGTTTACTCTTTTGTTCAGTTGCTTTTATCTCTTCCTTTACATAGAGAGCTACTCCTCCCCCTCTTCTCCCCTCCCTGTCTCTCCTGTAGGTTGTGTACCCTGGTATGTTAACATCCCAGCATGGTTCTCTGTGTACCATGTCGCTGTGACTGCTATGATATCCAGGCATCCCTCTTCCATCAAGGCCACCAGTTCAGGGAGCTTGTTGCCCAGACTACAGGCATTGGTACTCATTACCCTCCATTCATGGCCTTACCCATTTTTGCCCCATCCCTGTCCTTATTGCATTTGTCATTTTCTCTATTTACACCTGTCCTTCTCCCTATCGACATCTCTGTCTTGGTGTTTACCTCACTTACTACCCTGATCTTTTAAGGGGGGCTAGGATTTCCCTGCTTCATTCCAGTGCCTCACCCTTTGGCTAGTTTAAATGCTTGCCAATGATCTCATTCCTTGGTCATCCAGTCAATGAACTCCATCAAATTCACAGTAATCTCCCACTTGTAAAACCATGCTGCCTTGGGTCTTGAAACTCACTGGATTAAAGATATTTTGCAATCATTTCCTTCAGCAGTGATTTCATTAACTTTTCCACCACCGATGCCCAGTTGACTGGCCTATAATTGCCAGCCTCCTCCTTGTTACCACTTTTGTATAGTGGAAGTACATCCGGCCTCCTCCAGTCCTTTGAAACCACTCCTGTTTCCAGTGAACTGTTAAATAGAACTGTCAGGGGTGCATCCAGTATTTTCCTGAGCTCCCTCAATACCCTTGGATGCACCCCATCTGGCCCCATTGCTTTGTCCACCTTCACATTAGTAAGTCCCTTTAGGACTCTCTCCTCCAAAAAAGGACTCTCTCCCTCCAAAGCTTTTGTTACCTTTTTGTAACCCCTCCCCTTCTCCTTTCTTTGTGAACACTGAACAAAAGTATTTCTTCAGGATGTCTGCCTTTTCCTGGTCCCTCTCTGCAGTGTCCCCCCCCTTCCATCTTTAGCCTTACAATCCCACCCCTGGTCTTCCCTGTTCACTTACATATCTGAAAAATGTCTTGTCCCCTTTCATTACCTCCTGGACTATTCTATCTTCAGTTTGCACCTTTGCACTCCTTACTGCTTTTCCTAATTTCCTCTGTTTCCCCTGATACACCGCTCTATCCTGCTCCATCTGCATCTCCTTATACCTTCTGAATGCTACCCTTTTAGCTTTTACCTTTTTAGCCACCTCTTTCGAGAACCATAACGGCCTCTTTCTCCTCTTGCTTTTGCTCACTTGTTTGACACAGAGGTTTGTTGCCTTTACTATTCTTCCTTTCATCTTTGCCCACTGTTCCTCCACCCCACCCAGGTCACCCACCCCTGCTTGGTCATCCCTGAGGCATTCGCCCATCTTTTTAAAATCTGCCCTCCTGAAGTCTAGGACCCTCACCCTTGTGTAGTTCTGTGATGATTTGGAAAACTTAATTCTGAGAAGGGCAGCATTTTGGATTTACTAGCTTGGAGCCCTGAGAAAACCAGGACTCAATGATTCTTTTAATTTAGGATTATTCCTGAACAGAAGGTAAATGTATGCCTCTGTGACACTGTATTTTTACACTGTTTATACATTTTTTACAGGGAAAGAGTTATGAATCAGCCAGAAGTCCGTGGAAGATGTCATTGGGATGGTTTTCCTCACCTACACTTATTTTCCCACTGTTTGTTAAATTCTTGACATTATTATGTGGTTGCAATAGCAATGTGCATTTTTTTCTTATATGCTCTCTGAGCTGAGTTTCTGCTAATTTTGTTAAAACTTTATAGGTAATATAATAATTATGAGCATATTCTTAGGTGCACCAATCCCCTCACGTAAATTACAATTTTCTTTCGAAATGACACTGGAGTATTTTTAATATGGGGTAGATCACATGTTGGGATCTCAGTAGGTTAATTGATGTGTCTCAAATGTTTATGCACCATAAGAAATTTCAGTTTTGTTTTATGCGCATGTCTCTGTTACCTTTGGCTTTCCTTTTTAAAAATCATGAGCATATCCACTCCTGTATCACCTCTGTGAATTTTGTAATTTGTTGTGCTCAAAATAGTTGTGTATCATAAGGAACTGTGGTTCTGTGAGCATATTATTGTTCTGGATGACCTCTGTGACCTCCAATTTTTCTCTAAAAGATTCTAAAAATCATGAGCATATTAAACCCTGTATGACCTTCATGATCTCCATTTCTGATTTACAAGACTTAATTAGGTGGTTACCATTTGTTACTTTTTTGCACATGCTAGTGCAACCTCTGTTTATTATGCATCTCCAAGCTCATTTGTTTTATGTGTAATTTGGGACATCCACGTCAAATTAATAGGTACCTAAATGTGCCATTTTATTTTGCTATATTGAGTCTGCTGATTGGATTTTCATTTTTGTATTGGATTGGTACACTTTTTAATTAACATTGTGGTTGTTTCTTTGAGGAAATGTACAATATAAGTAGTGAGAGATGCATAAGACCGGCCTCCCTAAGGAAGCATGCATGCGCAAAACTGGTTGGTGCGTTAGTAGCACTTCCTGATTTTCTCTGTGCTGGCTGCTGGACTTGTAAGCTATTTCTGCTATTTACACACAGCAATAAAGTCTTTTGATACTCACTGTGTGGTGTTAGTGCTGTTTTGTTCCATTTGATGCTTGGATTTTTTACCACACATGGCCATGAGTGGAGTACATTTCTTCTATACCAAGGTTGAAGGAGGAGCCAGGAGAGGGTGTGTGTGTGTACTTGGGCAGGAGTAGCAACTGGAGCCCTTGGGACAGCCCCTGGGAGGAGTTTTATATCACCACATTTGCATGAATAATTTTACAGGCATATGGACACAATGTTGCATTGTTAATAGTCGCGGACATAATGTGGTGGCCAGTTTGAGGACTAGACATCCCGTTGCTGGTGTAGCGGTCGTGGACAATATGTCAGTAAGTCAACCAAATAACTGGTGATGACAAAACAGACGGGCACTGTGACATTATGTGGGGATGCATGCAATGAATATGAGCTGTTCCAATTATTGTTATTTTAAAAATAATCTGTACTCGCAGTTGTGTGGAGGTCACTGCAGCATGTAATAATATGAAACGTAGAGCCACGGAGTCAAAGAAGGCCAAAAGAAATGTGGTGCATCATGATCTACAGCAGGTGTTTGTGAGTCATGCTCTCCTGCTGTTGACACAGGAAACACTCCGGTGTGATGTTCGCCGACATCAGCAGCAGAGAGGGACCGACGATGTGGATGTCATGCAGTACTCACTAACTGTTAGTGATGAGCCATTTCTGTGTGTGAATGATAGTGATCTATTGATCTTTGCAAGTGACACCAACCTGACAGTGCTGAAGGAAACTGAGCACTGGTCTTATGATGGCCCTGCTGCAGTGGCCCCACAAGAGGATGACCAGTTATATTGCTACAGTAATTGAAAGCAGTGTAGCATAAGAGCAATTTTAACAATGTTTACATAAGCACATTTCCCCAATGTTCCAGATTGCAAATATTGCACAATTGCACATTTGCACATTACATCATATGATGCTCTCTGTGGAGTTGCTTATTAATGGTTGATGTTCCTGTTTGCACATTTCCACATTATATCGGCTAATGACATCATATGTTGCTCTTTGTGGTGCAGATTATTTAAAGATTGATGTTCCCGATAGGACATATTGCACACCTGCACCTCACATTACATACTGCTTTTTGTTGTGTTGTGCTGCTGATTATTTTAATCAATGTGTACTGATTTTTTAAAGATTTTGATTTAAAATAAAAAATGATTAATTTAAAACAATTTACAACTCTTGACTCATTCTGTTATGGGGTGATGGCTGTGTGGGGAATGCAAATAATGATACATGCAATACAGGAATTGATGGAAGTGATGGCTGTGGCTGGTGTTGTTGCCAGGTAAGGTCGACATTTTGTCCGGCAACATTGTTACATTGCAACCTATTGACATGTCGGCAAATGGGATATATCCAAAATTTATGGCCACCTTTTGTTCATGCTACAATTTGTCCATGTCTTATTGACTGCAACACTTAGTCCAGGGGCAAATCGTCCGCTCACGATTTTACAGCCTCAGACAAAGGGAAAGGGATTAATTAAAAGGAGAAAATAATTACACAGCATTGTCTCCTCAGTAAAGTACATTCAGCTGTTAGTTTTTGATGGCTGGAAACTTCATTTCAAAGAACTTATGGTTCACTTATTACAGTTTTTTATATTCTGTTTATGCAAACTTACTCACCACTTAGGACCCTATCCTCAGGGATCTCTAGGCTGTGCACACTCCCTTAGGTCCTTCCCAGGGATCTCCTTCAAATAACCATTACCCTGTAAGAAGCCTTCATTTTCCCTGTGTTTTCCCCAGAAAGGCTGAATCAGATCCTTGTATAAATTCATAAGCTACTGGTTCATTATTTATGACGTTGTTCTTTATTTATTATATCAGTAGCCTATTATTTGGAAAAGAGCTCTGATTTGCTGCTCAGTATTAATATTGTATGTCACGATGGCCTTTGAATAATTTGGATTTATATACTATGCATAAGGCGTAATTGGGGACTATATGAAATAACAAATATCAAGCTAATAATTTCATGAGCTATACTCAAAATTACTAATCACAAATCAGACAATATTTCAAAAGACACTAATAATGCCTGTAAACAAATTGTATTGCAAATAGGGTCATTTCCATATATATATATATATATATATATATATATATATATATATATATATATATAAATGTAGATATATAATACATATACATACATACACACAACACGAATGTCATTTTGCATCATATAGTTGTTAGTTTTCAGACAAATTCTCATAGACTTTTTCTGTCCACCTGATGTAATCTAGAATGAGTTAAATAACTATTATTGTTTTATCAAGGCCCTGATCCAGCAACTCAGTAAATACACACTCAGCATATCATATTATAAAATGACAAATAACAGTCTTCTGTTTGCAGTTGTTTGATCAGTAATTTTATAAATGGCATATGTTCTTTTTGTTACATCTTGTTGGTCCAAAAAAGGTATCTAATCATTCGCTTCTGTATCACTCATGGTTGTCAGCAGTTAACTCATTAGATGAGGTCTCCCTTGCCAGGCATTTGACTGTTTCTGCACCCCTCTCCCAAACACACATGCTCTCTCTCTCTCTCTCTCTCTCTCTTACTATAAGAGATCTCAGGAGCCCTTATCTGCTATGTTTGGGAAGCAGGCCACAGCCCTTTCTGTCAAAAAGAAATTTATGTATTTAGTCTGGGTAGTTCACTGAAGACCTGCATACCTCTCAACCTTTTATCAACCAAATGTGTGAAAAGATGTGTGACAACTTGACAAAACGTGTGACACATCATCAAACATGACATTGCAAGCTCAGAATACTGTGGAAATAAGTGCACTAATATTTATAATGGTTGCTGATAACCTAGCATCTTATATTATTATATATTTCTGCTTAAAAGACTCAGTGGTCAGTCTGGAATGTCACCTTCTCAATGTGGGACAGAGGGTTTCTGAGGGATAAAATGAGTGACGAACCTCATAATGTGTGTCAGTTGAGAGGTATGAAGACCTGCCATTTTATCAGATAGGTCTTGAGAGGTTAAAAACAGTGTAAATCTTTACAAAATTTGCTGGGAAAGGGTAACATTTATGAGGTATGAATCTTTCTTGAAAGATATTCATCCCCAACTAAAGTTAGTAGCAAAAAATGTTTAAATGCTAATCATTTAAATGTGCAAGCTGTTGCATTTTGAAAGGGGTAAACAAAACTCCAGTTTAATAGGCAACCAATATTTAACAAGCTGTTTCAGTTTCCTAATAGTCGTCAGATAAGCAGCTTGGAGTTATGTCTCCAACATTCTAAACAGAAAGAAGGGATTATTTTATTTTAGTTGTGATAGTGATTTGTAGATGTAGAAGGATACATTGAAAAAGTCCAAAAAATGTGTTCCACAAAACTCCATTTTCAAGCTACAGACAGCAAAATGGCTGTAGGCTCCATCCACAGCCATAAAAAGCAGGCTTGGTAATTGAACCACCTACAGGAGAGCCATTGCCAGTGATCAGTAATGTTCTTCCTGATGTTGAACGACCACAGAACATGACAAGGGAGGAGTTTGAGGCATTCATTTGGCTGTGACATATCTGAGGAAACAGAGGGAGAGCTTTCATTAGAAGATATTTGTGCCTCCGTACAAAGTGCAGATTGTGACAGATGCACAAGTGGGTGTGGATGCTGACAAAAAAAAAATCCAGTCCCAGTCACTAACTTAGATGTGTGTTTGCACATCACTGATCTGTGTGACTGGTTCCTGCATAACAAAAGAATCATGGAATGGGAGCAACCTTTTAACACTGAGGAGCTTATTTTTAAACAAAATTGCAGCCGATGTGAAGTAGAAGCAAATCACAGACTTCTTCAAGATGCTGTGACATACCACTGAAGAAGGCACTAAGTCTTTAACTTTACCTTTCCATTTTAACTTAGAGCCAAATAAAGTATAGTTTAATGCATCCTTCAACAACAAACAAATTTATAAAAGAGCTAAAATCATTTAAATCACTACTGTACTGTTAACAGTATACACATTAACAAATGTTTCCCTTTCAGTGTGCTGTTTCTGGTTGCCACGGTTAAGGTAATGTATATCTGTTGCTTAAAGTTCATCTTCTGTTGTTTGGGATGGCCGTTTAAATGGGACAAAAAGTCTGCCATGAGGGCATCCCATTTAAATGGATTTTACTGTACTGAGGTTTGGAACAGGGTAGCTGCTCATTGGGAGACCAAAACTGGGTTAGAGAGAATGTCCGTTCTGCATAAAAGGAGCTGCACAGCTCAGTTTAAGGCTATTGAGCAGGGGGACAGGCATGAAGGGACCAGACCTGACCAGAGGGAGTCCATCCTATAGAGGCCTACTACCAGACAAGGCTTGGAGACTAGCTTTCATACAGGAAACCTAGCCTATAGGGGATCACCGGTATCCTAGTGCCAGGGCCAGTAATGTAGTAAGTGAGTACAGGGCAAGCATAGTTTTTGCCTACCGCATTTGGTTCCTGTTCTAGTAAAATTGTTTCAGCCTGCATCAAAGCAAGAAAAGCATCAGTTTTCAAGCATCCAGGTCTTCAAGAATCAGCAACACCACAGACTCAACTGCCAGTCAATGAAGGGTCCAGCCTTTGTCATAAAAATCCAGAGTTAATTCAGGGGAAACTAGTACAGTAATTTATTATTTTTTTTATCATAACAGATTTTTATTGGTTTCATTATTACAAGGTACAAGGTATACATTCTCACAGAGATTCACTAATGCATGAGACAGAAGTAGCAGAAAGACCAAAGTAATAGCACTCTAATAGACAGTTTATAGAGAAAATGTGTTGTTTAACCCTGATAGGACCAAGTCTATCAATCTGCATTATAATAGTCACTAGAAAGAATAAGGGAAAAAAACAGCAATTGACAAATACATATCCTGCCATTCCATGTAAAGAAAGAGAACATAAATTCGCCTCTACATGCACTTCCAGAGACTTTGGAGACCTGTGCCCATCCATGCCACTTCCAGAAGGGGAAAAAAAACCTCCAGCCACAGAGCAACCATTTGCTGCTAAGGGTAGCAGAGGACGTGGAAGAGAGAAGGGAGTGGGAATGAGGCTATGGAGACCCAGGACCAAGGGATCCATTAAGGAGCGGGTTGCTTGGTGGGGGTGCTGAGATCTTGCATAGATGTGAATTCAGATATGCATCCCATTTCCTATGATATTTGGTGAGTTTCTCCTGGCTAGAGTAGGAGAGCCTTTCTAGGGTGGCAAGCTGTGCTAGGGCAGTGTGCCAGGAAGAGATGGAGGGAGGCCAGTACAGTAATTTAAATTTATTGTGAGACTAGTTCAGGAGGGATACTCATCTACTATATGAACATATATATATATATATGAATGGGCCAGCAAAAACAAACCACCCAGTCTATTTACGTCTGCTTGAGTGTGCAGCTAGCACCCCTAGTTTGCAGCAGCCCCACCCCACCTTTGTCATCCCACTGCTGCCTCCCTACCTCCCCCACCCTCACTCTCCCCTGCTCCCTGTCCCATGCTTTTTAAAGCTGTTCACAGATTTACATGATACCACCCATTCTGGTAGTGCATTCCATTTTGCTACCACCCTCTCCGTGAAATAGTGTCTCCTCATTTCCCTCCTAAATCTTCCCCCCTCTATTCTTAGCCCATGCCCCCTGGTGTCCCTTCTCCTCCTTAGCTTAAAGACCCAGTCTGTCCCATACTTATTGATTTCCCCCAGATACTTGAATGTCTCTATCATGTCTGACTGTCCCTTCTATTCTCCAGGGTGAACATATTCAGGTCTCCAAGCCTGCTCTTGTAGTCTCTCCCCTCCATTCCACTTATCATCTTTTTTTGCCCTCCTCTGCACCCCCTCCAGTAGCCTGATATCACGCTTCAGGTATGGCCTCAAAAACTACACACACTACTCCAAGTGCGGCCTTACCAGTGACTTGTACAGGGGCAAGATCACCTCTCTCACCTGGATGAAAAAAACCCTCACTATGCACCCCAGCATTTTGTTCACTTTTGCAGCTGCTCTCCTGCACTGGGCAGTGTTGTTCATGGTCCCTGTTACCATTACCCCTAGGTCCTTCTCCTCCTCCTCAGTGATCCCCAGTTTAACCCCCCCCAGCCAGTATTCTCTCCTTGGGTTCTTCACCCCGAAGTGCATAACCTTACACTGATTTACATTGAACCCCAGCTGCCAACTCTCCGATCGCTCCTCTAGTTTGCTTTGGTCCCCCTGCAGCTGCTTCCATCCCTCCTCTCCATCCACCACTGCTCCCATTTTGGTGTCATCTGCAAACAGACTTACCTTGCTCACCACCCCATGTGCAATGTCTGATATGAAGCCCAGATAATACTGGTCCCAGCACAGAGCCCTGTGGCACCCCACTCATCACCAGCTTCAGAGTTGAGAGCTTCCCTCCCACTACCACCTGTTGCAGCCTCCCACACAGCCAGCTTGTAATCCAGTTTGTCATTTTTGCCCCTAGCCCTACACCTACACTAGTTAGCTTCCTCCCAAGCAGCTCAAAGGCACCAAATCGAAGGCCTTGCTGAAGTCCAAGTAAAGAACATCTACTGCATGACCCTTATCCAGCTCACTTGTCACCTAGTCATAATATTGTATTAGGTTGGTTTGACAGGACTTCCCTACAATGAACCCATGCTGCCTCACATCCTGGAGACCATTGTCCTCCAGGTACGACACCAGTCTTTCCTTTAGTATCGTTTCCATGAGTTTTCACACTATGGAGGTGAGACTTACTGGATGATAATTACCCAGTTTGTCCATTGGTCCGCTCTTGTGTAACAGCATTACATGTGCCATCCTCCAGTCCAATGGCACACATCCTGACTCCAGTGAGGTGCTGTACAGATCTGCCAGCAGCTCTGCCAATACCTCCGCCATCTCCCTCAGCACCTTGGGGTGGATACCATCTGGCCCTGGTGCCTTGTCTACCCTCAGTGCCCTCAGTCCCTTTAGGACTCTACCTCCCTCAATCCTTCCATCTGTCGCCACCTAAGTCCACATCACATAAATGCACATTATGAGGGTATATGATGTGCATTTATGTGATATGGAATTTGTCTTCATGAGTAGCCAGTGACCTCTTGACTTTCACTGGCAGTAAAGCCATGAGTGAGGTCAAAAGAGGTCACTGACTACAAATGAAGATGAAGTCCACCTCACATAAATGCACATTACTTGTGTGGTTTGTACAGTAAATATTACTGTTTTTTTTCTGTTGTTTAAATGGTGAAGCAAAAGTGGAAGTTACATATACATTGTACTGATCCTTCATTCTGGTAGGAACATGCGGCTGTAAGGAACACAAGTCACAGACTGGTTCTGGGTGCTGGGAAACTAACACACACCAGCAACCTTTATGCTCAAACCAACTGGCTCACACTCCAGGGGAGGATCATGTACCAAGTATGCCTACTTAGTAAAAAAGCATGCCTAGGACTTATCTTCCCAATATACAAAAGCTCCTCCAGCATTCACACTGCCTGCACCTCATTATGAGCACTGCCAGAAATACCCTCCAGGTGCCTTTCAGAAATACCTCATTAGCCCAGTGCTCATTCGCCTTCAGGTCCCATCTGTTGCTCAGTGGACTCCCTACTACTCTCACAACTGTCCAGGACACTGGGCAGTTCAAAAGGGAGCTCTGTTCACATCTGATTCTGATGGGTAAATGTGAGTGCACCAATTAGCCTGCTTTACTTCTGCCTATAACAAAGCCCACTCCTGTGTGTCCTCCTCCTCTGCCCCATAATACCTATACCCTTTACTCTCTCATCCTTGCACCCCCCCTTCCAAATATTTCTTTTTTTCCTATCTATGCCTGATGTACCAAGACCAAACCTAACTGATAAGGCTGGTTTTGCCCCATGCCCTATCACCCTACTTGTCCCCATTTGACAAGGCTATATTTGGCTGCCATTTCATCCCCTTCCTACTGACAGAGCCAGCCAGGTTGCCACTTGTATTGATTTTGCATTTGTCTACATTGTACTGTTTCTCACATTGTGTAACTCTGGAACTGACTGTGCATATTTTAAATACCCTTGTATACAGTATCTCATTGTTTGTACTGGACGTGGAACCTTTGTAGATGAGCTACTACAGTAGCACAAAGGTTGTTGTAATCTGAGACATTAAATAAATAAGTAAATAAATGGCAGAAAAGCTAGTGATGGAACCCACTTGGGAAGGAGCAATCTTAGACCATGTACTCTCAAATGGGGACAGTGAGAGGATCTCAGATCTAGAAGTTGGTAGCCATCTGAGAACAAGTGACCACCAAACAGTGTGGTTCATGATAAACTCAGCTGCAGAGTCAAACCATACAAAGTGAGGGTACTGGACTTCAGGAGGGCTGACTTTGTCAAAATGGAAGAGTGCCAGGGGTGGTGCAACAATGGGGAACCATCAAATCTGCCATCACAGAGGCAAAAACCCTTTGTGTGAAGCAAATAAACATCAAAATGAAATAAAAAGCCACTATGGTTCTCAAAAGAGGTGTCGGGGAAGGTTAGGGAGAAAAAGATAGCATTTAGGAAGTACAAGGAAACACAGAAGGAGCAGGACAGAGAACGGTACCAGTTAAGGCAGAAGGAAGCAAGGAAGGCAGACAGAATAGCAAAGGCCCAAACTGATGAAAAGATAGCTAACTCAGATAAAACCTTTTAGAGCTACATTAGGGAGCATAGAAAGACAAAGGGAGGGATAGTGAGGCTGAATAGAATGGATGGTGAGTGGGCAGAGAGGGACAGTGAAAGAGCAAGGATACTGAACGAATAGTTCTGTTCAGTATTCACAAAAGAGGAGGAGGGGGAGGTACCTAATCCCACTAACAGAAGCACTGTGGATAAGGGGGTCGATTCCAGTCCTTCCACAGAAGAAAGGGTTCTGAAAGAACTCCTAAAACTGAAGGTAGACAAACAATGGGGCCTGACAGGATTCACCCCAGAATTCTAAAAGAATTAAGGGTAGAACTAGTGACAACACTGACTACCCTTTTTAATAAATCATGGGAGGATGGTGTGGTACTCGAGGACTGGAGGAGGGTGGATGTGATTTCCCTTCACAAAAGTGGGAGCAAGACAGAGGCAGGAAACTACAGACCTATCAGTTTGACCTCTGTGGTAGGGAAAATGATGGAGTCACTTCTGAAGGAAAGAACTGTTGAGTACCTTGAGGACAGTGGGGCACAGGACCCAAGGCAGCATGGGTTCACAGCGGGAAGGTCATGTCAGACGAATCTAATAGATTTCTTTGACTGGGTGACCAAAGTAGTAGACCGGGAAGGGGCTGTGGGCATGGCCTACCTAGACTTTAGCAAGGCATTTGATACAGTCCTACCAAAAGATTACTAAACAAATTAGCCAGCCTGGGAGTGGGTCCTAGGGTGGTAGCCTGGGTAGAACACTGACTGGACAACAGGACACAGAAGGTAATAGTAAATGGAGTCCACTCTCAAGAAAGGAGGGTTACTAGTGGGGTACTGCAGGGTTCAGTACTGGGTCCAGTCCTCTTTAATGTCTTTATAAATGACATTGCAGAGGGACAGGAAGGAAAAGTATGCCTCTTTGCAGATGACACAAAGATCTGCAACAGGATTGATACACAAGGGGGGTGGAAAGGATGAGAAGGGACTTGGCAAGGTTGGAGGAATGGTCAGGAGTATAGCAGCTTGGATTCAATGGAGGAACTGCAAAATAATGCACCTGGAAAACAAAAACCCAGGGGAAGAGTACACAGTGGGGATAAGGAAGGGAGGTAGTAACAACAACAAAAATGTAAAGGGACCTGAGGTAATCATATCAGATGACCATAAGGTTAGCAAGCAATGTGAGAAGGCAGTAGGAAGGGCTGGGGGGATACTGGGATGTATAGGGAGAGGCATCTCCAGCAGAAAACAGGAAGTTGTTATCCCTCTGTACAGACAGTTGGTGAGACCCCATCTGGAGTACTTCATCTAGTTCTGGAGACCCCTTCTCCGCAAGGACATATACAGGATGCAGGCAGTCCAGAGGAGGGCAACTAAAATGGTGCAGGGTCTGCAAGAGAAGCCATACGATGAGAGACTAAAGGAGCCTAATATGTATACCCTTGAGGAAAGGAGGGCAAGGGAGGCATGATTGAAACTTTGAAGTACCTCAGTGGAATCAATAAAGTCCAATAGCATCTTTCAGAAAAAGAAATGTGCAAGAACAAGGGGACACAATTTAAAGATAGAGGGGGGACTGCTTGGGGCAATGTGAGGAAGTATTTTTTCACAGAGAGGGTTGTGGATGCATGGAACCGCCTTTCTGAGGAGGCTGTGGGGTCTAAAACAGTGGAAGAATTCAAGAATGCTTGAGAAAGACATAAGGCAATTATTGTGGGGGATAGGAAGAAATACAATGTTGGTTAACTAGGATCTTCAGCTTATCCAGTAGGTAGGTAGGGAAATGGGCAGACTAGGTGGGCCAAGTGGTCTTTATCTGCCATCAAATTCTATGTTTCTATAGGTTCATAGAGGTAGTTTCAAGTCCATAAGCTACCAGGAGCCATATAAGGACTTGCCATGCACAACCAATGAATTCCTATTTTTTATCGCCCTTATGCTGATCCAATAGTCATTTAAAGGCTGACAAATTTTCAGCATTTTTACCTTTTCAGGAAGCATGTTCCACAATCCCACTACTCTTTGAACCAGTTGCCTCTTTCTGAGGTTTCATACTGTTCACCCTTTAGTTGAAAATGGTGGGACCTAGAGGCTCTGCCAGAGCTTTCCTTTTTGCACAGGCTTGCAGATTCCCAAAGGAACCCATCAGTTAGTAATTTAAAGACAAAAGATGAGTCCCCTCTAATTCTGCAATAAGTAACTGAATAAATTCCAAATTCCTGTAACCTAGCAAGATATGGTTTATTCCTTGTCTTATACACATGCTTAGTCATTCTTCTCTGAACTCCTTCCAGCCATCTACAATTGCTGACACTTTGGGCAGAATAAAATTGGGCACCATACTCTAGAACTGGTCTCACAGCGGACTTGTACAAGGGAATCAATACCTGCTCTTTTCTGCTCCTGATATTTCAAAGGATATGGCCTATCATTTTCTGTGCTTTTTTAGCCATGTCTTTATTGTGTAACTCAGAATTCAGTGTGTCACTAATAGCAGATATTTGTGAAAGTACTAGTGGCTTTTAGCGAATATTTGCTAGTAGTGGCTTAAGTTATCTGGTTTAGTGCCATACGCCCTACCTCAGCCCTGCTAACCCTGCCTACACTACCTCTCTATTGGAACAGTGTGCAGTAGGAAAATGACTCGCTTTATGGAAGCATAATAATAACACATCTCACTTTAAAGTTGGACCTGTTGAAGGATTGAAAATGTTGGAAATGTTTTACAGACTGAACGTTTAACTTACCTGTGTGATGATTTAAGCGATTTTGTATTAGACTGTTTGCCTGTTGCATCTTTTTTCTTCTCTTCCCCCTGTCCTCTTACTCGACCACACACGCACGCCTCCCCTCTCTACCCCCTCCACGAACTAGACTTCTCAAATTACTGCCATTCGCGGTCTGCGATCCTAATTTAACTGGTGGATTTCTTCTCCTTTCTATAGTCTCTTGTCCCTGAAGGGCACACAGCCCCGGAGAGCACTGCAGCCGCAGCGTTTCAAGCCAGGACAGAAGGTAATTGTTTCTCCTGCTGGTGGAGCACTCGTCGGTAATTTTGAATCTTCGCGCCTTTTTCGGCGACTGAAACCGCGGGGGGACTTGCCTCGCCACAAGCGTTCGGGACTTCACCGCCAGTACAGAAGGGATGGTCAGGGGCAGATATTTGTGAAAGTACTAGGGGCTTTTAGCGAATATTTGCTAGTAGTGGCTTAAGTTATCTGGTTTAGTGCCATGCGCTCTACCTCAGCCCTGCTAACCCTGCCTACACTCACTCTCTATTGGAACAGTGTTCAGTAGGCTTCCGCAGCTGCCGTGAGCTGCTCCTCACCCGCCCCACCACTCCCACCCTTGTCCTGCATTTCAAATAGCATCGGATCTGGTGGGGCCCCGCCCAGTGGGAGGTGTAATTTTATCTATCTCCCTACTTTCTCATTTGCACCTTATATCTCTTCACCACTAGAGGGCTCAACAGTTCATATAATCTTGCTTATCTTTCCTGTTGCTTTTTCTTTATCTTTTCAGTTGTTTAGTTTGTGCTGTACTTCTACAACTTCTACCAACCTCTCCTGCTTGCTTGACATACCCACAAAAATGCCCTCCCTGCTCTCATATCCCTGGGCACTCAACCTAGGTGTACTTCTGCTACAAACCTAATTTCTTGTAACCATTATGTAGATCCTGACACTTAGTTGCCCTCTCTGCCCAAATGATCACTATTATCACCTTAAAGACTTTACTTTCTCAAATATGCTAATCCAGGTGCATATGCTACCAGCTACCTTTCCACTTTTAATAACATATCGGATCACTTACTACATTATCTCTCTAGTACAGGATCGCCCTAGGAGCCCTGCCCCCCTTCTCACCATGTTTACTCACCATAAACTGTGGTACTTGCTCCTCCTAGCACTACTACTAGCTGGCGATATTGAGCTGAATCCAGGACCCGCATGGAATATCCCCATCTCCGACAACTACTGGACTCACTCAAAAGACTTAGATCGCTCATATGAATATTGAAGCCTTCCCATAACAAAACTGAACTAGAAGCCTCGGGTCATCCAATATAATCCTGACATTCTTTGTCTGACAGAGACCTGGCTCAAGCCCTCTACTCCTGATCATTTATGTCATCTGCCAAACTACAACATAGTTCAGCAGGACAGGTCCTCATCTAAATGTGGGGGTGGGGTAGCCATTCTATATAAACCCGACCTCTTGGTGCAACTGAATACCTCCCTCACTTTATCACACTGCGAAGCTATTCATGCTACCCTCCAACTTGGATCTAAGCAGCTACACATCATATGTGCCTACAACCCTCCCAGGTGTGGTACCCCAGGCTTGGTTGAACTCCTCTCCCAGGCGAGCCTAGCTACTGGACGTAATGAAGTCCTCTTTCTTGGGGATCTAAATCTAAACTGCTTAGGCTGCACAGGCCAAACCTCCATACTATCGCAATGCTCATGGCCTCCATCAGTTGATCACCCACCCTACTAGGATCATGGCCCCACCTCCAGATCCAGCTCCTCACTTGACTGGGCCCTCACAAACCACCTTGACCACATTGTCTCAGCTGGTACCTTTGCCGACTCAATTAGTGACCACTCCCCAACTTTTTGCACCTGGTGTGCGCCAGACAATCATCTCCCCTCGCAAATTAATCACCTTCGCAATATGGCTAACTTTAATCCATCTCAGTTCCTGTATGATCTCTCACTTATTGACTGGTCCCCTATCCTTTCCTCTCTTAATGCTCATTCAGCCTTAGACTACTTCCTTGAAAAATTTATTGGTTCTCAGGACCTACATGCGCCTTGTGTCACTCGCCGAATTAGAGGCACACAAACTAAGTGGCTAACTAAGGATCTCCTAGCTCAACTTCGTAACAGGGACAAATGCTGGCATCGCTTTAAGGTTTCAGGTCTGCCAGCAGATCTCAGTCACTACAGGGCACTGAGAAACTCCTGTAAAAGAGACATCCGTCTAGCTAAAAGCTCCTTTTGCAAAGAATCACTTGTTAAGGCTGGCGGAGACTCGTGTAAATTTTGGTCTGTCATCAAAACTCTCCTTGGCTCTGATAAACCTTCCGCCTCCAATGATATGCTGCTGAACGGAGTACATTGTAACAACCCTGTGACTATTGTCAACACTTTTAACCAACATTTTCTGGACCTGTCACGCTACCTAGACTCCTTCCCCCATAACAACCTAGTATCCTCTCCCATCGCCAAGGATCCACTGGTCTCCCGTCCACTTCTCAGGTTCTGGATTGTCACTAAATCTGAAGTCCTAAAGCTCTTACTGACTATCCCTGACAAAACAAGCCCAGGTGCTGATAGTCTCGAACCTAGGCTTCTGAAGATTGCTGCCCCGCATATAGCTTTACCACTAACGAAAATTTTTAACCTGTCACTATGTCATGGTGTTGTTCCAAATGTTTGGAAGATAGCCAGGAAAACACCAATCTTAAAGAAAGGTGATCCTAAAGAGATGGCCAACTACCCACCTATTGCCATTCTCTCAGTGCTCAGTAAAATTTGAAAAGCTAGTTGCTAGACAAACTATAGAATATCTCCATAAACATAACCTCCTCTCGGATCCCAGCATGGATTTCAGTAAGGTCACAGTACCTCCACTGCTCTTCTGACACCCACAATGACATCTACACAGCCATGGACTCTGGTCTCCTGACTGGTACCCTTCATTGATCTTACCAAGGCTTTTGACCTTGTGGACCACACCCTCCTCCTTACAAAGCTTACCTCCTTGGGTTTCTCAATAGAATCAGTGAATTGGTTCCAGAGTTATCTATTAAATCGACAGCAGGCTGTTGCTTTTAACTCTGCCCTATCCGACCTATCGTATGTACAAACTGGTGTCCCACAGGGATCCATACTTGGTCCTCTGCTTTTCTCGATCTTCATAAATGACCTCCCTCAACAAGTATCTACTTGCTCTACCTTGCTCTATGCAGATGACCTTGTACTCTACCATAGTGCTAGAAACGTACTGGACCTAACTAACTCCCTATCCAAAGAGTTCCAAAACATTCAATCCTGGATTACTTCTAATCGTCTTGTTCTCAATGAAGCGAAAACTCAGGCAATGCTCTTTGGCTCTCCAGCTAAACTAAAAGTAAATCGGAACTCCTTCAAAATATCTTGTGCTGACAATTCCCAGTTAGTAAACACCTCATCTTTTAGATACCTTGGCATTCTTCTTGGACGATTCCTTGGACTTTGATCTCCACATTACCACGACTTGCAAATCAGTCAATGCAAAGATCGGAGGAGACACGACAAACCATGCCTTACCCCATCAGCTAGGCTTATGGCACAAGGCCTTCTTCTACCATCCTTGGCTTATGGCTCTATCACCTATCTAGGTGCTACTAAGACCTCCCTCCACAGATGGGACACTACATATAATAACATCTGCTGCTATACGTCTGCCTCTCCATGGCTCAAGCATCACTGTCTGCTATATGTGGGCCTTAAATGGCCTAGTCCAGTGGCCCATCGCCTCCAAGTGTTTGGTGCCCTGATTGATGGTATGATACGTGCAGGCCTCCCTAATTCTCTTGCCTTGCTACTTCACCCTCAAACCCCTTCCTATGGTCTCCGTTCACTTGACCAGACACCTCTATACATCCCTAGAAGTAGGACCTCAATGGGTACACAAGCTTTCTCCCATTCTGCTCCAAATTATTGGAACACTATCCCTCTTGCTATTCGTCGTGCCCCAACGCATGCCTGTTTTAAGAAGCTCCACCGTCAATACCTACTCTCAGCAAGTCCCTGTACCTGTTTCCAGCCACCATAAACCATACCTGGCTCTGCCTCCCCTTTCCTTTTTCCACACTACCTTCTACTCTCTCCAATCTATCCTCTCCTACTTATCCCTTCCCCTTTGCCTCCTCCAGTCACTGAGTTACCTTGGACTTGTCAGCTAGCTTCTTGCTAAGGGCAGACATGAATCTCCTGACCTTAGTTGCACTTATCTCATTTTAACCTATTTTGCTTGTACATGTATTATCGTAATTTTATGCGTTGTACTCTTGTGGCTCTACATTTATTGTATGGTTTATGTGTGCTGCACTCACACTGATGTTTTATATGTCATTTGTATCCTCCCTGGTCGTACCTGAAAATAGGCATTCCTATGTCTAGTGTACTCACCCGGTCAACAAAAGCAAATAAATAAATAAATAAATAATTCCCAAATCCTTTTCCCTGTCTACTTCATCTATGACCTTCATGTTTACCTTATATTGTGCTCTCATATTATACAAAATCACACATGCCCACACAATGCAAAGCATCATGGGCTGCATATGCAAATCACCACAGAATGTTATGCTGGTTCAACTTTAAGCAGAACTGCATGGTGCTGAAAGGCCTCTCACACAGTTTGCAAAGGGTGCTGACAGATGACATAGGCACGTGTTTCATCCTACCAGGACTCAACTCTCATATAATTATGTCCAAAATGCAAAATTTTTTTTTCATTAAATTTAAGTTGATGTTTAAAGGCCCATGTTTCCAGGTTCTTCAACTGGGTTTGGAAATTACTAATAGAAGCACTATCATTGACTATCGCTTCAATCTTTGTGTCATCAGTGTACTTACAAAGCCATGCCCCTCTAGTAACTTGCAAAGATGACACAAACAGATTGAACAGACTGGGTCAGAAAATTGAGCCCTGAGGCACATCACTAGATACAGTTCTCAAATCTGAAAATAACCCCAGATCTGGACCCTTTGGGTTCTGTTCTCCAGCCAGGATGCAATTCAGGCTATTAAATTAGTGTGTACCCCCCACCTCTTGCAAGGTCTTAACTAACAAATTATGGGATATGGAGTTGAGTGCTCTAGAAAAGTCCAGATAAATCACCTCCATAAGCAAACCTTGGTCAACTGCCTGGCTAACCAGCTCAAAAAAGTGCAAAAGGTTACTGACACATGATTTCCCAAATGAAAAACCATGCCGGGAGATGTCAACCTGACTCAGTTGTCTCAGGTTTTCATCCAAAAATTCCTTAATGAACTGTTCCTGAACTTTACCCAACACCGAAGTAATACTAATGGACCTCTAATTTTCCAGATTAGTTTTGTCACCTGCCTTATAAATTGGAGTTATGTATGCCTGTTTCCATGCATCCAGCACTTTACCCTCCTTTAATGAGTGGTTGAAGAGCACAGCAAGTGGTCCTGAAAGTTCATCAGCAACACTCTTCAGGAACAAAGGGTGCAGCCCATAGGTGTGCCTGGTGGAAGGTTTTCTGGCCATTAGGAGGAAATCCAAGATGTCAGCTGAAATCCCAAAGTGAGACCTCTATGTCCTGAGGATCCACGCATGAAGTCACAGGGAGGGAGGGAGGGAAGGTCTGAATGAAACTGAGTCCTGGGGTTATAAGACAAAGTCCCTTGCAGTAGGGGTAACTGAAATGGAGCCTCCACTACCAACTTCCACAATAGTGGTGACAAAATCCACCTGACCCACAGCAGAACCACCTGGATCATTATAGCTGGTTCCTACCTGATCTTGGTCAGGACCTGCTGAATTAGTGGGAGAGGAGGAAAGGCATAGTGCCTTTCTTTTCCACAGTGGGACATTTGCAAAAAAACCTAGAGACCTCAGAGCTAGAGATGCAGCAAAATTTTACTTCGTCAGTGAAGTTGGTGTGAATTTGTGGAAATTCACACTTTGTGAATTTCACAAATTTTGTGGTGGCCACTGTGACAGAAATGGGAAGGAAGGGGTTAAAGTCTAGATTCTCCAAGAGAGATTTTTTTTAGCAGTTTGAAAAAAAAAAAACAAGCTGGAATTCCACTGTCCTCAGCTTCTGGCTAGATGGGTTATAAATCTCAGACACACAGACTCACAGTTTAAAGGGATTGGTTCACTCAAATATAAACTTAAAGTTAAAAGGGAATATCATTGGTCACTGACAGGCATCCAGTCTGATTGGGACAGTTAAATACATACATGGTAGATGGTTGGTGCATTCAAAGGGGAAATTGGAATTACCTAATCTCAAGAGAGAATATAAAATGCTGAAAGACAGTGAGTGGGGGAGTTACTCTGGGAATCTTGGAGCTGAAGGGAGAAACATAAGCTTGGAGCCTACCCTTCTAGCTATGTCCGTGGGAGCTGGCAGTTAACATACGGTCAGTGTCTCTACAAGAAAAGGGAAGGGTAAGATTAATTCTAGCATATCTCAGTAATGGCCTTTTTTCTCTTTTGTCATCTGTTATTTAAAAGCATTTGTTTACTTTTCCTGTAACAGTGTTATTCTCTTGTGTTGAATATAGATATCCTGTAATGCTTCTTTTCAATTTCTGTTAAGTAAAAAGCTATTTATTTACTCAACAGTTGTGACTGTGATGTCATTTTTCTAAGGTAATACACGATTTTCACTGGCTGAGGTAAACTCTGTTTAGCATCCGCCACCCAAGAGAGACACACTACCAGACTTTAATCTGTGCAATTGCATGTTTGACTACCCAGTTTTGTAAACTTGGGAGGTCGGCACTGGGCGAAACCCAGCTGGTGGCAGCGAATACCCGAGGACAGACACCTCTCTAAATGCTGTTCCAGCCCAGAGAGAGAGAGGTGTGGGTTGTCACAATTGGTTGGTAGTGGTTGGGTGACGATAGCAGACTATTTAGCACACTAAGATACAGAGTTTGCCAATGGAACATTTACCTTAGCAGTTGAAAAACAGGATATGTAAGAGAATACACTTGTACAACTGTTTCTTTTTTCCAGTCAGCACAGTATAATGTGGGGTTAGAGAATGAGCTCCATGGAGTATGACTCACTTACTGTGCAAGAGTTTTATGAAAAATGCCAGGAAAAGGGGGTTCAGCTTGAAGGTCTAAAACACAAGAGAAAGGCAACCCTCTTAGCTGCCCTGGTGGCACATGATCAGAAGCAGACAGTCCCTGGGGGTGAGTCAGAAACTGATGTAGCAGACCCCCCAAACCAGACTGATGCACTGCGACTACAGCTGTTGCTGCAACACAAGGTGCTGGAGGCAAAAAGACTAGAAGCAGAAGCAGAAACAAGAAGGTTGGATGCAGAAACAAAAAGGTAGAGCTGGCCCAGTGATGGAGAGGGCTGAGGCGCTGGCACCCTACCTCAAACCATTCTGGTGACCTGGGTTTGGAAACTGACCTGGGCACTGGGAGACAGCAGGGGAGGAGAGGATTGAGTGTCCATGGGACTGCTCTCCTCTCCTGGAGTGGGTAGTGGGATTGCTTCGCTCTGCAGTGGCCCCCAGGGGACACCAGGAGCATTGCATGAGTGTCGCAACAGTGTGAGGAATCAGAAAATGGAAAAACAGCCCAGGATTGGCCAGATGATGGCAGATGGCCTATCGATGCCTCTGAAGGGCCTCCCATGGAAATTCTACCTACCTCAGCAGTGCCCCGGGACTGAGAGAAGAGTGTGCTGGGTGTCTCCACTGGTGCCTTCCCCCTTGCAGGAGGGCGACCCACCCGGTGAAGGGTTACACTGGGCTACCCCAGGGGTCAGGCTGCAATATGAGGAGGGGGGGCTTCAGGGGGAGTAGTAGTGAGAGAATGTTGGGGGACCGTGGCTGCCCGAAGGAGTGGCAGATCCTGGGCACATCGAGGTGAAAAGAAATAATGCAAAAAAAATATCAAGAAGGTTGGACGCAGAAACAAGCACTGGAAGAAAAGAGACTGGCACAGAGAGAGAAAGAACATCAGGAAAAAGAAAGAGAATGCCAGGACAGAGAGAAGGAATGACAGCATGAACTCCAGAGACAACAGCATGAGAAGGAGATGATGACCCTGCGCAGCCAGCAAACCATGAGTAATGGTGGAGTGAGTTCTCCTCATGAAGCCAAAATTAATTCTAAATTGTTCTCTCAGTTTAGAGAGGGAGATGATCTTGATCTATTTTTAAGGTAATTTGAGAGAGTATGTGAGCAATTCCAATTGACTAAGGCTTCGTGGCCAACTTATCTCACACCCTTACTTATGGGGAGGACTTTGCATGCATTTTCTAAAATGAGTGCTGAAGACTATGCTGATCATGATATGGTTAAAACAGTGTTGTTGAAACATTTTGAAGTTACTCCTGAGGCTTATATGAGGAAATTTAGGGAGTTAAAGAAAAGCCCAGAAGACTGTTATGTAAAACTGCAGGTTCAACTGTGTACTTACCTTGATAGGTGGGTGAAGGGGGCTAAAGCAGACACTGTGGAGCTAATCAAAGATTTGTTTGTGAGGTAACAATTTCTTATACCCGAGGATATGCGTGTATGGCTCCCAGACAGGGTATGCACCTCCTCAAAGGAGGTGGCAGCAAGCACTGACATGTACATGTCTAGCCTGCCATATGCACAGCGTAAGTCTCATGGTGGGGGTGGAGGCACAGCATTATAAGGGGTCCCATGGGGGCAGCCCAAAGGAAGCCAGCCTGCACCTGAGCCTAAAGCAGAACCCTCTGGTTCTATAGGGCCCCAAGAGACAGGACCCAAGAAATGTCACATTTGCAATCAAGTGGAGCACTTGAGATATAACTGCCCTCAGAAAATGGTTAAGGGGCAGAAGCATGAGGGAGGGGTGATCAATATAGTACTGGTGCATTTGTAGGGTGCACCCAGTCTGAAGAACCACTCTCCTCTGATGACAATATGCTTCTCATTGTAGTTAATGGAACAGTAACACAGGGACTGAGGAACACAGGTGCTTACATCTCCCTAGTGAGGCAGGATCTCATCCGGGCAGAGCAGATGTTGCCTGGGAAATACTCCAGAGTCCAGAGATTCACAGGGCCAGCAGTCTAAATTCCAATGGCTCGAGTATTCCTGAGTTGGGAGGAGAGCCATGGAGAAAAGGAGGTGGGGGTCGAAGAGGACCTCCCTGTAAATGTGATCATGGGGAATGATTCTGACCACAGGAAAAAAAACTGGTGTGTGTTGCAACTTGTAGTTAAGCAAAAGGGCAAGCATCTGAGGGTGAAGAGGAGATGACTCAAGGTGGTCCAGCCCTCCCTCAGCAGCTGAAGAAGTGGCTAGCACAGGGGAGGTGCTGGCTAGAAGCAGCAGTCCTGAACCCCAGTCACAAATAGAAGAGCCCACAGGACTTCCTTGTGAAGGGGCACTAGGCCGTGTCAGATGAAGGCAGCTGAGCACTGCACAATGAACTGACCCTGCCTTGTGAAAACTGAGGGAAATAGCTAATAGGGCTGAGGGTCCTCAGTGGGGTAAAGAGTCCATTTATTGGGACAAGGGGCAGCTGTACAGAGAATGTACAACAGAGGAAAGGCTAGATGGTGACTTGCTTCAGCAGCTGGTAGTCCCTAAGGTACACTGTCAGCAGCTTTTGGCCCTTGCCCATGATATCCCTTTTTCAGGCCACTTGGGGGTGAGATGCATGAAAAAGCAGCTGACCAACAATTTCTTCTGGCCTGGTATTGGCAAGGATGTGGCAAATTATTGCAGGACTTGTTCACAGTGCCAGCAGGTGGGGAAAATGGGGGACAAGACCAGGCAGCTTTGGTGCCCCTGCCCATTATTGATGAACCCTTCAAGAGGGTAGCTGTGGACATAGTGGGGCCACTGAGCACCCCAAGTCACACTGGCAAGTGGCATATCCTGGTGGTAGTTGACTATGCCACAAGATACCCAGAGGCAGTGGCCCTATCATCCTCTGAGGTGGAACCAGTGGCAGATGCACTGTTGGGAATATTTAGCTGAGTGGGCTTTCCACAGGAGATACTGTCAGATCGGGGTGCCAATTTCATGTCAGGGTTAATGATTAGTTTGTGGGAGAAGTGCGGGGTAAAGCATCTCAAAACCTCTCTATACCATCCCCAATCTAATGGTCTGGTGGAGCAATTTAATTCAACCCTTAAGACCATGCTATGGACTTTTGCTGACCAGCATAAGAGGGACTGGGACAAATATTTCCCTCATCTCCCATTTGAATACCGGGAAGTCCCACAGGAGTCCACAGGGTTCTCACCTTTCGAGCTTCTGTTTGGTCATAGGGTGTGGTGGCCCTTATATTTGAATCAGGATGAATGGGAGGGTGACCATGCCTCCCAAGGGGAGTCTGTTGTGCAGTATGCTCCGAACTTCAGGACCTGCCTTAAGGAGCTCATGGGGCTTGCTCAGGAGCATTTGGCCACTGCGCAATGGCAGCAGAAAATTTGGTATGACCGCGGGGCCCGAGCCAGAGAAAATGAGGTGGGACAGCAAGTGATGGCACTCATCCCTGTCCGACAGAATAAACTACAGGCAGCATGGGAGGGGCCAGTCTCCATTGTCCAAAAGGTTAGTGATGTCAATGACATGATAGAGCCACCAGACAGGAGATGCAGGCAAAAGGTGTATTATGTTAACATGCTGAAGCCCTACTGTGACAGGGAGGAATTGGTCCTTGCTGTATACAGTGCTCCAGAGGAGGAAACTGAGATGGATCCACTGGTGGACCTGCTTGGGGAGGTCCGGGTTGCATCCTCTATGGACAACCTTACCCTCTCCAAACAGCTGACGCCAGCCCAGGTGCAAGAAATTGGGGGTGTACTGAGAGAATTTGAGGACATGTTCACAGGGCCTGCCAAGGTCGATGCCATCCTGGTCTGGCCTACTCCTACCACCATGAAACAGGTAAGGGCATTTCTGGGGACAGCAGGGTACTACCAGACATTTGTTCCTTGCTGTTGTGACCTGGCTAAGCCCCTGACAGACTTAACCAAGAAGAGAAAGTCAGATAAGGTGCAGTGGTCAGAGGCTATGAGGTCACTTTTCAGGAGGTAAAGAAGGCCTTAAGTGGCCCAGCTGTATTGGACAGCCCCAATTACAGTCTAAAGTTTATGGTCCATGTGGATGCCTCAGATCATGGGCTGGGGGCTGTGCTGAGCCAGGTTACCCAGCATGGGGAGGAGCATCCGGTTGTGTACCTCAGCCGGAGGCTTTTGCCCAGAGAAGAGGTATACACCACAATCGAAAAGGAATGCTTGGGAATAGTGTGGCCCTTCAGAAGCTGCAGCCTTACCTATATGGGAGAGCATTTACTGTGGTCACAGGTCATAATTCCCTGATCTGGCTTCATAGGTCAAGCAGACAAAATGGAAAACCACTACTTTGGAGTTTGGTATTGCAGGCATACAACATGACCACCCAGCATCACAGTGGTAAACATTTAGTGGCTTTGCTGCTTGCTGTGCCTTCTGTATCAATATACCTTGTTGCACTTTTTAAACTGTTGTGAAAGTTATACTGCTTTTAACTGAAATACTCGCATAAACGCAAGACACTGGAGCCCTAGCTTGCACTTGCTAGGTAGAGGAGTGGTAGCCTGTGAGGGTTTCTCCAGGGCTACTAAACTTGAGAGGACTGTGAACCTGATTTGTTGTGGGAGTCAGACAGGCTTTATAAGCTGGTAAATCCAACTAGAACCTCACCAGAAACTCGCCTGTACTTAAAAAGGCTGTGATAATAAATTGCTAAATTAAACTTTTTTACAACTAGCTTGGGGCTAGACTGGTGACCCTGGTTACTACTTCTGGGCCAGACAGGGCTATTTAAACCAGCCCTGTGGTGAGCAATTTCATTTAGTGACTTTGCTGCTTGCTGTGCCTTCTGTATCAATATACCTTGTTGCACTTTTTAAACTATTGTGAAAGTTATACTGCTTTTAACTGAAATACTTGCATAAACATGAGACACTGGAGCCCTAGCTTGCACTTGCTAGGTAGAGGAGTGGTAGCCTGTGAGGGTTTCTCCAGGGCTACTAAACTTGAGAGGGCTGTGAACCTGATTTGTTGTGGGAGCCAGACAGGCTTTGTAAGCTGGTAAATCCAGTGAGAACCTCTACCAAAACTACGCCTGTACTTAAAAAGGCTGCGATAATAAATCGCTAAATTAAACTTTTTACAACTAGCTTGGGGCTAGACAGGTGACCCTGTTACTACTTCAAGGTCAGACAGGGCTATTTAAACCAGCCTGTGGTAAGAGCAGAACAAGTGTCGTTAGCGTGCGTGAAAGAGCGTGCACGCAAAAACCGCATACGTCAACACGTGTTTGGCGTGTTCGGCGTCTTTGGCGATCAATTAGAAACTCGTGAGGAACAATTTAATCCACGTTCTGGTAAATTATACTTGTTCTTTTCTCCTAAGATAATTCAAAATCATGGAGCCTTTATTAAAAATAATGGATGGTCACCTAGCAATTTTATGCACTAAATGTAATATGTACCTATTAGATAATAACATTACATCTGCTAGCGACGTTATATGTCCCAAGTGTATTAAGAACCAAGAACTTGAAGAGGAGATTACTCTATTTGACAACAGGTTAAGGGCCCTGGAACTTAGCCAGACTGAAACCAGAAAGAGACTTCAGATACCTGATACAGCAAACACTGATTATCAGGGAATAGCTTGGACTACTATAACTAAAGATGTATCGGGTACATCCCTATGTAAAAGACGTAGGCAGGAAATAGACATAGTAGAAAATGAAGAAGAATGGTATACTGCACAATACCTTAAACAAGCTAAAAAAGGAAGAATTTCTCAATGTTTTACTCTGCCTACTTGCAACAGCTTTGATCCACTCATAAACTTAATTGAAGATACCAGCAATAGTTCAGCCAACAATACACTTGTAATAGCCCCCATTGAGAATAATTGTGATCCTTAGCTAAGAACCTATGTACTGATAATCCTCTGGGAACTACTTATGGGTCAACTAATACTAATAACAATCTGATGGAAGTACACATTTTACCATCTCCTAGTGAAGTCATAGAGTGTGTTGAGATGGAAACACCTAATTTAAATGAAAACTGTGCCTCAGTTCACTCTCAAGAAATCTTTGTACTGGGAGATTCTATGATTTCTAAACTTGATAGACAAATTTGTGAGGTAAATAAAGCCACACATACCGTGTCTTGTTTCCATGGAGCTACACTCCAGGACACTACTAAAATGACCACAAAAATTTTTAAAATAGTAAACATCCTTGGTAATAATTCATGCAGGAATAAACAATATACACAAACAAAGTTTATAACAGATCAAAGAAGTTTTGTAGGACTTACTAATATCTTAACTGAAAAAGGGGCACACATAGTATTTTCTGAACTACATCCGGCACCCAGGGCTGATAGCTACATGGAAGCAAAGATCAAAAAAATTAATAACTGGTTAAGGGCATGGTGTTTAAAACAAAGCTTAAAATGCTTAATGCACTGGGAACCGTTCAATAATAATTGGCAATTCTATTTAAGAGATGGCCTGCATTTGAATAAAAAAGGATCTACACTACTAGGAAACTCAATTAATGAAGAGATCACATCCTTTTTAAACTTATAAAGGGGGGAGGGAGGGAAGGCTTGTTCTATTGATTCTGAGATAACACTTCTAACCAGTTCAGGAAAAACGAACATAACACTCTCCTATACAAAAAGTAAAACTATAAAACAAAATCTTAATATACAACATTCCAAACTAAACATCTATTATTAAATGCAAAAAGCCTAAACAATAAAATTGATGAACTCAGTCTAACTCTAATAACTAGGAAAATTGACATATGTGGGGTAACTGAGACTTGGTTTACTCAAGAATTTGGGGGGCAAAATATCCCTGGTTACACTTTATTCGCTAAACATCATGGGCATGCTGGGTGTGTGTGTTGCAGTCTATATTAGAGAAGGAATAAATTGTTATGAAACATACAATGACATCCCGAACCCTGATTGTATAGAATGTGTGTGGGTTAAATTATTATCAGAACAAGAACCTATTACCCTGGGTATTTGTTATCGCCGACCCTCTCTAGATAAGGAATGTAATAATTTATTTCTGGACTATATTCAGAAAATCAATCCTCTTGATAATATTATATTAATGGTGACTTTAATTATCCAGGAATCAACTTGGGACACTTATGGGCTCTAGTCAACAGGAAGTTAAATTTCTTGACCAGATTATTTCCATGGGCCCTGGAACAACTTGTACTTAATCCTACTAGAAAGCTAACATTTTTGGATCTAATACTCTAACATTTATGAACAGACAGAATCCCCAACAATTGTTGCCCTCTAGGAGATAGCGATCATTGTATGATATTATGGGCAATTAATTATTATGCAATGAATGTTAAAGGTATACCAAATGAGAAACTATTCTAAAGCTAATTACAAGGAAATAAAACATATCTAATGGAATGGAATTGGGAAAAGAAACTGGAAGAGTTACAAGTAAAACAAATATGGCACCGATATTAAGGAAAATTGAGTTACTGTATCAACAAATGGGTACCTGTATGCAGAAAATATTTCAATCACAAAGACTTCCTATGTGGTTTTCATCTAAAATTAAAAAACTTATAAGATCAAAAAAAAAGAGCCTTTAACAAATACAAAGAGCACAAAACTGTAATTAACTGGAACAGGCTCAAAATAAAAGCAAATAAAACTAAACAAGCAATTAGAAAAGCAAAAAAAGAAATGCAGCTCAGACTAGCTACTACCAATATAGATAATAAAAAGCAGTTCTTTAATTATATTGGCTCTATGAGAAAGAACTCTTCGAAAGTGGGTCCACTATTAATAAATAATAAATTAATATCTGATGAACTGAGCATGGCTAACAAATTCAATAGCTACTTTACTAGTATTTATAAAGCTAACGAAATTATTGACTCTAAAATCCCCAAAATTCAAGATAGTCTGGAGGTAAATACAATTCCAGAAGTATATTCTGCTATAAACTCTTTTAAGTCTTCTTTATCTGCAGGTACTGATGGTTTTCCTTCCCAGTTTTTAAAAGAAATTTCTTATGAAGTAGCTGGTCCCCTAACACTACTATTCAATAAATCACTCTTCACTGGTATAGTAATAGATGACTGTAAAGAAGCCTGGGTCACACCTATTCACAAGGGAGGAACAAAACAGAGGGTGGAACAATATAGACCAATTAGTTTAACCTCCTGCATAGGAAAAATTTTGGAAAAACTTATAATGTATAGAATTAACATGCACATCACAAGGAATGGCCTAGAGGACATTACACAGTACGGTTTTGTTGCTGGTAGATCTTGTCAGAGCAACCTGATTAATTTCTTTGAACCTATTAGTGCCGCCCTGGATGCAGGGTTCCCTGTTGATGTCGTTTGTCTCGATTATGAAAAGGCGTTTGACTCAGTTTCTCATAAGATCCTAATAGAAAGCTTGGTCAATATTGGTTTGCACAAAAATATTGTCAGTTGGATCTCTGCGTGGTTAACCAATAGACGACAACAGATAAATATTAGGGGTTATACTTCAACCTGGAGCAAGGTGACTAGTGGTGTACCTCAGGGGTCAGTCCTTGGCCCTACTTTGTTCAATATTCTCATCTCAGTATGAAAACCAAGAATGGGGTTTGGGTCAATAAATACGCTGACGACACTAAGTTGGGGTATATTGTTAATGATTGTACATCTATTTCTATGTTACAAGAAAACCCTAAATGATTTATTCAATTGGCTGTGAAACATAAACTTAATTTTAATATTGCCAAATGTAAAGTTATGCATTTTGATTTAACAACAGATGTGCTAACTATTATCTGAACAACCTTTTACTGAACAAAGTAACTTCTGAAAAAGACCTGGGCATTTTTATCACTAATAATTTAAAATTTTCTGAACACATTCAAAAAATTTCCCAAAAATGTCATAGATTAATAACTTGCCTATTTAAAAATATTAAATCTAGAGAACCGGAAGTCTTACTTCCTATTTATTGCAGTGTAGTAAGATCAAATCCAGACTTTTGTGCCTATTTTTCTGCTTCAACCTTGGTAAAGGATAAGATACTAGTTGAGAAAATACAGAGAAGATTTACCAGACAAGTGAATAATTGTAAAACTTTATCATATAACAGTAGATTACAAAAATTGGAACTCTATTCCTTGGAATATCGTTCTTTAAGAGGGGACTTATGCCTAATCTATAAAGCTTCCAGGGATAATTCTCTGGCTGAAACAATATGCTTAGAATGGTATAAGAAAAGAAATAACACCAGATCCCATATACTACAATTAAAATCAGTCACAAATAGGTCTACTAGTCGATATCAATTTTTTACCCAGAGAATAGTCCAGACTTGGAATTCACTGCCTCTTGAAGTAGTATACAGTAGTTCCTTTCAGTTATTCAAAAAAAAATCTTGACATGTTTATGGGTAATAAAAAATATGAATTCCATCCAGGTTAGGGATGGTGAGTTCATTATGGGCTAGTCCCTCGAACTCGTATATACCTATGAACCTATGAACCAATGTGGATGGACTATCTAGACAGGTCTAATAGGAAGGCTGGTTACTTTGGGCACTTCCAAGCTGTTACATGAATGGCTGCATCACTTGGGGTGGCCCAAGGGACACACCTTCTTCACCTGGGGGGGACCAAAGAGACTTGAGACAGAAATGGAAAGGAAGGGATTAATGTTTGGCTTCTCCAAGCAGACATTTTTTTTAGCAGTTAAAAAAAAAACACACACAAGCTGGAATTCCATTTTAAATACATGATAGATGGTTGGTGCATTCAAAGGAGGAATTGGAATTACCTAATCTCAAGAGGGAATATAAAATGCAAAAAGACAGTGAGTGGGGGAGTTACTCTGGGAACCATAGAGCTGGAGGGAGAAACATAAGCTTGGAGCCTACCCTTCTAGCTATGTCCATGGGAGCTGGCAGTTAGCATACGGTCAGTGTCTCTACAAGAATAGGGAAGAGTAAGATTAATTCTAGCATATCTCAGTAATAGCCTTTTTTCTCTTTTGTCATCTGTTATTTAAAAGCATTTGTTTACTTTTCCTGTAACAGTGTTATTCTCTTGTGTTGAATATAGATATTCTGTAATGCTTCTTTTCACTTTCTGTTAAGTAAAAAGCTATTTATTTACTCAACAGTTGTGACTGTGATGTCATTTTTCTAAGGTAATACATGGTTTCTATTGGCTGAGGTAAACTCTATTTAGCATCCGCTACCTGAGAAAGACACACTACCAGACTTTAATCTGTGCAATTGCACCTTTGACTACCCAGTTTTGTAAACTTGGGAGGTTGGCACTGGGTGAAACCCAGCTGGTGGCAGCAAATACCCGAGGATGGACACCTCTCTAAAAGCTGTTCCAGCCCAGAGATAGAGGTGGATTGTCACTGCGTTCTTCAGCCTATGGAACACAGCCTGTACATTCTTGATCTGCTCATCCCAGGTCTGGCTGCAAATGGCTATATCATCCATATACGCTAATGCAAACTCACCTGCCTCAGACAGGATGCGATCCACAAGCCATTGAAAGGTTGCAGGTGCATTCTTCATTCCAAATGGCATTACCTTGATTTCATATAAGCCAACTTTGCCATGCAAATTTTTTTTTTAATATGTAAACATGAGACTTAATAAAAACCCTCTCCCAGAGGAACTGGATGGCTTAGTGGATTAGTATGCTCCTTGAACAGCAAAACTTCTACTGCAACACGCGTTGATATCAACAACAGCACCATGTCGCAGTAGAAGTCTGCCTGGGACCTGGCAACACATTCCCCCGATTTGCACCCCCTCCCCAAATCAACTGCAACTCGGAGTGGTAATCGAAATAAATAGGGAGTGTGGGGGGCTGTGCCTCCCTTGTAGGGGGACTCAGGGGGACAAAGCCCTTGATGAGAAAACACACTCTGATGTGTGCAGCTCCATGCCAACTGCAAATCGTGGTCGACATGGAGCCTGGAGCTGTGATGCCAGTCGACATGTTTCTTGTTGAACTCTCATTGTAGAGCTGGGTTAAGGAGCTTTTATCACCTGAGGAATGTTCAGTGGCCTATTTGACTGAGGTTTGGTGGTCTGGACTGACCATTTCCCAGTAGGCAGGTGTTCTCATTACCAAACCACCAATACATTTAGCACTAATTTGGCACCCTGGTTGGCAGTCTCACATGAGAGGCCAAAGACTGAATGGGCATGGAGTCTGAACTACCCTCTCACCTATGTGATGGTTCCTCCATGCCAGGATTGAGGCACATAGGTGGGGCAGAGTGGGGAGGGTTGCAATGTGATTGCCCGTGCTGTACCTTCCATGTGGATAAGAAGAGGACATCAGGGTCCAGTGCTGTCAATCCAGCATATTTCACGAGCACTAAAAAATTAAAAACAAAATTTGCACACAAAAATAATCTACTAAACAAAAAAAAAAACTCCCCCACCCACTGTGCTGAAATGCCACCCCCTACCACCTCCCAAAAATGTTCTATTATCAGATAGTCCCTGTCTTCCCCTGCTGGTACCCTTCCTCTCCCCACCCTGGTGAATTGCAAAGAGTTAAGTAGAACTGTCACATGATGCCAAGCTAGCCTGAAGATCAATATCCTACCCTTCCCGCCACTCGCATGCCACTCTCCCCCACCTCCTCCTACCTGAATCCCATCACCAGATTAAGACAGAGCGAGTCCTAACAAGCCTCCCTACCCAACCTCCTCTAGTCCCTACCACCACCCCCCCAGCAGCACCAAGAAAACATTGTAATAAAGAAAACCGTCCCACGGTGCAGAGCATCTGTTCTGTTTTGTTCAGTGTCCATCTCAGTTATGGTTCAAATCAATGAATAGTGACACTTGGGAGTGTGGTAATTTTCCACTACTTCACACCCTCTCATGTGTTAGTCATTACTTGTTACTGTATGCTTACTTACTAGTTACTACCATGGCAATTGTCATATTACTCTACATGACATGTTACTAAGACCTGCACGCTACAGATTGTGCACTACAGTTAATCAGAATTAAACTATTCTATTAATATAGTTACTGATTATAAGTACTACACAGTTTATTTTTACTTACTAATAAAATTATTATGTTATAGAACAGCAACAAGACTGAGAGCAGAAATGTTTTCTTCTTTCCTTGTGATACAATTTTATAGGTGTACTTACCTCTGTGGTGTCTGTCACTGAGTGCAGGCTTCCCTGCCTCAACCCACATCTCATGTGCTCACTGGAACCAGTCCTTGTCTCCACTTGGACACTGCCAGATGCCTTTATTTTGTAGAATTTCTGCTGCATCTGTTTCCACTTGCGACAACATGCATCTTTAACTTTCTAATGTCTTCTGTCACTCAGGAAGTGATTGACTGTTTTCCAAGTCTTTTTTTGGTGGGGTAAGTTTGTGCTCCACATCATGATATCGGCACATCCATGATGTTGGATGGCCTCCACCAGGGCACCTCCTTATCCTTCAAAAGTTTGGGCATTTTTGTGTTTTGAAACAAAAAGGAAAAAAAAAAACATATTTAATAAGTGATTGGTCATCTATTACTGTCATTGTTAACTCAAAATTGTACGAAAGTGTTATAACTCCAATCACTGTAGTGCTAACATAATAGAACATTGAAAGAACACAAATTGCCAAGTCTGATTCCGCTCCCTCCAGTAGTGGTGCTGCTACATCTGCCCCCCCAAAGATCTGCACTGTCTCTACAGTTCCTCAAATGGGGCCAGTTGTCACCCCCCAAAGCCCAAGCCATTGCAGCCCTTTGTAAAGCAGAGCATGTGCAGAGCATGTGCTGCATGACTTATGCCAATGCTGAAGCTCTCGCTGGGAGGAGATGACCCTGTGCTACCCTTGTGAAGCCAGCCATGCTACACCTGCTGGCAGCAGCCAGAGGACTACTGGAGCAACTGGACATTTGTGCCAGGTCTGAGCACCCCTGTTGTGGTGCCAACACTGCATCCATTCTCCCCAAACAGACTCATACTGTCCATGTACCAGATGACCCATCTGCCACCATGTTGATTGACTGGGGGATTGCCATTGTTCTCCCTGCTGCCACAAGTCTGAACAACTGCAGTCCTCTGCAAGGCAGGGCATGTCCTGTATGACTTTTTGTGCCAATGCTGAAGCCCTCACTGGCTGTGGATGACCCTGTGCTACCCTTGTGAAGCCATCCTACACCCACTGACAGCAGTCAGAGCACAGCTGATGCAGCTGGTGGTTTGCACCAGGTCCAAGTCCCCCCCATGGTGGTGGTGCTGTGTCTGCCCCCCAAACAGACTTGTACTGTCCATGCCCTGGACAACCTATCTGCCACCATGTTGACTGGGTAGCAGTTTGCCATTGTTCTCCCTGCTGCCATAAGCCTGAGCCATTGCACCCCCACAAGGAAGAGCATATCCTGCATGACTCATTGCACCAGTGCCGGAGTCCTCACTGGGTGGGATGATCCTGTACCACCCTTGTGAAGGCACGCTACACTCACTGACACTAGCCACTGCACTGCTGAAGTGGCTAGTGGTTTGTGTCAGGTCTAAGCTCCCATGGTGGCAGTGCTGTGTCCACCCCTCCACAGACCCACACTCTCCATACAGTTGGCCAATTGGGGCCACTTGTACCCCCCACTCTGACCCATCTGAGTGCCCCACAAGGCAAGGCATGCTCCAGATGACCCGTCTTCCACCGTGTTGACTGGTCAGCAGGTCACCATTGTTGCTCTGTGCTGACACAAGCTTGTCTCACAGACTGCAGCACTCCCCTTCCATGCACCGATTCATCGGTACAGGTGTCTGGTCACTTTGGTGCTAGGACAATGATTTTTCCAAAATCGGGTGCAGGGTCCCTGGCACACCCTGGTTTGCCCTAGCCAGTAGTTTGATGCAGCATGTGCCAATCTAACTATGGCTTGTAAAGTTGAATGCAGTGAGTATACACAAAAGTACAGAAAAAAACACAAACAAAAATCTAATCACAATAATCAAAGAAAAAAAAAATACATAGGTATGTGATGCAGGTGTAGTTCATCTGTTTTTTTGACCAATGTAAGTGTGGCTCTGAAAAGAGACATTGTGGTGCAGTATTAGGGAATTGTTCTTATCTGTACTGATTATGATGACACCTCACAACACACTTCGGATCCCATATAGGAGGTTCCCCAGGAAAATGACATTACCAGCATCTGAGAGATGCACACTGTCTTTTAGGTAAAGCCAATCATTATAATATTTCATTTGGGGGTGGGTAATAGTGTTCATATCCAGATTGCTTAGGACTGCAGATATTTGAATGTTAACCTTTCTGCGTGATCTTTCAATTTCAGGTGCATACTGCTAGCCTCTCCTGATAATGCTTTCAATAATATCAGAATACAGAAACTTTCTAGCCCTTCTTACAAATTGAACTACCCACAGTTTAAACCATCGTGAGACCTTCTGCCATGCTTCCTTTCAAGACTGTGCAAGTGACAACAGTCTTAAATATATGTCTGTCTCTTTCAGCAGTCTCTGCCAATTGATAGTTTCAGTTTACCAGTTTTCTCTGTTAACAAGTTGAGTACAGAATGAGGGAGCAACAACTGTAATTCTTGACATTTTATTAGCTAACATCCATCTGTATGTACCACTAAAAAAACAACTTTAGAATAGTTGTTATGCCCATTGTGATTGGTTAAAGATCAATGGCAAATGGTCTGGGGTGTTTTACTGTACTGGGCCTTTTTTCAGTTTTGTTCCAGGTGTCTAGCAGTACTGCAGTTGTTTTGGGCATTGATTTTATTGTGAATGAATATTTTGTTTCTCCTCATGATGTTTCAGCATCTTAAAAAAAGAAGTCATTGTTACGTGTTTTTTTTATTTTTTATTTTAGTCTTTGGTAACTGGGTAAGGCCCACTAGGCACAATTGCCTGTTTTCAGGGGTGACCTGGGAGCACTGGGTGGTCAAGTGACTTGCTTAGAGTCACACAGTATGCAAATGGAGGTTGTGAGAATCAAACCAAGGTCTGGTCTGGTGAATGTACCATGCTCATTCACAGCTCATTACTGTAACCTCTAGGCTATACTACCAGCCTAGTTATGTGTCTTACTAAGCTGTCTGGCCAAGCAGTGTTGAGAGGACATCATACGGGTGCTAATTTGCATAGCTGTCTCTATGGATACCATTTGTCTAGAAGCGTGAACTCTGAGTAGATTTCCAGTAGATGTTAGTTCTGTAAACAACAGAGTGTGCCTGCCCCTTGTTCAGAATGGAACATTTGATCTTACAATTAGAGACATAACAACACAGTGAAATAGCACTTGCACACAACACTGTAACTGTCACGTGTCCAGCCAAGCACACTACAGGGTTAAAAAGTGAGCAGCTCCCTCAGAAATTATGAGTACTCACATGCAGTGCAATCCTGCTGAGCAGTTCAGCAGATACAGACTCATGGTACAAACACAGAAAATTATGTCATTAGCACAGTAGTAGAGACTGGAGTTCAGTGGAGACCAGCCACAATGCTTTGGATAAAAAACACAATAACAGGAAACAAAATATTATTTCAAAACCAGTTTTAATAAAACAGCACAAGTGCCATGTGGAAATATATGATTAATACAGCAGTTTCAAAAGCATTCATTTTAAATTACAGACATTTGCCATTGATGTTTAATGTTTAAAAGTAGACACTTGTTTTGGAGGGAAATGAAAAAGGTCTGATAGGCTAATATCTCAAACCTAACAACAGTGTGCTCTGCCATTGGTCACAGGACACCTATGCATAATTCTTCACAGCCTGTCTTCCCTCTTTTTTGGGCTGGTAAAACTGTACTATATCTGCTATATTCTAATGATATTCCTAGACAGAAAACAAGACATGCACTGTAACAATTATCTTATAACTTCATCTTAAATGCTTATCTCTTAGAAGCTACTATTTTTAGATTTGGCAATTAAGTGCATATATAAAATTAATACATTAGTTTACAGAGCTACTTATAGCATTAAGTCCCATCTTTCTCCATTTGAAAAGCAAGACGGCAGACTTTCTGTTTTGTCTGGAGGTGAATACGCACTTCTGTTTGCTGCTAGGATGCATTTCCTGTTGAGGCATATGAAAAACAAAATCAGCTCACGAAAAAAGATCCTTTTTTGCATGGGAACCAATAGGAAATCGGTTAGAGATTTCCCGTGTGACCTGAGGTTCTTTTTTCATATGACGCTTACAAAAAAGGATCACGTTTCATATGAAAAAAGAAACTGGTTCATGAGACAATCCTCCTTTTTTGTATAAGAAACCAATAGAAAATGGGTACAGAATGTCTTGTGTGAGCAGAAATTCTCTTTTTGTAGCACTCATGCAAAAAAGGATGTTATTTTATACAAAAAAGAAATAGGTACACAAAAAATATATTTTTTTGAATGGGAAACCTATAGTAAATGGGTCAGAAATATCCCCAAACATATGTTTTGTACCTATGTGCTATCTACATGGATAAAGCAAGATGTGATGTGGTGTTTCTTTTTTTTCATACAGGTTTTTATCCCTCCATGGCAGGCTGGGTGGCTGTATCAGCCCATCCCACAGTCCCCCGCCATCCCTAGTCTTCTTCCTCCCCTGAGACTGGGCAAGCCATTGGTGCTAGTGGGTTGGGCTTCATGTAGCCCAACCTCCAGTTTTTACACCTGATTTTTTTCTTCCCCAAGCTGCTGCCCTTGCAGCTGCACATGTGCAGTGGCATAATGGACAAGCTCCGTCTCCATGGCGACATCCTCAAATGCTTGTGTTTGACTGGCTTGTGTGTGTGCCTGAACTGTGTTACCACATGGACACCTCCAGGTGGCAGGCAAGCAGTGGGTCACACAACCCCCCTTCCCCAAGGGAGGAGAGCTGTCCAATGGAATTCTCAATCCTCCCATCCCCGGTGAGCCCCCAAATGACCTGACTCCATTCCCGAGCTTAGGTCACTGGTGTGGCAGGAGATAGGATGCTAGACACCTCACTCTTCCATGCCATAGGGCTGGCCATTGTGATTTTCATTAAGGAACATGTAGTTCTTGGCAAATGGCATTGTGGAGAGAGCACATCAATGTAGCACCAGGACAAAATCTGTTGTGTTATATTTTCAAATAAACATAATAGCAGGCAGACAAGGAAATAAGCACCAACAGAAAATACCTGACAACCGACAACAGAATGTACAAAAAAATGGTTCTGTTTATTTGTAACATAAAAGTGCAGTGTAAAATAACTCACCCAACTAGGTGCACAGAAAAAATGCCACAGTACAGTCACAGGCTATGCCAGAAATGCAGTAACATTTCACTTGAATGCTTCCAAGCTTCATCAGAGATTTCAAACCAACGCATAGTATGTGCCTTAAATACCCCACTCCAAACAGGTGTAACATATAAAATATGCTAAACTTGAAGGTTCAAATCCACCAGTCATTACTGTCATTCTGTACTGGATAATTAAAGCCAAAAGCTGCTGTTTGGGGCCCAGCATGAAGTATTTAGTCACAAACAGAGATGAGTGAATCAAAACCGTGTGTACCTTATTAAGTGAAATAAGTGCAGCTAACGGCAAAGAATCACAAAACAAGCACCATGAAGGAAGAAAATGAATCTATTTAAATCATTTAAATGAAACTCCCAAAGGGATTAGAGCAGAAGGTCACAAAAGGTCAATCCATGATATGCTCATTTACCTAAAGTACATGAGAAAGCATCTGAAGAAGATACTAACAAATTACCAATTAGGATAAAGATAAAACCCATAAATGAATTACCATTCTATATACTGATTCAGAGAGGAAGAGAACAGAAGATCACAGGGGTCTATCCATAATATGCGCATACACAAGCACAACAATTGTCACAGAAACAAGGAAATGAAAATATGAAAAAGGTTAATGAACCTTCAGGCACCAAACTTGAAAAAAATTAACATGGTAAATATCACCTGCAATACTTAAAAACCCCATAAATATATACAAATATCACAGAAGTCCATCTATCAGTCTCCTGACTACAATATTTGGGGCTTAGGCTGAATTTAAGTTATCAGCACAGATAGAAGCAATCTCTCATCTATTCTTTGGTTGCTCATACATCTAAGATTTGTTGGCATTTCATGGCAAGGACTTGAAGGAGCTTCTATTTAGGACCCCCCCCCAATATGGGATGGTGCCCTGCCCAGTGCCCAATGATGACTTACTATAGGTGTTTTGGTAGCCATGGGTTTCCTTACAAGGCTGATGATGTAGTATTAGACTATACACGTGAGGCAATGAGTGATGCCTCTTGTTTGACAGAAAACAGAAAGATACCAAAGAGTACAACATGTGGCTTCAAAGATCACGGTTTGCTACGCAAAAAAGTGCAGTTTATGCAAACAATAAAGAAGTGAAAGTCAATCGTAAAATGGGGGCTAGGACTCACAAGTCAAAACAAAATGAAAAAGCCACAAATGTCACTGTAGCCAGGAGGCATCACAAAAGAGTAAAATATTTTAGAATGTCATTTGCAAGAGCCAAAGTTGAGCAAATCGTATCTGCCATAGTGAGATGTAGTGGTAAAAAGATGAAAGCAAAAATGTACTTGATGACACTATGCCTGAAAATAAAACACTTTTTGCAGATGGCGATTAATCTGTGGTCACGACTATGGGAAAACATGAAGGCTCAAACTGGTAATTAGACCAAAATGATTGAGAATATCAAAGTGAAATTAGGTAACTTTGAACATCTAAGCAGAAACAACTTTTGCTTAATATTTGATGGATGTTGGCAACATACTCAGTATACTGAGGCATATTTCTGGGAAGAAAGTTAGCATCTACACAGTAAACAAGTGCCTCTCTCTGTAGATAAAGGAGGTAAAGCACAGAGTGTTTTGCCAGTGCTCCAAGAAGATAACTTGCATGAGATGAATGAAGACAATGTCTTGGATTCAGACCACAGAAAGGCACAGTATCTCACATGGACATGTGATGACATGTGCAATATCGGACAAACATATTTTGATAAGGTGCAAAAGTTTTTGAAAGTATTTCTCACCACAAAGAGGAGTAAGAAATACAAAGTCATTTAAAACATTGACAATTGTGAGATAAGATCACACCGTGGATTGATGGGCCATTCTCTGTCACGTTTGCAAACTGGAGCTTATGACAGCATATTTCACCACTACCACATATTTGCTGTACACAATTTTGCAATGTGAAAATTTGTAGCAAAATTGTATCATGTCCAAAGTGCTATTAATACCTTCACATGATTGGATTCTTTATTGTCTGAAGGTGACATGGAAAATGCACTTCATTTTATTGAGCAGCTGAAACAGTCTAAAGCACCTTCTGATTAAGTTTTAGAACATGATCTGGCACATATGTATCAATATGTGACAGGAAAAGAAATACAGTTGATTCAGAAATTTAGTAATGAAATTGTTACATGTGAGTTGTCTAAAGGAAAAAAATCTGAGTATGAATGTGTCTCATGCAACCGCTTATTCTACCATGAGCAAATGATAAAGGTTAACCTCTCTAACATTCAGAGGCGGAATGAAATGAGGGTCACTTGGTTGCTTAACTCTTACTAAAGACTAACTTTCATCCACAGGAAGTATTGTAGTCGGCATGTGTTCATACTTTTTCTGAAAGATAAAATCAAACACATTGCCTCCTAGGTCTGTGTTAAACAACATGGAGGCAGATGTTACCCCTCCTAAGATAGCCAGCTTGAATTTGTTTGAGCAGATTCTAATCCAGACAATGAAGCCATTTCAAACAATCCTGAGACTAAATCCAAAAATACGAAACATGCCACAAAAAAAGCTCATTAAATAACTAAAAGGATCAATTATGTACCTGTCACTCCCACTCCAGAAAAATGTTGAGACAATAACTAGGAACAGCAGTATTGTCATTTTGGAGAATGGTGTTCCAACAAAGTCCAAAACAATTTGGAAAGAAGTTGTTAATGTAGAGAAAGTAAAAAATGCTCTACACTATTTAAAGCATAAAAACCTATTGTATGAGGGTATAAAGTGATATAGTGATATAGATTCACTTATAGTGAATGGAACACATTCCGAAGAAAGGGGGGTTACTAGTGGAGTACCTCAAGGCTCAGTACTGGGTCCAATCCTCTTTAACATCTTTATAAGTGACATTGCAGAGGGTCTGGAGGGAAAGGTATGCCTCTTTGCAGATGACACAAAGATCTGTAACAGAGTTGATACACAAGAGGGGGTAGAAAAGATGAGAAGGGACTTGGCAAGGTTGGAGGAATGGTCAGACATATGGCAACTTAGATTCAATGCAAAGAAGTGCAAAGTAATGCACCTGGAAACAAAACCCAGGAGAAGAGTACACAATAGCAGGGGAGGTACTAACAACAACAACAATAGAAAGGGACCTGGGAGTAGTCATATCAGATGACCTAAAGGTGGGTAAGCAATGTGAGAAGTCAGTAAGGAGAGCCAGGGGGATACTGGGATGCATAGGAAGGGGCATCACAAGTAGAAAAGGGAAGTGATTATCCCTCTATACAGACAGTTGGTGAGACCCCATCTGGAGTACTGTGTGCAGTTTTGAGACCTCATCTACGCAAGGACATAGACAGGATGGAAGCAGTCCAGAGGAGGGCAACTAAAATGGTGCAGGGTCTACATCAGAAACCATATGAAGAGAGACTGAGAGAGCTTAATATGTATACCCTTGATGAAAAGGAGGGACAGGGGGACATGATAGAAATGTTCAAGTACCTCAAGGGAATCAACAAAGTCCAGGAGGGTAGCATCTTTTAGAAAAAGAGATGTGTGAGAACAAGGGGGCACAGTTTAAAGATAGAGGGGGATGGCTCAGGGGTAATATGAGGAAATCCTTTTTCACGGAGAGAGTGGTGGATACATGGAACAGCCTTCCTGAGGAGGTCGTTGGGTCTAAAACAGTGGGGGAATTCAAACATGCTTGGGACAGACACAAAGAAATTATAGTGCGGGGTTGCAGGAAGCAGGCTGTTGGTTAATTAGAATCTGCTGCTTATCCAGTAGGTAGGGAAATGGGCAGACTGGGTGGGCCAAGTGGTCCTTTTCTGCTGTCAAAGTCTATGTTTCTATGTTTCTATAAATTCAGAATAAATATTCAGGGCAGGATTCACAGAAGGGATGCACCCAGCACATCTGGGATGCTCTGGGGCATCCCGAAAATGTGCCCAAGGGTGATTCAGGCAGGGTGCCGATGTGCCGGCACAACCCCGATGCACCGCAGACCACCAGTAATTCCATGTGGTGCATCCGGAGGGGCTGTGATGTGGGGGTATGTCCATGCATACTGGGCGCAACCCCATTCACAGCCCTATTCTGTGGTGCAATCCCGGTGCAAGTCCAAGGATGCGCCACAGAAAGATAAGTCTAGAAAATATAGACTTATGTCAGTGGCCACCTACAGGCAGACTGCCGCACTGCAGGCAGCAGCACGGCAGTCCGCTCACCCTGGCAGTCCAGTGTGCCCCCCAGCCCCCATCCAATTCCACACCCGGTGGCAGTAAACAAAATGATACCCCCATGCCCCCATCCAATGCCGCACCTGGCAGCAGTATATGGAAAAGTGACCCCCCCAAAGCCCCTGTCCAATGCCGCACCTGATGGCAGTAAACAAAATGACACCCCATGCCCCATACGAAGCTGCACCTGGCAGCAGTAAACAACATGACACCCTCCTATGCCCCCATCTGAAGCTGCTCGGCAGATGAAATGATGAACCCCTCCCGGCCCCAAAGACCCTCAGTAAGGCTGCCTTCCGCAGCAGTCTGCTGCCGGTACAGGTGCCCCAGCACCCCAACCCCCAGGACCCCCACCCCAGCGGGTCCCACTGTTGGTGGGCGGCTCAACCCACCTGCATACCACCAGCTGCCCGCCAACAGAGCTGTCTGAGAATGACAGCTATCGTACAGCCTGCACAGGTGACAGCTTCAACTGGGCTAGCAACATACAACATAGGTAGAGTAACACTGCTTCATCTTTTTATGCTTCCTGTTGAACATGGCAAAGCAGATGAGTACCGCAAATTGTCATTTGAAGTCACAAGTGAGCTACGGACCATGATGAACAAGATGGAGCTCTTGATTATTGATGAGATCAGCATGCTTTCCAATGTTGTTCTTGTCTTCATTCACCTACGTCTGCAGGAGATTGTTGGCAATGATGTTGATATTCCTTTTGGGAGGGAAATATTGTGGCTTTTGGAAATCTTCTTCAACTAGCACCTGTGAATGGGCAACATATCTTCTTTACACTATCTGTCTAGGAAGCTAAAAAGACTATTGGGTGCATTAGTGGAATAAACCTGTAGGAATTTTTCACCTTTGTTGAACTGTTTAAGAATATGAGACAGAGTGCTGATCTTCAGTACAAAGCTCTACTTGATGAGACTCGCATTGGAAACTTATCACCTACTGTTGAAGTCAAGTGTCATAGCCAAAAGTGATAGTTCCATGCTTGATGCATGTGATATATTTTAAAAGCTATGCACTTAATGGAAGACACATTGTCTGTTTGATGCCAAGACTTAAGCAACGTGCAGAATTTAACCTAATTATGCTGGAGAGAAGGTAACAATAAATTCTTACCCTATCATTGCTAGATTCAATTGATGGTCTCTGCTATGTCTAAAGATGGTATCAAAGATGGTAGAATGTCTGAAAGAATTGATCTCAGATATGCCACGAACAGCTGGTTTGGAGGCAGCTCTAACAGTGTGAAAGAATGCACATGTCATGCTACACCATAACCTCGATGTGGATTGCAGTCTTGTCAATGGTGCAAGGGGGCACATAGCTGACTTCCAATATAATGTTCAGAAAACATTTGTTGAGATGGTTGTGGTGAAATTTGACAACATTGATTACCCAAAAAACATCAAGAGATGTTCAGTAAAATTCCAACTTGTGAAAGACATTTATGTAAACAGAACACAGTTCCCACTGTGTGTTGCATATGCAGTTTCAATTCACAAATCTTAAGGTCTGAATTTCAATGCAGCAATGATTCACATAGGCAATGGTATATTTCAAGATGGCATGAGCTATGCCACCTTGCCTCATGTCAGAAGTCTAGCAGGGCTGTACATCATAAGCATTGCACCAAAAAGTGTCAGTGGCTCAACAGGTTACCCACTCACTTCTGAGGCCAGAAGATCAGAAGGCTGTGTGTTCTATCCCCGCAGCAGGCACTTGGGTTAAATCCCAGTACTGACACTGTAGTGCAGCATGAGGGGGTGCTGCACTTCTGAGGTGCTGTCTTTTGGATGAAATGTTAAACCGAGGTCCCATCTGCCTGTTCTGGTGGTAGTTCAGGTGAATGTTAAAGATCCCATGGCACTCCTCAAAAAAGAGTAGGGGAATTTTTATTAAATATACAAGTAAAACATATATACAAAAGTGTTACTGCATGCAAAATCATAATGCAAAAACAATGATAACCAGCAATAAGTGTTACATCATACTTTCAATACAAACATACTTTACTGTAGAATCTTAAAACTTAAATTTACAGACTGTAGTCCCTCCCCGTACTACAAGAGTAGGGGAATTTTTTAATATAACTTCAACAACAAATAATAACAAACAGTGCTAACGTCACACAAAGGAAGATACAAATCATAAAACAAAAGAACTCAAATAAGCATTACATCAATACACTGTCAAGTGTGCTGTCAACTAAACGTTTGGAACCCAAAAATTAAATCATAAAACTAAAATACCCCCCCCCCACTAAAACAGTAGGGGAAATTTCTTTATTATATACAGGAAAATTCAAAATACAAACAGTGTTAACTCACATGAAAAGAAAATACAAATCAGAAAAGGAATCAAATAAGTATGAAATGCATGCCTTATTGAAAACGTATAAACAGTATTAAAGTCGTATAAAAGAAAATGCAAAAACCTGGAAAATCAAATAAGCATGATATAAACACGTAGTTCAAAAAAATTAGTAAAGCCCAAAGAATATCCTAATGCATGAAAGAGAACCCCCCCACCCCATTCCCACTAATGGGGTAGGAGAGGCTTATATCAGAACTGCAACAAGAAAGAAAGAAAACAGTGTTAGACTGCACACAAAATAAGAAAACTGAATCATAAAACAAGAGAACCTGAATAATTCATGCAGTAAAACACAGTGAAGGGTGTTCCTGAGAAAACTACGAGATCCCTAAAAAGGAGAAGAAAGTATCTTAGATTCAAGCACAGGCTCTGGAAATACATGACAACTCAGAGTCCACTTACACCCGGCATCATATCCAACTTACTGACTCCAGGATCCAATGCATACCCTTCCGTACAGGTGATCCTGTCTCATCACCAAGGTGGTCACTGACTGGGAAAAAAAGAAAGATTAAAATGCAAGGAAAAAAAAAGAAGAAAACATCTAACACATCCCCTAAGAAGAGGGAAAACAAACATCAAATGGTTGAGAAAGACAATGGAACCAAGACATGACAGGAGCCACAAAACAAAATAAGTCAATTTAGGGAATCCAATTAATGGGTTCCCACAGGGCATGAAATACTTTAGGAGGTAAAAGATTCCGTTCAGAGGTCTTAATTGTCAGGATGGCAGACTCAAACATATGAAGTAACTGTAATTCCATAAGAATAAGTTGTTGAAGGGATAAACGACATCTGACAAAAATAAAATATTTAAAACATGCCAGAATTATTCAAATAGTGCGACTGTTATAAACCATCCATGGGGAAGGTAGAATACCTAAACATAAAATGTCAAAGTTGATATCTGTAAAGGGAGAAGAAACCAAATGCTGACCTACCAAAATGCAAAACGACCAAATAAATTGACTAGTAAAATATAAATGATGCATGGTTTCTATTTCAGTAGAACACGAAAGTCGAGGGCAGAATCTGTCTTTCAAACCTTTGTGCTTCAGGTTACCCTTAACATTTAATTTATACAGGGCAGACAACCACATAAGATCCCACATATGAGGGGGTATACAAGAACAAATCAACATGTTGCCTACATAGGTTCTTTCTGAAACAGTATATGTAAAAAAGGGGGAAGGTTCCAAAAGGTTTTTTTTTCCAAAATCAATTGATAAAACTGTTTTCTGGTCAAAGAGAGAAAATGATCCCTGGACAATGACCAAAGCTTAATTTTACCAAAACAAGAAGAGAAAAACACCTTGGAGAGATTACAAAGATCATTGTCTAGGAATAACACCATGTAAAGGCCAGAACTGAAATATAGGATTAGGACTGTCCATGACCCAGGGGATTAATAATTTGTCCTTAGTCAATAAAACCGGACTCAGGTTTTTAAAGGCAAACATGGAAAAGAAAAAAAGTATCGGACGGACCATGTGAAGGCCCCCATGTGTCTTGTCCAAAAATAAAACACCTCTCTTTACTGGATTAAGCCTACTACCCCATATACAGGAAAAAAATAAACCATATATCTTAGTTTCGAGCTGTAGCGGTAAAGGGTATACAATACTAATATGAAGAATAAAAGAAAATAAATATGTTTTGATCATATAGATTCTTTTTGCTTTAGCCATTCTCCATTTATTCTAGACATCAACCTTGACCTGCGATTGCTGAAGTTTGGTTTGCCAATTCAGAAGAGCCATGTCCCCTTTCCCAAAAAGCACACCAAGGATACTGCAGGGTTCAGCGTATAAGGGAACACCAATAATGTCGGTCCGATCAAAAGGTGCTGTACCAGTCAGCAAACATTTGCTCTTCTGAAAATTTAGCTGAGCTGCCGTGCATTGGGAAAACAAAGATAAGATGTGACCAGCAGTAGTGCAGGATTTAGTGTCTGCTAAAAGAAGGCACAAATCATCCGCATAAGCAATAGATCGAATTTCAGGATCTAAGCTGGAAAAGGATAGGCCCATAATCATTGCATCCTGGTTTAATCTGCAAATCAAGGGGTCTAAGGAAAAAATATACAATAAGGGGCTAAGGGGGCAGCCCTGCCGAAACCTTTTTGCACTTTAGTAGGGTTACCAATCCAACCATTACAGTAAGGTCTAGTAATGGCATTCTTATAACCCAGTTTCAACCAACTGATGAATTGAAGAGGAATGCCATAATGGCGTAGACATTTCCAAAGATACTCATGGAGAACTCTATCAAAGGCCTTGCTTTGATCCAATGCAAAAAGGAATCCTGTGAGTTCACCAGACTGACCCCTGCTCCAGATTTCACGAAGCAAGATTAAATGATCAAATATAGATCTGCCTGGGATACTACAAGTCTGGGATGAATGTATCAGATCACCGGCCACCAGTGCCAATCTATTAGCTAACAATTTGGAAAGGATCTTATAAACAGCATTCAATAGTGAAATTGGTCTCCAGTTTGACAATAGGGACCTATCACCAGTGTTGTATAATAGTATAACAAGATCTTCCCACATACTGGGTGATAATTGTTCTGTAGTCAACATAGTATTATATAATAAAACCAATTCTGAGAGCAAAACACTGGAAATATGTTTGTAAAGTTCATAAGGAATATCATCCGGACCAGGTGCGGAACCCATTCTCATAGACTTAATGACTCCTTGAAGCTCCAAAGCAGTAACAGGCTGAAGCAATAAGGCTGACATTGAGGGAAACAAACAGGGCAGATCACAACTCTCCAACCATAAATTAATACCAGTGTCAACACCAATAGGAGCCTGAAACATAGAAGAAAAATGCCTTTCCAATTCTGCCAAAATATCAGCGTTTAGTAAACACGGTACCCTGTTCTGTAGTAAGAAAGGAAATAACTTTCTTATGATGGTGGGAAAGGCCAAATTGAAAGGGATTAGAGAAAGCTTGAGACCCTTGAGTCCCAAACCTCTGTTCTGCCAATAATGATTTATATCTATCGTACTGAATATCAGTCATCTTTGGCTTGACTAAAGAGATCTGAGCAGATAAATCCAAAGTAAAAGTTGCTTGTTGGGAAAAAAGGGCGTGTAACTCCTGTTTGTATAAAAAATAGTGGTCCGTTTTGTGACTGCCAAGACGTTGCCCAATCAGTTTAAAATAGGACTGAATGTCAGTTTTAGTATCCTCCCACCAAAGTTGAACATCGTCATACAAAAAAACAGACAGACTTCCTGGCCTGTAAATGCCCCTGAAAGCTGTCATACACCATAGGGGTATTTAATAACGTAAGATTCATTCTCCAGTACCCCAGACCCCTCCCTATGTTCTAAAAGTTGGAAACTGTAAGGCTTAATAGCACATGATCAGAAGAGGGCACCGGTATAGTAGCAGATTGAATAATATCTAAAGTTTGAGAAATAAACCAGTAATCAATTCTAGTAGAGAGGACCCCTCTAAAATATGTTTTTGGGGGAATACACCCAGGTCTACCAAAAACATCCATCAGGCTACTATTGGTAAGAAGAGTATTTAGGCTAGAAACATCACAAAAAACTTTGGAGGTCCGGGACCCTCTGTCAGTCTTATACTCGCTGCAATTAAAATCACCACCCAAAAGAACATAGCAAGAAGTAAACAAATAGGGTTGGATGGCTTGAAACAAGTCAATCTATGCATTTTAGTTTGGGGTGCATAAACATTTATACAATGAAAACTGCTGTATTCAACAAAACACCTAGCAGAAAAGCCCTACCAGGGACTATATCTACCTGGTGTACAACAGAAATATCGGGGTTATTCAGACAAATCCCAACACTGCTATATTCGTCTTCTCCCAGAGACCTAAAAGAAGCACCAAATAACCACACTGAGCTAGCAGAAGCCACATCCTCCAAGGAATGTAACCGAGTATCTTGTAAAAAAAAGATATCTGAGGAGATAGAGGACAATTGTGCATGAGTCACACCCTTTTTTTTTCTCAGATTTGATGCTGTTAGCATTCAATGAAGCTACAGCAATGTCATATAATGAAGCAGAGGAAGGACATACTTATCAGTGTTTTTTTTGTACCCTAGCCCTGGAACCCAGTCTCCGAGTTTGGGGTTTGGGGTCATGATCTTCCTGTGGGAGTTCACCTTTAGAGCCCCCATCGATCTGGGAAGAATGAAAGGAGGTAGAATCCAACTCAGAGCCCATGTCACCATCCTCAAGGGGAAGACCATCAAATTTATTTTGCATGGGAAGAGGATCGGGAAGAGGGTGTAACACCTCCTCACCCTTGCGTCTGGTACTCCTACGCCTCCCAACTACTTAAAAAGGATCAGGTACCTGAAGGGGAGGGGGCATAACCTGGGAAGAATCACCAGGCAGGGACACAGGGACAGGATCAACAAGTAAAGGTTCCGGGGGAATCGGAGTAACCTGTGGAACCAGAGGGGGCAGGGGTGGGTAGAACCGTCACTGGGACCACAGGACACAGAAAGGGTTCCTGTGAGGGGGAAGGCCTGGAATCAGATGAATGTCTGGCAGCCTGTTTCAGAGCAGAGTTAATATAGTAATCTTGAACGGCATAATCATTGTTGGAAGTATTATGAGAGACACAGGGACAGTCAGTGAATGAGCGACCGTTGTCACATAAGCTGCATTTTAAAGGACCTTGGCAATGAAACATAGAGTGGCCAAAATCCCCACACTGAGCACATTTAACAATATCACAAGTGCGACTCAAATGTCGAGAAGAGCCACATTTATGACAGTGACAGGGCTGACCAGATAAAAAATAAACCCTTTGTCATGACCAATATAAAACAGGAAGATGTTGTAAACCAGAGTCATCCTGATGCAAATTAAATTTCACCCTCCACCCTCCAGTCCAGAAACCTTTGTCATCAAAAATGGGGTCAGGGTTTCTCTGAATTTTACACTGTTTTTCCAACCAGTACAAAATATCCGTGATATTGACTCCCTCATTATGGAAAAGAACAGTAATAACCTTAAAAGTCTGCTTAGTGAGGGGTATGGCTTGACATTTTTCCCATAAGGGGTTTGTTTCCATAGTAGCATACTTTATCCAAAATCTATCCAAAATGTCAGAAGATCGAAAGCTAATAACGAAAGACTGTTCCCCAGATAAGTGGATAAGTGCCTATACTTCAGTAGGAGAAAATCCCATTTGTTGTTTTAGGAGGACTTTCCCCACATAACATCTACTTGGGGTATCATCCACAGACCCCGTAAATCGAAGGCGAACAGCATAACGCTGCTTTACCAAATCAACCGTTTTTTTTTCAAAAGGCTAGCATAAGTAGGAGCCTCCATCTGCACTGGAGCTGGTGTAGTAACCCTATCAGGAATAGGACAATCCCCCCCCCTCAAGTCTTCCCTCCGAGAAGGCAGTTCAGTAGAAACTGCAGAAGAGTCAATAGTAGGACTCACATCAGCAGATAACAATGGTGAAAAAGAAACAGTACCTGAATCAGTTGAGAGATCTGACGGAGGGAGCACCATAGGCAAAGGGTCCACAGCAGAGGGGGTATCCTGAGCAGCTGAAGCAGGAACCAAACCCGTACCCACAGAGGCCTCAACCACCGCTGGGGTCGACGGAGAAGATCCAGGGAGTGGCACTGCGGGGTCAGGGGTCCATGTACCGGAGGCCCGCCGGGTCCAACCTGCTTCCTGCAAGGCCACATCAGCTGGCCATGAGAAGGAGTTGAGGAAATCCACAGGAGGCAAAGCTGTGTGAGCTACTGCAGGTATGGGTACTTTGGGGGAACTAGAAAAAGCCAAAAGGTTTTTTGTTTTGGGTAGGCAGCTGTGAGGGTGAAGGTTGCTGTGAATGCTTACATTTTGATTGGTCTTCTTTGGTCTTGTGACAAGCAGCAAAATATTCTATTTCAGCAGCATGAAGATGGGCTGCCAAGAGAAGTGACTCCTCTTCTGAAGAAGCATCAGGAGGCAGTACAGAACGGCCCAACACGGGCTGCTGGGGAGTCGCGAAACTTGCATCCGTTCCAGAATTCGGCAGATTCATATGCTGGGGGAGATGCTCACCACTCGAGATCGATTGCTGGCCACCCAGCACAGTGCCCTCTGTCCCCAGAGTAGGGGAATTTTGTTTTATTAAGTATTGAACAACATCACAGCAATAAACAAAGATTAAACAAAAATAAACCAACAACAAATCATGTCACTGGAACATCAGAATCAGTGATCCAAGGTAAATTATGCCATACATTGCGAATATATTGATCAGTTTGGAAAGCCTTTTCTTTATAAAATAAACATTGCATTTCTTTACACACATTCCCCACAATATCATCATGTGACAAAAGCTTTTGTTGCAAAGTAAAAAAACAACGAGCATTCCAAATATACCATTTAAGAATAGAAAACAAGACAGTTAAAGTACTAGAATCCCAAGAGGACCACTCCCTGCCATAAGCACCATAAATCAAAGAGTCATAAGAAAGACTTTGAAAAGGTACTATATGCCAACAAGAGGCCACATAGGACCAAAAGGAATTAATGAAAGAACACGTAAAAAACAGATGAGACATTGTTTCATATTGTTGTACACATTGAATCCTACTACAAAATCTGTCATCTAATGCCTTGTGTTTATGATTTGATTTAACATTCAATTTTTCATGGCAGCAAAGCCACAAAACATCTCGAAATTTGGTAGGTACTCTCATATTACGAAACAATCTCATGACATCAGGTGTCAGATGCGTTGGGCATAAAGGGAAAGTGATAGGGTCCTTAAAATGTTTATCCTGTACCATCGAATAAAGCAATTTCTTAGAGAAATGTAAAACAAGGTTCAATGTGATACCCCACCGTTTAAGGCACACAAAAACAAATCTATAATAATCAGATGAAAAAGAAACAGATTTAAAAATCTTCAGAGAATCAGAGCTCCAAACACCATACCATGACCGAATATGTGATTGAAACAACGGTGACCAACCAGTAGTCTGCCCACTACAAACCGGAAAGAGATTAGCAAACAAAAACTGAAGAAACAGAAATAGAACAGGATTAACCATATTCAAACCCCCATCCACCACCTTCAGATACAACACATTACGTTTAATGGGATTTAATCTACTGCACCACAGAGCACGGAAAAATAAACCATAAAGTACAGCATCCCATTCCTTGGGGGAATCATACTCATATACAAAAATAGAGGCAACAAATAAGTCCGAATCATGTACACCCGTTTGAGCTTACCCATAGTACACCTATTCCAACTATCAACTAAAGTCTTGCCTCTTGCCAACGTTAGATCCCAATTAACTAAATCCTGTCTACCAGTGTCAAAAAACAATTCCTAAAACTGAAATAGAACCTTGCGTAACTGGGATATCAGCCATGTGAGAGAGGTAGAAAACATCAAACCCTAAACATGAAGAACACACTTTTCATTATTCAGGTGAATGCCAGAGGCAGTACTAAAAACTTACAGAACTCCAAAGCTCTAATCAAATCCGCCTCCGACTTCAAAAACAAACACATATCATCCGCATATCCGGCAGCAGTCCAAGGAGCATAGTAGCCGGAAAGTTGGACAGGGGTAAAAAAGCGGACATCATTCAGTAACCGAAGCAATAGGTCAATGCAAAAACAAACAATAAAGGCTCGGGGACATCCCTGTTGTACTTCATTTTACCGAACCAAAGGTCCTAAAAAGCTATTCACGAGGGTTTAATGAAAAGACAATTATAAATAGCCTTCAACCAGGAAATATACAAAACTGGAATACTATATCTGTAGAGAATTTGCCATAGAAAATCAAATTCCACTGAATCAAAGGCTTTCGCTGATCCAAAGACACCACCAATCCAGAAGTAGATGAAAAGAACTAGATTCAAAAATTTCAAAACAACAATCAGTTGATCAGAAATTTTCCTGCCAGGAACAAGACAAGATTGATGCTGAAATAACACATGCTGCAGCCTCGATAAACGTAATGCCAGGATCTTCATTAGAATTTTTGAAGTCCACATTCAACAAGCAAATTGGCCTCCAATTATCCAAGTTTTCCTTATCCCCCTTTTTATACAACAATGTAACAACCCCTAAAGTCTTATGCATGGGGAAACAGCACTCATGCAACATAAAAGTAAAAACATTTCAGATGGGAGGCCATCAAGACCCGGGACCTTCCGTTTGGGCAAAGCGTCCACAGCTGTCTGAACCTCCAAGGGGGAAACAATAGAAGTAAGGGCTGTGAGCACAGAATCAGAGAGGACAGGAATATTCAAAAAAGCCAACAAAAGGGAAAAGACATCAGGATTTTGACCCTGTGAATCAAATTGTTTACCTAAATAGTTAGACACCACAGACATGATATCAGATTGTTTCGCAACAGTCACCATATCAGGATCCTGGACAGCACGCATGGTTTTACGCTGAATGCGAGAAGAGCAGCTCAAAAAAGGACATACATCCGCAAAAGACCCTTGAGTCCCAAGCTGTTGTTGCATAGTCAAGGAGGCCAAATGTTTCTCATGGAAGTCATTCATGCGTTGTTTAATGGACCGAATTTGATCACCATAATCATGTGTAGTAGTATACATTAAACTCATTAAGTGGTACAACTGCTGTCAGAGCGTTTGATATGCAACCTTCTCCAAATTCAACAAATATTTGCTCTCACTTAATAAAAACAATTGTAAGTCAGATTTCAAACTTTCCCACCAGAGAAGAGGAGTATCAAATAACTGAAAAAAAGATTTCTTACCTTCTATAAAATACACCAATTCGTGGGCCAGAGAGCCCTTAGAGAGCAATAATGTATTAAATTTCCACAGACCAGGGCCAGAAGGAGAATCCCATTCTGCTACCACTATTGAAAGGGCATTATGATCAGAGTAAGCTACTGAATCAACTCACGCATTAAGCACTGGAACCCGATTACTAAGAAAAAAGAAATCAATACGAGTGGCATGTCTACCCCGCTGAAAAGTAGGGAATCCCTGAGAGTGAAAAGAGTGATACACATCTTTCAAATGAGCTAGTTTAATCGTAGCCTGTAGAGCCGTCATATCCCAGAATATTTTAGTAGTAGAAGTACCACCACCATGATCTTGTAGCGTAAGGCCACAATTGAAATCCCCTCTCCAAAGCACAGATTGTGCGGAAAAAAGAAAAGGCCGAATCTGAAAAAAAATATCCACCCTGTCCGCCTTCTGTTGAGGGGCATAAATATTAATAAAATGAAAATAAATATCATGGAGTTTACCATCCAATATAAGGACTCGGCCAGGTACTAGATCAATCAGCTTTATGAGCTGGAAAGGAAGTGTAAACAAAATACCCACCCCCATGCATGCACCCCGACCAATGGTCCAGTATGAAGGACCCTTATACCAGTCACATTTAGCGTGTCGAACCTCCAGAGTAGTATGTAATCTTGTATCCTGTAAAAAAATGACATCTACATGGATGGACATTAGGTGAGAAAACACACCTCCACGCTTTTTTGAATTTTTAATGCTATTTCCATTAATCGTTAAAAATTTAAGTCGGGCAAAAGGAGACATATGAAGAGAAAATTAAGGGGGTTTAAACAGTTTCATCCTACCAGAGGCCTGTGTCTTTCATCCCTTAGAGGGAAGCTTACCTTTCATTGGACCCACAACCTGTTCACTCACTATACTCGCATCAGAATCAGAATCAGGATCAGCATGCAAGGAACTTTCCGAAGAAACTTCGGAGGCCTTTTCCGCAAATTCAGTATCTAAAAGAAGGGGTTGAAAATGATTTGACGTTTGAGTTTCCGAAATTTTATGACCCTTAGGGGCCGGCTTTCTCCAGCTCCGCCGGCGTGTTATCCACTGTTCAGGATCCACAACCTGGGTCGAGGGAGGAGGAGGAGGGGGCATATCAAGAGGAGAAACAACCATCACGGGTCCACAGTCTTGCAAAGGAGGATCCAAAACCACAGAAGGGGCGTTCATAGGGTCTATCACCATTGGGACCTCCAGAGGTTTCTGTGCAACCAAAGGAGGATCGGAACAAAATTCGGGGGGAGGGGGTACCATGGATAGGGATGGAGTAAGTCGAGGGTCTACTGGTAAGGGATCAGTCTCCAACTGGACATGCATCTGTTGGGCAAGTGCAACCAACAATTTCTGTTTCTCCAAAGCCCCAGAACCTGATTTAGAAAAAGCAGCCTGAGAGCATTCATCGTAAGTATGACCTAACAGACCACATAAATTACAGCAAACAGGTTCAGAATAATGTTGTGACACATGACCCAGTTTACCACATAGTGAGCAATGGATTTTATCACAAACCCCACTATGGTGTCCCGAAGCACCACATTTGTAACATGATTTAGGCTGTCCTGGATAAAATAAAACACCACGGTCACCCCCCAAAAAAAATGAATTGGGCAAATGTTGTAGAGAACCATTCAATTCTCTCAGAATGACCCTAAATTTCCAGCCCCCCGTCCATATGCCCTCACTATCAAAAATAGCCTTAGGAGAGCCCAACACAATACAGCGCTGTTGCAACCAAAAAAGCAAGTCAGTCACACTGACACCCTCATTACGAAAAAGAACCATAATGAACTTCTAAGCAGGCCTGGTCAGGGGAATGGCTGCAAAAGGGGCCCACAAGGGAGTATTTTTAACCTTCCCATACCCATTCCAAAATGCCTCTAAACCCGTAGCCAACTTAAAGCTAACATCAAATGAGCATTCCCCAGACACGTGAATAAGAGCATATAATTCAGTAACCAAGAAATTTAAACTTTGCATCAATAAAGTTTTCCCCACATATTCCCTATCGGGAAACAATTCAAGACCCCCTTTATACACTATATGAACCGCGTTATGTCTTTTAGCAGGCACCACCTTCTTTTGGAAAAAGGAGGCATAAGACTTAGAGCCGCCAGTGTTATCAGTTCCCAAAATAGATGCAGAGTCACCCTCCAAGGATCTGGAAAAACCAAAAGGAGGCTGAGAATGGGGGGGGGCTGCGAATGGGGGGGGTCGTCCCACAGTCATCACCTGGAGGAACACGGGGACCAGTTACTACGCAAGTAGAATCCAAAGGTGGCAACTTCTGTATTAAAGGAAAAAACAAGTTGGGAGTAGGAGTCAAATCAAAGGTAGAGTCCAAAGAAAAGGATGATACCTCACCCGACAGCTTTTGAGAAGGGTGTAAAGGTGCAGATGAGGAAACAGCAGGCAAAGGATGCAGTTGCACTCCAGGGATCCTAATGGGTGCAAATCCCGAAGTCCAGTTCTGAGAGTCAGGTGAGCGGACCCAGCCCGCCGCCCGGAGAGAGGATTCCACCGACCACCCTTCCAACTTTTCAGGCACCAAATCTGCCCAAGCCAGTGAAGAAACCGCTGGTTCACTTTGCAGGGTACAGGCAGTCATCTGTGCACGTTGTGGGGCACAGGCAGGCATTGTGGAAACCATTCGGTCAGCCTTACTAGAGGAAACAGGAAAGAAAAAGGTGGAAACCCCATCCTGCTTAAGGGGTTCCGTTTGGAAGACAACCGGCTCAGCCACAGGACCAGATCGGGAGAGTTCCTCAAGCGAATGCAGAGCAGGAACAGCCAGAAGAGGTACTATCGCTGGACTACTCACCGCAGGAGCCACGACTTCTTCCAGGGCAGATACAGGTAGAGGCGAGGAAGAAGCGAGGGGAGGAGACGTCTCAAGCTCGACCGAATCCACAGCAGGAGAAATCACAGGAGAAACTGTCGCATCATCCACGGGACTCACAGGTAAGCCAACACATCCCAAATTCCCAAACAGCATGGTAGAAATCTCCATTGTAATAGGAAAAGCCATAGAAGCCACTTCATTTAGACGAGAAACGCAGGCAGGGCCAGGTAGTACACCTAAAACACCCTCATCTACAGCGGACAACTCCGCAGGCACACAGCTCTTCACCAGGTCCTCCTCCATGCTCAGCCTAGCAGAGACTGATCCTCTGCAGCGGGCAGCAAAGCTCCCCACAGGCAGAGTAGGGGTAACTTTATTAGAATAAACACATTCAGATAATACACAGTAACGTGAAAAAACAACAAACTCCAACAATCCAGAAAAGTAGGGAAACAAATAAAAACGTACAACATGCAGCATACCCTTTTACTTAAATATTCCCAATCTCAACAGCTCAGCAAATAAAACACAAATGACAGTTTTTTTTTAAAAAAAACAAGAACAATTAGGGAAAAAAAACAAACAATAAAAATCAGCATAAATATATACACCATTCCCCACCCCTACCAAAAACCTCAAAACCACGGACATCCCATTTTATATCTTTTTCTATTTATATTTAATAAAGTGTAGAAATCCCCTCCACCATAATCTTACTTTACCAGAATTATATAATTGACATTCTTCGATATAAATTCTGGTCAGAACGTTAGTAACATACACTCTAAATCCCTCCAAAGAAGGACGCTTTTGGTATAACACCCATTGGCATCTAGTTTGCCATAAGCAAAACGCAGACTAGCCAAGAATAAGCGCAAAGTATTTTTCTCAAAGCTGCTCAAATAAGGGGGAAAGTTCCCAATCACTAAAATATCATAGTTAAGCTTTGCCAACCAAGGAAAATCCCAAACCTGTGCTAAAAACTCCATAGTTTAGAGGGACAGAACATTGCAGAAAAAGTGCTCCATCGTCTCTTCTCGATTAATGCATTCAGGATAGGGCAAAATCTTCCTCTTAACGCTTTATGTTTAGCCGCACCTTACATTCAATTTCCCATACATCATGAGCATAAGTTTTCCCACATGTATGAGGGAAGCCTAGTATTATTGAGTTGCTCTAGCACATCTCTTGTTTTATCACTTGAGCAATTTTTAAAGTTTGGCTCTAAATAAAAAAATTGTAGCATTATTTCTTTATATAACCCCTTTGATGAACACCTTAATATCAGATCTTTAGAAACCTTCCATTTATATAATTTTTGGGCCGCTGGTTTAAAATACATCGGCACCCTTAATCTCGGGGACCATTTAGGTGCCTGAGGCCTCCACATAATAAGGTATGACTTAAACAGATTCTTAAAAGCCAAACTATCCAACTCGTCAGAAGGACCAAATCCCTTTTTTAAAGAAAAGGAGAAGAAGAGGGTAAAACAAAACACCACTGGGTCCACCATACCTAAACCCCCTTGTTTTCTGTCTAGTAAGTACAGCCTCTCTTCACGGGTTCAGTCTATTACCCATAGCATCTGAAAACAGATGCTATATAGTTTTGTCTCTAACTGCACAGGCAATGGGAAAATTACCGCCATATACTGTAATCTTGGTAAAATGAATTGCTTTAGAACCTGAATTCGTTTCATTTTGGAAAACTTAAACTTTTTCCAAATTAACACTTTCTGTGCTATTGCGTCCAAAACTCCTGACCAATTATCCAACGGGCAATTCTGATTTGTAAACTCCACCCCTAAAATTTTTAAAGGTTTTAGTGAAAATTCTATAGACTTAAAGAAAAACACTTCTCTTTGAAAGTTACCTAACAATAAACCTTTGGATTTATGAACATTCAATTTAGCATTAGCTACACTTGCATAGGCAGAAAATAAAGAAAAAAAATGCTGTCAAGTCAATATGGTTGGTAAAAAAAAGGCAAATATCATCTGCATAGGCTTGGATGATACAAGGACCCTTGGCCCCTGGTACCCGTAAACCCTGCCACAAGGGAGGGAGCACAGACTGCTCTTATCAAAGGTTCTAATGAGAAATTATACAAAGAGGGTTCAATGGACACCCCTGCGAACTCCGCATTTATATAAAACCCTCCCCAATCCCCTTTTAGAACTGGGAAAACTTTTGCCTTGTTGTATAAACCCGTATTAATTTTATAATAACCTGAGGAACACCAAACCAATCCAGAGTGGCAAATAAAACCCATGATCCACTCTATCAAATGCTTTCTCCAAGTCTAGGAAACAATAACCCTGACTGTCCTTCAAGCTTGACTTGTTCAATAATATCTCGGATCAAACATAAAACTGATTGAATTCTTCTGTTAGAAGCCCACAATGTTGAATAGGCAGAACAACCCCTCCACAACCCCTTTAAGTCTATTATTAATCAAGGTTGCCAACATTTTATAATCTGAATTTAACAGGGTTATAGGTCTCCAATTTTTGAAGTCACCTCTATCACCCGCTTTAAAAATATATGTCTGACGGCCTTCCGAAAAGGAATTCAGCTCCACCCCTTCAGTAAGAAAAAAATTAAACACCAAAAATAAACATTCCACTATTTCAGCTTGGAAATCTTTATAAAATCCGTTCGATAACCCATCTAAACCAGGTGCCACATTCAGTTTTAGGGAATTAAGGACTTCCTTAATCTCAAATTTCGAAAACGGCTGTTCTAATTTACTCAGGAATACTTTGTCCATTTTTTTCCAAAACCGGCCTAGAAATTGACTAATCTGAAAAGACGATGGAGCAACCTTAGGCTCTAAACCTCAAAATGCTGCCTAATAATCTCCCTAATGCTTTGATGGAACTAACTTTAGTATCCCCTTGATATAAAAATTCTAATGCTCCCTGATCCTTAATAGTTTTGCATAACTCAAATGGGTCCCCAAACACTGATTTTTTTAAATGATTCTGAACTAAAGCTTGAAGACTTTTTTGTTCTATCATACTGCAGATTTCTCATTAGACCTTTAATTTCAGATATTTGAGTTTAAAAATTACTCCTAGAGGAGTTAGCCCACGTCAAAACTTTTTGAAGCTGGTTTCTAAGTTTTAGATATTCAAAAAAAACTGAGTTCTTCTTCCGAATCCCATATTTTTTAAACCAACAAATACAATCATCTTTCGTTTCCTGCCACCAAACCCCTAAATCTTGATACAAAAAGACAACTGATAACCTGGCTTCCAGAATACAACGAATGGAATTGGTTACCACTTTCTCATGCAGAATCGAGGCGTTTAATTTCCACATAGTATTTTGTCTTAAAAAACTCTGATGTGCCCCCACTTTGATGACAACTAAAGCATGATCAGAGAATTCCATTGGAATAATCTGTGGACTATGTATCGGGATTCTCTTGGATATAAACAGATAATCAATCATGAAGCTTTTCCCCTTTGTAAAAAAGGTACCTCTCAAGCCACTATCACTATTATTAATACAATTCACTAAATCCACTGTTTTTATAATGTTTTTTAGACACACAGTATCACAATAGGTCTTCTTCCCAAAGCCCTGCCTGTCCATACCCTTAATCCCCATTAAATTACAATTAAAGTCCCCCCCCAAAAAATAGGGATTGTTGTGACCAAAAAGGGCCGAATGTCTGTAAAACACTTAACCCTACCCGCTTTAGATTGAGGACCATAAATATTAATTAATCTAATCCTACTCTCATACCAGCACCCCTCAATAATTAATATTCTACCAGGACATACCTCAATTAACTTATGTAGTTTAAAATTAAAAGAATCGAAAAGAATCCCCACCCCATCAGCCTCTCATCCCCAAAGGACCAAAAGAAGGTCCCCACGGCCAATCTTTAACAAAAGAAACTACTTGATTTTAGCAAACATCCATTTTCTTGTAAAAAACAAATGGATATTTGTAAATCAATCAGTTGAAAACAGCTTGTCTTTTCTGAGTTTTCAGAAGACTATGGGTATTTAAGGTAGCCCATGTTAAATCCATCTGACTAAGCCTAACAGAAAAAAGGACCCAGTAAGATACTTTCATTTTTCCTTCTTTTCTTCTTTTTCCTTTATAATCATCCTTCTGTAATTTCCCTCCCTCCTGTACCGACACTTGGGAATCGTGTCTCCCATATCCATTTCTGAATCTCCCAAGATAACTCAGCAAAAGGATTTTTGATTCAATGCTTTCTGGTTCCAGAGGCAAAATAATTTTAGATGTTCTACTTGACCTTCTTAAAGATAAAGGGCTACAGGGGTTGTAACAAGTTAACACCAGGCCCATCCTTTCCCTCTGAATTCTCAGTATAACATACATGCTAGGAGATTAGGAACCACCTTCCTACTTCCTGTTCCTGAGCTTCTTTATTAGCAACCTCTAATCCTTCCTTAAGTTTAACTAAGCTCTGAGGGACAGCAAGGTCTCTAACCACCGGGCCTCCCTTTGCTGAGACTCCGTCGCCTCCTGTGCCTGTTGGATCAGAAGATCAGAATCACCACAAGACTGTTTATTCAGGGCTCAGGACAATCTTTAAAAGCATGATTCAGTTCCTCACACAAATCACATTTCAAAGCATTCGAACAAAACATAGTGATATGACCTACTTCACCACAATTGTCACACTTAGGCTGATCACAAGCACTAGACAAATGCGCTCTAGACCCACATCTGTAGCAGGCCCTGGGCTGTCCACTATAAAAGCAGACCCCCCTATCCCTCCCTAACAAAAATGAGTTAGGGATATGTTCGACGCCTGCCACTGATTGTCTTAGCTTCACCTTAAACTTCCACCCACCGGTCCAAAAAAGTTCTGAATCTAATATTGGTTCAGGTTTACTCAACACTTCGCACTTCTGGGATAACCAAAATTTAATATCCTCAACATGAACACCCTCATTCCTAAACATTACTGTCACAAACTTAATTAAAGGTTTTGATAATGGAATAACGAAAAAAGGGGTCCATAAAGGAGAAAATTTTACTTGGTTGTACCTCTCCCAAAAAAGATCTAGTAAAGCTGGGGAACGAAAACTGATATCATAGTTATCCTCCCCCGAGATATTAATGAATGCAAACACATCTCTGGGGGAAAACTTTAAAGAGTCTTTAATTAAGGTTCGACCTACATAAAACCTATTTGATTTTTCCTTTGAACCCCCTTTATATCGGATTCGTACTGCATTTCTCCTTGGAGCTGCCTCTCTCTTACTTTGAGCAAATAAACTTGACAATAAAGGTTTTCCAGGCCTAGCTCCACTATCCCCTGTCTGCTCAGCATTCTCTAGATTAGGCCTCCCTTCTTTAGCACCAGGCACATTATTATGTTGCTGTACAACCTCAGGAAATGAATTTTTTTGTGATGCAACATTATCAGCAAAAAATTGAGACCCGCCCCCCCTTCCCCTGGTTTCCACTCTGGAGTGGCTGACTGCAGACCCCAAGAATCCTCCCAGGCAGAGTCCGGAGTCCATACCCCATGTCCCATCTGCTTCCACCCAGCCGCAGATAAAGCAGCCTGCGGGGTCCAAGTCTTATCATGTTCTCCCGATGTCACAGTACTCCCAGCAAGGACATTTTTTGAAGAATCAAGTTCCACAGTTTGAGGCATACATAAAGTTTTATTTCCAGATTGGGGCTTAAAACAAAATTCAGTCACCCCTTCCTGCACCCCATTCTCCATTTGGTAAACTACTGGGGAAGCCCTGGGATTAGAAACAGCCTTAGGGTTATAAACAAAGCCTGAATCCTTAGAGATAGGAATTGTAGGGAAGTTTTTAAGCTGGTGCAGCGTACTTACAGACCGCGAGAGATCTAAAGCGTTGCCATTTCCCCTCGCTCCTGCCTCTCGCCAGCCGCTTACTGAACGTCCTGCTCTCTCCTTCTCTTGATTAGCCACCAAACCACAGTCCGACTTCGAAAACTTTTGCTGCTCAACTCGTAATACTTGCTTTGCCATCTCCGCTAAACTCTGGATCTTGTTGCTGTTCACCGCTACTTCCGCGTTGCCGGATGACCTCACTGCTTCTTTTGCCGGTTTTAAAGGCGCCGCTTCTATTGCTTGCTTACCAGCCGTCCAGGGATCCTCCGCATCTTCTGCCTTCAAGGAATTCCCCATGTTGTCTTGAAATGCTGCCACCTCGGATAACTTCTCCAGGGGTAGCTCTCTCACCCCATGAAAATTAGAAAAATCGCCCTGAAACAGGCTCACTTGACTCTCCACCGTCTCAGCGCCTACCAGTGCCCTCTCCACCTCCTCCTCCAACTGAGCCATGGCCAACTCAGTCATCACTCACCAACACCCATACTCCCCCCACTGGCTACTGAGAACCAGCAGCAGTAGGGGAATTTCCCCGGTGTCCTGGCCAAATTTTCTCCATTCACTAAAAATACCATCAACAGTTTAATCTGGTTCAATGTCAGTTGGCATTCATTTGTATCCTTCTCCCCCGGGGCGAGGCTGAAAATAAGCAGAATTGTCTAGTCCTCCTTTCCCAGTCAACAAAAACTACATAAAAATAATAAAAAAAATAAAAATAAACTTCATGCTGATAAAAAGTGCACTGTTGAATACAATCGTCTGTGGACTGTGTACCAGCCCAACCTATCCCTGATCCCAGTGCCTACTGATATAGTGATGCAAGATGTGTCTCTAGATGTGTCACAAATGTTGAAGAGGAAGAAGCCTAGTGTACATCACTCTTCCAGCTTTAGAGGTCATGGGCGATCTAGTGTTGTGGATCAAACCAGATCACCTTCACCAAAGAAGTGTGTTTGTCTCTCTGCAATGGTAACATTTGAGAACAGTACTGGAGTAAACTGCTATGCTAACTCTGCAATGCAGGTGTTCCTTCATATGCTAGAGTTTGTTGACATGATTACTACTTTTTGATCGACAATGTTGTCTAATTCACTAAAGAATAGAAATACAGAAATTGTTGGCAGATAAGGAACGCTAGGCCCATCCAGTCTGCCTGTAAGCCCTATACTTGATTACGGCCTCTGACCCTCCTTCTACCACACCTCTAAGGTTTCCCTATGCCTGTCCCAGGCATGTTTAAATCGCACTACAGTGCTGGTTCCCACCACCTCCTCTAGCAGACTATTCCAAGTGTTCACCACCCAGTCCATGAAGAAAAGCTTTCTCACATTCCCTCTTAACCTGCCACCTTCCAACTTCATATCATGCCCCCTCATTCTTGTATTCCTCCTATATTGGAAGATGTCTCCCCCCTGCCCTTTAGGTACCTGAATGTTTCTATCATGTCCCCCCCCTTCCTCTCCTCCATCGAGTACATATTGAGGTCCTTTAATCTCTCTTCATAAATTTTGTGGTGCAAGCCCTGTACCATGATCCATCTTAGTCACCCTTCTCTGGACTACCTCCACCTTATCAATGGACTACCTCCACCTTGTCAATGTCCTTACGAAGGTGTGGCCTTCAGAACTGCACACAGTACTCCAGGTGAAGCCTGACTAGTGTTTTATATGAAGGCATCACTACCTCCCACCTTCTGCTGGTGATACCTCTGCCTATGCACCCCAGCATGCCGCTGGCCCTCCCTGCAGCCCTGGTACTGTGCTTTGACATTTTCAGGTCATCTGAAATAATAACCCCATGGTCTCTTTCTTCCTTGGTGATTTTCAGCAACTCCCCCACACACACACTGTGTAGCTCTCCCCAGGGTTCCTTTTTCCCAGGTGAATAATTTTGCAGTTCTTTGAATTAAACCTCAGTTTCCACACCTTAGACCATTTCTCAAGCTTCCCCAGGTCCCTCCTCATTGTCTCCACCCCGTCTGGAGTATCCACCCTGTTACAGATCTTAGTGTCATCTGCAAACAGGCAGACCTTTCCCTCCAGCCCCTCTGCAATGTCACTAATGAAGACATTGAACAGGACTGGTCCAAGGACTGATCCATGAGGTACCCCACTGGTCACACCCTCTCCCCAGATTGTATCCTATTTACCACCACCCTCTGCCTCCTGTCTGTTAGCCAGTTCCAAACCCAGTTTACCACCTTGTGCCTCATGCCCAGACTACCCATCTGGTTAACCAGCCTCTTATTTGGGATGGTGTTGAAGGCCTTGCTGAAGCTGAAGTAGGCGATGTCCACTGCACCACCCTGATTTACTTCCTTCGTCTCACAGTCAAAGACATCTACAACATTCATCTGACATGACCTACCTGCTGTGAATCCACGTTTTGTTTGAGTGACTCAAAAGTCATTATAAAAATACAAAATCATCACAAAGATACAAAAATAAAATCATTGTTACAGCACTCGGATAAATATGACATACATTGCTTCTGTTTAAAATATTATGTTAAGCAAATACTATAAAAATTTGAATCCATGTTGCCTCGGGTTCTGGGCACCGTTGGCTTCAAGATGTCCAACTATTCTTTCTTTTATTTATTTATTGAAATGTTTCACCAGGAAGGCACACTGAGCGACAAGTCGCTCATCTCCCGGTGTGACCTGGGGGGAAGGGGTACAATAGGAGTGAGACATTAAACATTCAAGTTACAAGATCAACATTAACATACAGTTGTAAGGCAGGTGTTTCAAGCAGTGTTACAACAGTGTTGGGCATAATAGATAGAAAGTGTGGACAATAATAAGTGCTGGGTTAATAAGTAAACAAATGCTTACATGAACGAAAAGGGGAAGGAGAGGGAGGGGTGAGGTGGAGGAGGGGGAAGAGTCATGCTCAAGTTACATTCAAATTATAAGATCAACATTAACATACAGTTGTAAGGCAGGTGTGACAAGCAGTGTTAAAACAGTGTCACGCACATTTTAGCAGTGCCTCCATGATCTTCCCCACTACTGAGGTGAGGTTGACCAGCCTATAGTTCCTTGCCTCCTCCCTACTGCCGGATTTGTGTAGAGGGACCACATGTGCCCACTTTCAATCCTCTGGAACCATTCCTGTATTGATTTACTCTGTGAACATGGCTGCCAGAGGCACTGCTAGCTCTCTTTGCAGTTCCTTTAGTATCCTCAGGTGTATGCTATCTGGCACCATCGCTTTGTCCACCTTCAATTTTGTGAACTCCTCCAGGACCCTCTCCTCTGTGAATGGAATGGTGTCCACCTCTCCCCCCACCTTGATATCTGTATGTCAGCTGTGGTCCCTGACCCTCACTGTCTTCAGTGAATACTGAACAGAAGTATTGATTTAGTATTTCCACCTTTTCCAGGTATCCCTCCTTACACTTTCCTTCATCCCCTTTGAGCCTTACAATCCCTCCATGCAGTGCTTCATGGGAGGTACTTGACCTCCCTGTCCATCCTGCTAGGTTTCCCTAACTTTACTCTGGGGCAATTGAGTCCCCCACCAGGAGAAGCCTCCTCCTTCTCTGAGGTTCTCTTCCCCCCCCTTCCCTGGAGCTCCATCATGGATTACCCCAGGTTGCATCTGTAAACAATCAGGCTAGGTCCCTTTCGCCTTTGACACCTTTCTCCTCTCTCAGTGCTGGATGGCTACATTGGTTGTGGGCTGCTCACTCTCAGCCCCCACTGCTTCCCGCTGTGTTGCCTTCTGAGGGGTTGCCTGCCTGTGAGCAAGTTTAAAAGGCTTGCCATTCAGAAATTCAAAAGGCTGATGCTGTGCAGTTTAACTTCCCTGATTGGTCGAGACTGTGCCTACATCAGGGAGAGCCAAACTGCCACGACGTGGATAGAAAAAGATATTGCACAATCAAGTCAAGCTAAAACAACACCTCAAGTATGTTAATGCTAAGTATAAAATGTCTGAGGTTAGTAACTCTTAACTACAGCAATGTAACAAGTCCTGTCTGCTGAGTAGCTGAAGGTAGAACATTGCAAGTGTCAGTCATCAGCACGTTACCAGTGTGCAGGCACTGACACTACTGCATGTAGCTCTGGCAACTTATTATGGATGTAGAACATTTGATAATAATGCTCAGCGAGATGTTACAGAGTTTATAAGAACATGTCGACAGAAGGGGACAGCGTGATCCATCTAGTCTGCCCCGATTGTCTACCCTCCCATTCTATTCTTCTTCTGAGATTACCATAGTACTTGTCCCATGCTAGCGTAAAAGCAGTGACTGTTTTGGCCTCCACAACCTCTAGTGGTAAGCTATTCCAAGGGTACATCACCTTCTCTGTGAAGTAGAACTTATGAATGTTGGTTTTGAACCTCGTCCGAGTCATCTAATTTTTGTCAAAGAGGTTTTCTGCTTGTACCTTATTTATGCCCTTTATGTATTTGAAGGTTTCTATCATATCCCTCCTGTTTCTCCTTTGCTCAAGGGAGTACATTTGTAGTTGCTGTAGTCTAGATTCATACTGCTCCTGGTGCAGTTTCTGTACCATTTTAGTTGCTCTCCTCTGTACAGCCTCCAAGCTGTTTGTGTCCTTTTTCAGGTATGGCCTCGAGAACTGTACGCAGTACTCAAGATGTAACTCACCAAGGACCTGTACAGAGACAGTATGACCTCTTGCTTCCTACTTGTAATGCCCCTGCCAATACTTCAGAGGATGCTACTATCTTTCTGTGCCACGTTTTCACATTGTCTACCCATCTTTAAATCATCAGAAATAAGTACTCTGAGGTCCCGTTCAAGTTTTGTTTCTGTTAATTGTTCACCATTGAGTGTATATGTTTTCACTGAGTTTCCATTACCTAGGTGCATGACCTTGCACTTTTTAGCACTGAATTTCAACTACCAGTCCCTAGACCACACTTCTAGGCTCATTAGATCTGCTTCCATTGCTGTTGTTCCTTCAGTTGTATCTACCCTGTTGTAGAGCTTTTTGTCATCTGTGAACAGGCATACCTTACTCTGCCGGCCATCAGTAATGTCACCGATGAATATATTGAAGAGGATTGGGCCAAGGGCAGATCCTTGAGGCTCACCACTGATCACCCTTCCCTTGCTAGACAGTGTTCCATTGATTATGACCCTCTGCGTTCTATTATGGAGACAGTTTTGAACCCACTTGACTATTTTGTGCCCTAACCTGGAGTGCTCTAGCTTATTGGCCAGTCTTCTATGGGGAACAGAGCCAAAAGCCTTACTGAAATCTAGATAGACTATGTCTGCCACCCCTCCCTGGTCCACTATTTTGGAGAACCAGTCAAAGACTTTGATCATGTTTATTTGATGTGACTGTTCTGCTATAAATCCATGCTGTTTAGTATCTAGCTGCCCTGTTTCTGTAAGGAACTTCACTATTCTTTCCTTAAGTAGGGACTCCAAAAGCTTCCCCACTACTGAGGTCAAGCTCACTGGCTGCTAGTTTCCAATGAGTCTCAAGGATGCATATGTCATGATGGCCATTATCAATACTTTGGAGGATGAACACATTCCATTAGGGCAGTACTTCACTGTTCGTTACATCTCCAGGTATATATGTCAGTCTTGTGGTAAGGTAGAGAGAGATGTGACAGATGACATGCTGTGGATTTCTGTGTATATCCCAGATGGCCTATCTATGAAATTCAGAAAGTTGTTTAACCAAGCAAAATCTGGGTGCTAGTGCCAAAGGTGTGGCAGGAACACCACACGCTTACTGAGAGTAACACATTATGCAAACTATCTCATGCTTGTACTACAACAATTTGACTTGCAGGGACTCAAAGCTGTGACACCAGTAACAGACTTTACGGCAAGTAGAGTCATGTTCAGACAGAGGCATTTTGACACTTATGCAATAATTTTCCAGAACAGGCCTTCTGTACAATCTGGTCATTATGTGACTTGGCTCGGATACAGTGGTGGGTGGATATCAATCAATCAATCAGTGCTTTATTTATATAACGCAAGTTTCAAGGAATCAAAGTGCTTTACAAGCTGTCAGAAAAATTCTTACATAAAATCATTTAAAATCATCAATGCTAAAATCATTAAATGACATACTCAATTAGGGAATGCCTGGCTAAATAAAAATGTCTTCAACTGAGTCTTAAACTGGATAGAGTGTAATAATGCTACATGCACCTTCAAAGAGAGTCTACCAATGAGTCTCAAGGATGCATATGTCCTGGTTGTGAAAAATAAGGAGTTTGTACAAGCTACAGAACACTAGCTCCACACAGTATGCCTCTGACCTACCTTTACTTGAAAGTTGTGGATATCCATAGTTCCCTTGGTTACATCCATGACACCTGAATAGTACCTGGCCATAAGTACAGTGAAAAGTAATATTTCTTTTGCTGTTTCTTTCAACATGTAACACCTTGATTGCTCTACTGATTAAAATGAACTGGTACAGTCTGAGTGGGCTCTTACAAGGGTGCCAGGCTGTATGTACAATCAGTGAGTGTAACATATCTTGGCCCATGGAGACCTTTTTTATGGCAAACTCCTCCGAAAAAATGTAACAGTATCTGGCAATAAGTGCAGTTAAAAGTATTATTTATTTTGCTGTTTCTTTCTGCATGTAAAGCTTCAGTTGCTCTACTGATTAAAATTAACTGGTTACAGTTTAAGTGGGCTCTTATGAGGGTGCCGGGCTGTATTTACAATCAGTGAACGTAACACATCTTGGCCCATGTAAACATTTTTCATTGCATAATCCTCTGAAAAAGTGTTCAGTATTTTCAATTCAGATGCATGACTAATATTATAAGTTGATCCTGTGCAAGAAACCATGGGTCTGAGTCACAAAGCCACTAGAAGGACGCAAGATGCCTGCATCAAACATAAATGACACAAGTGGCACATTGCACCAAAAGATGCTCTAGGAGATATTCAGAAAAGCAGCCTGCATGAAAAACAGGCTGCATGCACCAAAGGGGGCTTGTGCCCACCTTGTGTCACAAAATGGGCTGCCGTATGGTGCAAGGGGGGCTTGTGACAGATGCAGGCTGCCATATCCCACAATTCCGGATTTACAAAACCCTTCCAGAGGGCAAAATTCTTAGTATCCTTAGACCAGCCAGGGCTGGTATAAGGGTACTTAAATGTGTCCTCTTTGAGGGTTTTGACATTTGCGGCAATATGCTGTGTTTCTTCCCCAGCCCTGATCCCTATTTAAAAATTATGAAATGACCCTGGTGATCTAGCGGCCCCCCCCCCCATGTGCTCATATATATTTATATTATTCCCTGGTAGTCTAGAGGTCCCCCACCTGATATCCCTGTATATTGGTGGTCTGTGGCTACTGCCCATTGTGCCCGTATAAAAATGTGAATACCATCTGTCCCTGGTGGTATAGTGTCTACCATCCTGCTTCCCTGATCCTGAACCCCGAGTCAGCGACTGGCACAGTCTTCCTCTCACCACCACAGTCAGCTGCTGACTGAACTGTCATGGAACGTGCACTGTTTACTACAGTACATGCTCATTTATTGACAGCAGCAGTCAATCAATAAGTGTGTACTGTATTATACAGTACATGCTCTATGACAGTTCAGTTGGTGGCAGGCTGTGGTGGGGAGAGGAGAGCTGCGCTGGTCACTGGCTGAGGGTTCAGGATGGGGGGAGCGGGGTAGTTGGCCCTACCTGCTGGGGTGGGGGGGACCCACTAGACCACCAGGGACAAATGGTATTCACATTTTTTATACAGGCATATCAGGCAGAGGTAGGGGGGTGCTGGACCACCAGGAAATAATCTAATTAACATAAATAATACACAGGCATATCAGGTGGGGAGGACCGTTAGACTGCCATTTTTTTTTTCTATTTAATAACTGGGATCAGGGCTGACCAGGGGTCAACTAGATCACCAGGGATTTGTTTTTCTATTCAATAACTAATGATCAGAGCTGATTGGGGGATGGCTAGACCACCAGTGATTATTAACATTTTTTTATTTAGTAACTGTGATTGGGGTGGTGGGACACAATAGCCACCAGGGACTGCTGTCCATGGTGCTGTTGTGGCATGGCTGCCCTGTGGCTTGTGGCACACCTTCAAGATGTACCGTCTGTTTGGTGCAATGCCAGGGTTGCTGCAAGCCATGGGAATTTCCTGCTGGGACCCTACCTGATAGAGAATCAGGCGCAGGGTCCTTGGCGCATCGGCGATTGGCACAAACTGCCTTTGGTGCAGCTTGCGCTGACCTTTGTGACTCAAGCCCCATGTCACAAACTGCACCATACCTGACTGGGTTTATGTCGGCTACCAAATTATGTCTCCGACTTGTAAATATGTATATATGGCTGAACATGCCTTCTTCTGTGAACATACTGTATTGCCATTGCTGTAATTATATACAGTATTTTGAAGAGTATTAAAATGTATATCTGTGTGCGCTGTTGTATGTAATAAATGTTTTGTTTGTCAGCACATAGTACAGATTGTTAAAATAATAAATGATTCAGTACTTAAGTAATGATATGTTACTTCAATTTCTGAATTGGTTCAAAAAATGTGCAAGTTTTGTAAGTGTAAGTGTTGAAAACTTAATGTTGTATTCTGTTTCACTGATGCACCCAGTATGCTGCTTATGATGTGTTTCTGCTTTTCACAGGATCATCTTCATTAAGGGGTCAAGTATGGAATTTCCAAGTACAGTCTTGTAAATAGTTTTTAAATGCCATTATGTACTGTATATACATTAACAGTCATCCATGATTTACTACTCTCAGATGATTCTTAGTTGTTTGTGGAGTGGAAGATTACTTTTTCTTTTTGAAGTACTTGATTTTTCACCCACTCCAGGAACACAGTTATAATTTGGTACTAACTTGGTACTAATTCAATTGGTATTTTTAAAAGATATGTTTCTTAAACTTATATCCTGTGTTTTGTCCCTTTATTCATAAATAATGAAGAAACATCCTGTAGTTGTATTTCAGTCAACTCAAATACAGTTTAAAAAGCTATTTTAAGTATTTATTTATTAGCTTTTGGTAACCGGGTAAGTGCACTAGGCAACAGTCCTGCCTATTTTCAGGCATGACCCGGGAGATTACAACAAAATAATACAGTGATGACATCAGCACAACACAGTAGAAATCAATACAGTCCAACAGTATGGGAGGAACACATATGATATAAATAGTTAAACAGTACACAATATGATATAACATAACAAAAACTAGATGCAACAAGATAGGTAATGCCTGGACATCCTCAAAACAGAAGAATTAGGGAGGAGACACACAGTTAGTTACAGTTACAGATTCCAAGTTCATAGAGGTGAGAGAACAGTGACCGCTTAAAGGAGTGATGGGAGGGGGAGAGTTTAACCTGGGTGGGAAGTGAGTTCCAGAAATTAGGGCCAAAATGAGCAAATGTCTGTTCACCCATTCTAGTAGCGCACAGCCAGACTGATAGCATGGGGACAGAGGAGGACCTGAGTGAGCGGACACATGTGATAGGGGTAAGCAAGTCCCTCAGGGAGGACGGGCTGGGGGCCTAGTGAGTGAGTCAATAAAGCAACCTAGGTAGTAAGAACGAAGGTCTTTTGGAGATAGCCAGTGTAGGCCAGAGTAGAGTCAGCAGTGATGCGTCAGTCGGGGGGCAGATAAGGTGAACCTACATATACTGTTGTAGGAAGTGTCCCATTTGCTGAGCACACTAGTATTGATATTGAACAGAACAGGGAGGGTATAAAGAAGTTGCGGGAGTAGCATGCCTCTTGCTACTGCTAGCCTAGCAGAGGGGTTGAGAGAGTGCTGTATATGATAGGCTTCGCCAATTCTGGTATTTACGGCCCAGCATACCTTGTTGACATGCAAGGAAAAATCAAGGACAGGGTCAAGCGTGACACCAAGGTATTTGAGAGTAACAGTATTCGTAACCGGTGTCCCCTCCTGACTGCGGACAAGGAGTTTAGAGGATTCTGAGTGAACTTTTTTAGAAGATCCAAACAGCATAGCCTGAGTTTTACCTATGTTAAGGATTTGCTGGTTAGCAGGGAGCCAAGATTGGAGAGATTGAAAGTCCCAAGTGAGGGTATAGTTAATGACAGCAACAGATTTGGCAGAATGGTAGAGCACTATATAATCTGCATACATGAGGTGGCTGCTGTGAAGGGAGGTACTATGAATGTCATTTAGGAAGAGGGAAAAGAGCAGAGGACCAAGTATCGAACCCTGTGGAACACCACGGGTAATTGGGGTAGGGGAGGAAAGAGTTTTGCAGTAGGAAACCGCCTGGGAGCGGTTATCCAGGTAGCTACCAAACCAGGATAGGGTGGAGTCAGAAGCACCGATATCTCTTAACTTAGACAGCAGAAGCAGGTGGTGAACCATATCAAAAGCTTTGGATAGGTCAATGAACACTGCACCTGTAAGCTGGTCCTTATCCATGTTGCTTTTGATGTCATTCATAAGGAGGGTAAGGGCTGTGGTAGTGCTATGTCCCACCCTAAAACCATGTTGGGAGGGGGGACTGAAGATTATAGTTACAGAGGTGCTCAGTGACCTGTCAATGGACGAGTTTCTCCAGGAGCTTACTAAGAGTGGGGAGTAGAGAGACTGGGCGGTAGTTGGACGGAAGTTTAGTGTCTCCCTGCTTATAGACACGGAAGTTCTAGCGGATTTCCAGATCAGAGGGACAGAGGCAGTCCTAACTCATTCCTTCCTGATGACGCCATATGGCGTCATAAAAAAATATACCTCTTTTTCCTGATGACGCCATATGGCGTCCTAAATCATTTGCTGTAGTGCCTGATGACGCCAATTGGCATCCATATCTTTCTCTTGGTGCAGCTCAAGCATTTGTTTACATTTGATGAATTGAGTTGTACCAGCTAATAGGGGACATCGTACCCTTACTGATTTTACCTAATATAATATGTGTTCCCATTGGCTATTTTTTGAGAAAACAAGCCTTAATACATAAATAAATAAATTTACTATTTTTTGCATGTGCTGTGAAAAATGTATTATGTTCATTCTGCCATTAGTTTGTATCGTAACAACAAATCATCTTGTTTTAGTGTAACATGTTAAGCTGATCAGGTTTACACTATAATTAATTTCATAACTTTTTTTTTTTTTTTATTCAAGCAATCCGATTGGCCGTCACCACTTTGGTGTATTTTTTTGTCTTTTGGGGTATTTTTCTACAATAACATGTTGTCACTGATATCATGATTGTTATAACTATTAGTCCATTTATACCACTAAGTGAGCTGAATATGTCTGTATTTAAAAATCGAGCTCTGTGATTGGTTGGATTTTCTGACATCATCAATTCTGAATTTAACTGGTATAAAGGGATTGTCTTAGATGCGCACCATCCCCTGATGAAGCCTTAGTTGTGCTAATACAGGGAACCTGCACGCAGATCTTTGTTGTGCCTTCACTATTCTATTCAATGTGTGTGCCTGAAACGTTAGACTAAATCCTTATTTAGCATTCAAGCAAGGACTCGTATTTTTTACAACTGTCACTGGAGGGAAAGTGGTCTCTGGGCTCTGGAGTGTGACTTTTTTTTTTGATGTTTCAGTTAGGGGTGACAGCCCTCACCTGCACCCGCCCTAGCTCTGTAGTGCGTCACCATTTGGTCATATTGATCCTCACTGTTGCCATGCTTGCTCTATGCTCATTGTACACATCACTATTTCCATTAACCAGTCAGAGCACACACTGGTGCAGGAAGAGCATGGTGACTAGAAACTTAGTTTCAAGATGGAGGTGCTGCTTTTATCCTAAAATACTCACTTCATTTCGGTGCCAAAACCTCGATTTGTAATCTGTATTTACTTTATTTGTTTTTATTTTTATTTATGATAAAAGTTTTCATAGTTGTTACTTTGTTCATTTTGGGATAATTTCTGGTCATCCTGTGTGATCACATCTAATGGATCCGGCTAGCATTCCTGATGGGAGAGAGTGTTTCTTGTGCATGTACTAGATGAGGTCACATGAATTCAGCACCTTTTGTTACTTTTTAAAGAGTTTATGTTCAGATTATGGCTATATTAAAATCTATGTGGCATGTTGCTCCCTGCGTTATGGATGATAAGTGGGTTAGGGTCAGTAGCATGTTTGTCTCATGCTCTGCACTTGAGTTTTCTCCCTAATACGCAGTTGCTGATTGTTTAAAGTGAAAAAAATAATGGTGTTGCCGTCAACTTATCTGGCATCAGTCCAACCCCAATCTCTGATGCATTGCAAAGGCCAAATCAGTCTTGAATCCCTCCACAGTCACTGGTGTTGTCCATCGACTCGTATGACGTCAGTCCAGACTCAACCTCTGATGCACTGCAAAGTGTTCTTCAGGTTAAAATCCCTCCACAGCCACTTGTAAGATCTAACTCCTTACCATGCATCAGTCGAGCCCCAAACTGTAGTGAACAGTGAAGCGCATTTCAGGTTCAGATCCCTCCTCAACTGATGGTGTTGTCCATCGACTTACCATGCATCAGTCCAGACCAATCCCATAATGCACTGTGAAGTGCATTTCATGTTCAAAACCCTCCACATCCGCTGGTGTAGTCCATCAGTTCAGCCCCAATCTGTGATGCACTGTAAAGTATTCTTCAGGTTCAAATCCCTCCACAGCCACTTGTAAGAGCTGTCTCCTTATCATGTGTCATTCGAGCCCCAAACTGTAGTGAACACTGAAGGGCATTTCAGGATCAGATCCCTCCTCAGCTGATGGTGTTGTCCATCGACTTACTATGTATCAGTCCAGACCAATCCCATAATGCACTTTGATGTTCAAAACCCTCCACATCCACTGGTGTAGCCCACCAATTCATATGACATCAGTTCAGCCCCAATCTCTGATGCACTGTAAAGTATTCTTCAGGCTCAAATCCCTCCACAGCCACTTGTAAAATCTCAGGCTCAAATCCCTCCACAGCCACTTGTAAAATCTATCTCCTTATCATGCATCCATCGAGCTCCAAACTGTAGTGAACAGTGAAGTGCATTTCAGGTTCAGATCCCTCCACAGCCAATGGGGTTGTCCATTGACTGATCTGGTGTCAGTCCAGCCCCAACCTCTACTGCACTGTAAAGTGCTGTTCAGGTTCAAATCCCACCAGAGTCACTGATTTAGTCCATCTGTTCATCAGTCTTCAGTCCAACCTTTATCTCTGACACTCTGTGATGTGCATTACTGATATGGATCCTCCTCAGTCACCATGGTGTAGTCCATTGTGCACATCAAGATTCATTCCAACACTACCCTCAGATGCACTGTAATGTTCTATTCAAGTTCAAATCTCCCACAACCACTTTAGTCCTTTGTGCTCATAATGCTTCAGACCATCCCTTACCTCTGATGCACTGTGATGTGATCAGTGCCAGTGTATGATGTATACAGTCCATTCAAATGAAACATAGCACACAGTACACATGTGCACCAATGAGCAACACTCCATGGTGCAGGCACACCCACACTCCTTCCCACCCACACAGTGTGCCATACTGAATGTTGCAACATATCACAAATGTATGCAGGCAAACCATGTGACACAGCACATAGTACACAACCTTTACAGGTGACCATGTCATCACCCTGTATGTGTACACACAATGTTTCTGCATGGCACATGAACACCATTACCAGGTGCAGGCAGCCCCACCTGCTTCCCTACAACTGAGTATACCCCAAGGACAGGTGCCAATTCATGACACAAAATGACTGCAGTGCCTATGAGCATCATTCCTTGGTACAAGCACACCCACCCCCTTCCCCATGACACAGTATACCCCAAATTACCAGTGCCTTTTCAGCAATTTCATCATCCTATACGTTTACCCATAATGTATCTACAGTGTCTGTTAGCACCATTATTAGATGCATACAGCCCCTCTCATTTCCCCAGAACATATGAAATGAATCTGAGCCTGTATTATGAATGCAGGACCCCCCCCACCACCACCACCACTAACACACAGTGCTTCCTCATACAGTCATTCCCTCACCTTAAACCATCCCATAATACAACCCCAAAAAATAAACTATGCCAGGAAATTAATACACAGATTTATGTAACATGTTTTACTGAAAGACTGTGAACCTCTACATGAACAACATCATGCTTCATTTACAGTATGATAAAGCAAACAGCACAAATAAAATACAGTTTCCTATACTTATCATGGGATTTTATTACAAAAATAAAATAGTTTATTTCAATGAAATTACACATTTTAACTACAGCACATATGCAATTAATCATAGAGAGACCTCCAGCACTAAGAAATGTCTCCATTTCCCACGTCTGCTCACTGACCTACACTGGAAGTGTTCTTCCTATTTACATCACTTGACCTCATAAAGCTCTTCCTTCCTGCATCACTTCCTGATATGTCCTTCTAAGGTAATGTGTAAATATGTTCTTACTAAACTAGGGGAAAAACAAAACAATTGATAATCAGATTCATAAACTAAAATCAGTGGGTAGGAAGAACTGAACACTGCAAAAATTCCAACCAGTGGAATGGAACAAAAAACTCAAACTGTAATAACAAGAGATTCAGATATTGATTTCTGACTAAAAATGGTAAAAAACTTGCAAAATTTATATTTAGACAATGACAGATGTTTATTGTATATTTTTAACAATTTTAATCAACAATTTTACAGAAATTTAGTATTTTTGCATGACTAAGTAAACAGAGCATAATTATATTTAGATAAAATCATCAGAATTTATTAAAATATGAAAACAACCTTACACAACATTAAATCCAGTTAAATAGACATCACCAAACCTCACTCATTTTCAAAAACTTTTTGTCCTGAAAAACTTTTCTTTTTACAGTTTTAAAATTGGATGTATGGTTTTTAAGATGTGTAGGTTTTAGCACAGTGCGTTTGTATGAATGCTGCAGATCTAAAACCCCTTCAGGCACACAGGAGTTCTAGCAGCAGGCAGAGGGTACCTGAACATTCTAAGTGACAATAGGATAGAATGAGCTAATAGAAGGTTGAAAAGTCTAGTTATGGGCCTAGCAAGCCAGGCCGCAAACAGCCTGATAATCCGTGGGTGCAATCCATCAGGGCCAGGGCTGCCACTAGAAGGAACAGTTTTGAGTAGGTGCAGAACTTGCTGGTAGGAGACCGGAGCCAGCACCAAAGACGGATGAGTAGGGGAGCAGGGAGGAGAGGCCAACCCTGGATTGGGGAGCGCAGGAGAGGCTAAAGTAGGTAGAGAGGAGAAGAGGGAGTTGAAAGCATTGGCAATGGTGAATGGGTGATTACAGTGGACATCATTAATGTACATATCAGTAGGAGTAGTAGGCTTGTTGTTCCCAAGAATTTCCTTGACTTGAGACCAGTATTTTTTTGGACATGTAGTGGAGGCGTTTAGGAGGTTCCTGAAGTAGGAGCTTTTGGCCAGGCGAATCTCCTTTTTACATTTATTACACAGAGTTCGGTAGGTGTCAAAGTCAGTGGGGAGACGGGAGGACTTCCAGACAGACCATAGTTTATCCTTGCGTTTCAGAAGGCGAACCATGGGTTGTTTTAGCCATTTGGTGGTTTTCCCTTTAACTCTTCTTGTGGTAATGGGGATATGTTTGTTTTGTAGCGAGAGCAGAGAGCTGTTAAAATAAATTGTGGCAGTGTTTATGTCATTAGTGGTGTAAAGAGGGGACCAGTCAATAGAATTAAGATCCCGAACAAAGTTATCTAAGTTTAGATTGGAGAAGTTGGAAAAAGTTAACACTTTGGAGGGGAAGGTGGGGGGCGGAGTTATCCCAAATACAGAAAACAGAGTAGTAATCACTTATGGAGTCTGGAAGAACACCAGCAGAGGGAAAGGCATCCTTTCTATTTGTCAGGATCCAGTCAAGTAGGGTAGCACTAGTACCACCAGAGGATATTCTCGTGGGCTCCTGTACAAGTTGAGAGAGATTAGCCTTGCTAGTCACAGAGGATAGGGTGTCCGCTTAAGGGCCAAGCCAGTCCAGATTGAAATCCCCAAGACAGACGATATCATTATTCCTGGTCATGGATTGAAGATAATCCATGAATTCATTGAAACCAAGCCTGGCTTTTCTGGGGGGTATATAAGTACAGAAAATGTGTAGTTTCTTTATGCCCCCAAGCAGAAGTATAGAATGGAGTACTTCACAGTTGGCTAGGGGGAGAGCTAGCATTAGAGTGATGTTTAGCTGAGGTTTATAGCAGAGGGCAAGTCCACCGCCCCTTTTGGATGTGGGGCGGGCAACCCGTACCAGGTTATACCCAGGAAGGGAGCACTGGGAGTCATCATAGGAAGGCTTAAGCCAAGTCTCAGAAATGGCAAAGATATCAGGGTTGTTGGTACAGGTCTATGCTTCCAGATCAGGGCGGTTGGCCAGTAGACTCCTAGCATTAATGTGGGCAAAGGAGAGGCCAGCAGATTGGGGCAGTCGTGGAGAGTAGAGGGCCGGGGAGGGATTGTTGGGCAGAGTAGGACCTGGATTTGTCTCTATATCCCCAGCAAGGGTAAGGGAAATGGCAACAGTCCAGAGAGACGTAGTAATATAAGCCCAAGTTACATGTCCAGGTGGAGGACCGAACCTGCCCAAGATGTATTTGAGAATGAACACAATTTGTTTTAGGACAAGCCCGAATTTAAGGAGAGAACGATGCCTTGGTAATGGGTCAGATAGGAGGTTAGAGAAGTGGAAGTTATCTAGCAAGTATGACAAGTAGGAGGACATAAGCAGTTTAGGACCAGAGGGAACAGAGAGTACCCATAGCAGAAGAGCCATGGGGGTAGGTAGGTAGAGTATGGGTAAGTGAGTCATGATTAGCAGGAGTAAAGACTGTAGAACAGTGAGGGAGGTAGTGAGTAGGCAGCTATTGTGTAACACAAAATCAAAACGGAGCAGTCAGAATTGATCGAGAGTTTAGACAGGTAGTGTGACCTCAAGTGGCTAAACCTGATAATGAGCAAATGGAAAACTCAATACTTAGTAAATAAAACCCTGCAAGACAGCTGTAGTGACACGAGATCCTCCGCCTATATAACTAACACCAACAAAGGGTGGGAGGGCATTGGGCGGGAGAGTCGACAGCGACTGCGGTAAGCGCCTGGGACCAGCTCCCTTGTGTATTGGGCGTGTAGCAGTAACTCCAGAGTCCAGCCTTGCTTTGGGGAGGGCTTCAAGAATTTTGCCTCGTGACCTGCCCCAGCTGCGGTAGCTCCGACTCCCTTAGAATTGCTGCGCGTGTACCAGCTGCCCGTGTCTGTTCCAAGCTTCGGGAGGGCTTCGACTTCTGCCCTCGCAACCTGTGCCAGCTGTGAGCCCACTGCCTGAAGAGCCCAACCGACTGCAGAGAGAAGAAACAGGTAGGCGTTATATAGCAGGAGACTCATGTCTTTAGATGCAGACAGGGAAATTTCTTTGTGTGGGCCAATCGACTGAGGATTCAGCAGGCCTGGCGTTTAGTTGAGGTTCCACAGTAGTTAATTAACATGCAGGCTACAGGGCTGTAATACTAACAAAGGAAGGCCCCAAAACATAGCAGGCTGAATTAGCTGATTAATTCTGAAGTAAATATTCAAATGCAGGCTCCTTTAGGCTGAATTAGCTGATTTATGCAGAAAATTAATAGTAAATGCTAAGGCTCATTTTTAGGAGCATCTACCAGGGCTAAAACGAGTAAGTAAGATTAAAGCACATGTGTAGAGCAGGCAGGGAAATTTCTTTGTGTGGGCCAATCGACTGAGGATTTAGCAGGCCTGGCGTTAAGTTGAGGTTCCACAGTAGTTAATTAACATGCAGGCTACCAGGCTGTAATACTAACAATGGGAGGCCCCAAAACATAGCAGGCTGAATTAGCTGATTAATGCTGAAGTAAATATTCAAATGCAGGCTCCTGTAGACTGAATTAGCTGATTTATGCAGAAATTAATGTTAAATGCTAAAGCTCCTTTTTAGGAGCATCTACCAGGGCTAAAATGAGTAAATTAGATTAAAGCACATGTGTAGAATACTCAAGTACACAGAATAAAGGATACTCTCTTAAGGTGCATGTACGCAAAACGAGAGGAAATGGGGTTGAACTAAATTAAGGTAACAGCAGCACTAGAGGCAAAACACAGACAAATGGTAAAAATAATTGAGTAGAAAAACAGTCTCCATAGCTGGGTCGACCTAAAATAGCGCTCTGGAACCAGCTCCCTTTGTGTATACGGAGCGATGGCAGTAACTCCAGAGTCCGTATCTTGCTTCCGGGGGGGGCTTGAAGTTCGTCCTCGCGACCTGCCCCAGCTACTGACTCTCGACTCCCTTAGAATAAGCGAAGCGTGTACCAGCGACTCTGGAGTCCGTTCCAAGCTTCGGAGGAGGGGCTTTCCGACTTCTGCCCTTGCGACCTGTGCCAGCTGTGAGCCCACCGCCTGAGGAGCCCAACCGACTTGCTTCAGGTGGAGGGCTTCAAGCATTCTGTCCTCACGACTTGCGCCAGCTGTGAGCTCTCCAACTCCCTTAGAATAAGCGGCGCGTGTACCAGAGACTCCGGTGTCCATTCCAAGCTTTGGGGGGGAGGGCTTTCTGACTTCTGCCCTCGCGACCTGTGGCAGCTGTGAGCCCACCGCCTGAGGAGCCCAACCGACAGTATGAATATGGAATGTTAAATGCTTTACAAACAAAAATTCAATTATTATCCGTAAAACATAAATTGACTTCTTTATGTTTTTTTTGTTGAAGAGAACTCTCAAACTTGGCTCAATACATAGTAATGATAACACTTTATTTGATATTTTATGAAGTACTGTGATGAGCATTGGATGGGGTATGTACTGGTAGAGTGGTGTGAAAAGGTTGACAATAAACAAACAAAAATGTCTGTGTTGTGAATACATTCTCAAAAAGGAAGGAAATTCATTGCAAAAGACTTTGTTAATGCATCTGTTAAGGTTCAGGTTAAAGCAACAAAAGTTAGGAAATAGGATGTTATGGTTTCCAAACCTAACTTCGCATTCTCCCCCAAAAAATAGCAAAAGGGGCAAGGCAACACAAGCAACCAGAGACAGCCATCATCAGGTAAGACAAACATATAACTCTTATAGATAACACAAGAAACATCCATCATCATGGTCCACCACTTCTGCAGCCATGGATACACATTCACATTTCAACATATACATACCCACTTCAGGCTGCAGAAATACGCAGCCTTCTAAATGGTAAACAGAAACATAAAGGAACAAGAAGATGATAAAAGCATAACAAAATGACTGCCCTACTGTTTCGTCATTCCATGCATCACAAAAATTGCTTCTTTTGAATGTACTCTTCTATTCTTTACATTACTTGAAAGAGTACCACTGGCATACTATTATGCTTAGATAGAATCACATTAAAAATGGAGCACAGTTGCAGCAAGTTGCAATATCTCTGCTGCTGTACTAATAATAAATAAGACTGTGTCCTATGATAACACTAGATTGCTATGGGAAGCTGCCCCGGTGGCGCTGAGGGTTGAGGCACTGGATGCCACACCTCGCACCACGCCGGCGACCCAGGTTCAGAGATGGACTCGGGTCATTGGGGGTCAGCAGGGGAGGGAGGTGACAGAGTGTCCAGAGGACTGCTCTCCCTTCCCAGGGTGGGTACTGGTGCTTGCATCGTTCACCAGTGGTCCTCGATGGAGATCAGGAGCCCTGCACGAGTGTTGCCAATGTTAGGGGGCAAAGCGGCGGTGGACATTAGCATGTTGGTGCTTAGGACGTCATTGCACATCCATGCTCCAAGGGGAGTAGTGCAAAAAAAACTCTGGTGAACCAGAGGAGGCAGAGGAGATGCCGGGGACTAATACCCACATCCCGTGACCGTACCAACACTTCACCAGATCTCCCGGTTCCCTACGCAAGCCCAGGACCGTCCCTCTAATTTCAAAAAGGCTGCCAGGTAAGTGAGGTGGACCTTCCCCTGGGGGAGTGATCCAGGGGGGTTGGATGAGTCCGTGGTACCAGGAAGGGAGACTGGTGAGAGGGTGGTTTCAGGCTAGGAGTAGAGGCAGCGGTCATGTGGGTACTCCGGAGAGATGCCCTGGTTCCTCCAGAGCACAAATAGAGTACACACACACACACACACACACACACACACACAAAAAAAAAGATTGCTATGGGAAACTCATTGTTCATATTTCAACTATTGAGTTTCTATTTCTATGGCACACTATAGCAACAACATTGAAAAACACTGTATAAAGAGATGTAAAGTATGACAAGACAGTAAGAATTACACCAACACTATGGTGTGCTACTGATGTCATGAAATGTCACACTGTGCCATACAGTCAGATGATATCATAATTTAATGGGACCATTACTCATCACTACAAAGAAAAAAAAGAAAAAATAGAACTTAGACGTGACATGCTGTTATGATTTCAGAACACTCCTACTAATACTTTCTGGCTAAAATTCTAGATAACTTTGCTTGTGTATTATTCTCCTGTAATAATCACTCTTTTGTGCATATGACCCACCTGTAAACAAGGAACAAAAAATTATGTAGCACTGGAATTGCATATTAAACTGACAGAAAAGCATCACAGTAGGATGATAGTATAGAAGTGTTTTCTCACAATATTCACATATTTTCAATCCATTTCTGACCTTATCCACAAATAAATGTCTTACTGAGCAAAAAACACAGACAACAACTGGCCTGGTAGGACTGAGCATTGAAGTGCTGGATGCCAGACCTCGCAGTACGCCGGCAACCCAGATTTGGGAGCAAGCCTGGGTCATTGGGGGTGGCCGGGGGGAGGGAGTGGGAGCAGGATTGAGCAGCTGCCAGCAAGTTCTCCTCTCCCAGGGTGGGATCAGTGGATTCTGGCATCACAGCAGCACCCAGTGGTGACTGGGTGCTCCCAACAGCTGAAACCACTACGGAGGGGGATTTAGGAGGAGGTGGATGCTTATGTGGGTCATGTGGGAACGTGCACCCCAGAGTGCTGGTGTCATTGCATGCCCTCCATCTTGGGGCAACTCAGCCAGAAAACCCCTCTGGAGCATGCATCAGGATGCCCTCACATGGACCCATGCACTCCCAGGCCCGAACAAAGCCAGGCAACTGGGGTGGGGGTTCAGGGTGATATTGGTCTCCTCCTTTTTCTCCTCCTGAGGGGGAGTCCCTCTATGAGGGGCAAGTCATGGTCCTCCCTGTCCCATGGCCATGGCAGAGACTGGGTTGGGTGGGAGCTTGAGGGGTCCGCATATCGGGCAGATAGTTGGTCAAGTGTTCCCCAGCTGCACAGAGGTGATAAATAGAACTGAAAAAAAAACTGCTTATCACAGTTTCACAGTTACTTGGCAATGACATTCATTTCTTCTACAGTTCTATACAAACATATATTCAAATTATAATGTAATGACTACATTACTTCATAACTACAAAACATTACAGCTTTCACATAGCACAGAAAGAAAATTGCAGCCTGAAGTGGGTGTGTATGTGTTGAAATGTGCATGTGTATCCATGGCTACAGAAGTGGTGGACCATGATGATGGATGTCTCTTGTGTTATCTGCAAGAGTTATATGTTTGTCTTACCCGATGATGGCTGTCTCTGGTTGCTTGTATTGCCTTGCCCCTTTTGCTGCTTGTTGAGGGGGAGGTATGCAGATTTAGGGTTGGAAATCCTGTCAGATTTCCTAAGTTTTGTTGCTTTAACTTTTCTCCATAGAAAAAGGCCATAGTTTATTTCTCTGTATACCTGTGACTAATATAGCAATTCAGAGTATAAACCTGCACTAATTAAATAGTTACAGCTATATACCTAAACTAATTAAAGCTATAAACCTACACTAATCAAACCTTTGGGGCCCAGTGAGCTTACCCGGTTACCAAAATTTTATAAATAATAAATAAATAAATAAAAAGTATATACCTGCACTGATAAAAAGTATACACTTGCACTACATTAAACCTTATGGGACACCACTAATAACACAGTTAACATAGCACAGAAACATAGAAACATTGAAGCTGATGGTAGATAAGGACCGCAAGGCCCATCCAGTCTGCCAATTTTTTTCTACCTTATGAATGTGCCATAGGCCTTTACTCTGTCAATGGCCTATCTATTCATACTCATCTGTATTGCTCCCTTATGCCTATCCCATGCCTGTTTGAATCTCTGCACTGTATTCATATCCACCACTTCCTGAGTAAGGCTGTTCCATGCATCCACCACCCTTTCTGTGAAAAAGAACTTCCTCACATTACTCCTTAATCAGCCTCCTTCTGATCTCATGCTGTGTTCTCTTGTCCTGCTATTTTTCTTATATTGAAGCATGTTAGACTTTTTCACCTTGTTAATGCCCTTAAGATGTTTGAATGTTTCGATCATATCACCGCTCTCCCTCCTTTGCTCTAAGGTATACATATTGAGCTCCATTTATCTGTCCTCATTAGGCATTGGCATTAGGAAGCTAGCCAAACCAATTAACAAGCTGCAAAAGAACCAAGAAAAAAGACACACAAAGCCCCCCAAACCCAGAAATCTCCCAAACTCCTACCTGCAATCATTACACAACATTCTCTCCTTGCTGCAAGAGACCTTCAGGTGCCATAACATGATTGCAAATGTGATCTCCATAACAGTAACCATCCTAATGCATTATATAAAACAGACAATAGGTGAAGGTGGAACACTCAGAAGTATACCCATTTTGGGGGCTAATTAGGGCAATAAAGCCACTCACCCTTTGGGCTCGTGGCCTTACAGCCCTAATTAGCCCCATCAATGGGTATACATTCTTGTACACCACTGCTACCTATTATTTATTCTATTATAGTGGTGTGGTAGTGCCACTGTAGCTTGGGATGAGTAGGCACATCAGTGTTAAACTTCTAGCTTTGCACTTTAATAACTTTGAAACTGTTCAATGGAGTCACACAAAATGTTGCAAGTGCAGTCTCTGAAGCAATATTTCTCAATGTACCAAGTTTCTTTCTGGTCAGATTTGCAGATTCTGAGATATGGATAGTGAAAAAAAAGAGAAAAAATCATTTTTTTGCTGTTTTTTTTGTCATCACCTAGCACCCAGACAGTTTGGAATTTTGGTCTGAAATGTTCAAGGTACACAAAGCTTGGCCCAGAGTGGTGCCTTTTGCTAGTTTGGCAAAAAAATATTAATCCATTTCAAAGTTATAAGGATTTGAAATGTTGGTTCTGAGCATGTGCAGTATGGTCTTTTGGATAACTGTTTGGAATGGGAAAAAAAAGAATTTGTCCCATACAAAAAGGATTCTGTTTCATAAGGGGTAATCTTTTTCATGAGGAAAAATTCTTTTTTCGTATGGCCACCATCTTGTTTCCGTTTAAAAAAATAAATTCAAAACCCATAAAAACAGTATCATACAAACACACCAACACATGTATCTTGCTAATTGGGACCATGTTAGGTGGATTCTGCAGTTACTTTTTGGGAAAATTAACCAGAAATGTGCATTAACACATTTTAAAATCTTTTTTTTATGGCCATACAAAAAAATAATCGGTCATACAAAGCAAGATGAGCTTCATATGAAAAATGAATTTGGACTTAACATTTTTCATATTCTTTTTTGAAGGCATCTGTTTTCATGAGTATGACACAATCTTATGAAAAAAGAATCCTTTGTATGAAAAACGAATGTGAAAAAACACTAAGTTAAAATTATTTTTTCATGTGAAGCATTCTTTTTTCGTGACAGCGACACACTCTCACGAAAAAGAATTTGCACTTAAGTTTTTTCAGATTCTTTTTTGTACGAAGGATTCTTTTTTGTGAGATTGTGTCATTCTTATGAGAAAAGAGTGGTTCATCTGAAAAAAGAATTTGGACCTAGTTTTTTTTTTCACATTCTTTTTTCATATAGAGGGGAGAGGAAGGGAAGAAAGAAGCAGTACCGAGGTGGGCACCCCAGCTATTTAATTAACAAATAAATTACATTGACAGCTAGGCAAGGCAAGCGCAAGGCAAGGCATGTATATTTATATGGCCCCTAACCCGGAAGGCTCTGGGCACCTTACATAAGAACAGGTAGGGTTAGTACAGAAATAAAATACAAAGAAAAAACTCATATAACATGCAATACAATATTTAAAACAATAAATATGGTCTTGAAATATATTATCTAAAATTAGACTAGCTCTTGTTAGTCAAATTCATCTGGGAAAGCCAAGCAGAATAAGTAGGTCTTTAGACCCTTTTTAAACATCTCAACCATTGGGGCCTCCCTGACAGAGATGGGAAAAGAGTTCTAAAAGGCTGGTCCAGTGACATCAAAAGCTTGATCACCAGAGGTTTTTAATCTGGCCCTTGGAACCGCGTCCCGTGAGGAGGCCCCTGGTCAAGAAGCAGAGGGAGTGGACTGAAGTGTCAGGTGTCAGGAGATCAATCAGGTAGCCAGGGCTCAGTCCATATAGGGCCTTATAGGTGAGCAAACCCACAAGGATAGATAGATAGATAGATAGATAGATAGATAGATAGACAGACAGACCAGGGGATCAGTGACTCACTGCTCTCACTGCAGTCTGCATCATGTCCCCATCTGTGGCTGAAGATGTCAAGAGTGTCTCAATGTTCTCATACAAAAAACATGGGTCAATGATTGTTCTCACTAAGCTGGGCACCCAGGATTTTGGGGTGTCTAGAAAAGGTGTTTCTGGCAAATTTGTTAAAAAACAAACTGTAGAATCTAGCTACATGCAGTTTCTGAGAAACAAAATGTAAATTTTTAACAAAAAGAAACTTTTTCCTGTACTTATTACATTATTTTTTGCTCTCATGTGTAGCCTAGATGGTATACAATTTTTTCCCAAAACTTCAAGGGTAGACACAGCCAACGCCAAGCTAGTGCCTTTCTAAGGTTTCATGAAAAAAATATTTATCAGTTCCAGAGTTATAAAGATTTGAAGTTTTTTTCTGAGCATGCTCAGTAGGGTTTTTGTGTAGCCTTCTGCTACAAACTGAAAATGCTGATGTTGTGAGATGGATTTGCATTTTTGCCACTTCATTGTCACGACCCAAAAACAGGTCGAGATCCACCATCTTTTTTTTTTAACTAAAAAAATGGAAAGTACCTAAAATGGTGTCTTTTTTAAAAAACAAACACATGAACCTAGCTAAATGGGACCCATTTAGTTAGATTCTGGTGTTTGTTTTTTAAAAATTAAGGCCAGAAATATATTTTCTGGGCACCCCAAAATCCTGGTGACCAGCTTAGCAAGAGGAGCTGGTTTTCATGTTGTGAGCTGAGACTTCCCCTGTCATCCACAATGTAGCACAACAGGGGAATTCCTTTTTCTGCTGGCAATGACAAAACTTCATTTACATAATTCTTTCCCGTCCCCCAGCTCAGGCCTTCCTTGCTTGTGGTTCTCAGCCCTAATACTCACCCCATTCCATGACCAAATAAGGTGACATGTGATATGTTTTCTTCAGGCATGGCCTACAGGTTGTTGGCAACATGTGGGGAGACACAGTTCTGTACATTTGAAGGTCTGTATCACAGTGGGGTGAGTGTTATGGTTGAGAACACCAAGAAAGACCCCACTCCAGATTTGCCAAGAGTCAGGACAACGAAAACTGTAATGATTTTTCCTTTTCCTGTTTGGGCTGGGGCGGGGATGGGGAGTTAGGGTTGGAAACCCTAAGGTCATATTTCCCTACTTTATTTTGGTTTACTCTGAACCCAAACTGATGCATTAATGCAGATTTTTGCTAAGAACACACACACACACACACACACACACACACATATAAATACATATACCTATACATACATATACATATATATAATATATAAATACATATACCTATACATACATATATATGTGTGTGTGCATGGGATACACAACTGTCTGACTAAATTGTGTATCCCTGTGTAGGGGGCCAGTGCAGTACTGTTGCAATTTGAGTTAATTAACTTGCATGGAAATCTGTGGTGAAGACTCAGCATTACATAAGCCTTCCCATCGGTGCAGTGGTAACCCTACCACTCCTGATGCAAACTACTTGGGCTTGAAAGTGGACCTAGGTCATTATAGGCTGCCCATATGGAGGTGGACTATGCATTCCAGATCACCTTCTTCTCCTACTGGAAGACAGGGCAGACAGCTCTGAGGCAACACTGTCACCTAGGTGACCATGGGTGCTGATGCAGCAGGAACTGATAAGGGATGGGGGATGCTCTCCAATGGTAGCTATCAGCATGCTCAGCTTGTGGCATCAAACCATTGCACTGGGCACAACCTCTTGCTACTGGCAAGGGACTACTGGTTTGTTAAGACAAAGTGAGTACGGGACGATCAAAAATCAAGATCACCCCTGTCACTCTCTCCCTTAATGTGGCATTCTAATTGCAATGCCAAAATTAAGTTGCCATGTTAATGAGCTACATTGTAACACTGGTTTCAAACTAGCACTTGATTATTTATCTAGTAATTGCCATCAAACTGAAATTATAATGTTAGGGGACTTTAATATAAATTGGTTATCCCCAGATGCTGCACCTTACCAGATTGCAATAGCGGCCATAGACATGGTCTAACTCATTCAATCCCCCACTCGAGTAAACTATTGCACCGGTTCAAGTACTCTCATAGACTGGGTACTAACCAACTGGCCACAAAGATTAACTAGAACCACTGTGCTAGCCGACTCTATCAGAAACCACTCGCCAGTCTTATGCTCCTGGACAAACAAGACCCTGAACCTCCCTCCCTCCCAAAAAAACAATAACCTCCAGAATTATAAAAGCTGGACATCTTGCCTCACTAAAATCCTACCTCCACCAGCTAGACTGGGAGGGGATCTACGTTGCCGCTGATGTGAATGCTGCTTGAGTGCTTTATCGACAAGTTTAACTCGGCCTGCAACATCTTTGCCCCTCTAAAAATGCAGAAAATCAAAGGAACCAACAAATCTTGGATCACACCACAGCTCCTTGAGCTCATGGGGGTCAGGGATAACTTGTGGCATAGGGCTAAGAGCACTGGGTCCCCCTCTGACATACAGAAATACAAAGCAGTACGTAATAAGTGCACGCAAGTCATCCACCTTGCAAAAAGATCTCACTTTAAAAGTGAACTGGACAACTCTTGGTGAAACAGCCACAGATTCTGGGACAATATAAAAATCCTAACAGGCAGAGCAAGTAAATCACCACCATTGCAAATAAACTTTGAGGGTGCAATTACCCAGGATCCCAAAACTATTGCAGATGGCTTCAACAAGGCCTTCACAGACCTTAGTGGGGTCCTTCCTCCAGACTATCTCCGACCTGTGCCTATCTCCACCATTAGTTGTACCGACATCCTCCCAACACACACAGCACCTCCCTTCTACCTGAAGGTAATCTCTACAACTGAGGCAAAAAAATACTTGGAAAAAGTTCTCGGAACACTAGATCCAGTGGGGACTCGCTTGACCTAAAGATTGTGGCTCTCACCCTGGATGTGCTACTCTCCCCTCTAACCTGGATCCTAAATTTCTCACTAACCACTGGCATTTTCCCTCAATGCTAGAAAGCTGCGGTGGTCACCTCAGTCTTTAAAAGCACGGACAGAACCTGCCTGGCCAACTACAGGCCAACCTCAATTCTGCCCCCCCCAAGGCACTAGAGAGGATAGTATATGATCAGTTAGGTACGTACCCTGATAAGTACAACCTTCAATGCCAGGAACAGCATGGCTTTTGGAAGGCACAAAGTACTTCAACGGCATTGGTTGAGTTTACCGGTCATATCCATGAAGCACTTGACCGAGGGCTCTTGGTGGGGGCCACTTTCATTAACCTCACCAAGACCTTCAACATGGTCAGCCACGACTTGCTTCTCACACAACTCTCAAACACTGGTATATCCTCTGTCTCTCTAGGTTGGTTCCAGAGTTACCCTTCTAACAGGACCCAGCAGGTCAAGATTCTTGATGTTCTATCCGATCATCAGCATGTCAACACAGGGGTGCCCCAAGGTTCCATTTTGGGTCCCCTGCTGTTCAGCCTGTTTCTAAATGAACTCCCCAAAGTCTGCCAGAATAAGATTCTTCTATATTCAGATGATGCTGTTCTCTACACGTGCCACTGTACTCCAGAAGAGCTGGAAAAAGGCATGCAAGACAACTTTACTGCTGTGGAAAAATGGTTCCTTCAGTCTAAGCTCTTGCCAAACTACACTAAGACAAAAACAATGTTGTTTGCCTCCTATCAAAACCATCATAAGTCCCATCACCTCAATAGCTACAATAGCAAGTCTGATACACTCGAAATGGTCACCACCTTTAAGTACCTTGGTGTCTACCTTGACAGTTCTCTCTCCTACAGCCAGCACATAGACCATGTTGCCAAGACAGCTAGTGCCAGACTAGATCAGCTCTGCTGGCATAGACAGTGCCCCACTGAAAGTGCTATCAAGCTTGCAGTTAACAGCTGTGTGCTCTCTATCATAGATTATGGACTGGTAGTCTACGGAGCCGGTACCGATACAGCACTTAGGCGAATCAAGATGGTCTTAAACAAACCTGCAGACTAGTCCTGGGTGTGGACCGTTTAACTCACACTTGTGAATTATACTCAAGCACTGGTTGGTTATACCTGAATAGCAGAATTCAGGACCAAGTCTGTCTATTAGCTAAAAAATCCACCCTCGGTCTTGCTCCTCCTGGAGTGAACAACTGCTAAGAAACTCCACTTCCTCCAGACTAACTAGGGGGTTGAGTAAAGCTGCCTTCATTATCCCATTCCATCAGACCTCACTAGGGCAATGGTCCTTCGAATAAAGGGGCCCCCTGCTGGCTAAATTCACTCAACTCTGAGCTGATTAGGGAAACTAAACTACGCACATTTAAGGCCAAGCTGCTGCAGTACCTGGCCACTCTTAACAACTGCAACTGCATCACCTGTGCATAATCTTACTGTTATTGATAGCTTATCTGTCCTGCATAGCATCCATCTCCCCCATTTTCTCCCCTGCCTGGTGTGACCCTACTGAGCACTTACCCCCATGTCACCTCTTTATCCCCCTGCCTTCCTGCTTTCTCTTCACAAATATTAATACCCCCTATTTTCACCCCCAGTTTCCACCTCACCTCACCCCCCTCTTTAAATACCCTTTCCCTTATCTCTCTCACTCCCCCACATCACCCAGCCCTGCCCTGTAACTTACTTACATAACCCTGGGTAGATTCCTATCCAGTCCCATCCCTCTGACTACTCAACCCCTTATTCTGTCACCCCCTTTGTCTCTGCCCCCACCCTCCCCTGCTCTCATCTATTCTGTCCTCCCCCTCCTTTGGTCACCACCACTTCTGACCCTCCATAACTCTACCTGCATGCTCTAAAGCTCAGATACCACTATAAATTGCTTGTTCACCTTAAGTATGCTCTTAGTACTCTTGCAATAAAGTTGACCTCTCCTACCTGATGTATTTTAACTGTACTTGCTTGAATCTGTATCTGTATGTACCATAATGTACTTGCCTGCTGTATATACCCCTATCTGTTTTGTAATGGCTATGCACCTTTTCTATTGCCTTATGATATGGAACCTTTGTAAATGAGCTTTTAGCTCAAAGGTGTTATCCGAGATGCCAATAAATAAATAAATAAATAAATAAAACAGGTCTGGAATGCCTAAATGAGTTGGCTCCATCACAACCTGTATGTTTTCAGTGACCAGATACTGTATCTCTCTTTGGCCACCAATGGGATGTTAACTGTGCTGATTACACATTTTAGTTCCTCATTTTTGCTTTGGGGGAGTTATATTCAAACATGCTTAGGGCACTCACATCATGCTCCAAATGTTTGAGTATAACAAATTACGTGAACTGTGATAATTTTCACTAATCAGCCAGTAGGAGGATGTGAATTGTGCTGAGTGCATGTTCTAGTGCATCATTTTTGCTTTGGGGAGCTTTTTTCAAACATGCTTGGGGCACTCGAACTTTGCTCCAAACATGTTTGAGTATAACAAATTTAGTGAACTCTGGTAATTTGCACTAGGGGAAAGGGACTTTGCAAGGGGCAGCCTGATACCTTCCAATATGGGGCCATTATTCTGTGTAGTTCTTGTTTCCAGTTCTAGGTTTGTCCACCTATTTCTGTTTCAAGCTTTTAGCCACTGACTGAATTGCTTTTAGCCATTGACTGCCATGCCAGCAACCCAGGTTCAAAAACGGACCTAGGTCACTTGGGGACTGGCCTGGGAGGGAAAATGCACATCTGTACAACAGGGAGTGGAATCTAGGTAGTAGCACCATGGGACAGCATGGGAAGGGACTCCACACCTGGATGCCTGACATGTCTCCATGGAAGCCAAGTACACATATGTCTGGGCCCAATAGGGGAGAAAATAGGAGGAAAAGCCCCTTAGACTATAGAACAGTGATGGCCTGCCCTCTAGCAGATCCCACACCAATAACTAGGCACCTCTGATCCAAGGTCCTGTGACAGGATAACCAGAAAAGGTAAGTTCCAGAGGAGGTGGGCGATGGCATAATCCACAATACAACTGCACTCCAAGCTGGAAAGTTATATATAAAAGATCAGTCCAAAAACAAGCTTACCATTTGAAAGTTTCATTTCACTGAGCCCTGGTGATCCCACAATGTCGGCACTTCACGTCTTTAGCATGATGCTTTGTCAAGAGTAGAAGTCTACATCTTGCAAGGCTGTTTTTTAAACATATAACCCTTTAAAGTGACAGTACAATTATAATCATTTAAACAAACAGTAACCATTAAAACAAATTTTAGGACAACCCTGCAAATAAGTAATGTGTACTTCTAGTGCCTATTACAAAATACATATACAATCTAAACAGTGCATACTAAGTACTTTTTTTGAATATATTGTTTAAATAACATTTCAGTTACTTACACTCATTTTTAATTTAACCAATCAGCATATCAGCTCCTATTTATATGTTAAACTCTGAATAGAGAGAGCATTATATATATCTGATGTTACAAAGGGATGCTCAAAAAAATGCCCTCTCTAATAACTGATCACAGATTCAGTGAGCTGAAAGGCTAAAAATGAATGACATCACATACCCAGAGATCACAAAACCAAAAACTATGCTCAGTATAACAGTGGTTGAACATAGAACTACACCAGAATAAAAGTGATGTAAATTTCTTCTAAAGTTTTTTCAGAGAGTTCACAAAACATCCCTTGAGGCTTGAAGGTGGGTGATGGGGCTGGGAACACTAGCCCAAATGGGGGCAAGTCGGGCTGCTGTAGGAGATGAACAGCTTTGACCCATGGACACAGTGGGGCGACATGCCACTCATCATGGTTGTGTACTGTGTGCTGGCGAATGGTAAGGGACTGCCTGCATGCAGGAGCGATGGAAGAATGATGCTGAGAAGTAATACATGAACACAGTGGGGTGACATGGTACCCATGGCACCCATTACGGTGGTGTACTGTGTGCTGGTGAAATGTGAAGTACTGCCTGCAGTGTGGAGTGATGCTCAGAAGCACTGCATGAACACAGTGGGGCAACAGTGTACCCATCAAGGTGGTGTACTGTGTGCTGGTGAAATGTGAGGTACTGCTTGCACTGCGGAGTGATGCTCAGAAGCACTGTATGAACACAGTAAGGGACTGCTTGCACAGAGGAGCGATACTGAGAAGCAAAGAATGAACATAGTGGGGTGACTTGGCACCCATCATTTTGGTGTGGTGTAGTGTGTGCTGGTGAATGGGTAGGGGTTTCCCTGCACTGTACAGTGATATTAAGAAGCACAGCATGAACACAGTGAGGCGACATGGCACCAATTAAGGTTGCATTCTGTGTGCTGGTGAATGGTAAGGGTTTGCCTGCACTGTGTAATGATGCTCAGAAGCACTGTATGAACACTTTGGTATGACAAGGCACACATCACAGTGGTGCGCTGCTTGCTGGTGAAAGATGAGGGCATGCCTGCACAAGGGTGTAATGTCAGAAGCACTGCACGAACACAGTGGGGTGACATGGCACCCATCAAGGTGGTGTACTGTGTACTAGTGAAATGTGAGGGACTGCCTGCACTGTGAAGTGATGCTCATAAACACAGCTTGAACACAGTGGGGTGGCATTGTGCCGATCATAGTAGTGTACTGTGTGCTGGTGAAAGGTGAAGGATTGCCTGCACTGAGGAGCAATGCTCAGAAGCACTGCATGAACACAGTGGGGTGTCATGGCACCCATCCCTGTTGTGTACTGTGTGCTAGTAAAAGGTAAAGGACTGCTCGTACTGGGGAGCAATGCTGAGATGCAATGTATGAACACAGAGAGTGACGTGGCACTCATAACAGCTGCATACTGCATGCTGGTGAAAGGTAAGGAACTGCATGCACTGTAGAATGATGCACAGAAGCACTGCATAAACACAATGGGGTGACCTGGAACCCATCACAATGGTGTACTGCATGCTGGTGAAAGGTATGGGACTACCTGCACTGGGGAGTGATGCTCAGAAGCGCAGCTTGAACATGGTGTGGTGACATGGCACCAATCATGGTGGTGTGCTGCGTGCTAATGAAAGGTGAGGGAATGTATCCACTGGGGAGTGATGCTCAGAAGCACTGTATGAATACTCTGGTGCAACAAGGCACACATCATGGTGGTGTATTGCTTGCTGGTGTAAGATGAGAAAATGCCTGCACAAGGGAGTAGTGTCAAAAGCACTACATGAACACAGTGAGGTGACATGGCACCCATCAAAGTGGTGTACATCATGCTGGTGAAAGGTGAGGGACTGCCTGCACTGTGGAGTGATGCTCAAAAGCACAGCTTGAACACAGTGGGGCAACATGTCACCAATCGCAGTAGTGTACTGTGTGTTGGTGAATGATGAGGGATTGCCTGCTCTGTAGAGTGATGCTCAGAAGCACTGCATTAACATGGTGGGGCAACATGGCACCAATCACGAAAGTAGTTTTAAACCTTTAGAGATTGTTCAGGTGACATTTATAGCCACTAGAAAAACTGCTTAATCTAGTATGGGAAATATATTGGACTTAGTTTTTACTTCAGCTAAGGTGAGAGAGTTAAATGCTTCAATAAATCAACCACTACTGGGAGACCACTGTTCCATAAACTCAAAAACAGGCGTTCTAAAATTAGATGTAGAACATTTAAAAACTATAAAAGATTGATTTTTGTTAAAGCTAACAGAAGTTAAATGGAATAGGTTATTTTTGATACCAACTCTTGACCTGGCTGTTCAGGAATTCACAAATTTGGTTACCACAGTATGTGATGAGATAGGACTCTTTATTAATATAACACAAAGGAGGGGACACATCCCCTGGATTCCTGAATAATTAAAAAAAGAGATATGTGTCAAGAATAGGTTGTGGAAAATTGCCAACAGATCACTGGACCCAGTGGGTTGGAGAAGTTATAAAGTGGCAATAAATACTCTGAAGACAAGGCTCAGAAATTCAAAACAAAAGTATTATGGCACCAGATCCACTGAGATCACCAATGTGTGACAATATTGGTCGCTCATAAAATCATTTGAGAAACCTGTGACAAACTCGCAATCCATACAGATGGAAAGAGATGGCATATTTCAAACTTCCAAAGTTTCAGCAAACATACTGAATGAATACTTTGTGACACTGCTTGATGTTGAGAGTCCTCCAACGAAACTCCACTCTGATATAAGAGGAGTAAATGCAATGCCACAAAGTATCCCAAAATTCAGATTTAAATGCTTTTCTTATAAAGAGCTTAAAAATGAAATAAGGAAATTAAAACCAAAGAAATCTTTTGTATTGGATGAAGTAGAAATCAGATTTTTGAATGACTCAGTAAATACCTGAGGATGTGGTAGGTGTCAAAACGGTGGAGGGATTCAAGAGAGTGTGGGACAGACATACTGTATTGGGTTATTTAGAGGACAGAGGATAGGCTCCTTGCACACCAGTGACAAGTAATGTAGTGGGGAGATGTGCAGATTGATTGGGCCAGGATGGTTCTTTTCTGCTGACACATTACTATGATACTATGATATTATTGCTCCTGTACTGATAAAAATCTTTAACTGGAGTTTGATAGATGGCCACTTTTCAACTCCATGGAAAAAGCAAAGATTATACCAATATATAAGGGTGGGTCACCTACAGAACCTGCAAACAATTGGCACATTGCTCTTTTGTCTGTGGTTTCTAAGTTATTGGAGAGACTGGTATAGGGACAGCTGAGTGGGTACTTGGGGAGGCACTCGTTCTTCAGGTACCAGTCAGGTTTTTGAAAGGACACTCCATGGACACCACACTCACTGACCTGGTGCACATCATTGCATCCACATTAGAAAAGGGACTGGTGTTGGGTGCGGTGTTCATGGACTTGTCAGAGGAGTTTGATACTGCGGACCATGAATTTCTATTGGAACCATTATTGGATAATGGGCTATCAGACGAAACTTGTGGGTTACATAGAAACATAGAAGTTGGCGGCAGATAAGGACCGCATGGCCCATCCAGTCTGTTTAAATCTTATCTAAATGACAGAACACAACAGGTTCAAGTTGAAAAAGAATGATCTAATAAGGGTTTGGTTCAGAGGGGTGTCCTCCAGGGCTCCATCTTGGGGTACCTTTTGTTTCTTATCTATATAAATCATTTAATTGACATGGTTCCTTATTCCAAAAGAAGACTTTACGCAGACAACACCATCATTGTGGCAAGTGGGAAAAATACAGTAGAAATGGAATCAAAGTTACAATGCAATTTTGGGGGGTTATGCATGTGGCTTTCAGAATCCAGATTGGTTTTGAACAGTAAAAAACTAAAATTATGCTTTTTTAGAAACTGCCAAAAAGAAAAAGTACAATAAAAAACAAGAAATTCAAATTAAAACAAATAAAAATGAAATATTAGCACAAGTAAAAGAATGCAGGTATCTGGGCATCTGGATCGATGAAAGTTTAAAATTCGATTATCATATTGAAGCTAGACTAGGTAGGATAAATAGTAGATTCGGAGCATTCAGGTGCTCAGGTTATTATATTGATAAACGTATGAGAACTTCTATAATTAACAAATTGCTTATACCCATTCTGGATTATGGGAGCCACATATATTGGCTTTGCAGGCAAAGCTTTTTTGAAAAAGGTTGATGTGCCATATAATCGCTTAGATTTTTTCTGAGATATGATCACAGAACACATCATTGCAAATTATACACTGAACTTGGCTGGGTAACTCCTAAGAACAGAAGGAAACTGATTTGGGCAAATCGAATTTATAAAACACTAAATTTTACTCAGTCGGTGTATCTGTATGAAAAATTGGAGAAGACTGAACATAAATATAGCTTCAGAAACATTCACATGAGAGATTTTTAAACACCTAATCCCTTAAATAAATATGAAGACATGACCTTTCCAATTATTGCCATGTCCCTGTGGATCTCTTTAGGCAATTAATTCTACTAAGCGTGTGACTAGAAATCCGAAACATTTTATTGGAGCTTTGAAACATGAATTAAGAATTTGATGTATGTGCAATGGATAATATTGATAGAACTGATCTACACATAGTAATAAGCACAAATTGTCTTTATAACCTTGTATCAAAGTTTGATAGAATCTCTGGGACTATGCACTGCATATTTTTAGATCTTATATGTTTTGTACTGTACAGTGAAACTTAGGTATACCGACGCTTCCTCAACAACTTTACCATGACTGACACTACAGCGACAACAGTGCCAGGTCACTGTAGTGTCAGTGCGGGACCCCAGCACTGCTTTCTGGGGGTATTGCATCCCTTCCCCAAAACAACTCTGAGTTAGAGTTGATTATTTAAGTAGTGGGGATGCGGGGGGTAGAGCCCATGCATGTGGGGAGTGAGGCTAAGATAAAAGTTTGATGTGACTTTTACGCCAACCGCAAATGCGGTCGACATAGTGGAGTCGCTGTAATGTCAGTCGACAACAAAACTGTCAACCAACCATCATAGAGCCGAAACTTACACATTTATTTTCTAGCTTGAATATTTTCAATATACGCAGGACCATCTTGTAAATAGGACCATCAGGGCCTAATTATGTGTTGTACCAACTTATCCTGTATAAAAATAAAGACTTTTACTTTTACTACTACTAGTGTACTGTGTGCTGGTGAAAGGTGAGGGACTGCCTGCACTGTGGAGTGATGCTCAGAAGCACAGCTTGAACACAGTGGAGTGACATGGTACCAATCACGGTAGTGTACTGTGTGCCTGTGAAAGGTGAGGGAGTGTCTGCTCTGTGGAGTGATGCTCAGAAGTACTGCATGAACACTGTGGAGTGACATGGCACCCATTATAGTGGTGTAATGCGGACTGGTTGATCGGTAGGGATTGCCTGCACTGAGAAGCACTGCATGAACACAGTGGGGCATCATGGCACCCATCCCTGTTGCGTACTGTGTGCTGGTGAAAGGTAAGGGACTGCCTGTACTAGGGAGCAATGCAGAGAAGCAATGCAGGAACACTGAGGGGCAGCATGACACCCATAAGAGCTGCATACTGCATGCTGGTGAGAGGTGAGGGACTGCTTGCACTGTTATGCTCAGAAGCACTGCATGAACACTATGGGGTGACATGGTACCCATCACGATGGTGTACTGCATGCTGGTGAAAGCTGAGGGATTGACTGCACTGTGGAGTGATGTTCAGAAGTACAGCTTGAACATAGTGGAGTGACATGGCACCAATCACAGTAGTATACTGTGCACTGATGAAAGGTGAGGGAATGCCTGCTCTGTGGAGTGATCAGAAGGATTGGATGAACACAGCAGGGTGACATGACACCCATCACAGTGGTGTGCTGCATGCTGGTGAAAGGTGAGGGACTGCCTGCTCATGCGAGTGATGCTTAGAAGCAATGCATGGACAGTGGGGCAACATGGCACCTTTCACAGTGGTGTACTGTGTGCTGGTGAAAGGTGAGGGACTGCCTGTGTGGGGGAGTGGGAGCAATGTTCAGAAGCACTGCATGAACACAGTGGGGTGACATGGCACTCAATACGGTGGTTTACAGTGTTTTGCAGAAATGTCAGGGACTGCCTGCACTGTGGAGTGATGCTCAGAAGCACTGTATGAACACAGTGGGATGACATCGCACCCATCACAGTGGTGTACTACATGCTTGTGAAAAGTGAGGTGCTGCCTGTTCTGTGGAGTGATGTTCAGAAGCACTGCATGAACACAGCGGGGTGACATGGCACCCATCGTGGTGGTGTAATGTGAGCTGATGAATGGGTAGTGACTGCCTGCACTGTGGAGTGATGCTCACAAGCACTGCATGATCACAGTGCAGTGACATGGCACCCATCATGGTTGTGTACTGCATGCTGTTTTTTTCACAGAGAGGGTGGTGGATCCATGGAACAGCCTACCAGCGGAGGTGGTGGAAGCGAAAACAGTACAGGGATTCAAAAGTGCATGGGATAAGCATAAAGGCACCCTGCTGTACAGCAGAACAGGGGAATGGCAGTACAGATAAGAGTAGGGATTGCCAAACCAAGTAGGGAAATGGGCAGACTAGGTGGGCTGTATGGTCCTTATCTGCCAACAGATTCTGTTTCTATGTTTCTGTGGTTAAAGGTGAGGGACTGCCTGCACTGTGGAGTGATGCTCAGAAGCACTTCATGGACACAGTAGTGCAACATGGCACCCATCACAGTTGTGTACTGTGTGCTGGTGAAAGGTCAGGGACTGCCTGCACTGAGGAGCGATGCTCAGAGCACCGTATGAACACAGTGAGGTGACATGGCACCCATCGTGGTGATATACTGTGTGCTGGTGAAAGGTGAGGGACTGCCTGCACAGGGGAATGATGCTCAGAAGCACTGCATGAACACAGTGGAGTGACATGGCATCCATAACGGCTGTGTACTGCATGCTGGTGAAAGGCTAGGGACTGCCTGCACTGTAGAGTGATGCTAAGAAGCATGACATGAACACAGTGGAGCGACATGGCACCCATCATGGTGGAGTACTGCGTGCTGGTGAAAGGTGAGGGACTGCCTGCACAGGAGAGTGATGCTCAGAAGCACCGTGTGAACCCAGAGGGGCGACACAGCACCCATCACGGTTATATACTTCATGCTGGTGAAAGGTGAGGGAATGTCTGTGGTCATTTAACTGCTATACAAGAAATAACACATATACTGCCTTATATGGCATTTATTTACTAATACAGCTAACCCTAACCTTTATTGTCTTTAGGATAAGCACTCTGACACACTAACACACATGTACTGCTTCATGTTCTACTACAGTATAGCATTATGGCCATTTGCAAACTGAGTAGAAAAAGGTTAGTGCACCAGGAAAGGGTTAACAGAGTGCCACACAGGTGCACACATGCACGCACGCATGCATGCACACACACACAGACACACTCCTCTCCATGATGTGAACAGAATTGGAAAGGCTGACTGAGTCGACATGTTTATGAGTTATAAATCTTTCTTAAAAGAGAATTCTACCCATATTGAAGCTGGTAACTACAGTTATCACACAAAATAGTATGTTGCAACACTGCTCAGCTGAATGAATAGCAGACTGCTTCAATTAATTAGCGGAGTAATAGCACAAACCTCAAATTTTATGTAGTCCATTCAGAATCTGGAGAGCTCCCTTTTTCGACTATCATAGATACATAGATACATAGACACTGTTGGCAGATAAGGGTCTATGTCCCACCCAGTCTGCCCATTTGAGCTTGTAAGTTCCCTTTACGTTTTTCTAGAAGTCTGTTGCCCCTTACCCTTGACCTCCAGAATTCCCTTATGTCTATCCCATGCATTCTTAAATCCTGTGATTATTTCAGTCCCCACCACTTCCTGTGGCAGGGTGTTTCACTTGTCCACCACCCCTTCTGTGAAGAAATTCTTCCTCACATTTCCTCTGAATTGTCCTCTCTCCAACTTCATTCCATACCATCTAGTCCTGGAACATCTTTTTCACTGGAAAATAGTGTATTACTGCACCCTGTTCCTCCCTGTAAGGTACTTGTATGTCTCTATTATATCCTATTATATCCCCTCTCTCCCTCCTCTCCTCCAGGGAGTACATATTCAAGTCCTGCAGCCTGTCCTCATAGGACTTGTGATGCAATCCCTGCACCATCTTTGTTGCCCTCCTCTGAGCCTTCTCTACCCTGTATATGTCCTTACATAGGTAAGGTCTCCAGAACTGTATATTGTACTCCAGGTAGGGCCTCACTAGTGTTTTGCATAGTGGACTTATGACCTCCCTTTTCGTGCTGGTGATGCCCCTGCCTATGCATCCCAGCATCCTATCTGGTTTACCTGCTGCCTTGTCACACTGTTTCCCTACCTTGAGATCATCAAAGATGATAACCCTAAGGTCCCTTTCCTGCTTGGTATATGCTATATCCTCACCCCCCCAACTGATATGTTGTTCCAGGGTTTTTGTGCCCCATGTGCATTATTTTGCACTTCTTTGTGTTGAATTTCAACTGCCAAACCCTTGACCATTCTTCAAGCTTCTGCAGGTCCCTCCTCATTCTGTCTACACTCTCTGGTGTGTCCACTCTGTTACAGAGGTTTGTGTCATCAGCGAACAGGGAAATTCTGCCTTCTAGGTCCTGTGCAATGTCACTGATGAAGATGTTGAATAGGACCGGTCCCAGCACTGATCCCTGTGGTACCCCACTGGTCACTCTTCCCTCTGTGGAGTGACAGCCATTTACCACCACCCTCTGTGTCCTGCCACCCAGCCAGTTACCTACCCACCACACTACTGTCCTGCCCACACCCATATTCCCCAGTTTGTGTAATAGTCTTCTGTGTGGCACAGTGTCAAAGGCCTTGCGGAAGTCCAGATAGGCCATGTCCACTGCCTTCCCCTGATCCACCTCCCTAGTCACCCAGTCAAAAAATTCAATGAGGTTGGTCTGACATGACCTCCCCCTGGTGAAACCATGCTGCCTTGGGTCCTGTAGTCCATTGACAACCAGATGTTCCACCAATCTCTCCTTCAGTAGTGCTTCCATGATCTTCCCCACTACCGAGGTGAGGCTGACTTACTTGAGTTAGGGCAGAGTGCCTAGAGTGTTTCGAGACCTGAGGGTTTTAGTGTAAAGAGGATGTGTTCTGATCTCCATAAATCTGCATTACCAGGAGTGTAGCCCAGTGGGGGTCCATCTATGCTTTGTTATTCTGTACATCTGCTGTCCTCCAGTCTTTGGGTACCCCCTCTGTTTCCAGTGATTGAGTAAATAGGATTGCCAAAGGTTCATTTACCACCTGTCTTAGTTCCTTTAGTATCTTAGGGTGCACCCCATCTGGTCTCATTGCTTTATCAACTCTTATTCCTTCCAGTTCCTTTAGGATCCTTTCCTATGTAAAGGGACTTGTGTCCATTTCTACACCATTCCCATCCCTTGTACTCCCTTCAGGCTCATTACCCTCCTATTCCTCAGTAAAGACTGAATAGAAATATCTGTTCAGTATGTCAGCTTTACTGTTGTCATCCTCCATGTGGCCCCCATCCTCCCCCTTCAGTCTCACTATCCATCCCTTTGCCCTTCTTTTTTCACTTATGTACCTGTAAAACGTTTTGTCCCCTCTATCCACTGATTTTGTGATACGCTCTTCTGTCTGAGCTTTGGCTTTCCTTACTGACCTCCCTGCCTCCCTTTGCTTCTGCTGGTACTTCTCCCTATTCCCCTTCTGCCTGCGTCTTTTTGTATTGCCTGAATGCAATCTTTTTGGCTTCCACTTTCTCTGCTACATTCTTGGAAAACCATAATGGCCTCCTCTTCCTTTCCCCTTGCTAACCTGCTTAATACATAATTATGTTGCTCTTGTAATCCCTGTTTTAAATATTGCCCACTATTTCTCCACCCCTTATTCCTTCCCCATTCCCATTAGTGACTCTTTCAAGCATATCCCCATTTTCTCAAGGTCTTCCCTCCTAAAATCCAGGATACATGTTTTTGTGCAGTTTGGTTCTGCTGCATCTGTGATTTCAAACCACAGTGACTGGTGGTCACTGTTCCCCAGGTGCTCCTCCACTGTTACCCCATCATGCAGTCCCTGTTTATGAGCACAAAGTCCAGTATTGCCTTCTGCTGAGTTGGTCCCATGACCAGTTGCTTAAGGAAGGCACCTTAAAGGGAGTCCAGGATAAATCTGCTCCTGGTTCATGCTGCTGCTGGGAGGCTCTAGTCCACGTCTGGAATATTGATGTCTCCAACCAACACTACCTCCCCTTGCCTACCATCCTTTTTTAATGGATAGCATTAACTCCCTATCTGTCTCTTCCTCCTGGGCTGGTGATCTGTAGACCACCCATGTGCGGATGGCTGACTCCATTTTCCTTTCCAGCTTTACCCACAGTATCTCTCCCCCATTTTGTTCCTTCTGGATTTCTGTGGCCTTTATGCCATCTTTTACATAAAGTACCACTCCTCCTCCCTTCCTGCCTGCTTTGTCTCTTCTGAATATGTTGTAGCCAGGTATGGCCATCTCCCAGTCATGGTTATCATTACACCAGGTCTCTGTGATGGTCACAATGTCCAGGTCTGACTGCACCATGACAACCTCTAGATCCTCTATCTTGCTGATAAGGCTTCTGGCACTGGCACATCTGGCTTTCCATGATGTGAACTCCCTGGACTGTTTAGCTGTTCTACTCCAGCCCCCTCCCTGTTTGTCCTTTATCCCTGGTTCTCCCTGCTGTCTACCCTTCTGTTAAATTGTGCCCCCTTTCTCCCTATCTACCCCTTGGGTGCCTACCTCCAGCTTTTGCACACTGCTTTGTAGAGATATCTCCTCCTTCTCCTGTTCACTGGTTCCACTGCTAGCTATGGGGGGTGGGCAATTAGGTACCCTCCTTGCTGGCTGCCACCCCACTTGGCTAGTTTAAATGCTTGTCCTTGTAGCATTTAAACTTATTCTTGAGTGCTTGGATTCCCTTCCAGGACAAATGCAGACTGTCAGGCTTGAACAAGCCTCCATCCCTCGAGGTGAGTCCACAGTCACTAGTGAATCCAAACCCTTCCTCATAGCACCAGTTCTTCAACCATGTGTTAAAGTTCCTGGTGCCTACACCCCTACACTTTCCCATGCCTCTCACAGGAAATGCAGTGGTTGTTACAGTAAAGTTTCCCACTAATGAGGTATACCGGGTGGCACCAATGGCAGTGGTGCGTTAGAGAGATGGTAACTTGTTACTACGGTGTGGGAAGCCTGGTTTTATCAGATGTTGAATTGCAATTCCTCCCTTATCCAAGAGATGGCTACCCGAGCCAGCACAGAAATAGTGTGTGCCTGAACTTAAAATACATTCTTCCGGTAGAATCAAACTGCAGGTGGTGACAGGTTGCACATAGGACACAGCAGTCAACAGGGGTCTGATGTACTGTGTCTGTAGAGTAATCATGTAATCTGAGAAGCATTTGTTTTATGCACCTTTTCTGTCTTTTGGACTGTGCACAGTATGTGGATTTTGTGTGGGTGCATCATTTTCTGCCCTCCCCCATACTGCACTACACTTTTCTCATTGATTCTAATATATGTTATACACCCATCTAACTAACTGGAGAATTAACACCCCAAGTCGCTACAGTAAATGACTGATTTTCAGGCACAATTGTATTACACAGCTTTTTCCTAGACGCAAAACATTTATATAGAGTCTTCAGAAAAGCTCCCTATCCCACACCTTACTTAAACTGTTTCTTGCTCTGGTTAGATTTCAGAAATTAAGGTAGTTGCAATCTGTACTCACAGCTACAATGTTCCTTGATGTGGTCAGCATAGTGCTCCTTATGGGTGTAAAATCACAGTGTTTGTACACTTCTCCTTTAAAGAGACACATAAATGTATTTGATTGTTCAAAATCAGCAGCAGTATAAATTTTCTATAAAGGAGTTTGGTGTGTATTCTATTGAGATACAAATTAAGGTAGTCACCACTAATTTAAATCATAGATGAGCTGGTGAACAAAAAAAATCTGTAGTGTTGATCCTTAAATTACACTGCTCTGATTCCACTCTTAAATATGTAGGTATCTGACTCAATACTTTATCTGCCTTATAAAAGATCAGTTTAAAAGACTGGGTATCAAAGGCAATAAAGCCCCCCCGGCACGGCAAATTACTTTAAAATTATGTTTAAACTGCCTATGAATCCAAGAATCGAAAATCCTATGAATTGAAGATGAATCCAAGCTGCAATAATGCCAACGCAGGTCTGCCAAACATTACAGGAGTATACAGTAGCTAGACAGTGAATTATGGACATCTCCTTAGTTCATATTTCAAGTACTGTACTTCAACACATCAGGCATACAGTAAATGCCCCAATGACCCGCTGAAAATTTTAAACATAAACCGTCACAAATTCAACTACCTTTGAACTTTAGTATTTTAATATTTTATTTCACTCGTCGCATGTATGCATTTCCCTATATATTGTGTACATTTTCACTACAGGGCTATCTACTTAAACTGGTAACATAAAAAAAAACATATAAACGCTGCTGTACTTCAGTATTTTATTTCGCTTGCTGCATGAATGCATTTCCTTATATATTGTGTACATTTTCACTACAGGGTTATCTACTTGAACTGGTAACATAAAAAAACAGAAATGCAACTGTATTTCAGTATTTTATTTCACTCGCCGTATGAATGCAGTTCCCAATATATTGTGTACATTTTCACTATGGGGCTAGCCACTTAGACTGGTAAAAAAAAATACAAACGCCACTGTATTTTGCTATTTTATTTCACTCACTGCATACATTTTCACTACAGGGACTATCTACAGTACTTAGACTGGTAACAAAAAAAATAGAAATGCTACTGTGTTTTGGTATTTTATTTTGTATGTTTGTATGAGAACTCTCGATCTCTCTCTTTGCTCTCACCCTCTTTGCCAGCAGTGAAAGGCTGCCAGAACAGAGCAAAATAAATACCAAAAGAAATACAATATGGGGGTGGGGCATTGCAGTCATTTGTGACTAGCCCTGGTACTTAACCTCTGTGAAATAGGTGTTTGTTAAGAGGTGGTGCTGAAAGGGGCCTAGTTGAACTGTGGATTTATAACAGAGTTGTTTGTGGTCTCTGTCTGCTGAGACACAGAGAGGGATAAAGCAGCCACAGCTTCCTGAATTAAGGAGGTTATTTTCTAAACTACACTGAACTGAATTATTACTTTTTGGACCTGTGTAAGTAACTAGTATTGATTTTGTTTTTGTGGTTGACTTTGCTTAGTTTTAACTTAAATTTGCCAGGGAGGAACTGTAGCTGGGAGATATTTACAGTCATTTGTGACTAGACCTGGTACTTAACCTCTGTGAAATAGGTGTCTGAAAGGAAGGAAGGTACTCCCTGGGGTGGAGGGTCAGAGTTGTAGTTGATTGTTTGTGGACAGCACAGGTTTGCTCCCTCCCACCCATCTCCTCATCCCACCCACCCCAAGAGCATAACTTCCTTCATAGCAGGGGTTCTGACATCACTTCCCCAAAACTGCTAACAACATACACCTGTTCATATCCTTAAAGGCACAGCACACTGAATAGGGGGTAGAGACACTTGCAAGCTTGCACACAATAAAACAAGAACAAGAAAACAGCAAAAGAAAAGCATCTGTAACAGGAAGGGACACAGACATGTGGGGAGTGGTGCAATGCACTGGCTGTGGAGCATCAGTTTTCCGGGAGACATTCTGGAGATTGCTTGCTGCCCTATTTGCAGGCACCTCTCTGGTCTGAGGGAGGAGGCTGTTCGTCTCCATGCTGACCTGGCAAGGATTTGGGAAACCTACTCCCCCACCCAAGGGCCACCCAGGCCACTGCCCCTACCTCAGAGGTTGCCAAGAAAGAGGAGTGGTTGGATCACGGTGGGCTCAGGGAGGGTGAGGGTGGTGGAACAGAGGCGCATCCCTCCAGTTGTGCTTCTCCACAATTCATTCTCCACTTTGGCAGAGCATGATTCCTCTATGGAGACACCCACAGTGGAGACCAAGGAGGATGCTTGGAACCTCCACAATGGAGACCCACGGGAGGGTGGCACAGGACCCCACAGGGGAAGGCAGCAACTCCTGGTGGGGGACTCAATTGTTAGGGGGTAGAACTGGGGAGGGAGGGGAAAGGGAGGTAAGATGCCTGCCTGGTGCCATGGCTTGGAGGGACAGGAAATTAATCCTCAGGATCATGGGAGCAGCTGCAAGGGAGAGGGAGCTGGATGTCATTATCCACCTAGGGATGAATGACCTGGCTGAGAATGGGATCAGAGCAGTGCAACAGGAGTTTGTGGAGTTGGGGAGGGGCCTTAGACAAGTAACACACATGGTAACTTTCTCGGAAGTGCTACCTGTCTATGGCATGGATGAGACTAGGGTACTCCACACCATGGGATTCAATGACTGGTTGAAAAACTGGTGCAGAGCTCAGGGATTTGGCTTCATTGGGGACTGGGGCTCTACCTGGAGGGATGCAGGCCTAAACAGGCATGATGGTCTGCATCTATCCAGGAGGGGAACAAGGATCCTAGGTGATAGGTCTAAATGCTTCATTGGCAAGCATTTAAACTAGCCAAGGGGAGAGGCACTGAAAAGGAGAAGGGAAATCCTAGCCCCCCCCAAAAAATCAGGGTAGCTAGTGAGGTAAACACCAAGATAGAGCAGTCAATAGGGAGAAGGGCAGGGGTAAATGGAGAAAAAGACAAAGGCAGTAAGGACAGGGGTGGAAGAAAAAGAAATAAAGCCTTAAAAAAATGGAGGGTAATGAGTACCAATGCCGTAGTCTAGGTAAAAAGCTCCCTGGAATTGTGGCCTTGATGGAAGAGGGATGCCTGGATATTGTGGTAGTCACAGAAACATGGTGCACAGAGAACCATGACTGGGATGTCAACATACCAGGGTACACAATCTACAAGAGAGACAAGGAGGGAAGAAGAGGAGGAGGAGTAGCTCTTTATGTAAGGAAGGGGATCAAAGCAACAGAACTAAAGGGTAAACAGGGAGTAGAGGAGGCACTGTGGGTCACCCTGGAGACTGGAAATGGCTCCACAATCCGCACAGGGGTTGTATACAGACCCCCATCTCAGGGGGAGGAAATAGACAAGGAACTAATAGAAGGCATCCTTGGGATGGCAGAGAAAGGAGAGGTACTGCTGATGGGGGACCTGAGTATGCCAGATGTTAACTGGAGCACCTTTGCTGCAGCCACATCCAAGAGCAGGGCCATTCTGGATGCCCTACAGGGGGCATGCCTCAGACAGCTAGTTTTGGAACCCACTCGGGAGTGAGCAGTCTTAGACCTGGTACTCTCAAATGGGGACAGAGAGTGGATCTCTGATCTTGAAGTGGGTAGCCATCTGGGGACAAGCGACCACCAAACAGTGTGGTTCATGATAAACTTAGCTGTAGAGTCAAGCCGCACAAAAGTGAAGGTATTGGACTTCAGGAGGACTGATTTTGTCAAAATGGGAGAGTGCCTCAGAAAAGCACTAGCAAACAGGCAAGAAGGTGGGGTGGAGCATCAATGGGGAAACATTAAAACCGCCATCACAGAGGCAACAAGCCTTTGAGTGAAGCAAATAAACAAATCAAAATGAAAGAAGAAACCTCTATGGTTCTCAAAAGAAGTAGTGGGGAAGGTAAGGGAGAAAGAGATAGCATTCAGGAAGTATAAGGAAACACAGAAGAAGCAGGAGACAGAAGTGCACCAGTTAAAGCAGAAGGAAGTGGGGAAGACAGTCAGAATAGCAAAGGCCCAAACTGAGGAAAAGATAGCCAACTCAGTTAAGAAGGTGGATAAAACCTTTTATAGGTACATTAGGGAGCAAAGAAAGACTAAGGCAGGGATACTGAGGCTGAATAAAGAGGAAGATGGTTAGGCAGAGAGCGACAGTGAAAAAGCTGGGATACTGAATGAATTCTTCTGCTCAGTATTCACAATGGAAAAGCAGGGGGAGATACCTAATCCAGTCAATAGAAGCACTCTGGATAGGGGGTTGATATTAGTCCTTTCACAGAAGAAAGGGTTCTGAAAGAACTCTTAAAGCTGAAGGTGGATAAATCAATGGGGCCTGATGAGATTCACCCCAGAATTCTAAAAGAACTAAGGGAAGAACTAGTAACACCACTGACTACCCTTTTTAATAAATAATGGGAGGATGGTGTGGTAACTGAGGACTGCAGGAGGGCAGATGTGATTCCCCTTCACAAAAGTGGGAGCAAGACAGAGGCAGGAAACTACAGACCTGTTAGTTTGACCTCAGTGGTAGGGAAAATGATGGAATCACTGCTGAAGGAAAGAATTGTTGAGTACCTAGAGGCCAGTGGGGCACAGGACCCAAGGCAGCATGGATTCACAGCAGGAAGGTCATGTCAGACGAATCTAATTGATTTCTTTGATTGGGTGACCAAAGTAGTAGACCGGAGAGGGGCTGTGGACGTGGCTTACCTAGACTTTAGCAAGGCATTTGACAAAGTCCCGCACAAAAGATTAATAAACAAATTAGCCAGCCTGGGAGTGGGTCCCATGGTGGTAGCCTGGGTAAAACACTGGCTGGACAACAGGGCACAGCTGGTAATAGTAAATGGAGTCCACAGTGAAGAAAGGAGGGTTACTAGTGGGGTACCACAGGGTTCAGTACTGGGGCCGGTTCTTTTTAATGTCTTTATAAGTGACATTACAGAGGGACTAGAAGGGAAAGTATGTCTCTTTGCAGATGACACAAAGATCTGCAACAGGGTTGATACACAGGGTGGGCTGGAAAGGATGAAAAGGGACTTGGCAAGGTTGGAGGAATGGTCAAATGTATGGCAGCTTAGATTCAACACAAAGAAGTGCAAAGTAATGCACCTGGGAAACAAAAACCCAGGGGAAGAGTACACAGTGGGGGGTGAGATACTGACAACAATAAAAATGGAACGGGACCTGGTGGTAGTCATATCAGATGGCCTAAAGGTGGGCCAGCAATGTGAGAAGGCAGTAAGGAGGGCTGGGGGGATACTGGGGTGCATAGGGAGAGGCATCAGCAGTAGAAAACAGGAAGTTGTTAGCCCTCTGTACAGGCAGTTGGTAAGACCACATCTGGAGTACTGTGTACAGTTCTGGAGACCCCATCTCCGCAAAGACATACTGTAGACAGGGTGGAGGCTGTCCAGAGGAGGGCAACCAAAATGGTGCAGGGTCTGCACCAGAAGACATATGAAGAAAGACTAAAGGAGCTTAAGATGTATAGCCTCGAGGAAAGGAGGAGAGGGGACATGATAGAAACTTTCAAATACCTCAAGGGAATCAACAAAGTGCAAGAGGGTAGCATCTTTCAGAAAAAGAGATGTGCAAGAACAAGGGGGCACAATTTGAAGAGAGAGGGTAACGAGTCAGAGGAAATGTGAGGAAGCATTTCTTCACAGAGAGGGTTGTAAATGCATGGAACAGCCTTCTGGAGGAGGTCATAGAGTCAAAAACAGTGAGGGAATTCAGGAATGCATGGGACAGACATAAGGCAGTTCTAGTGGGGGGTAGGAGGAAGTAGGCTGTTAGTTAATTAGGATCTGCAGCTTATTCATTAAGTAGGAAAATGGGCAGACTAGGTGGGCCATGTGGTTCTTATCTGCTGTCAAATTCTATGTTTCTATAATGTCCATTTGAGTGAACCACCCTTTCTGTAAAGTGGCATGTCCTGGTGTTAACCTTGTCCCAATCTTCTAATCTTACATTTATCATGTGCTCATATTTGACCATCTCTTATTATGGTATTTATTTTCCTTTGTTCAATCTTTTTGTGATACATTAATATCTTGTGGGCCTGTATCTTGTACAAGGAAGTCTTAACTTGTGCAGGAAAACCCACCCAACAGCTACTTTCATTCTTCATACAGTTTTCTAATGCCCCTTTCTAACCCTTTAAATAACAAAAACAAGAATATTGGACTTTAGGGGGGCTGACTTTGGGAAAATGAGACAGTGCCTCAGAAAAGCACTAGTAAATGGGCAAGAAGGAGGGATGGAGGAACAATGGGGAATAATCAAAACAGCCATCACAGAGGCAACAAGCCTTTGTGTGAAGCAAATCAACAAAACAAAATGAAGGAAAAAAAACACTATGGTTCTCAAAAGAGGTGGAAGGGAAGGTTAAGGAGAAAAGGATAGCATTCAGAAAATACAAGGAAACACAGAAGGAGCAGGACAGAGAATTTTATCAGTTAAAGCAGAAGGAAGCAGGGAAGACAATCAGAATAGCAAAGGCCCAAACTGAGGAAAAGATAGCCAACTCTGTTAAGAAAGGGGATAAAACCTTTTATAGATACATTAGGGAGCAAAGAAAGACCAATGGAGAGACAGAAACTTAATAAAGGGGAGGAATGTGGGGAGGGTGACAGTGAAAAGCAGGGATCAGTGATACGGAATATTTCTGCTCAGTATTCACAAAGGAAGAGGAGGGAGGTACTCAAACCAAACAAGAGAAACACTCTGGATGGGGGGTTCATACCAGTCCATTCAGAGAAGAAAGGGTTTGAAAGAACCTTCAAACTGAGGGTGGACAAAGCAATGGGGCCCGATGGGATTCACCCCAGAATTCTAAAAGAACTAAGGGAAGAACTAGTAACACCACTGACTACTCTCTTTAACAGATCATGGGAGGATAGGGTGGTACTTGAGGACTGGAGGAGGGTGGATGTGATTCCACTTCACAAAAGTGGGTGCAGGGCAGAAGAGGAAACTACAGACCAGTTAGTTTTACCTCAGTGGTAGGAAAATGATGGAATCACTTCTGAAGGAAAGAACTGTTGAGTACCTAGAGGCCAGCGGGGCACAGGACCCAAGGCAGCATGGTTTCACAGCAGAATGGTCATGTCAGACAAACCTAATAGATTTCTTTGACTGGGTGATCAAAGTAGTAGACCAGGAAAGGGCTGTGGATATGGTCTACCTAGATTTTAGCAAGGCATTTGACATAGTCTCACACAAAAGATTAATATACAAGTTAGCCAGCCTTGGAGTGGGTTCCAAGGTGGTAGCCTGGATAAAAAACTGGCTGGACAACAGGACGCAAAGGGTACTAGTAAACGGAGTCCACAGTGAAGAAAGAAAGGTAACTAGTGGGGTACCGCAGGGTTCGATACTGGGACCGGTCCTCTTTAATGTCTTAATAAGTGACATTGGAGAGCACCTGGAAGGAAAAGTATGTCTCTTTGCAGACAACACAAAGATCTGCAACAGGGTTGATACACAGGGTGGGGTGGAAAGGATGAAAAGAGACTTGGCAAGGTTGGAGGAATTGTCAAATATATGGCAGCTCAGATTCAACGCAAAGAAGTGCAAGGTAATGCACCTGGGAAACAAAAACCCAGGGGAAGAGTACACAATGGGGGGTGAGATAACAACAAAAATCGAAAGAGGCCTAGGAGTAATTATATCAAATGACCTAAATGTGGGCAAGCAGTGTGAGAAGGCAGTAAGAAGGGCTGGGGGATACTGGGATGCATAGGGAGAGGCATCAGCAGTAGAAAACAGGAAGTTGTTATCCCTCTGTACAGACAGTTGTTGAGACCCCATCTGGAGTACTGCGTGCAATTCTGGAGACCCCATCTCTGCAAACACATAGACAGAGTGGAGGCTGTTCAGAGGAGGGCAACCAGAATGGTGCAAGGTCTGCACCAGAAGACATATTAGGAGAGACTAAAGCAGCTTAATATGTATACCCTTGAGGAAAGGAGGGAGGGGGGAACATGATAGAAACTTTCAAGTATCTCAAGGGAATTAACAAAGTACGAGAGGGTAGCATCTTTCAGAAAAAGAGATGTGCAAGAACAAGGGGGCATAATTTGAAGATGGGAGAACAGCTCAGAGATAATGTTAGAAAGTATTTTTTCACAGAGAGGGTTATGGTTGTGGATGCATGGAACAGCCTTCCTGAGGAGGTTGTGGAGTCGGGAACAGTGGGAGAATTCAAGAATGCATGGGACAGACATAAAGCAATTCTAGCGGGGGGTAGGAGGAAGTAAGCTGTTGATTAACTAGAATCTGCAGCTTATCCATCCGGTAAGAAAATGGGCAGACTAGGTGGGTCAAGCGGTTTTTATCTGCCATCAAATTCTATGTTTCTATGTTTCTATAACCATATACTGTAGCCATTCCAATTACTGTTAAAGAAAGGTATTTTGCACATTCTACATGCCCCTGCTTTTACATACACTTGAACTAATGTCTTACTGTCTAATTTTGTACTTTGCTATATGTAAGGTTTACTACATATTTGTCAGGTGTGACAGAAAAAGGGCTGTGCCCAAATCACCATCTAGCTAAAAACAGAAAAAAAGTAAATTGAAGTAAAATGTATTCCAGCATCTTAGTGTCCATTTTTTTATCACTAAAAACACACCCTAGTCTAGTAGAGAACCCATTATGAATGCTCTCAAATCCTCTTCTGCATCAAAAGCTGTTATTTCTCATCACATGGTGCGAGCTCAGAGACACATACAGACAATCGGGCAGAAGCTCAGCCATATTACCACTGAAAAACTGCCAGAACATAAACAGTGCATCGTCACCTTTTTTACAAGTTAAATGACATTATGTCTTCCAATTCAAAAATCAGATACAGAATCCCCAAAAAAAATTAGAATCAGAAAGCAAGCTGCATGTGAATGTGATGATAGTTACATCTAACGTACTTTAGGGGACTTTATTTTTATTTATTTACGCCTGTTTAAATTATTTAGGTTATTCACCCCGTGTGTAAAAAAATGACTGCAAGCTCAACCACTGTTATGGACCTCTGGGTTTACTGGAAGAAATCCACATCAACTTTTGCCAACCACAAAGCAACCCCTGCCCCGCCCCCCACACCCCAAAGGGACTGGAATCACCCATACAATTAATGAATGTTGTCATGGTGACTGATCACTTTTTTCACACACACTAACTGCTATTAATTTAGGAACAACAGGTGTGCTCTCCACTAACTCTCAGACCTGCCTCGGATAACAAGCAGTCATCGCCATTCACTAAAAATACCACCAACAGCTTAATCTGGTTCAAGGTCAGTTGGCATTCATCTGTATCCCCCTCCCCCGGGTCATGCCTGAAAATAGGCAGGATTTGTCTAGTGCACTTACCCGGTCAACAAAAGCTAAATAAATAAATAAATAAAAATCGATAACTGTTACTCTTGTAGGACATTTGCTGGCTATACTGTGATTTTACACTGTAAATATTGATATAGAAATATCCCTTGCAATCACTGTTTGTTTTTGTGAGATGTGTGGATGTGTCTCCATTGAGGACAGATAGTAACTGTACTCAAACAGTGTTTCAGTTAAAATAAAATACAATATTGTTTCAATTTCAGTGAAGCAGCAAAATCACAGTACTGCTAGAACATGTCCTGATGTGTGGATGGCTTCCAACTGTCCAGTAGCAGAGGGCATTTTTATGAACAGTAAATTATCTGGTACAATTTTGGAATCCATGTCTCACACATCAGTTTGCATGTATGCCAGTGATATGTTCTGGACGGGAGACTCTCAACTTTGAGCACTGTCTCCCACTTCCAATTTTTGTTTAAGATTTTGTAAATATCACTTCTTCCATTTTTGACAGTCACTCCATGTAATACGGCCTGTTTTCTGATTCAGATCGAATTTTTGTGATGTTAGATTCTTGCATCAGAAATCATGCCGTTGTTTAAATGTGTGAAAATCTGGAACACAGTATCGAATTCCCTGGTTCTTTTAGCAGTGATGACAATGCCTTTATGTAGACTTTGTGGCAAATAATTTGGCAAACACTTCAAATTAGAAAATTAAAAAACATTCAGGTATTCATTGCTAATCCTAAAAATTGGCTACAGCCTCACCAGATCTGTGTTTAAAGTTTTCACAGTAATTCGGGATCTCAGAATTAAATGATGCACTTGACAGTTAATGAAAAATTCTGAGTTACTTTTTTTATTAAAAATAAAATGATGTCTCTGGTGCCCTATGCTCAGCATGAGAGCTTGCTGTGTTTAACAGTTAAAATCCCTGAGGTAAAGGGTCATTCTGATTTTTGCCTCCTTTGACTTAACTTGTGTATTTCATGCACCAGCTTTACTTTTGAAAATCTATGACACCCACTCCCCTTTTGTATGAATTGGCTATGTGATTTTTTTCTGCAATCTTTATAGTGACTCAGGATATCAAAATGACGTATCAGTAATGACAGGTTTAGCCAATTGTGTTGCACAAAAGTATTCCAGATGCACATAACTGTAAAAAGGCAAGGCATGCACTGCTATATTATGTACAGTACTTCAACGAATTACTTTGTGATCGGCGTATAAAGAGCCATATTAATTGGGGCTTATTTTAACCCCTCTGTCACTTTAATGTGATGGCGCATACCGCTCTAAACACACACACACACACACACACACACACACACACACACACACCACCACTCTTCTGGTAGTTAATTGGTTTCTGTTTTATCTGAGAAACACATGCTAGAATGTTAGTTAATGTCAGAGTCAGACTAAAAAGTGTATGCTTTACAATTTTTATTAGTGTGGAAGAGAATGGACTACATACATCAGAACAGCATTTGAAACAGATAAGCACCCCAAAATAAACAATGGGGCCAATTTATAATACAGAATGGCTATCAGCAGACTAAGTTTTGATGGTAATTAGGGGAAATTGTTTAACCAGGAGAGGCACACTAAGCTGAAGCTTGATTCCAGGGGTGACCTGGGAGCACAGGGAAGTTATGAAAATTGCTCGGGGTCACACAGTATGCAAGTAGGGGCTGTGGGATTCAAACCCAGGTCTTCAGGTTTGCAGCTCAGAGCCTTAAACCACTGAACTATACTACCTCATTTACAGTATTTTGCTGCAACTCTTTCTATCCTCAACGGTTTACCACATCTGTACATTCTTGCTTGTGTGATATACCAAATACTGAATGCAAAAAATCAGAACATGAGAGATGAATAGTAGTCAGTACTGTGCCTGCAGGTGTTGTATTGGGACAATAAAGCAGCCTGACTGACAAACCTTGAAGTGACTGGGTGCTCCAAATTCAGACATGTCCTTCCCAAACTCTCTCTCTCTCTCTCTCTCTCTCTGCAACAGCTTTAGAAACTGTTTTGTTCAACTTGTCTATGTTTGTCTCTGCCTCTGCCTTCTCCAGAAAACCATCCCTCCACTGTGCAAAGCTATTCTACTCAAATGCCATTCACAGAAGTGTAGGTATGTGTGTGTGTGGGGCTACTCAATGCATGCTTTATCTTGAATGGGAATGACTATCAGTTAGGCCCTGTCCACACTACACCACTCCGACCTGGTAATGGATACAAACCATTATGGCTGGGGAGCGGTACGGTGTGTCCACACTGCAGCAGTGTCCGGTACGGTATGGGACTGGTACTGCTGGTCCACACTGCAGGAGTCAGGTAACCATTACGGCGGCACCCGATCCCACAATGCAGCTCGCGCTGCGCTATGGGCACTGCAGGGGACCGCTCTGACGTGTCCACACTATAGCCGGTAACAGTACAGTGGCGGATCTGGTTCTGTAACCATTGTTGAAATCACCTCATGAGAGGTTTCGACAACAGTTACGGACATGCCTCCTGTAACATTACAGGTGTAAACGCAAACCGTTGCAGTGATGGTTTGGACTCCCTGTAAAGTTACAGAGGGGTGGATCCGGTGTAGTGTGGACAGCGTCTTAGACATCATGCTGAGAGAAACAAACAGCAACAACTTGAAGAGGTGGACTAAGGGTAGCTTGCTGCGTTTTTTCAGGTGTCAAGCATTCTGTTGCCTACAGATGCAGCAATTACCACCTCTGACACTATCTCTCTGCTCTTCTTCCCATTAGAGGAGGATTATAGAAAGAAATTAATTAAATTTATCAAGAAAAAGTGGTACACCTTTTCTTGCTTGCCCCCATTCTATTATATGCAGTGCCCATTTATCTAAATAATGCTTCAATATCAGGGAGGAAGCAAAAGCATTTTTTGATTTACTGTAAAAGCTAGCTCTGGGTTTGCAAAATACATTATTTATTAGTTTAGCATTACATGGGTTGAATGTTAATGGCATTTTGTAAATTTTCTAATTTCATTCCTGTTTTGGTTTGTGTCTTTATGCTATTATAAACTGCTCCTTATTTAAGAAGATTTTCAATTACTTCTCTCCCACCCCCCAATTAAAAAAAAATGGCAGGCATGATAATGAGACGTAGAGCCAGACTAGTTTATACTAGCAATCAAATTTTACTATTTTTCAAAAAATAAAAAAATCACATTTGCGGAAGTCATGTAAAATAAGTGACTTATAATAGTAACTTTAACTGTGGAGATATAAACTAAGTCTGTTAATACCTGGCCCATATCAGTCTCACTGGAGAGCTTATCTAACTGAGCTGAGATAATGACAGCACAATTTTGTAATACCAGAGAGCTCTTCTTATGCCTTTAGGATGTTTTCCTACTTAAGCTGGGAGGCTTTTTACATTTTTGTGTGCATTCAGTCCAGGGAGGAAAATGAAATATGTTCTTGTACATGGTAGGACCACCCAAACATAGTGTATGAATAAGTGCCTGCTCCACTGTAACTCAGATCGCTGGCCAGGTAGCTGTGATGTCAGTGCTGATTTATACCGTGAGGTATCCTGAATGTACAGCTACCCTATCCATGCATGAGGAGCATTGTGCCAGCACAAGGGTGGCTTGGGGGGCATTGTTGAGCTGGACATTGGGCAACAAGTAGGATGCCTGGATCAGACAATGAGTGGGGAACTGTTGGAAAAGGTAGCGATATGTCCCCATTTACAAAAGTTGAATAAAATGTGTCACCTATCAGAAAGTGTGGTGTGCAAAAGTTCAGCCCAAACCAAGAAATAAGGTGCCAGGCACAAACAAGACATTCTTTTATTTGTCAGGAACACTTTTTAAATTTCTCTTGCTGGATTTTACAGAAAGGAAAGGTATTCTGAGGCTTAGTTTAGTCTGCTTTTTTTTCTTTTTTAAAATAATAAATGATAGGGAGCAATGGTGGAGAGGTGGGTGTTGAGGTCCTATATACTGCTGCCATTGGAAACCATGTGGAGCATTTTCTGACTTCCAGCTCTCTGACATAGTCTCACTCCCCCCACATCTGGCTTTGCACTCAGCAGTTAAAGTGAACTATCTTTTTATGTTACTTTATTTAAAAATATAGACATGAGTTGCTTAACTTGTTGTAGATTTGACTCCTGACTTCTATTCTTTTTATGACAGGTATTAAAAGAGCAGGCTTTGCCTTTGAAGCGCATATAAAGTGATATATTTGTTTAGTGTGCAGTCTGTCAGTATTACATTAGTCACATTTGTCTTTTTTAAAGGCACATGCATCCACTGACCGACTACACATTACATAAAAAAATCACTTCATACGCACTTCAAAGGCAAAGCCTGTTAATTTTGCATAAACATTTTCCCTCTGTCATGATAGTAAGTCAAGAGACTATTTAAAATATATAAAAAAGGTAAGTAACTCTGCTTTATAAACTATTACAACACATTGTTTTAGCATGATGACATACTGTATGGTAACAGCTAACACAGTGCTCACAAATACAGTTGCGATCTGTCTTTTTACAGTCTCTGAGTCGGGTTTCACATTACATGATCTTTTTACAGTCTCCGAGTCCATTTTAACAATTCTTGGATACAAAAATTGCAGAGGTTTTGTTTTGTATTTATATTTCAAAAACCTGCACTAATCCTGGTCATTTTCCTTAAGTCCCCTGTATTTAATAAACTTTTTCTCTATGTTAAACAGTTTAGAATTTCTGACACTCCCCCACTGATTATGTACTGAAAGTGATACGAATGACTCAGACTCGCCTACTGTGCTACAGCATTAATGGAGTTATGATACTAGTATGTAGAGAACCAGCATTCAGGAATTAAGAATGCAAGTGATCCATATTCTAATGTTATTTTCTACACTGCTGGAGTCACTGCATTGCCAAAATCCAGCTTGTGGTCTCCAGTTACTAACAACACATCACACGGGGTATATTCTGATTGTCTTGAATTATTAGGAATGCCTCAGTGGTCATCAGTGTTTGCAAGAAATCCTTTCGACCGTGCTCTGTAATCTTCTCAGCCTACAGTATACTTCCTGTGTACAAAATGCTCAGCACTGTGTCCGGGTGCACCAACCACTCACATGTTCTTTAATTTTTTTATGTTGCCTATGTTTAGTCTTTTTTTTTTTTAATAATAAATTATAGGCGGCAATGGTGGAGAGGTGGGTGTGAAGGTCCTACTGTATAGACTGTTGCCAATAGAAACCATGTAGCGCAGTTTCTGATTCCTGGCTCTCTGACTATTCTCATTCATGCGCCCCCACATCTGGCTTTGTGTTCAACAGTTAAAGTGAACTGTCTTATTTTATTTTCATTTGTTTAAAAATATAGACATCAGTTGCTTAACTTGTTTTTGTAGATTTGACTCCTGACTTCTTTTATTTTTACAACAGGCATGAAAAGAGCAGGCTTTGCCTTTGAAGCGCATATGAAGTGATATCTTTGTTTAGTGTGCAGTCTGTCAGTAGATTTGCCATTACAGTGGGTTACTTTTATGAGCTGGATCTCAATGTTATTTAAGTTTCTTGAGTCAATATTACATTAGTCACATTTTCTTTCTTTTTCTTTTAAGGCACATGCAACAACATTTGTGATTCAACTGTCACAATCATAGAAAACTGTACAGAGCGGTACCATGAATGCATTTTTTTTGGTAAAAAAAAAAAAACAAAGCCAAATGTAGTGCATACAGTATGTCTCTTGCAACAATGCATACCAATTTATAATGACACGAGCAAATGAAATGGATCCTTCATAAATGAAAAGCAGATCCACCGACCGACTACTCATTACATAAAAAAATCACTTTGTACACTATGACTGAATGCATAAACTACTGTACCTGGCAGGAGCAAAGTTTGGAGCCTGTTGCAGGAGCTACAAATATGGATACTACTCATGTAGCTCCCACAAGTGCCCAGATGGGATTAAATGCAATTAAAAACATTTTTGAAACTTGAACTGTTAAACTTTTAAACAAGTTATTACTCATGCGATGTGTCTAAGGTACTGTTATCAGTAGAATGTAACTGAAATCCAATCGTCCAAGAAATCATCAGAAATTTGCCCTTAATGAGCTGTTGACATCTTCGGCATACCTTTGTTGGAAAAAAAAAAAAGAAAAGAATACTAATGGTTTAAAGTGTCATCATCCCTGCTGTTGTCCCTATCTGTTTTATTGCTGGCAGGCATGATTCTGACAGTGCCTAATAGTCTGGCATTTATTTATTTATTTAAAAGTTTTACCAGGAAGGCATGCTGCGCAGACTACTGCTTGATTCCAGATGTGTCCTGGACATGAGTCAGAGTTGTGAAAGTCAGTGAGAATGTGCAGCCATGCAGACTTACTATGAATCTGGTGAACCAACAATCGTGGAAGGTCATTAAAGAAAGATAAAAAATGCACACGTTTCTCACACAAAACTATTTATTCAGCAACATAAACAGGTCAATTAGTCAGAATCTACTGATTATCAAACAAAATGGATGATGTTGAGACATGGGACGGGGGTGTCGGCACTGTGGACTGTGGGGACATCTGGTGGAACACTAAAAATATGTCAGTACACTTTTACCACAAACAGTGCCACCTGGTGCATTTGAGCAGATACTTCAGAGGTTAACATTAATTAAGAACATACTGCAATATCAAATACTGCAGTACCACATAACACATACTGCATTACAGCGTTACCACTTAACGAGGTACCACTTGACGTGCCACAGATAACAAGGTATACCGCATTACTGGGAAATGTTTGCTTAATGACCACTGTACTTCTGAGAAGGTGACAGATGTAGCTACTTGCTTGAGACCCCTCCCCAATTTTCTAAACTCTTCCTAAACTTCCTTAGGCTCCCTGTTTGCAGGTCATTAGTACCTAGGTGGATAATGACATCCAGCTCACTGTCTCGTCTTGCCTTCCCAGTGATCTCCAGAATCTTCCTCCCATCCCTTCACACCATGGCACCTGGTAGGCACCTCACCTCCCTGTTCTCCCCCTCATGTGTTCCTAGTTGGAGCCCTCTTACGATACAGTCCCCCACCAGGATTAGCTCCCTTCTCCTCTGGGGTTCACTACTCTCCCCACTGAGGTCACCTAATTGGTTGACGTCCACATCTTTCCCTTCCACTTCTCTGGGTACCTCTGTTTGTTTGTCCTCTTTTGTCAGTGCAAAGACAAAGTAAGACATCTGCAGGGCTCCACCTACTGAAGCCATAAAAAGGGAAGAAGGAGGGTTGATGGAAGAGGACTGGGAAATGGCAGAAATCCTAAATAAAAATTTCTGCTCAGTATTTGAAAAAGAAGGGGAGGGGGAGGGACCACTATTGAGAGAAAAAGGAAGTCAGAGATAGGGAGTGGATACCAGTCCATTCACAAAGGAGAGAGTCCTAAAAGAACTTGAAAAACTGAGACTAGACAAGGCAATGGGACTGGACAAAATGTTCCACAGGACACTAAAAGAGTTCAGAAATGAACTAGCAGCACCCCTGGCAGAACTGTTCATTAAATCATTAGAGACAAGTGTGGTCCCGGAAGACTGGAGAAGGGCAAATGTTGTCCCTCTCCACAAGACTGGGAGTAGAGAGGAGGCAGGCAATTATATGCCAGTCAGCCTAACCTTAGTGATAGGGAAAATGATGGAATCATTACTCAAGGAAAGGATTGTGGAGTACCTCGAATCCAGACAGCAGCAAGATACAAAGCAACATGGTTTCACAGCAGGTATGTCTTGCCAAACAAACCTGATAGATTTCTTTGACTGGGTAACCAGAGTGGTAGATTGGGGGGCAGTGGGTGTGGCCTTCTTGGATTTCAGTAAGGCCTTCCATACCATCTTATATAGAAGGCCAATAAACAATCTGAGCAACCTGGGAGTGGGGCAGAGGGCGGTGGACTGGGTTAAAAATTGGATGAGCGGGAGGACACAAAGAGCTGTAGTGAGGTGCTCCAGGGTTCAGTGCTGGAGCCAGTTCTCTTTAATGTCTTCATAAGTGACACTGCGGAGGGGTTGAAGGGGAAGTGTATCTATTTGCAGATGACACACTGACCTGCAATAGAGTTGATATTCCGGGGGGGATGAGAAGAGACCTATTTAAGCTTGACAAATGGTTAGGAGTGTGGCAGCTGAAATTTAATGCAAAAAGTTGCAAAACGATGCACTTGGGGCATGGAAACCCAGGAGATGGGTATTCAATGAGGGAGGGACTGGTGACTCCCACCAAGCAAGAAAGGGATCTGGGGGGCGATTATAACAGATAACCTAAAGGTGGCTAGACAGTGTGAGAAAGTAATAAAGAAGGCCAGGGGAATCTTGGGGTGCATAGGGAGGGGCATCTCCAACAGAAGATGGGAAGTGATGGTGCCACTTTACAGATCACTGGTGACACCTCATCTGGAATCCTGGGTCCAGTTCTGGAGGCCACATCTCAGGAAAGACATAGACAAAGTGGAGGCAGTCTAGAGGAGGGCTACAAAGATGATGCAGGGTCTACACAAGAGGACATATGAGGAGAGGCTAACAGGCCTGAACATGTATTTGCTGGAGATGAGAAAGGAGAGGGGGGATATGATAGAAATGTTTAAATACCTCAAGGGTTTTAATAGGGTCCAGGAAGGGAGCCTATTTCTGAAAAGTGAATGCTCAAAAACAAGGGGACATGATATGAGACTGGAGGTAGGTAGACTCAGGGGGAATGTGAGGAAGCACTTTTTTATGGAAAGGGTGGTGAATGCATGGGACAACCTCCCCGAGGAAGTGGTAAAGGTGCAAATGGTGAAGGCATTCAAAAATGCATAGGATAGGCATAAGGGAACCCTAGTGATGGTGAGGAAAGGATAAACAGGGGGTATTTGGGGGTAGGGTAAATGGGCAGACTAGATGGGCCAGGCGGTCCTCATCTGCCATCATATTCTATGTATTTATGTATCTATGTCGGGATGTGGGAGACTAATACATTTTTTATTATAAATATAACCTCTTTTTTCAGAACCTGGTCCTATGGCGTCGCTTTATATATGTGACATAGTGCTAGTGTGGTGGGGTGACTTAAATGAACTTCAGCCTTTTGTGGGGTTTTTTACAAAGAATGAATAGTAACTTAAAATTCACTTCTACAGTGGACAAAGTATGCACCAATTTTTTTGATCTGACATTAACAAAGCAAAAAGATTGTACTATCCAAACAAATATTTACAGAAAGGAAATAGATGGTAATACTTTTCTCTTTGCCGCAAGTTGTCATCACTGCCACGCTATTAATAACATACCCAAAGGGCAGTTTCTGTAGGTGAAGCACAATTGCAGCATGCATTTTGGCTTCCAGAAGGGTGCTGCTGAACTTACACAAAGATTCGCAGAGAGGGGGTTACAACAGGGCTATTATAGCACAGGCACAAGAATATGCCTCCTTACAGGATCATTCACAGCCCTTGCAAAGCAAATGGGATAGCGAGGATGCTGAAGTTAGATCTAATTTTGCCATGACTTACTCAGTTCATGCCAGTTACCTAGAAACTATCATTAAAAAACACTGGCATATGTTATCTAGTGACACTGGCTTGAAAGAGCTAACACATCCTCCCAGGATGGCTTGACATAGGGTGTCCATATTGAGGAACATGCTTGAACAGTGTCATTTTAGGGATAATAGGAATTCAACATGGCTTACTAATAGTAATATTTGTTGCTATACCTGCAAAAAGTGCATTTACTGTAAACATATTGTAGCAGGGAAAGAATGTATGGGTCTACATACAGGTTGTTCCTATGAGAGCCAACAATTCATTACATGTAACACTAGTGGAGTAATCTATTTGGCAGAGTGCACATGCAAAGCTTTTTATGTGGGAAAAACAATGAGGAGCTTTAAACTATGGGTGGAGGAGCATGTCAGAGCCATTAAAAGGGGTGATTCTACTGATGCAACCATGGCACGCATTTTAGAAGCCCCAAACAGGGAAGAACATAGTTTCACCTGTCATGCCATAGACAAAGTTCACCCTAAACCCAGAGGAGGGAATTTCAATAATTTAGGGTTAAAGTGGGAAGCCTTCTGGTTCATTAAACTCCAGGCACCTGGCTTGAATACTGGCTTTGACGTTAGACCTTTTTTGTGCAATAGATAGTGTTTAATATTTGATTATAATTTGCTCTGTTTTGCATCCTCACACTTGATGTTTATATTAGGTCTCAGTATAGGCAGATTTTTACCTTGGCAGCTTTAACAATTGCACATATATATATATATGTGTGTGTGATTTTGTGTTTTCTTGAAACTTGGCTTCCCAGCTAAATGCCCTTTGGGGTAACCCTTGCCTCAGTGTTTACGCACAGAGGTTCTTTGTCTTTTAAATAGTTTTTTATTTTAATGGGTTCACCACAATATATCCCAGGCACACTGCCTTAGGGGTAGCTGGTCCATTCCACTGGGGTGTCAAACAGACGAGGCATACTGATGAGTCCTGGTAGGACGAAACATGTGTCTATGTCTTCTGTTAGCACCCTTTGCAAACCGTGTGAGAGGCCTTCGGCACCATGCAATTTGCTTAAAGTTGGACCAGCATAACATTCTGTGGTGATTTGCATATGCAGCCCATGATGCTTTGCATTGTGGGGCATGTGTGATTTGTATTTTCTTGAAACTTGGCTTCCCAGCCAAATGCCCTTTGGGTAACCCTTGCCTCAGTGTTTACGCACAGAGGTTCTTTGTCTTTAAATAGTTTTTATTTTAATGGGTTCACCACAATATATCCCAGGCACACTGCCTTAGGGGTAGCTGGTCCATTCCACTGGGGTGTCAAACAGACGAGGCATACTGATGAGTCCTGGTAGGACGAAACACGTGTCTATGTCTTCTGTTAGCACCCTTTGCAAACTGTGTGAGAGGCCTTTCGCACCATGCAATTCTGCTTAAAGTTGGACCAGCACAACATTCTGTGGTGATTTGCATATGCAGCCCATGATGCTTTGCATTGTGGGGCATGTGTGATTTTGTATTTTCTTGAAACTTGGCTTCCCAGCCAAATGCCCTTTGGGTAACCCTTGCCTCAGTGTTTACACAGAGGTTCTTTGTCTTTAAATAGTTTTTATTTTAATGGGTTCACCACAATATATCCCAGGCACACTGCCTTAGGGGTAGCTGGTCCATTCCACTGGGGTGTCAAACAGATGAGGCATACTGATGAGTCCTGGTAGGATGAAACATGTGTCTATGTCTTCTGTTAGCACCCTTTGCAAACTGTGTGAGAGGGCCTTTCGGCACCATGCAATTCTGCTTAAAGTTGGACCAGCATAACATTCTGTGGTGATTTGCATATGCAGCCCATGATGCTTTGCATTGTGGGGCATGTGTGATTTTGTATTTTCTTGAAACTTGGCTTCCCAGCCAAATGCCCTTTGGGTAACCCTTGCCTCAGTGTTTACGCACAGAGGTTCTTTGTCTTTAAATAGCTTTTATTTTAATGGGTTCACCACAATATATCCCAGGCACACTGCCTTAGGGTAGCTGGTCCATTCCACTGGGGTGTCAAACAGATGAGGCATACTGATGAGTCCTGGTAGACGAAACATGTGTCTATGTCTTCTGTTAGCACCCTTTGCAAACTGTGTGAGAGGCCTTCGGCACCATGCAATTCTGCTTAAAGTTGGACCAGCATAACATTCTGTGGTGATTTGCATATGCAGCCCATGATGCTTTGCATTGTGGGGGCATGTGTGATTTTATATATATATATATATATATATATATTAGAGGCAAAAACTCCATTTAATGCATTAGTTAGGGTTGTTCCACAGCTGACAAAAGTGAGGAATCGCTGTTAGGTTGAAAACCCTAACTCCGATTCACCCCAGCACCACACACACACAGACACACACACACACATTCAAGTATGGGGGAGGACCAAGTCAACACAACCAATGACAGACATCCAGCAGCAGGTGACAGAAATAACAAATAATTGTCTAAATGTACTACGAGACATCCCCACCCACCTGACCAGGTACTGCATGCTCAGTGGAGATCAACAGCAAAACTGAGGCCATGTACACCAAGCGTACACATCCCTGATTGCAGCTGCACACATGTACCACACTTAGTAGTTGCATGGCCTTACCTACCGATGCCCCACACACACCACAACTGGTACTGTGCCGTTATTCAATATAAATGCTGAAGGTGCATGATGACAGTTGTAGAAAGGTTTTAACACTAGTGAGTATACATTAATTAAGAGAAGCACATAAATTAACTACAAGACACTAGCATGCTCAAGATAAAATAGTGATACATTTAGTCGGTGATTTACATAGTAGTACATTTACTGCAATGGTTTACTCAACATAGAGAGGCTGATGTAAACGTATGGAAAAGCATTGCCTGTTCAACGCAGAAATTGTACTGCCAGTATCACATGCATTCTTACTGATGAAGGTGTACTGCTGATGTACATACATAGACCTTCAGTGTGTTTCAATACTAAAGATGCAGTAAGTATTCTTTGTAAGAAACATTGTAATTGCATGGATCAGGCCAAGCAACTTCTAAATATCATAGCACTACTGAGCCAACAATGATGTACCTGAATCGGAGATGTATATAGGATAGATTTTCCTGTAGGCACTTACTGAGTATGTTGTACCTGATAAAGACAATCTCATTGCATCTGTGATGACTAACTTATTCAAATAGTAATACATTTACTATTGTTGCAGTGAGTGATCTATGCCACTTATGGACACAGTGTGATTTTTTTTAACAGTTGTTTCATACTCAGGCTGTATGCCTACTGTTTGGGTTCTCACACTTCTGTCACTGATGCTATCAAAGTGATAACTATGTTAATTGTGGTACAACAGGAATCAAGTAGGTATGGTGTAGATATAAACAGAATGTCTTTTAGTATTGATTTAACTCACAATGGGGTAAGTGTACTAGGACAGCAGGGGTTATCCTCTATCACTGACTCTGTCAGTTATAATCACACTAGGGTTTCGATGACTGTAATGATCAAGTTACACTGTTCATCTTCATGAGTTCATATTCACAGCCATTCTCCAGTAACTAGACAGTGTATGGTGTAACTGGGTGGGACACTATGTTGAGAAGCTGCTGCAGTGCCTAGCAGAGGGAGAGTATCTACTCATAAAGACAATTAAGCAATAAGGCATGACCAACAGTTATGTTAAATGGTCTGTTAATCACTCTGTAGGGGTTTAATGTTGAATGAGGCATAGCCGAGTGCCACATGTCGCTAGACAGTGATAAACTGACCATTGACATAATACCTGGGAGTGGCTTATTGCTATCATAATAAAACTGTTTTTTAAACAACATTAAACCATGTTCATCATATGGTTAGGCTCTACATGTATGTTAATAAAAACTAAACATAAGGCTGTTACAATGTTTACAGTCAATTAGAAAGCTGCATTTCTCAAACCCTTGTTATAATCAGAGATATTATACCTGTACAACTCCTTGGTTTTGCTGAACTCTGTTGCTCAGGTGGCCCACCACAAGTGGTGTGGTCTGGTGTGGGGCATCGGTAGGTAAGGCCATGCAACTACTAAGTGTAGTACGTTTGTGCAGCTGCAATCAGGGATGTGTACGCTTGTGTACATGGCCTCAGTTTTGCTGTTGATCTCCACTGAGCATGCAGTATCTGGTCAGGTGGGTGGGGATGTCTCGTAGTACATTTAGACAATTGTTTGTTATTTCTGTCACCTGCTGCTGGATGTCTGTCATTGGTTATGTTGACTTGGTCCTCCCCATACTTGAATGTGTGTGTGTGTCTGTGTGTGTGTGGTGCTGAGGGGGTGAATTTGGAGTTGGGTTTTCAACCCTAACAGTGAATTTCCTCACTTTTGTCGCTGAGGAACAACCCTAACTAATGCATTAAATGGAGTTTTTTGCCTCTAATTTCCCTTCTTTTTGAGAATGATAATGAGAAATAGTGAATGTAATGCAGTGGCGGGAGCATGGGGCCCAAAGGGCCCCGCACTCCCCGCCACATGATGTCTTGTGGCATAGTAACAGGAGCAGCAACGCAAACAGAAATGCTAACAGTGGCACACATGGTAACACAAGCGCGAATGAGAACAGAAAGGGTAACGCACATGGTGGCGTAGACGGGAACGGTGCGCCACGTGATGTCTTGTCACATAGTAACATGGTGCCTGTAAATGGAAATGTCAATGGGCATGATGATGCAAAGTGAAACAGAAAGAGAAACAGTACGGTACACACAAATGGCAAAAAAGTAACAGAAACGCAAGCACAAATGAAAATGAAAAGGATGACGCACGTGGTGGCATTGGGGTGTGCATTGGGATCATCAGCCCTAACTCTCACCCCATGACATGTGCAAAGCAACAGAAGTATAGGAGAATGGGGTGAGAGTTAGGACCCATTATCCAATGCACACCCCAATGCCGGTGGTTAGTGGGTGGGGGTGCAAGGAGTTTCCAACCCTAACAGCAAATTTCTCACTTTTGTCGCTGTGGAACAACCCTAACTAATGCATTAAACAGAGTTTTTGCCCTAATTTCCTTCTTTTGAGAATGATAACGAGAAATAGTGAATGTAATGCAGCGGCGGGCCCGCGCTCCCACCACATGATGTCTTGTGGCATACTAACAGGGACAGCAACGCAATCAGAAATGCTAACAGTGGCGCACATGGTAACACAAGCGTGAATGAGAACAGAAAGGGTAACGCACATGGTGGCGTAGACGGGAATGGTCTGCCACGTGATGTGTTGTCACATAGTAACATGGTGCCTGCAAACAGAAATGTCAATGGGCATGATGACGTAAAGTGAAACAGAAAGATAAACAGTACTGTAGACAGAAATGGCAAAAAATAACAGAAATGCAAGCGCAAATGAAAACGCAAAGGATAACGCACATGGTGGCGCAGACGTCAACGGTAAGTGAAACGGGTACGGAACCGCAAGCAGAAAGGGCAACAGTAACAGTAATGTAAGCGCACAGGCTGGTTTTCCCCAAAACCTGCATAGAGAAAGACAGTGAGTACAAATAATGTATGCATAATAATGAGTATCGGCGCAGAAAATGAGATCTTGGAATACTAAATACATTATATCTCAGGAACCGTACGACGTAGAAAAAAAATTTAAAAGTCATATTATTTATAACTGTCCTGGCTAATTTGAATCTTAGCCCCCACAGGGTGGCTAAGAAGTTTTCCGATGAAAAGTCCGTATCTCGCACTGTTTCCGAGATACGGGCCCTGAAAGGCGCGGCGAACGCCGTAATGTTATCCTATGGGAAAAAAAGAAAGGTTTGGAGTGCCATAACTTTGCCTCCCTGTAATGTTTTTTCACCAAACCACTGAAAGGCACATCTGTGGACTGTTGGCTGTCTTTCCTCCAAATTTCAGGAAAAAAGACCAAACCGTTTTTTTGCAGCAGGTATCCAAAGGATTTCTGTAATGCGTCGGGCGCCGTAATGTTATCCTATGGGAAAAAACGTCAACTTTGGAGTGCCGTAACTTTGCCGCCGTGTGATATTTTTTCACCAAACTACTGAAAGGCACATCTGTGGGCTGTTGGCTGTCTTCCCTCCAAATTTCAGGAAAAAAGACCAAACTGTTATTTTGCAGCAGGGTGCCAAAGGATTTCTGTAATGCGTCGGGCGCCGTAATGTTATCCTATAGGAAAAACCGTCAACTTTGGAGTGCCGTAACTTTGCCGCCGTGTAATATTTTTTCAATACAACACTGAAAGGCACATTTGTGAGATGTCGGCTCCGTTCCCTCCAAATTTCAGCCCAAAACTACTCCCAACGTTTCTTTTGCAGCGCAGTGCCAAAGAATCACTGTCACTGTCCCACAGATGGAAAACTACTGTCACAATTTGCAAAAGCTTTCACAAAAAAGTTCGACACTTTCGTGAGCACGAAAGTAATTTGCGAAAGTACTTTTTCCAGAAATTTGAAAAACATATTTCTGGGGTGTTTTACCACAAAATAAAGACATGGCAAGCATCCTCAGGGTCCGACTAGGTGAATACAAAAAGAATTAGGTTGCTAAAGGGTCCCAAACTTAAATGCCAACCATTTTTCTGATCACCAACTGAAAACAAAATGGCCGAGGCGAAAGTAACAGGCCCATTTGCAAAGTAAAATGCATTTACGAAAGTGTTGAACTTTTAACTTTTCCCATTGACTTATAATGGGAAACTGTTTTTGAATAACTTTGAACCGTTTAATATTTTCATGAAATCTTCGAAAGGCACATCAGGACCCCGGCCACACGTTCCCTGAAGATTTTGGACTGATTAACATAAACCGGTACAACCTGTAGGCGCTGACCGTGGGAATCAAGAAAAAGCGTAAAGCAACTGGCGCTGAATCTTGACAATAACTCCGCAACTGTATATCTGACCACTACAAAACTTGGCAGATCCCAAGGCCTATGGTTCTTGATCAGGTATTCTAAATTTCAGCCAAATCTGTCAAACGGTTGCAAAGTTATTAAGGTGCAAAGTTTTGAGGTTTAACATAGAAATGGCTCCTCGACCCTAACTATGGTAGCACTACCGTGCTACCATAATTTATACAATATATATATATATACATATATATATATATATATATATATAGTTATTTATACAGTAGGGGTGAGTGATAAATGTGTGATAAAAACATGTATCTATCACACTGAGATAAATTCCAACTGACGTATGCACTGATAATATCAAAGTGATATATGCATGGTGCATACGTCAGCACCTGATATCACCACAGTACATACGTTAGCAACCATTATCTGTATTCAGCCTCAGGTAGTGAACGTGTACTTTGCAGCACCAAAATAAAAAAAAACACTCCAAAAAAGAGACCCCAAATCATCCAGTCCGATTCGACTCTTTAAGAAAGATATCCACGCGGCAATAAGACTTACCAAGACACAGCAAATAAATAAAATCACATAAGTCATTACAAAAAAATCCTCATATACCTCAGTGTTTTCTAGTGTCCTGTGAAGTAAACTGGCCAGTGAAGAAAGTGAAACCAGCATGTCCAATTTCCGGTGACGGCAACCGGCGAGAAACAAAAACACAATAAAGAAATGTTGCACTAAGCAACATACAATCCCCAAAAGAATAAAAGAAAATGTAACAAGCACAAAAATGTCTCCAGGAAATAAAACTAGTGCCCAACAAAAAAAGACAAACTCCACACCACACAAACCCGGAAATCCCCACCCCAAACCACACATAAATCAATCACAACACATGCATGCACAGCACTACCAACCAATAAAAGCACACCAAAAAAACTCACTCACAAATTCCACCAATCAGAATCTGCAACTCAGCATCATTCACATGCCACAGAGACAAAATGCTGAAAACAGTACTACCACTTCATCTCAAAAAGTATCTCTTAAATAACCATACAACCACCCAAAAAAACCCTAGTATATAAATAGAATACATGATGGTCTGAAGTGAGATATGGCACATATCTACACTCATGATCAGTGACCTTGGGTATTATCGTTCGTGGCTCTGCTAAGCTCCACCACTCGTGAGATATCCCGAGGTCAAATGTTCACTTGTGTAGATATTTGCCACATCACACTCCCCTACCATGTCATAATGTCACACGCTTAATAGTGTATGACAGTATGGCTAACCCAGTACAGTGTAGGATGCTAGCACTACTGGTGCAATACCGTGTATACTGCTGTATGTGGTATTGCACCAGTAGCGCTTTCCCAGGCAGAGGCTAAGACCTCTGCTGGGAGCAGGTTCCATTGGTGACTGAGCCACAGCAGTAGGAACCCAGGTGATCGTCTTGACCGGGTTTGATTCCCGGTCCAAGAAACTTTTATTTCTTTTAGACATGTAGCGCTCCTGAGTTGAACCTCCAAGTTGAGAATCTTTAGTGGAGGTCTGGGGCACAGACCCCCATGTGGGAGTGTGAGGGTGGAACCCCCATGGAAGATGCCTCATGGCAGAAATCGTGGCTGAATTGGCAGCGCAATTTTGCCATGAGGCATAGTGTCTTGTGACATTATGACCCTGTGCCTCACACTCCAGACCATCATATATCCCCAATGTATATTATTGTTGCTATGAACACATCATGTCTTTAATATAATTTTTTCATGTCTTGTTCCCCCCCGCCTTCCCTCCGTCCTTCTCCTTTCCTTCCAATCTCTCCTCTAGTTCTTCCCTCCTCCCCATTACTCTATGTGTGTTGTCCAATGGGTTTAGAGTATTTATTGTTGCATCATCATGACATCATTGTACTTGATCTATTTAATGTGATTGTCTACCAGTTTGCCTTAGCCTTTGCTTAAGGACTTGTGAGTCTGAAACGCATTAGGCAGCATGCTTTATGGGTGTTTGCTTTTTGTCGGATTGTCTTTAAATACACAATGGAGATTTTTTTTACTTAAGTGTGGTGTCCATTACGATTTGAGGTGGTGAGTGCCAAACTTTTGTACTAAGTTTTTAGTTTGTTGTGAGCAGTGTTTCAGAATTAACCCACTGGCCCTTTAAGCATTCTATGAGAAAAAAAACATGGAGAAAGATTTGAAAACTTAGTGCTGGATCTAGCTCTCAGACTGGTTTACAAATCAAAGGACTGGAAGCCAGGAACTGGCTTAAATGAATCATTTAAAACCGCATTTGTGTTTGAATGTTCAGACCTCACAACCAGGAGAATGGTGACATGGAGTCCAGTGTCCTTTTGTGCTCTATGTAATGAGTTTCCTGAGATCAAAGGGCAGAAATGTCTTTTACCAGAAATTGTTCAGCAGGGGGTCAAAATGCTAAACTAAGCTTGTTAGATCGTAGTGGTGTTGAGGGGATGGGCTAGGATTTTGGACAGAGACCACATTTTGAAGAATTTTCTGGTATTTTACACTCTAAAGAAACTAGGGTGGAAAGAGAGACATCTCCAGAAAAAAGCATGAACTGCTGAAACATCCCAGCCTAAAATAGCCAACCAATCAAAAGGGTAGGCTGAAATGACATCACTTGAGGTATAAAAAGGGAATACAGCTAAAATACAGTGTTATGGTATACTTTTTTCAAGTGTACTGTATGTTTTGGGTAGTTTTGCTGTGAAAAGATACTGATATTGAGGAGAACTTTGCCTCACTGAAGAAAGAGGGAAAAACTCTTGGGAAAGGAGATTTTCTTTGAAAAACCCTGAATTGTTTTAAGGAAGAAAATTCAGAGACTGATGTAGCATCTTGCTGACACTTTTGAGAACTTTTATCAGAAAACTTGAAGAAGTTTACTTGCAGATGGTATTTTTCATACCTTGGACTCCAAACATCAATAAGGTAGAACATTTTAGCATTCATAGTGTGTAGGTTTATTGTTTAATTCCACATGTTTTACATTGTTGTCTGCAACCTACTACCCTAAATTGTGTAGAATACTTTAATGTGTTTTCTTTCCTTTAAGTAAACTGTTTATGATTTTTCTTATCAACTCTGTCTGGGGCTAATCTGTGTGGTATAACATTTTAAGGGAAACAGTTTTGTCAGACCGGTGCCTTATAGTAGAACTGCTCGCTACTATCTTCTGAATATTAGGAAAAAAGGCTTCTTGGACAGAAAGAGAGGAAGCTCTCCTTCTTGGCAGTCAATATCACAGGGTTCATCAAGGGGGGGGGGTCTCCTGGGAGTAGGGGATCTGGCCGTGCCTAGGGTTGGGCCTGTGACAGATTTGGTGCTGAAATAAAAATCAGCTCACTGAAGCCCTTGTGGCGGATGATGCAGAGGCAGCCACAAGGAATGTGGAGTCACAGTCAGTGACTCAAGATGACCAGACTTCAAATGTGTGTGTGTGTGGGGGGGGCAGAGATGAATCAGGAACCACAGATCCCGAGGGAGGCATCCAAAGAAAAGGAGCTGAAGAGGCTGAGGCTCCAGGTAGAGCTGCAGAAAGCACAGTTTGCCCAGCAAGCCCAACAGCAGAAGATGGCGCTGGAGCAGAGAAGGTTCAAAATGGAGATGGAGGAAAAACAGTACCAAAGAGAGGCCAAGGTGGAGGAAAAGCAGCACCAAAGAGAGGCCGAGATGGAGGAAAAGCAGCGCCAAAGAGAAGCAGAGGAAAAGCAGCACCAAAGAGAGGCTGAGATGGAGGAAAAGCAGCGCCGGAGAAAGTTTGAACTGGAGAAGCTGAAAATCCAACAAGCCACACCTGAGCAGGTAAGTGGTGGGTGTGAACCTGAGACTCCAGGGCTGGGGTATAGATGAAATAAAAAATGGATTGCTGAATTTAAAGGAGGGGGAGGATATGGATGCATTTTTAAATTTGTTGGAAAAGGTCTGTATCTAGGCCAACATACCCAAGGAGGCCTGGAGCTTTCATGTATCCCCTCTGCTTATTGGCAAGGGGTGTGAAGCATTGGGACAGATGGGTAATGTGGATAGCCAAGATAATGAAAAGCTAAAAACTGCATTGTTAAAAAAACACATGATTTAACCCCAAGGCCTACAGGGCAAAATTCTGGAAACTTAGAAAGGGGCCCAAAATGAGCTTTGAGGAAGTTGTCACCACACTGTATCAGTATCTGAAATGTTGGTGGGAGGGGATGAAGGCTAACTCAGTTGAAGTGATTGAAAGAGGTGGTACTGTTAGAACAATTCTTTTGAGCATGTTCAACAGAGCTGAAAACCTGGCTGGAGGACTGAGATTCTCAGACAGCCAGACAGGCTGCTGAGCTGGCAGACCACTATGCTCAGAGCATGCCTGCTCTCAAGGGAAATGGGGAGCAGAGAATACAGGGCAAAAAGGAAAGGTGTGCCTTTTGGACAGCCAAAAGACATGTTGCATCTACAAAAAGAAGGGAACCACACTGTACCTAAAAGGGATTTGGGGAAAGAAAAAATGATGAGTGTTGGTTGTGCAAAAAGCCAGCCATATTTCTAGGCAGTGTCCTAAAAAGACATAAAATGTAAAGGGGCCTGTGCAAACTGAGCTGGTTGTAAACTGTATTCCTGAAGCTATTTCTGCAAATATGAGAATGTTCACTCATGCAGTCACAGTGAATAGGTTACAGACTCGAGGGTTAAGGGATACTGGAGCATCTCTTACCCTAGTAAAAGGGGATTTGGTGGGACCTGAACAAATCCTGCCAAATCAGTTTGCATCCGTAAGGGATTTCTCTGAGGTGGAGACAAACTACCCCATAGCCAGTGTTATCCTGGATTAGGGAGATGCAGATCAAAGGATATGAAAGGTGACTGTAGCTGACACCCTCATTATGGATGTTATTGTAGGAAATGATGTTGCACAGGGGTTGGTATGTGCTGTCACCAGAGCCAGATGGCTAGGGGAGCCCATGACCTTTGGGACCCCACAGAGATTCCTACAGGAGAGGTTAGCAGACAGGTGAGCCAGTCCTGTGACTCTTGAAAGAGAGGGTGCTAACTGGGGGATGGAACTTCCCCTAGTGACAGTTCACCAAACTGCTACTGAGGTTTGCTCTAAAGAGGGAGAGGTAACACATAGCCAGAGGGAGGGGGGATGGTTGTGATACTGAATTCCTAATGCCATAGCTATGGACCTCAGTCTGCGAACGGATGGGGGCATACCCTATGCTTTGGGCAAGTGTGAGGAGTTAGCAGCAACATAGCGAACTGACCCTAGCTTGGAGAAGCTGAGGGCTTGTGCAGAGTCTGATGGGACACAGTGAGGTGATGGAAAACAGAGTATTTTGGGACACTGGGCTGTTATATACCCAGGACATAAAGACAGAGGGAGGGGTGATAGGAAGGCAGCATGTCATTCCCCAGGGGTATCGTGAGTCACTGCTCAAGGTGACTAATGGCATTCCCATGTCCGAACAGCTGGGCACTGCTTGTACCATAAAGCACTTAGCCCAAAATTTCTATTGGCCAAATTTCACCAAGCAGGTGAAGGAGTACTACCAATCCTGTCACTGGTGTCAGGAAATAGGGAAGGCTGGGCGCAAAGCTAAGGCTGCACTGATTCCTTTGCCAATTGTGGAGGAACCGTTCCAAAGGGTGGGAATGGATATTGTGGGTCCTTTGAATTCCTCAAGCTCCTCTGGGAAAAGGTACATATTAATGGTAGTCCATTATGCTATCCACTATCCGTAAGCCATCGCCCTGTCCTCCATTAAGGTGGACAAAGTGGAAGATGCATTGTTAGGGATTTTCTCCCATGTAGAGTTTCTGCAGGAAATTATCTCTGATCAAGGGGGTGACTTCATGTTAGACCTTATGAAGTGTCTGTGGGAGAAGTGTGGCGTTGTACAGAGGCACACAATGCCTTACTACCTATAAGCCAATGGTCTCATAGTGAGATTTAATGAACCCTAAAGTCTATGCTTATGGCATTTGCAGAACAGTATGGGTGGGACTGGGAGAAGTACTTCCCTCACCTGCTATTTGCCTACAGGGAAGTGTCACAAGAATCGACAGGGTTTTCACCCTTCGAGCTCCTGTATGGACACAGGGTGACAGGGCCCCTAGGTTTGATACAAGAAGAATGGGAAGGTATGTATGCCACCCAGGGGACTTCCATAGTGGAATATGTTTTAAAATTCAGGGAGAAGCTGAAGGAGCTTATGGATATGGCCCAGAGCAACCTATCAGCTGCCCAGCAAAAACAAAAGACCAGGTAGGACTGTGGAGCTAGAGATAGCTTGTATAGGTAGGACAGGTGTTAATGGTTCTGATCCCAGTCCAGAAGGACAAGCTGCAGGCAGAGTGGGCGGGACCATACAGGGTAGTCTGGCAGATAAACGATGTGAACTACACTGTAGAGTTATTTTGCCGAAAACACACCTGCAGGATGTACCATGTAAAAATGATGAAGCCCTATTTCAACAGGGCTGTCATGCTACTTGCAGTTTGCAGTCCTGGGAAAGAGGTAGGCGAGGAGGACCCCCTCCTCGACTTGTTAGTGGAAAGTAAGCAGGAGCTATCTGTGGAGGTCATTCCAATATCACCCCAGTTGACATCTGAACAGGCCCAGGAAGTAAGGATGGTTTTACAGGAATTTGCCCCTTTATTTACGTCCAAGCCGGGATGGACCCCACTTGCAGTGCATGACATAGACACAGGGACACAAACACCCATATATAGGACAGCCTACCAGGTGTCTGAGACAGTCCTCAAAGACATTAGGAGGGAGGTGGGTGAGATACTGGATTTAGGGGTGATCCAGAAATACCAGAGTCCCTGGGCCTCACCTGTAGCCCTTGTCCCCAAGCCAGATGGGACTACATGGTTCTGCACAGACTATTGTGGGCTCAACCCCATCATGAAATCTGATGCCCACTCAATGCCCCTCACAGATGAATTGCTGGACAAGCTGGGAGGGGCAACATACTTAATCACTATAGACCTGACCAAGAGATATTGGCAAGTGGAACTCAATGACAGGGCTAGAGAAAGGTCAGCTTTCATCACCCCAATTGGCCTGTATGAATTTGAGTTCATGCCCTTTGAGATGAAGAAGACCCCTGCCACATTCCAATGGTTGGTGAATCAGGTGCTGCAGGGTATGGAGGACATTTCAGTAGCCTACCTGGATGACATAGCTATATTCAGCAATTGTTGAGAGGAGCACCTGACACACTTGAGGAAAGTGTTTTGCAGAATACAGGCAGCAGGGCTGACTATTTAAGCAGAGAAGTGCAAGGTGGCCACAGCAGAGGTCACTTATTTGGGACATGTTGTGGGGAGGGGCCAACTTTGCCCAAACCAGGAAAATATAGAGGCAATTGCAGCCTGGCCCATGCCTGAAACCCAGAAACAAGTTAGCAGCTTTCTTGGGACCACAGGGTACTACAAGAAATTTGTACTCTATTATAGTTCCCTGGCAACTCCTTTATCTGATCTGTTAAAAAGAAGCAGTCTAAGAGGGTAAAATGGAACACTGCCTATGACAGGGCTTTCACACAACTGAAAACCTCATTGTGTAGTGCCCCAGTGCTGGCCAGCCCAGACTACACCCAGCCATTTGTGGTGCAAATGGATGCCTCAGATGTAGGAACAGGGGCCGTCCTCAGTCAGATATCCAATCAAGGTAAGGAACACCCCTTAGTATACCTCAGCAAGAAGCTGCTTCCCTGGGAACAAGCTTATTCGATGGTGGAGAGAAAATGACTTGCTTTGGTATGGTCGCTGAAAAAGTTGGAACCGTAGTATCTTTATGGGCAACATTTTAAGGTACAGATGAACCATAACCGATTAGTATGGTTGGGCTAAATGGGTAAAATTAATGGAAAACTCTCTAGATGGAGTATTGCCCTACAGATCTATGATATGGAGGTGACCCACAGGCCCAGATCTGAAAATGGGAACACAGATGGCCTATCTTGCATATTGGAACAATGACAAAACTGTGAAAACTAAGCCATAAAAAGGGGTTCAGTCTTAGGAGGGAGGGATGTTATGAGATAGCCCTATATATATTTGTACTGTTCAGATATTATATAAATATGGCTGTGTTTCAGAATTAAGCCACTGGCCCTTTAAGATTCCATAAGAAAAAAAAACATGGAGAAAGATTTAAAAACTGAGTGCTGGATCTAGCTGTCAGACAGTTTTACATATCAAAGTACTGGAAGCCTGGAACTAGCTTAAGTGAATCATTTAAAACTGCATTTGTGTTTGAATGTTCAGACCTCACAACCAGGAGAATGGTGACATGGAGTCCAGTGTCCTTTTGTATTCTATGTAATGAGTTTCCTGAGATCAAAGGGCAGAAATGTCCTTTACCAGAAATTGTTCAGCAGGGGGTCAACAAACTAAACTAAGCTTGTTAGACTACAGGAGGGGGGCTAGGATTGTGGACATAGACCACATTTTGAAGGATTTTCTGGTATTTTATACTCTGCAGAAACTAGGGTGGAACAGGAGAGACACCTCCAGGAAAAAGGGCATACTGCTGTATCATCCGAGCCAGAAATAGCCAACCAATAAAAAGGGTAGGCTGGAATGATATCTTGGAGGTATAAAAAGGGAATACAGATAGAAAACAGTGCTTTTGGTATAATTTTTTCAAGTGTATGGTTTGGGTAGTTTTACTGTGAAAAGAACTACTTATATTGAGGAGAACTTTGCCTCACTGAAGAGAGAAAAACTCTTGGAAAAGGAGCTTTTCTCTGAAAAACCCTGAATTTTGCTGAAGAAGAAAATTCAGAGACTGACATATCATCTTGCTGAAACTTTTGAGAACTCATCAGAAAACATGAAGAAGTTTTCTGGCAGAGGGGACTTTTCATACCTTTGACTCCAAACATCAATAACGTAGAACATTTTAGGATTCATAGTGTGTTGGTTTATTGTTTACTTACACATTTTTTACATTGTTGTCTGCAAACCAATACCTTACATTGTGTATAATATTTTAATGTGTTTTCTTTCCTCTAAGTAAACTTTTTATGTTTTTTCTCATCAGCTCTGCCTGGGTCTAATCTGTGTGGCATAACATTTTAAGGGAAAAGGTTTTGTCAGACGGGTGCCTCATTGTAGACCCACTCACTACTATCTACCAAATATTAGAAAAAATGGCTCCTTGGACAGGAGAGAAAGCTCTCCTTCTCGATAGTCAAAGTCACAGGGTTTATGGGGGGGGGGTGCTCCTGGGAGTAGAGGATCCAGCCGTGCCTAGGGGTGGGCCTGTGACAAGCACCACTTACCCTGTATGCACTTTTCTTGGTTCTTTACTAGAGGGCAAAACACAGTTTAAAAGAAGCAATACCAATTTAGAATGTCCAGTTAGAGTCTGACACTTTTCACCTTTTAAACTTTCACAGAGCCTCACTCACATACTCATCACCCTGCTACACATTTAAAAGTATAAGGATTAGGGCAATAGTCCCAAGCATCCACAGCACTGTGACCACTAGGAAGGTGGAATACAGCAACTAAGCCCATATAACCTTAAAACAAGTAACAAAAACAGATGAACTGTTAGTCTAAAATATTTCAATATAATGAAAAACAATAAATGGAAAAAAATGACGAGGTTAGAACAGTTAACTTGACTAAAGAACATGAACACAAGTCTAGTAACAGTAGAAGTCAATAAGACTGACAACCTCAAGAGTTAGAAGTTGGGCAAAAATGAAACCTGAAGGCAGCAGCAGGAACATAGAAGGTGTAGTCCCTCAATTCTGTGGCTAAAACCTTCCTTAACTGCTGCCTACATGATCTTAGGCAAGTGTATGGAAATAACCCGCATTTACCACACTGTAATTTGTCTAAGGAAGAGCGGGAGCATGTACAGAATCTGGCAACCGATCCTAGCATCACTATCAAACCTGCCGATAAAGGAGGCAGCATCATGATACAGGATATGGACCAGTACACAGGAGAAATATGCAGACAATTATCAAATAGTGATTTTTAAACTAGACTGTTATATGATCCCATGAACAGTATTAAAAAAGAAATAGAAGACTATTTGTTAGAACTGCTTCAAAATGGGCAAATCTGTATAGACAAACTGTGCTATTTATCTGCACAGAACTCAAAAAAACTCCAATCTTCTACACCCTTCCCAAAGTACACAAAGACACCATAGCACCACCAGGCTGCCCCATAGTGTCAGGGATTCGGATGATCAATGTCAGAACAGAAGCCACACAAGATACTGGGGTGCCGAGATACCAATGAAGTCAATGAAGAATAGCACAATCCCGCACTCACTGCCCAAAACATAAAACGCTGCTCACTAGTATCAGGTGTCAAATAAAGTGCATATTTTATTGCAAAAGTGCCAGTGCAAAGCACATTCTTGATGCATTTAGGAAACTTGCCGTTCTTTTTTTAAAGGATCTGTGCACTAAAACTGCTCACTGCCTTATATACACACTTGTGAAGTCACAGACAAGGCAACTGTAATAGTGACATAAAATTAAAGTGACAGTGTTTAAAAACATTTTATTACATCAAACTAGAAAATCAATCCTTATTAAAAAACATATATACATGGAAATACATAATTATATATGCTTGTAACATGGCCAAAAGCAGAAGATCGAAAATAAGCAATACAATTGGCTGAATTGCCTTAGCTGGGACAAGAGCAACACGGCATTATGGCATGATAATGCCGTGTTGCTAGTGAAGTACCTGATGTAACCACAGAGAACACAGCAGAAGTGTGCTGAAGTAGACAGCTGGACAAGTAGACGTCTTGTCTGCACCACCCAGGTACTCGAATGGTGGTAAGAGTCACACCACGGCAGCAATGTCAGTGTAATCCAACCTGCCTGCCTATAGCTGTAGAAGTCAGCTGTTGGCACCTGGGTCATTAGGTATGTGAGGGTCCCTCTTGTGGAGTGAACTAGCAGTGCGTCTTGTGCCCTGTGGGAGCGTGGCGGCTGTTCGGGGGAATCATGCGCAGGTCATCGTCCCGCTGTCACAGACAGGTCCCTTATGTGTCTCCTGCACCAAGTCCATCAATACTGTGGAACAAAGGAATACCCCGTGACCGGGCATGGAACCTGCAATTGCAGATATCACCCACAAGCCCGACGGGAACAAATAGCAGCAAACGGCCATAAAGAGAGAGAAGCAAAAAACAAGGACTCAGGATATGAAAGGGAAGCTGAAGCTGAGTAGGCTAGCATGCAACAGAAAGACATGCTGAGAAAATATGCAAAGTAGGTAGGAGTTAGTGACATGCGGAAACACAAATAGCAGTGTAGCGTAGTCTTCTTGATGTTATTAGTGAAATAGCCATGTAGATTGACATGGAATATGTATAAGTAGTTTAAACAAACCTTTCTCCTGTTGTATATGAAAACTGGTTTTTGCCACGTCACAATATAAAAAAGTATCTTGTAAGTGAATCAAAAGTGCAATCAAGATGTATTTACTAAGTAACTAGCGTCTCAATAACATGGAACACAAAAGTATGAATAGTATGTTACATCCATAAGTATTCCAACACCATGTTACAAGTGCATTAATCCCCTCCGAAGGTGGCATCTAATAGGGAGTTAATGCATGGTTGGACCATTGTACGCACTTGGCCTCTGGCCTCGTGCCACAACGGTCTCAACCATGCATTAACTCCCCATTAGATGCCACCTTCATCGGTGATTAATGCTTACATGAATAATAGACATATTTCTAAATCACTATTAAAATGACCAAAATTCCCCCAGGCTAGAGCCATTATTGAATTAATTCATGAGAAAGGAATCTGGTCCAAAAAAGCATAACAGATCACTCCCTCGATGAAATAGTCAGACAGTGACTGTGTCAAAATGTGAAGCATCTGAAAAAGATAGCAAATAAGATATGTCAATATCCAAAAATATCCACAGAAAGATCAAATAAAAATCTCTATATTGTTCGGCTAAGTGAGCAACTTGCACCTTCATCTACGAATTTTACCACACTGTCCTGCCTTCCTATGTGCGTATTTCACCAGAAAAACACTATCCTGTAAAACAGGTGAAATTTCTCACAGCAAAAGCAAGCATTGAAAAGCTATGGCAGACTTGCGAAATTCTAAAGAATGCGAAGCTGTACGAAGTTTCGCTATATAAAACCTAATCGAGGGAGACTTACAAATAAGGAAACAGATCAGGCTATTGTTCAACCCTGAGGCTATACATGCCCCTAAGGTGAAGATCCAAAAGTCTTGTCTTTCCAGAATAACATTATTGAAGTCAGTCCCCCCCCAACCGATTCGGCAACTCTTTTTCAGTACCCCGAAAGAGAAAGTGTGGTTGGCATTGTCTGCAGTTCTAATTACATGCAGAGCTGTAGCGTATGTAGGGTCACCATTGCATATCACCCTACAATGTTCACCGACTCTCAGCTTAAACTGATGTTTAGTTTTGTCTATATAGAAGGCACCACAGCTATATTCTGCCAAGTAGATCACCCCTGTCGTGTCACAAGTAATCAGGTAGCTAATCTGAAATTTTTTAGTTGCATTAGGGCTTGTACATTCTTTGCCAGGTGATGCTGCAGGACAATAGATGTACTTCAGGCAGCAGTGACAGCCTGTACAAGATATCTGTGGGGTAACCATGTTTGTGGGGTAGGCTATGTTTGCCTACTGTGTATCAAATGATCCCTCAATGTAACAGCACATCTACTGGATAACCTACAGTAGATACATTGTTGTGATATGCAGACAGATCTGCATCACCTTTTAGAATGTTACAATTTTTCCTGATTATGTCACCTACTCTCAGAGCATGTATGGAAAAGTCAAAAAATTTAAAGTGCCCGTATTACCCTTTCTGTTCTGTTTTGGCACCATGGTTTCCTCTCTAGGTGTGTTTCTGACTTCCCTGTATGTATCTTGCATTTTTGTACAACTATATCCCCTTTCTATAAAATGTTGTTGCAAGTCTACAGCTGCTGTATCGAACTTGTCCAAATCGCTGCAATTATGTCTAATTCTGAGAAATTGCCCCCTTGAAATATTTTGTATCACATGTTTTTGGTGACAACTGGACGACAACAATAAATATTTTCTGTCAATGTTTTTCTAAAAGTATCAGTGCTGGTAGTACCTGTTGTGTCTTTCTGAATACTTGAATCCAGGAAATGTACCTTTTATTTGTCTGCAGTGTATGTAAAGTGTAGATTAGAGTTTGTGGAGTGCAGAAAATCCAAAAAAGCATAACATTCCTGCAAATTCCCTTGCCATACAATAAGTATATCGTCTATATATCTACAATATAGTTCTTTTTTTTTTTTATTTTATTGATTTTTATCAGGATCTCTGATATTGTCATTCTTCCACTTTCCCATATATAGGTTCACCAGACTAGGGGCAAACGTTGCCCCCATGGCGGTTCCTGTTTTCTGCAGATACCATTCTCCTAGAAAAAAAAAACAGTAAACTTCAAAACAAATTCAGCAAGTTTCAGCAAAAGCTCTGTGGGGGTTCCACATTGTGATCTCTGGTGTTCAGAAAAGAAGCAATGCTATCAAGTGTATCCTCTTGTGGTGTGTTGGTGTACAGGGACTCCACATCTGTTGTGATGAGATAGAAGCCCCTGTACACCGCCATGTCTCTTAAAATCTGGAAAACCTCCCCCATGTCTCTAATGTAAGAGCCTAGACTTTTCACAAAAGGCCTCAAGGTGGAAGTCTGCAAATTGTGAAAGTGGCTTGGTGAGGGAGCTCCAGCCACTCACAATCAGCCTGCCTGGGAACGTTGGGGGGGGGGGAGTAGAAAAGATTTTATGTATTTTGGGGAGTGTGTACAAGGTAGATCTAATAGGGAGGCCCACTGTTAGAAAGTTCTTAACATCATTATCTATAAAATCTTTTTGGAAACCATCATTAATGAGTTCAGCAACCCTGTGTTTGAAGAAAGGTGTGGGGTCACTGTCTAACTTTTCATAAAAAGTGGTGTTGCTGATCTGTGTTTTTATTTCACTTATGTAATCTTCGGCATTTTGAATGATGACAGCACCGCCTTCATCAGCTGGCTTGACCACAATGTTTTTGTCAGATTTAAAGTACTCCAAAGCAGCTTTTTCTTGTTGTGATTACAGAATTTGTGGGAAAGTAAATTGTTAAAAAGTTCATCAAGTTCTCACTCACACACCTCCTGAAAAGTTAAAGGAAAACTGCATGTTAAAATCAGGAAAATATATTTTTTGCCATCCATTGTGTGTTCTTAGTTCATCCCAGTGTTATTTTTCAGCTCAGGCTGTGTGAGGTGTTTTTTCTAACTTTTTCTTGCTATTTTATGGCCCTTGGGGGCTGCCATTTACCTTTCTTTTATTGCTTCTTGTCCCAGATAGTCTTCCCAGAGTGTCCTCTGCTCTGAGGTCTAATAGCCCATGCATCTGACCACTGGGATGAACTAAGAACACACAATGGATGGTACAAACGATATTTTCCTGATTTTAACATGCAGTTTTCCTTTAAGATGGCTGCTGAAGGGGGGCTAGGTAAAAGCTTGATATCCCTTTAAATTTCCATATGTTGTCACTGTTGTTAGTGATCTCAGCAGATGTAGTGTCTATTGTAATCTTGGGATCCAGGTCTACAGGTTAACTAGACAGTCCAGCAGACATGTTACGGAAACTTTCTTTCTTACTGAAAAAAGATTTTAGGCTAAGATTTCTGTATAACTTTTGAATATTGATAAAGGTTTCAAATTTGTTAATGGTAGCTGTGGGGCAAAGGACAAACCTTTGCTCAGAAGGTTAGTCTCTACCTGTGTAAGTGTCCTATTGGATAGATTTATAACCTTCTGTATTGTCATGGGCCATATTGGTTGGGGGGGGGGGTTGCTGTTCTCGGTCTGGAAATTCTGTTGATGCATTTGTTGTTGTTGGGAACAGGGCAGGTTGGGGTTGTGGTTATAACAGGGCCAGCCTTAACCATTCTGAGCCCCTGTGCAGCTCTCTGCTGGGCTCCACCACTCCAATCCCTATGCTCCCCCCCCATGATCCATTATTTATACTTAACTAACCCTCCTGTACTGTTGTAATAAAGCAGCACCAGGTCTACTAGTTTAATCAGCATCTTTTAATTAGTGCCATTGACTGCATTTAATTATTTGACTTCACCATTGGAAATGAATCTGACTGAGCCTGGAGCAAGAATGTAAGTAAGTACGATACTACTACCATATTCATTTCTGTAAGGACAGGGACATCAACACTGGACACTCACACCTCCGATAATCTGATTTGCAAACACGTTAAACAACTTAACTTTTCTGGAGGCGTGAGTGAGGCACCAGTAAGGTTGCCACCTGTCAGATGTTTTACCTGGTGATCAGGTTTTCATGGTCCCTATCAGGAAATCCGGTTTTGCTCTGTGCTGGTCAAGTTTTTGAGCCATTATGAGTGCTCATATACTTTTGAAACAGATTTTGTCATATCATTCACTGTTTTAGCTACATGTCCAGGTTACAAACAAGTTCTCTTGTCAATATAGCCCTTTGTTTGTGAAAGCAGTCAACCTGAGAGGTGTAAAGTATGACCATTAAAATCATTAGCACTTACTTAACCTAAACTTTTCCACTGCTTCTTAAAGAAGCAGCTGACGCCTTTAGGAGAACTTTCCCAAAACATAATATTTGGATGCAGTCCAGCTATTTTACATTAGTTCTATATCCCTTCTCCCTATTATTTATTACAGAGGTCATTTGTATGAAAACAGGATCTTTGCTCTTGAAGAGTTCATCTATTCCTGTTGCTGTCTCCCTACCTGAGATCATAATGCACTGACTGTGACATCAGAGTTATCTCCATGGCAACACACTGTGATGTCACAACAGAGGATTATGACTTGAAGTAGGGAGTCAGCTGTAGAGGTAGAGGAACACTGACGGATAAAGATCATGCATTCATGCAAATGTCCTTAGTAATAAATACTGGAGAGGAGAAATATTTATGTCTGGAATGGAAGCTGAATTGTACCTAATTATGTTTTTCAAAGGTTTTTTTAAGGCATCAGCTGCTCTTTAAAGTGGCATAGCACCAAAGCTGCCCCCACCTTTTGTAACAGTAACCGAGCCAGTTGTTTTCCACTTGCATTTGCTGGTAAACATTTTCATCTCTAACAAAATTTAGGCATTTTTAAATGTTTGAAATTATTGTTTTTTTCCTCAAGAAAAAAGTATGGGCCCCCAAGGTGCAGGGACACAGTTTGCACCTAGCTAAGGCAGGCTCTGGGTTGTAATCGGGGTAGTATTGTCCCTGTTGATGGTACTGCTCCTGGGGCTCTGACCACTTATCCTCTTCTCCTTCCCCCTCTGCATTTTCCTCTTCCTCTTCCATTTTGTTACCTGCCTGTACCTCTTCCCCTCTGATACGGATACTGAAAACCCCGATACCTGTTTTGTCTCTCGCTGTGTCTCAAGATGGGTGTTTCTGGTGAGGATACAGGTTGTTCACTTGATTTGTCTCCTGATTGGGCAGTATCTGATCTGCTGTTGTCTGTATTCATGTTAAAAGAGACTCTCCTCGTATTTCTTAGAATACCCATCGGTTTGTTAGATTTTTTCCAGTTGTAAGTTATGGCAGATTGGCAATCATTAGGGTCTCTCTGAAATTTTATAAGTTTCTTCTTTATCGTTTCAAAATCGAGTTTTTCAATATTCTCCCTTAGGTGTTTGTTGTATAAATCAAAATCTGTATTGTCTTTGAAAACCATGACTTTTTTCTCAAATTCTTTGATTTCATTCTTAAGGGTTTCACTCACCTCCTTGTCGTATTCTACAACTAGTCTCATGAGTCTGTTTGAGGCATCATCCAGGATGTTCTCCATTTCTTCATAAAGGAGTCTACATCCAGGCCAAAAGCTGGTTCCTTAAGTAATCACAGGCCACGAGGTATACGACGTACCTGCAGGTATGCTTCCATATTAATAATGTTCCAGTGTATTTGTCTTGTCTTGGTAAGAGTTTTCTCCAACAGTTGAAAAGCCTCCTGTAATGAGTTTGCAGTCTCACCTTGATCTCCCATCAGTGCATTCACAGTTTATGTATCTGAGAGAAAAGGATTTGCTCTACTGGCTTCTGATAATAGGCCACTAACAAAAGAAAAATTACAATTCTCCGTTATAGGTCCTGAAAATGCCAAGTTAGGCATTTGTTCCAATGTCATATTCATGGATTCAACAGTAGATTACTGTTGCACCAGTCACTACCTAGTGACGTAGACAGTCCAAAGGAGCAAGTGGAAAACCAGGTTTTACGTGCACACTGCTAAAAAGCATAACCTGTGCAAAAGGATAAATCAGTATCAGAGCAGAGTCTGCACAAGGTATTGGGGTGCTGGGATACCACTGAAGTCAATGAAGAAAAGCGCAATCATGCACTTACCACCCAAAACATAAAAAGCTGTTCACTGGTATCAGGTGTCAAATAAAGTGCATATTTTATTGCAAAAGTGCCAGTGTAAAGCACATTCCTGATATGTTTTGGAAAATTGCCTTTCCTTTTTCAAATGATCAGTACATTAAAACCAGTAACCGCCTTATATACACACTTGTGACGTCACAGACAAGGTGACTGTAGTAGTGACATAAAATTAAAGTGACAGTGTTAAAAACATTTTATTACATCAAAATAGAAAGCCAATCCCCATTAAAAAACATATATACATGGAAAGACATCATTATGTATAATAGCCATTAGTGTATAGGAAAAATGATGCTTACGAACCCTTTCAATTATTTGTAAGTCTCTCTTGATTAGGTTTTATGTACTGAAACATCGGCAGCTTCGCATTCTTTTGAATTTCAAGAGTCTGACATAGCTTTTCAAAGGTAGCTGTGTGAAATTTCACCTGTTTTCGCGAGATAGTTTTTTCTAGTGAAATACACACATAGGGATGCTGGACATTGTGGTAAAATTTACCGATGAAGTTGCAAGTTGCTCACTTCGTCAAAAGACATAGAGATTTTTATTTGATCTTTCTGTGGATATTTTTGGATATTGACATATTTTATTTGCTATCTTTTTCAGATGCTTCACATTTTGACACAGTCACTGTCTGACTATTTCATCGAGAGATTTTTCTGCTATCCTTTTTTGGACCAGATTCCTTTCTCATGAATTAATTAAATAATGGCTCTGCCAAGGGAATTTTGCCTATTTTGATACTGGTTTGGAAATATGTCTATTACTGGCACTTTTGCAATAAAATATGCACTTTATTTGACACCTGATACCAGTGAGCAGTGTTTCATGTTTTGGGTGGTGAGTGTGGAATTGTGCTTTTCTTGATTGGGTTGATTACTGAACCCATATCCAGGTTGGTGGATGGCTATATTAATCCCCAGGTACAAAAAACTAGAAGCCATCTCAAGGACACTAGCCATGTTTTTTTCATACTTGAAAATATGTAGGTAGAACCAAATGGTTTTACCCTGTAGAATCAACAACAGTGCTGCCAAAGTTTGGCACGGCGAGATCCCCAATGTAGACAGGCAAAATTTCACCTGTCAGACATTGAGTGTTTTCTATCAGGGAACTGTGCCCCCCTTCTATAGACTGTCAACTCCGAGTCGGAGTTGTTTGGGGGGACAAAAGACGGCAAAAGGGTGAAATTTCACCCTCGGGTCCCTCACAGGGACAATTTCGAAACCTGTCAAGATTGCCTCTGTGAGAAATTTTGCCTTCTAAGTTTTGCTATTCAGTTGGCATACCGAACCAAACTGTGTACCTGTCACTTTAGACATTGACTCCCTTTATATGAATATTCCAAAGGAGAAGGGACTGAATGCAATCAAATATTCCCTATTACAACATAAGTTAAGTTAAGTTTCATGGCAGAAAGACTCCATTGAGCATGCTCAATTTCAAGGAGGTCCTGTAAGGACAACGTTAAACAACAGAGTACAATAAAAGTGATGACATTGCATACAGGTACAATAATTGGTAGAAACATTTTTTACCTCAAAGAACAATCAATATGGTAACAACATTGGCAGATGTTGTATTGAGCAACACTATCTTTTTGTTTGAAGGGAGTGTTTAAGCAAATAAAAGGTACTGCCATGGAGGCCACACTGGCACCAAGCCTGGCAAATCTATATTTGGGGGAATGGGAGGACAGGATTGTGTACAGTGAAAAAGCAAATCCATACCTTCACAAAATAGACATTTATAAATGTTTTTTAGACAATGTATTTCTGGTATGGAGAGGGACTGAAGACGAACTGAGGGAATTCATTGACTTCCTAGAAAGTTCAAACTGTAACTGGAAATTTAAGGTTACAACCAGTCAGGACTCGATCAAGTTCCTAGATCTCACCATTGGTAAGAAGGCAGATGGCACACTTACTACAGATTTATACACAAACCCCAATGATAAAAACAACCTATTGCACACAGAAAGTTGTCACCCACCACACTTGATTAGGGACCTTCCCAAGGAGCAATACATGAGGATAAAAAGAAATTGTCCCAGTCCAAAATTATATGAAATGTGGGCACAGGAGCTCACCAACAAATTTAGACTGAGATACTACAAAGAAGAAGCCATTAAGAAAGCTATCCGATATACAAGGGAAACGACTAGGGAATCACTACTTCTACCAAAAAAACAAAAAGAAAAAATCTGAGCCCCCATGATCTTTGTAACCTCCTATGGGGTGGGTATTTAAAGAGATATGTGTAGTAAATATTGTGAAAAGTAATTTCCCCATATTATGGGGAAAACCAGCACTCAAAACTATCCTTGAGAAACCCCTTAGAGTACCCTATTGGAGAGGAAGCAATTTTAGAGACAGGTTGGACAAAAGCTATCAACCAGATCCTAGATTGGTAGACAGAAGGAAAAGATGGGGCAATAAACCATGTGGTTTTTGTTAGATATGTACACACACATGAGAAAGAGGGGAACCTTCATAAACCCTAAAAATGGCTAAATTGAAATCATTAAAGGAAATATTGACTGTAACACTGAGGGGTGATTTATCTCCGCAGCTGCTCATGTGGTAGCTATTATTTGGGAAGAACTAAACGTAAGTTACATTTTAGAGCGAATGAGCACATTTTAGCCATTAAAAACAGAAATTTTGATTACGCCATGGCCACACATATCCATAGCAATCTAAAGTACATAAAGTTACAGTGATAGGGATTGAAGCCATTAGTAAAGATGCTAGTGGGAGTGACTTGGAAAATACATTGAATTGTAAGGAACAGGAATGGATATACAAGCTGGGAGCATTGAGACCACCAGAGTTAAAAGACACATTTGAGCTCTCTCCATTCCTGAAGAGAAAGAGATGAAAAGGGGTACTAAGAAAAATCCCCCATGACCTCAGTGACTGCCCTACTCTGATGATAGTAGCAATGCCTTTACCCTATACCTTGGGAACTGGTCTGTTCTGTACATGGAGCTGTTTCTCTCACGTCTTGGTGTTATGTTCCTCATTACAGGTTTTCCCTGAATAAAAGGTCACCAGGAATGAGAATCCTGACAGATTTAATCAAATGAACATTTTTTTAAAACACTTTTGCCCCTGAAAAAGGGACCTTCGGGGCCCAGCGGGCTTACCCGGTTATCAAAATTTAATAAATAAATAATAACAGAGTTTGTTGAACATGTATAAACATTTGGTGAGTCCGGTGGTGCTGGGGGCTGAGGTGCTGGTCGCCTTATCTCATGCTACACCGGCGACCCGTGTTCAGGAATGAACATGGGCCACCAGGGGTCAGCAGGGGAGAAGAGGGATCGAGCATCCGACGGACTGCTCTCCCTCTCCGGGGAGGGGGGACTCCAGTGGTCAGTGCACTTCTAGCCCCTAGTGGAGGCTGGGGGGCAGTGCACCAATGCTGTATAAAAGGGGAGCAGAGATGGGGCAGGTGCTGGATGGAGCATGTGCGGACACGAGCGCACTCCCTCCACTGGCGTCACTGCATGCTCCTCTCACATAAGGGAGCAAATGGGGAAAAAATGGTCCTGCCAGTCACGCAGAGTGAAGCAGCTGCCTGCCACAGGCCCCGACCCTGAACTGCACTTCCTGAACTGAATCCAATTCAAGGTGAGTGAGCTTGGGGGGGGGGGTCCTTGCTGCTCTGCTGGGGGGTAATCTGTGGGGGAAGAAGGGATGCAGCCTGATCTCAGGGTGTGGGGCTGGATGGGTGGCTGATGATGACGGCTGACCGAGGGACCTGGGGCAGAAGCAGATAAGTAAAAAAATAAAAATGAAAAATGTGTAAACATTTGGTGGTGGGTTATATGTTTAAAAATGTTATTTACAATATTTGTATAAGATACAGTGCCTCATTACATGAAAGGTTTGCTCTAAGTACCACGAGGATGAATGAAACATAATGACTGGTTAAGTCTGAATTTCAACTAATGACTAAAGATACAAAAGGCACACCTTAAGGTTGTTGTAATTAGCTCAGATGAAGCCCTGAATGCAGGGTGAACTGTAAGCAGGGCAGTGCATCGGCACTGCTGTTTACAAGTCTGTTATATGTTCACAAAGGCTGATGAATAAACTTTTGATTTCATGATCTGAAACAAAAAGCCTGGTCTCAGACTCCCTGAGTGAATGGTGAGTGTGCTTTTTTACTTTGCTTTACAACAGATGACTTGAATAGCGGCACCACCACCCCTGTGCTCAGCCCCTCCACTAAGTGTAGTCTCTTTCTTCCAGTTTCTCTTTACATACTCAAATGATAACAGTAAATGTACACAGTACTTCATAAAAAAATTCTTCCTGAGCATTCCACTTACGCAAGCATTGCATGGTGGCATGGGTTTTTATGGCTGAAAGCCCTGCCCTCCTGATTGGTGCTTCTCAGCTGCCGGTACTCCCCTGTACCCCCTCACTAACTGAGTAGTCATAATGTCTATCTAACAACAAGTAGAGAGCTGACATCAACAGGCAGAAATGTGGCTACAGATGAAACGGACATCTGCTAATGGAATTGCAGGCTTGCAAGCTTGCGCTTCCATGGGTGACATGGGCTAGTATGTCTCAAGCCCCGCCCACATGACTGATGTTTCCCCACTGCCAGTACACCCATGTACCCCCTTGCTGCCTGAGAAGTCACAAAGTCCAGCAGACAACATGCAGGTAGCTGACAAAAACAAACAGAAATGCGTCTGCAGATTAAATGGATGTTTGCTGATGGAACTGCAGGCTTGTAGGCATGTGCCTTCATGGGCAACATGGGATTTATAGCTCAAAGTCCTGTCCACATGACTGATGCTTCTCAGCTGCCAGTACCCCCCCCCCATAGCCCCTTGCTGACTGAGAAGTCACAAAGTCCAGCTGAAAATAAGAAGGTAGCTAACAGGAATGGGCTGAAATGTGGCTGCAGATAAAATGGAAATCTTCTGATGGAATTGCAGGCTTGCAATCTTGGGCTTCCATGAGCAGCATGGCTTTTATGGCTCAAAGCCCCATCCACGTAACATATGCTTCTTGGCCACTGGTACATCCCCATACCCCCTTGCTGACTGAGAAGTCACAGTGTTCAGCTGACAACAAGCTGGAAGCTGGCAGGAACAAGCAGAAATGTGGCTGCAGATAAAAACAAGTCTGCTGATGGAACTGCAGGCTTGCAAGTTGTGCTTCCATGGGCAGCACAGGTTTTTATGGCTCAAAGCCCTGCCAATCCAACTGATGCTTCTTGGCCACTGGTGTGACCCTGTAACCCCTTGCTGATTGAGCAGCCACAAAGTTCAGCTGACAACAAGCAGGTAGCTAACAGGAACAGGCAGAAATGAGGTTACAGATGAAATAGATATCTGCTAATGGGTTGCAAGCTAGCATGGATGCAGTATGAATTCTTTATATTTAATGAGGGGTCCAGTGATACTAATAAGGGCAAGGCAAGGCAACATTTATTTAAAAGATGCCCAATCCTGGAGGCTCTGGGTGCTGTACAGATAAATAAACACATATTCAGAAACAAAATCAATAAAAAAAAAAGAGAAAAACATAAACATAAGGATAATTAACTCCACATAAAAACATTATCCATAAATAATAGGCTGAAACGTCAAATTACCAATAGCTGTAGTCAAGTCTGCAGATGGAACAGTTTAATCCAGAAAGGCCTGGGCAAATAAGAGGGCCTTCAGGTGGGCCTTGAATACCTCCAAAGTAGGGGCCCCCTTAACCCTGAGGGGCATTGAATTCCACAGGACGGGGGCAGCAACACTGAAAGCCCTGTTGCCAGCCGATTTCAACCTCATCCTGGGAATCATCAGGGGGCCCCCACAGGAGGAACGGAGGGGGCCAACCGAGAGAGCAGGTGCAAGCAGGTCTAACAGATAACCAGGGCCACGACCGTGTAGAGCCTTATTGGTGAGAAGACCCACCTCAAAGAGGATCCTCCACCTGATTGGCAGCCCATCAAACTCCTATCCAGAATGACACCAAGATTTCGCACCCTAGATGAGGCCTTCAATGGAACAGATCCCAGAACAAGTCCAGTCTCTGATCCAGAGGCCATCCTGTCATGCACTCTGTTCGACTTCATCACCAATACCTCCGTCTTATTGGGGTTCAGTCGCAATCAGCTAGAGGCCATCCAATTGTTGATCTCAGCAAGGCAGTTGTTTAGCACATCTATCGCATTGGGTGTTACTGGGGCAAAGGATAAGTATAGCTGGGTATCATCAGCATAGCAATGAAAACCCAGACCATTCTTCCTAATGATCCCTCCCATGGGCAGCGTGTACACTGTGAACAACATTGGGGCTAACACCGACCCCTGAGGTACACCACAAAATAAGGGGCTGGGGTGGAGGAGAAATTCCCCATCACAACCCATTGCCTCCTGTTGGCTAAAAAAGATTCAAACCAGCAGGTGACGGTGCCAGTGAGTCCGCAGAGTTCCCTAAGGTGGTCAAGCAACACACAATGGTCCACAGTGTCAAATGCTGAAGAGAGATCAAGGAGAACATGAATTGTCTTTTCTCCTCGATCTCTAGGCCTGAGAACATCATTCTGCACCTGAACAAGTGCATTTTCTGTGCTACGCCTCACCCAAAACCCTGGCTGGAAGTGTTTGTATAACTCATGGGTAACAAGGTGCTTCTCCAACTCAAGCACCACTACCTTCTCCACAATCTTCGCCAAAAAGGGAAGGTTGGAGATAGGTCAGTAATTTTCCCTAACCTCCGTGTCTGAAGATGGTTTCTTTAAGAGTGGTCTTACCAATGCCTCCTTCAAGGCATCAGGAAAGACCCCCTCAGACAAGGAACACCAGATGATCATAGCAAACACTGGGCCAATGGCGTCGACGCATCTCATCAAGAAACACGTCGGCACTGGGTCCAGTTCGCAAAAAGTGTGCTTCAGATTGGTTGCCACCCCGATGACCTCACTTACCTCCACTGGTCTAAACTCCCCCCAACCAGGCGGAGTGCACTCAGAACACTTCGGTTGACCACTGCCAGCTATGACATTGATGACTGGAGGAACTCCCTGCTGGATACTGGACTGCCAGACCCTGAGGGCAGTCAATCAAACAGTCATTTTATTGTTATATATGTGTGTTTAAAACACTGTACCAATCATTTAAATATACAGGATACAAAATAATCCACACAATTTCAAGGACAGACAGCACTACATAATGGCAAGGGTTGAAATTAAGTTTTGTGGTCACCAGCCAACAGAGCAAGTGGTTGGGAAATCTTTGAGCCCCCCAGACATTTCCTCTAGCCTATCTTCTGTACATACTGAAATATTACCTTATACAGTACTAGCCAGTTGGGCTAGATAAAGGAGCATTTTGCTGACCGAACAGAAAATCTTGCAGCATTTGGCCAGAGCGGCAAGTACCAATTTCAACACTTGTAGTAGTGCAATAAATAGAGAATAATACCTGTGCAGGTGTGTGTTATGAGAATTTTTTACACACCCAAGGTGTGTGATAATCCACAAACCCCAAAGAGTGAAGCTTGAGGGGTTTATGATATTATCACACACAGAGGGTGTGTGAAAATTCCTCATAAAACAAACTTTGCACAGGCATTATTTGTTATAATAACTGGTGCAAGGTTTCAACATACAGAAAAACTAAGCTGTATTTGTGTGAGTGAGCATGTCTTTGATCAGCTGCCATACTTGCACAAATACAGTGACGTGACAGCACGAGGAGGAAAATGCTGTAATAACTCACTATCGAGTCATTACAGAATTCTGAAGGTTATTAACAGCATTTTATCAGGAATGCTTTTCCAGCCATTATAGGGGTCACCAGTTATTATACACAGAATTATGCATGGGGGAGTGCATAATGAGAATTTAATGCACTCCCAAGGTGTGGGATGCTAGATAAACCCCTAGGGCAAAGCCCAATTTTTTTTTTTAGCTACTATTTTCTGCTCCTGTTGCTGTGGCCCCTACATCTGGAGGGAGCCCCCAGCTCCATCCCCCGGTGTCCACCAGTCAATGCTGACCCATACCCCCAGGGCTTTCCCCCGGTGAGGCCGATGGGGTTCCCCAACCCCCACCAGAGATTGGATCCAATGCGGCCAAGAGTGGGACCTGTGAGGTGCCCTTTGTCATGTGCCACAGTGATTTACCACCTCCATTTTTGTCCCTTGGAGACGGGGCATGCAATGATGCTGGTGGAGGGAGTGCACACACACCCACACAAGCTCCTACAGGCATCTGCCCCACCTCCACCCACTTCTGCAGTGTTGGCACGCTGCTCCCCCCAGCCTCCTCAAGGGGTCAGTCGTACACCGACCACTGACACCCCCCTCCCCAGAGAAGGAGAGCAGTCCCTTGGAGGCTCAATCATTCTTCTCCCCTGCCGACTCCTGGCGGCCTGTGCTCATTCCCAAACACGGGTTGCCGGTGTAGTACGAGGTAAGGCTTCCAGCACCTCAGCCTTCAGCACCAGCGGGCCGGCAAGCCCAAGGGTTTTTTGAAAGCATCCCACACCAAGGGTGTGCACTGAATTCGAGCTTTCCTCTCCCACCCATGTGTTGTTTTATGTAATTGCTGGTTATCAGTTTTTTCATCCTTAGGATTTCGTTTTATGTAGTTGTAATTTTGTCTTGCCAATAGGTGGTGCTACTATCACTACATCCTTACTTGTGGAGACTGCTGCTCTTTATTTCTTTTTCTTGTTGGTTTGAACATTTTCTTTTTGTTTTAATTTATTTCAATGGACCTCAGTATCTGGAGTTGTTGAGGGAGTGGAGAGAATAGCCACGGGATGAAGGCAGTTGCAGTAGGGCTGAGGTTCATGTTTAGAAAGAGACATAAATGGAAAGGTCAGTTTTACTTTTAGCAAAACGAAACAAAGTAAAACAGAACAGGAAAGAAGACATGTTTGTGGCAGTGTGAAAAGTATATTTATGTTTTGTTGAACATGGTCGGTGTCCAGTGCTATAGTAAGAAAACTGTTTCTCGTCTGTGGAGTTGTCGGCAGCTCGTCGAGAGATAATTGTGAGCGTGTGTAGAACGAGGGAAACCCTGTGTGTGTTCGCTGTTATAATCTGTGGGTTATAATGGTGAATTATAACCAGGTTTTTCCTATGGGAAAAGAACTGATACAAGATATTACAACACAATATGGTATCAAAAATGTGAGTAATACAAAAACTTGGAAAAGTAGCACTACAAATTACACATATAAGCATACGACTTAGCCAGCAAAAGAAGGCTGTTTGGTCTATCTAGTCTGCTTGATTGTGCAGCCCCTAATCCACAGATTACAGTGGGCCCTGCCCCCCTGCCAACCTGACTCTCCCCTTCACCCTGTCCCACCCCTTCTTGAACCTCTGCCCTCTTCTGAATGATTACCTCAGATGAGAGCTCATTCCTCCCAAACACCACCCAATCCATAAAGAAGTGTCCCCTGACCTCCTTCTTGAACCTCCCCCTGTCAGTTTGTAACACTGCCCCCTTGTGGTCTTGTTTTTACTAAGATGGAAAAGGTCCTGGATATCCATCTTGTTTACACCTTTCAGGTACCTGAAGGTTTTAATCATGTTGCCTCTCTCTTCTCTCCTCTTGTGAGCACTACCGAGTTCTCTCAATCTGTCTTCATATGCCCTGTCCAGCTGTCCCTGAACCATCTTTGTTAATTTCCTCTGAACTGCCTTGAGCTGGATGATATCCTTTCTCAGGTAGGGACTCTATTATTGCATGCCCTACTCCAGATGTGATTACACCAGGGATATGTACAGTGGTAGGATAACCTCCTCCCTTCTGCTTGTGAACCCTCCAGCAAGGCAGCCCAGCATTCTGTTTGCTTTGGCTGCAGCCTATCTACACTGCATAACCTGCTTTAGGTTGCTGGTAATAGCTGTCCCCAAGTCCCTTTCTTCCTCTGATAAAATTACCTTGATCCCCTGGCTTAGACTGTATTTGGCCCTCGGGTTCTTTCTTCCTAAGCGCATGAACTTGCACTTCTTAGCACTAAATCCCAGCTGCCATATACCAGACCACCTCCACACTGTGCTACATGATTTAAAGGGAAAATCCTAATAATGGTTAAACCCCTTCCCCAAATGTTAGCTCCTGTGATTAACATTCTTGCAAAACAGAGCATTTTTTGCATACCTAATAGCCTTAGATTTTAAGTTTGTCATATGCTCCATATATGCAAACAAACCCGTGCTGCGCACCATCATCTCACAGTAAATCGAGCAAGTCCACCACTCAGTCGTGCTCTGCTGGTCTGCAAAGCATGAGGGAGTGACAGAACTGCTCCATTTACTGTGAGATAGTGGCACACAGCATGGGTTCATTTACATATACAGAGCATCAGACAACGTTAAAATACAGAGTTATTAGGTATGCATAAAATATCTGTTCTTCAAACAAGACGTATCAGGGTGGGGACGTTGTTACATACAGCTATGCCCCTGAAGATTGGATCACCTTATTTTTCACATAATAATATCAGGCCTGCCAGTACTCCACTGCTGTACCCCTGTCCATCAAGAATGCAGAAGAGGGCTCGCCTGTTGGCGCAGCAGTGGTGCAACCATTCACAACTCCAGTGACTCAAGTTCAAGAACAAGCTTAAGTTGTAGGGTGCTGGCCAGAAGCAGAAGTATTGAGTGATCCAGAGGACGCTCTCCTCTGAGGAGGAGGGAGGGTTGTAGCAGCCATCGCACAACTGCGTATACCGACAGGACAGCGACACACTTCATAACAAAACCCTGACAGCGATGGACATTGCGGCGACGGGGATTCCACGGTGATGGACTATGCAGTGACGGGGGGTAGGTACCTAACTCCACTGTCTGTGCAACATGGAGTTAGTCACTGCTGTTGCCGTGTTGCTGGTCGGTGTCAGGATGTGACAGTATCAGGGATGTCAGCATGCTTGCAGCACTGTGGGGGATGTCACTGCGGCATGGTCGATCCATACAACTGCTACCTGGGTGACCACAGTCAGTGGTGTAGGAGGTGCTCAGCACTAGGGAAGGGGGGATGCTGATGGAGCTGGATGCATGACACACATTCATGTACATGCATGTTACTCAGCTCAGGCTGGTCGATGTACCGGGGAATGGGGATGCTGGTCATGGAAACTATCCCAGACACAGTGCAGCACAATGCTGCTCCACAGGCCCCGCACCACTGACCTTGGCACCCAGCTCCAGAGCGAACATGGCTCTCCAATGGGGCATGGCCTACCCCATTCACCCACTTGGGGGTGTGCCATGGAGGAACAAGGAGACAAGGGTGAGTCTGGAAGAAGGTGGGTGACAGGGCTGGGAGTGGGAGATGGTCGATTAGGGCAGCCAAGGGGAGTGGGAGAGAGAAAAAGAATGCAGAAGAGAGGAGAGGAGAAGACACTGCTGTGCCCCTGAAGATTTCAGCAGTAAGGGGGCAGGGGAAAAAGGTAGTTTGGGTGGTGGGTATTTTTTTTTAAACAATATAGCATGACAAGAGGTCAGGTTTATAGTCTGTTAATCAGTGTCTAGGGCCATAATGTAGCACAAGGCATAGCTGGGTGCCATATTGCTCCTAGGGGATGAATAAATGACTTCTGGGAGTGCTTTGTTGCCATCACAATTTTTTAAATTAAAAAAAAAAATGTATTTTCTTGCTTTTCCTATTTTGTGGTGATTTTAAGCTAAAGTACTTCTTTGTTTATGGTTTTCTGTCATGAGCACTGTGGTTCCTTGGGTCAGAGTAGACAGTGCATTGCCATCACATACAATATTATAGAGCGCAGGAGCGTCCCAGACCAATCATAGCCCTCCCCTCAATTGCGTGTAATGTGCTCTTATTGCCATTAGAGTACCTCAATCGCCGAGTCACTATAATGTGCTTCTTGCTGATTGCATGTGCCATCAGCATTTTAATTTAAAAAAAATATTTTTTTGTTTAATACAGTTAACAATCTATAACAATTGTGTGGGTCCATTTGGAAAACCTCTTGTGGAGTGTCACCTCTTGCAGCCTTAGGACCACAGAACTGCTCACCTTCAGTTCACAGTCCTCTGGTCCTAAGAATGCAGGAGGCGACAGTCTTATATCAATAAGAGGCCCTCAAAATGGACACATAAACTCATAAAATAATGACTGTGATACGCGTGCTGAATGTGGTAAAGTGGATGAGCAGGGAAACAGTTAAATGGGATATGGTGATCTGTACATGCAGTGCCAGAGGGCAATACCTGAAGGTGTTTGTGCCTGTGATGATTGCTGTAGGAACTGAGGGTGTGAGGTAGAAGATCTGGGGAACATGCCTGACAATGTGGTAATGTGGACAACTGCTGCCAGAGGGGGGTAGCTAGAATAGTGTTTCTGGAGCAGACAGTTGCTATGGGAAAAAACACAACTGGGAGTGCACACTTATGCTGCTGCTTGGCAGATAACCTCAGATAACCTCAGACTGCATGGCTCCACCATGCCAGTTCAACAGCAAACCTGTCAACTGGCTTTACAGCAACAGCAGAAATGCCAACCGCGATTGCGGTCCACACTGTGCTGTCATTAATACCAATGTGTTTTTTGCGGGGGGTGGCTCCATCTAGACTTTAATATAATCACCTCCACGGAGGAGGTGTTTTGGGAGGGTGGGTGAAAGACTTGAGAAGCTGTGCTGGAGTCCCATCTCGCTGTAGCAGGATCATTACAGTGATCCACAATGATCTGTTGTTTTGTCGCTGTAAATGACAGGTCACTGTAATATTTTCACTGAAGCAACAGCACACCAAACTGCACACAGTGAGTGCACTGACTGACATTGCTAATGTTGTCATGTGGCCTTTTGCTTTGATCAGAAATGTAACTAACTAAATAAATAAATAGTGATATTGTGAGATAGTGTTTGATGTTGCAGCAGTTTTGTCAGTTTTGTGAGACAGCAGTAGCACATCCAGTAATGGTGATCGCTTACCATAGGAATGAGATTTTTATGTTTGCTTGCACGCATGTGCAAGAAACATGGTGCCTTCATTGGAGATTTCGGAGGTGTGTCACCTCCTCCTCCAATTCAGGCACTGTGCTGGCAGGCGCGGCCCCTGTAAGCCAATGCATTTTGGAGCTGTGTATGACATGCTCCAAAATGCAGTGGCATACAGTTGAAAGGGGGAGCTACGCTTGAGTGAGCAGCGATAAGCTGCTGCTCACGTCAGCTCCCCCAGCCGCAGCGCACGCCCCCGCACAGTATATAGCCGACGGGTGCCCAATCTCGCCGGCTGAACTGCTCTATCTCCTCCTCCCAATAGTTGCTGCCACGCTGGGAGCCCACCCCAGCATGGCAATCCATCATGTTGCCGATGGGGTGCCCAATCCCCGTCGCAACGCGCCTCCCCAAAGTCCTTGTGCCACACTGGGAGCCCACCCTGCAGCGCAAGCGTCCCATCGCACGCCTTTTTTCCCCTGTAAAACAAACTGTTCCCGCCGGCGCGCCTCCTAACCCTCCACAACCCGCACTCCACCACCTGCGCACTCCAGCTTCCCCACACCCTCACCCAATACTTACCTCCGACTCTGGCGCGACGATCTCGGTTGACCGGGAACACGCCTGCACTTTCAAAGCCGACCGCGAACTGAGGAAATGTCGTAAGCTGTATAATGGGCTAGATAGGAGGGGTTCAACTTTATTGCATATTCGGTATTTTGGAATTTTGAAACATTTAACATGGGTTTTGGGATCTACGACGATGTCACTGTCATGGCGCAATTGGCTCGGCGATTTCACGCAGTGACCGTGCAGTGACTGCGAAATCACTCCTTCGGGACTGAATACTGCCATGACAGTGACATCATTCATGAGAAGGGGCCCAAAACTCTACGTTGAAAATTTTGTCAAAATTCCCAAAATGACTGTTTAACGAGCGGCGCTTGTGCAGTTCCTACGAGGCTCGTAAGTTCAAAAATTTCAATATTTTCACCAAATTTTCAACATTGCCATTTCACCACAATTGTCTTATGAGTAGTACAGCTGTCATTTTTCACATCTCACCCAAAATGTGTTTCCACCCCTTGTAGCGCAGAAGAGTCGGCCAAAGCAAATCAATGTACAGGACAAATTAAGAAAATCACAGTGACACTGTTCATGAGCAGAGGTCTTGAAATTGCTATGTTGGAAATTTGGTGCTCCTAAAATGACTGTTTTGCGGCGTGCGTTGCGCAGTTCCTACGCACACTCATAGGTTTGCGAATTTTCAATTTTTCCACTCCAGATTTTCAACTTTGCCATTTTTCCACACCTTCTTATGAGCAGTACAGCTGTCATTTTTTACATCTCACCCAAAACGTGTTTCCACCCATGTAGCGCAACAATGGCTCAGTCGTTAGCGAACTCAGTGTATGGACATATTAAGAAAATCACAGTGTCTCTGTTCATGAGCAGAGATTTTAAAATGGCAATGTTGAAAATTTGGTGACAGAATTCCTAAAATGACTGTTTTCTGATGTCGTTGCACAGTTCCCACTGCAGCTCGTGGGTTTCCCAATTTTCAATATTTCCACTCCAGATTTCCAACACTGCCATTTTTCCACACCTCCTTGTGAGCAGTACAGCTGTCATTTTTCACATCCTGCCCAAAACGTGTTTCCGGCCATGTAGCGCACAATGGCGCAGTCGGTGTGCAAACTCAATGTATGGGACACATTAACAAAACCACAGTGACACTGTTCAGGAGCAGAGGTCTTAAAATGGCTATGTTGAAAACTTGGCAAAAAAATGCCTAAAAATGACTTTTACGAGCGTGCGTTGCACAGTTCCTATGCATGCTCGTTGGTTTGCAAATTTAATATTTTCACTCTAGATTTTCAACGTGTCCATTTTATTAAATCCCTTATGAACAGTACAGCTGCAATTTTTCACATGTCACCCAAATGTGTTATCGCAGACATGTAGCGCATAATGGTGCTGTTGGTGTGCGAAGCAATGTTTAGGACAGATTAAGAAAATCACAGTTACACTGTTCATGAGCAGAGGTCTTAAAATGGCTATGTTGAAAATTTGGTGACAAAAGTCCATAAAATGACTGTGTTATGATGAGCATTGTGCAGTTTCCACGCATCCTCGTTAGTTCATGACTTTGTAATATTTCCAGTCCAGTTTTTCACTAGTGGCATTTTCAACACTTCCTTATGAACAGTACAGCTGCCATTTTTCACAACATGGCCGAAGTGTGTTTTCACACTTTCAGTGCAGAGATGCGTGGTCGCTGTGAGAAATCATTGTTCGGCACAGATAAAGAAAATCACAGTGACACTTTTCATGATCGGAGGCACCAAAATGCCTGAGTTGACAATCTGCTATAAAATATCCCCAACCTACTTATATAACGGGTGTGCGTTGCACAGTTTCTATGTACGCTCGTGACTTCACCATTTTTTTAAATATTTTTACTACACATTTGCAACATAGCCATTTTACACCTCCCATGAAAGAGTACAGCTGCTATTTTTACAGCCTGTTCAGAATATTTTGCACCTGTGGTGCTAAATCTCGTAGTCACTGTGCATAAGCAGTTCCGTACCAAACTGATATTCCCCCTGTTCATGAGGTGGGGTCACAAAACAAGCATGTTGAAGATTTGGAGTTAAACTACCAATGAATGCCTGAGGTATTAGACTTTTCAACTAAATCGCCCAACCCTATGAGAATGACAGGAATCAGGGTGTGACTTGGATTCTTGCCTGTGATGCTCATACCATTCCCACCCTGCAGTCACTGAGAGGCATCGAGGTATGCCTTGGACTCTTGACCCCAAACTTCACCCCATTCTCCTATATCGCACCCATCTCACCGTATTTCCTAATGAAATGGGGTGTGCATAAGGGCCAAAGACCCCAAGGAACACGTCACACTTGTCAGTCTCTGCAGAGTGGGGTGTGGTGAAATGGCATGGCCGTTATGCCTGACAACCCAAATGCACACCCCAATGCCTGTCACTCTCCGCAGGGTGGTGGTGGTGGGGTTGGCTTCAGTTCAATACTTCACTGCCATTCCTATTACGCAGCTCTGTAACTTCTACACTACAACTGCCAATGCTAGTAAGCAAACATTCGGCATTGACAAATGCTTGTTTTTATTGTGTCAGTCAGAAATGCAACTAAAAAAATAAATAGTGATATTGTGAGATTGTGTTTGATGTTTTTTTCAGATGACCAGAGCAGTTTTGACCATTTTATGAAATAGCAGTAGCATGCCCAGTAATGATGGCTGCTTAATCTAAGAATGGGATTTGTTTTTATGGTGAAAAAATAGGTGACACTGCAGACTTTATTTACAGGTGTAAGCCCATCTCCACCATTTATTGGGGTTTACCTTGCTGCCTTATCACTCTCCTTCATGCCTACACTTCTTGTCTTTTCCCTCTGGCCCCTAGGACTGCCAAAAGGGAGGACCGGCAGGGCTGCAGCAGCAGTCAGCAGCCCTGGTGAGATCTTAAGCCCAGGCTCCACAAAATATCCCTGTGGCTGGAGTCACCCATCAGTACCCACGCTCTCGACTCCTAGATGACCCATGGGCCAAAACTAGGTAGAGACAGCACTGTTGGATGCGAGTGATGGTTTGCTGGTCCCAGCAAGGCAGTGGGTTGGGGAACAGAGCCAGTGCTATAACTGGAAAACCAGGATGCTTGCCCCCTTCAAAACAGGGTCCTAATTCCAGAGAAGGCAGCAGAACTGGGACTGAAGATAACTAGTGTAGGAACAGCCATCTAACCTGTTATTATGTGTGTATAATTTTGATATATATATATGTTTTTGTAATTTGCTTGTGAAACATGGCAGTCAGCACAAGGCATTACGGGACCTTGGATTTTTTTCAAAGAAAAAAAATGTGTTGCCTTTGCTTGCTGAAACAGATGGTTTGAAAAAAAAAAGCTGACTTTTTGGGACCATAGTAAAACCAGGTTATGAAACAATTTACTACTTTGAACCCAGGCAGCTTGTTGTGAAATATTGCCTTTTACGGTGTATCAGGAAGGATGCAGGTTTTGATAAATACTTGTAAAAATTTACCCATCTTTGAGAAGTGTTTTTAGGATGCTTTTTTTGAAAGATTAAAGTGGTAATTTTGACCTGTCATAGAACATGCTCTGTGGCTCAGTAATTAGGAAGCATATATTTTTTTTTAAGTGGAATGTTTAGCAGTGTGCAGGGGCATGTGACTGACAATTAATTACGTGACTAACAGTGACCTCATGCCAGCAGCCCAGAGCTGTGACATCACAGCAAGGGAGGGACATTTTGGCCTCTGATATTATCAAGCTGACTGGAAGAACTGACACTTTTTTGCTCTGGGCTTTTAAGGGACACTTCAGCCAAGATAGGTAACAGCACAAATAATTTGCCAACTGAAACTGAATTAGAGCTAGTTAATTTAGTTACAAAATGCTTTGTTTTGTAATTGTTTATTTTCTTGACAGTAATCATTATGTATACATGTTCTGTTTGATGTACTGTATTTATTTACTATTTTTAGTTTTAGTAAATTTTTTTTTTAAACTTGCCTGAGTCATTTGCTTATTTTGAGTGTGAATGGTGGAACAGTCTTAATATTTTAACACAGCTATTAAGTGCTTATTGTGTTACCTAATGCAGCTACGCTAACAAGGATCTGTGTAAGATCCAGCAAAGTAAGGAAAAATAACAGCATTTTAATTGAGTCAGAAGGGGGTTGTGAACCAGGATGGTTGTCTGCTTGCTGGGTCAAGTATATTGCACTGCTTTTTTTTGAAGAGAGTATGATATCTGAACCTGTTACCTGGGTGTGCTAGCTAAAAGGGGTTCATAATTGACCCCAGGACTCCAGACTGGTAGTTGCTCAGACCCAAAACAAATGGGTCTGTTTGTCCCCTGTTTACAAATTGCACTTAAAGGTTAGGCACTGTGGTAGCAGAGGGCTTGACCCTAGGAGTAGGTTTGTGACAGATTTGGTGGCAGTGGTGGGATCTAAAAGATTTGCTTGCATACTGTGCAATTATTTGGTGGCATGGGCATTAACAGTCCAGTGTGTTGGATTAATAAACTGTAGCACTTCATACACAAACAAGGCAGTTTTTATTTTAAAGAAATATACCATTTTGATTATAGTCTAAAGTTCCCTACCTGCTTTTTTTTTTTTTTGGGTGCAAGCTAGTGTAGCCGTAGATTAAGGAAAAAGATGGCTTCTACCTACAGCGAGTACACTGTAGAATACCTAATGCAATTGTGCCAGGAAAAAGGAGTCTGGAGTGAGGGTCAAAACAAACAGCACCTCATGGAGGCTCTTGTGGCAGCCAATGTACAAGCGACTGCCCAGAACCTCGGGTCACAGTCAGTGACTAAAGGGGACCAGGCCTTGGATGTGGTGGTGCCAGAGTTTATCACAGTGTCCAGTCCCAGGGAGTAGGGCAGTGAGATCAGTGAGAACCGAGAGCCATAGCACCAGGGGAAGGTCACCACAATGCTGGAGCCATAAGGGACCAGGCTGCAGCTAGAGTTGAGGAGAATGGAGCTAGAATTTGAGCAAAAAAGGCTTGAAGCCCAAGAGCAGAGGAAGTTCGAGCAGAGGAGGTTCAAGCTGGAGATGCAGGAAAAAGAAAACGAGCATCAGAGAGGCCAAGAAAAAAAAAACAGTGATGGAGAGAGGCTGAGAAAAAACAAACGGCTTCAGAGAGAGGCTGAGGAAAGAGAAAAACAACTTCAGAGCGAGGCTGAGAAAAGAGAGCGACAGCTTCAAAGGGAGGCCAAGTGAGAGGAGAAAGAGCACCCGAGGAAATTTGAACTGGAAAAGCTACAGTTCCAGCAACCATTACCAAAGCAGGTAAGTGGCATGGGTAAACCTGAAACTCCAGGACTGAGTTACAAGTTAAATTCTAAATTGAGAGTTGAATTTAAAGAGGGAGGCTACGGATGCATTTTTAAATTCATTTGAAAAGGTATGATTTCAGGCAAAAATTCTCTGAGAGTCCTGGAGCTTCCAGCTATCCCCGTTGCTTACCAGTAAAGCTTGTGACACCTTGGGTCACATGAACAATCAAGACAGTAATGATTACGAAAAACTTAAACCTGCATTGCTTAAAAAGTATAAATTGACACCTAAAGCATACAGAGTTAAGTTCTGTAAGCTCAGGAGAAGCCCTGACATGAGCTACGAAAAACTAGCCACAAAGCAACATCAGGTTTTAAAGCATTGGTGGGAGGGGGTCAAAGCAGACTCTGTACAGAAAATTAAGGAAGTGGTACTTTTGGAGCAATTCTTTTGGGCTTGCCCAGCAGAGCTAAAAACCTGGCTAGAGGACAGAGATCCAAAAACAGTGTAGGAGGCTACCGAGCTCTCGGACCACTATGCCAGGAGCAGGCCTGCTCTAAAAGGAAGTGGGGTGGGTGTGGCAGTGCAGAAAGGAAAAAGTGCCCCCTCAGGGCAGCTAAAACCCTCACTACCTCCCCAAAAAGTGGGCAGCTCCAGGTTACAAAGAAAGGATTTGCCTGACAAAAAAAATGATGATTGTTGGTTTTGCAAATAACCTGGACATCTTGTAAGACAGTCTACTAAAAAGGCACAGAGTGCACGACGTGGTGCTCAAACAGATGTGGGTGCACTGTGTATCCTTGAAAGCACGCCTATAAACATAAGGAAACACATACAGCCAGTTACTGTAAATGGGGTGCAAATCCATGGGTTGAGGGACACAGGAGAGTCACTTACTTCGGTAAAAGGGGATTTGGTTGAGCCTGAACAGCTTATACCTAATCAGTTCATTACAGTATGGGTATTCACTGGGGAGGACAAAACTCTGCCACTTGCTAGTGTTCTCCTGGACTGGGGTGAGAGAGGAAAGATTGTGCAAAATGTTGTAGTGGCAGAAAATCTTGCCCTGGTTATGATTATAGGGAACCATGTCCAAAAGGGGGTGGTGTGTGCTGTTGCCCACAGTCAGATGGCAAAGGCCAATTGTGGTTCCCTAGACCCCATAGAAGCCCCTGTGGAAAACACTGGGAGGCTGGTTCCCCAGCCTGTGTCTCCTGACATGGAGAGTAGTAAAAGGGAGGCAGAATTTCCCAGGTAGCAGTTAACAAAACAGCTACAAAAGGTTACTATTATGAAGGAGGAGTAACCAGTGATCATAGGGCTAGGGATGGCAGTGACCCTAAATGCCCTGACGCTAAAGCTGGGGACTCTAGTTTAGAAACTAAAGTGGACCTGTCCCATGCCTTGGAAATATATAAAAAAGTTTGCAGCTGCTCAAAAAAATGACCCTAGTTTAGAGAGACTGAGGGCTTGTGCAAAATCTTATGGGACACAGGGAGGTGACGGGAGACATAGAGTGTATTGGGACAATAGACTGCTGTATATGCAGGATGTAAGGACAGAGGGAGGGGTGATGGGTAGGCAGCTTGTCATTCCCTCGGGGTACCATAAGTGGTTGCTCAAGATTGCTCATGATATCCCAATGTCTAAACATCTGGGAATCATGCGTACTACACAGCCATTGTCCCAAAATTTCTACTGGCTCAACTTCAACCAACAGGTAAAGAAATATTGCAGATCTTGTCTCTGGTGCCAAAATGTAGGAAAGGTGGGTAGTAAAACCCAAGCTGCCCCAAGTCCCTTGCTCATAGTAAACAAGTCATTCCAAAGGGTAGGAATATTGTGGGGCCTTTGCATAACCCCCACTACTCCGGAAAGAAGTTTATCCTAACAGTGGTGGATTATGCCACCCAGTACCCAGAGGCAGTCTCCCTATCCTCGTTAAGGACAGACAAAGTGGCAGATGCCCTGCTAGGGATTTTCTCCCATGTCAGGTTCCCACAGGAGGTTATCACTGATCGAGGGGGTTCCTTCATGTTGGACTTGATAAAGTGTTTGTGGGAGAAGTATGGGGTGGTGGAGAGACACACGACACCTTATCATCCACAAGCCAATGGGCTTGTAAAAAGATTTAATGATACACTTAAATCGATGCTCCAAGTGTTTACTGAACAGCATGGAAAAAACTGGGAAAAATACCTTCCCCACATGTTGTTTGCATACAGGGAGGTGCCCTAAGAGTCGACAGGGTTTTCCTCCTTCGAGCTCTTATATGGACGCAGGGTGCATGGGCCCCACACTTGATCTGGGAGGACTGAAAAGACAAGTATGCCACCCAGGTAACTCCCATAGTGGATTATGTCCTTAAATTTAGGGAAAAGCTAAAGGAGCTTTTGGGAACAGCCCATAGCAACCTGGCAGCTGCCTAGCAAAAGCAAAAGGTATGGCATGACCGCAGAGCCAGAGCTCGCTTGTATGTGGTGGGTCAAGAGGTCATGGTCCTAATCCCAGTCTGGAGGGACAAGCTGTAGGCTGGGTGGGCAAGATCATACAAAGTAGTCAGACAAGTGAATGACGTAAATTACATTGTAAAACTGCCTGACAGGAGACATACCCCAAAAATGTACCATGTCAATATGATGAAGCCATATGCAAATAGGGCTGGCATGGTCTTTGCAGTGTGTGTGGTCCTGGGGAGGGGACAGACAAAGCAAACCCCCTTCTGGACTTGCTGGAAAAAAGCAAGTGGAAGTCCTTTGTGGAGGCAATCAAACTGTCACCCCAACTGACCCAGAAACAGATCCGGGAAGTAAGGGAGATTTTAGCAGACTTTTCCCCATTGTTTAATGCCAAGCCTGGACTAACCACCTTAGCGACGCACAGTGTAAACATGAGGATGCAAGCACCCATACAGTGGACAGCATATCGGGTGTCAAAGGCTGTCTTAAAGGACACTAGGACAAAGGTAAAAAAAATGCTGGATTTAGGGGTAATCCACAAATCGCACAGCCCCTGGGCCTCACTTGTATTCGTCGTTCTCAAGCCAGATGGCTCTACTCATTTTTGTATGGACTATCATGGTCTCAACGCAGTCACAAAGTTGGACACCCACTCAGTGCCATGGATGGACAAACTACTGGACAAGTTAAGACGGGTGACATATCTTACCACTATGGACCTGACAAAAGGGTATTAGCCAGTGGAGTTAACTGCCAGAGCAAGGGAGAGGTCAGTCTTCATCCCTCCAATAGCGTTATTTGAGTTCAAGGTAATGCCTTTTGAAATGAAAAATGCCCCTACCACCTTCCAAAGGTTGGTGAACCAGTTATTACATGGTACTCAAGAGTATGCCATGGTGTACCTAGATAATATTGCCATCTTCAGTGCCAACTGAAAAAAAGCACCTGTCCCACCTTAAGGAAGTGTTGGGCAGAATACAGAAGGCTGGGCTCATGGTAAAAGCTAAAAAGTGCCAGGTAGCCATGGCAGAGGTGACATATCTAGGGCATGCAGTAGGCCGGGGACAGCTCCATCCTAATCAAGCAAAGATTAAGGCAATAGAGGCATGGCCCAGACCTAAAACACAGAAGCAGGTCCAAAGTTTTCTAGGGACCGCAGGGTACTATCAAAAATTTGTATCAAACTACAGTGCCCTGGCAGCTCCCCTATCTGGCCTGCTAAAGAAAAAAATACCTAAAAATGTAAACTGGGAACCAGCCTGTAAATGAGCCTTTAGATGGCTACAGGAGGTACTGTGCAGTGCTCCTGTGTTGGCCAGTCCAGGCTATAGTAAGCCTCTTGTAGTCCAGACAGATGCCTCAGATGTGGGTATTGGGGCAGTATTTAGCCAGACTTCTAACCAAGGAAAAGATCACCCAATAGTGTACCTCAGTAAAAAAATTACTTCCCAGGAAGCAGGCTTATTCTACAGTGAAAAAGGAGTACCTGGCACTGGTGTGGGCACTGAAAAAAGTAGAGCCATACCTATACAGGTGGCACTTTGAGGTACAGATGGATCATAACCCCCTGATTTGGCTGGCACAAATGGGTAAGGCAAATGGTAGGCTTCTAAGATGGAGCCTTGCATTACAGGGATACAATATGACCATTATCCACAGGGCCGAATCGGCAAACACAAATACAAATGGTTTATCGTGCCAGTTAGATCAGTAAACTAAATTTGGGAAACTCATTCCATACCAAAAAATAGATTCCCCCAAATTCAGTCGGGGGGTATTGCAATAGCTATCTAACCTGTTATTATGTGCATATAATTTTGATATAAATATATGTTTTTGAATTCTGCTTGTCAAACATGGCAGTCAGCATAAGGCATCATGGGACCTTGGATTTTTTTAAAAGAAAAAAATGTTCTGCCCTCGCTTGCTGGAACAGATGGTTTGAAAAAAAAAAGATGACTTCCTGGGACTATAGTAAAACCAGGTTATAAAGCAATCCACTGCTTTGAACCCAGGCAGCATGTTGTGAAATATTGCCTTTTATGGCATATCAGGAGGGAAGCAGTTTCTGATAAATACCTGTGAAAATTCAACCAGCTATGAGAAGTGTTTCCAGGATGTTTCTCTGAAAGATCAAAGGGATAATTCATAGATACATAGATACATAGACAGTGTCGGCAGATAAGGACCTATGGCCCACCTAGTCTGCCCATTTGAGCTTGTAAGTTCAGTTTGTTTTCCTAGAAGTCTATTTCCCCTTACCCCTGACCTCTAGAATTCCTTTATGTCTATCCCATGCATTCTTAAATCCCGTGATTGTTTCAGCCCCCACCACTTCCTCTGGCAGGGTGTTCCCACTTGTCCACCACCCGTTCTGTGAAGAAATTCTTTCTCATGTTTCCTCTGAATCGTCCTCCCTCCAACTTCATCCCATGCCCTCTAGTCCTGAAACATCTTTTTTCGCTTAAAAATAGTGTTTTCCTGCACCCTGTTCCTCCCTGTAAGATACTTGTATGTCTCTATCATATCCCTCTCCCTCCTCTCCTCCAGGAGTACATGTTCAGTTCCTTCAACCTGTCTTCATAGGACTTGTGATGCAATCCATGCACCATCTTTGTTGCCCTCCTCATGAACCTTCTCTACCCTATCTATGTCCTTTACGTAGGTATGGTCTCCAGAACTGTACACTGTACTCAGGTGGAGCCTCACTAGTGTCTTGTTAGCGAGATTATGACCTCCCTTTTCCTGCTGGTGATGCCCTGCTCTATACATCCCAGCATCCTATTTGCTTTACCTGATGCCTTGTCACACTGTTTCCCTACCTGAGGTCATCAGAGATGACAACCCCAAGATCCCTTTCCTGCTTGTGCATGCTATATCCTCACCCTGACTGATATATTGTGCCAGGGTTTTGTGCCCCATATGCATTATCTTGCACTTCTTTGCATTGAATTTCAACTGTCAAACCCTTTGACCATTCTTCAAGTTTTGCAGGTCCCTTCTCATTCTGTCTACACCTCTGGTGTATCTACTCTGTTACAGAGCTTTGTGTCATCAGCGAACAGTGAAATTCTGCCTTCTAGATCCTGTGCAATGTCACTGATGAAGATGTTGAATAGGACCGGTCCCAGCACTGATCCCTGTGGTACCCCACTGGTCACTCTTCCCTCTGTGGAGTGACAGCCATTTACCACCACCCTCTGTGTCCTGCCACTCAGCCAGTTACCTACCCACCACACTACTGTCCTGACCACACCCATGTTCCCCAGTTTGTGTAACAGTCTTCTATGTGGCACAGTGTCAAAGGCCTTGCTGAAGTCCAGATAGGCCATGTCCACTGCCCTCCCCGATCCACCTCCCTAGTCACCCAGTCAAAAAATTCAATGAGGTTGGTCTGACATGACCTCCCCCTGGTGAAACCATGCTGCCTTGGGTCCTGTAGTCCATTGACAACCAGATGTTCCACCAATCTCTCCTTCAGTAGTGCTTCCATGATCTTTCCCACTACCGAGGTGAGGCTGACTGGTCTGTAGTTCCCTGCTTCCTCTTTGTTCACACTTTTTATAAGGGGACTACATCTGCTGTCCTCCAGTCTTTGGGTACCTCCCTGTTTCCAGTGATTGGCTGAACAGGATAGCCAGAGTTCAGCCACCATCTCTCTTAGTTCTTTAAGGACCCTGGGGTGCACCCATCTGGCCCCATTGCTTTATCAGCTCTTGTACTTCCAGTTCCTTCAGGACCCTTTCTCGTGTAAGGGACTTGTGTCCATTCTGCACCATTCTCCTCCCTTGTACTCCTTCAGACCCATTACCCCCTCTTCCTTAGTAAAGACTGAGCAGAAATACCTGTTCAATATGTCAGCTTTACTGTTGTCATCCTCCACATGGCTCCCATCCTCCCCTTCAGTTTCACTATCCCTCCTTTGTCTATCTTTTTTTTCACTTATGTACCTGTAAAGGTTTTGTCCCTTTACCCACTGATTTTGCAATGTGTTCTTCTGTCTGAGCTTTGGCTTCCTTACTGACTTCCCTGCCTCCCTTTGTTTCTCCTGGTACTTCTCCCTATCCCCTTCTGCCTGTGTCTTTTTGTATTGCCTGAATGCAATCTTTTTGGCTTTCACTTTCTTTGCTACCTCTTTGGAAAACCATAATGGTCTCCTCTTCCTTTTCCTCTTGCTAACCTGCTTAATGCATAATTCTGTTGTTCTTATAATCCCCATTTTAAATACTGCCCACTGTTCCTCAATCCCTGATTCCTGTCCCATTCCCCTTAATGCCTCTTTCAAGTATCTCCCATTTTCCCAAAGTCTGCCCCCTAAAATCCAGGATACGGTTTTTGTGTGGTTTGGTTCTGCTCTTTCTGTGATTTCAAACCACAATGACTGGTGGTCACTGTTCCCCAGGTGCTCCCCACTGTTACCCCCATCACACTGTCCCTGTTTGTGAGCACAAGGTCCAGTATTGCCTTCTGCCGAGTTGGTTCCATGACCAGCTGCTTGAGGAAGGCACCTGAAGGAGTCCAGGATAAATCTGCTCTAGTTGATGCTGCTGCTGCTGGGATGCTCCAGTCCACGTCTGGTATATTGAAGTCTCCAACCAGTACTACCTCACCTTGTCTGCCATCCTTTTGGATGGCTAGCATCAACTCCTATCTGTTTCTTCCTCCTGGGCTGGTGGTCTATAGACACACCTGTGCGGATGGCTGGCCCCATTTTCCTTTCCAGCTTAACCCACAGTATCTCTCCCCATTTGTTCATCCTGGATCTGTGTGGCCCTTATGTCATTTTCACATACAGTGCCACCTCCTCTCCTTCCCGCCTGCTCTGTCTCTTCTGAATATGTTGTAGCCAGGTATGGCCATCTCCCAGTCATGGTTATCATTACACCAGGTTTCAGTGATGGCCACAATGTCCAGGTCTGACTGTACCATGACAGCTCCAGATCTTCCATCTTGTTGCTAAGGCTCCTGGCATTTTGCACACATGGCTTTCCATGATTTGACCTCCTAGACTGCTTCACTGTTCTACTCCAGCCCTTCCTTGGTTGTCATTTATCCCTGGTTCTCCTTGCTGTCTGCCCTTCTGCTGAATTTTGCCCTTTCTGCTTATCCACCTTTGGACACTAATCTCCATCTTTGGCACACTGCTTTGCAGAGATAGCCACTCCTCTGGTTCACTGGTTCCACTGCTAGCTGTGGGGGGTGAGCAAGTAGGTACCATCCTTGCTGGCCTGCAACCCCCCTTTGCTAGTTTAAATGCTTGTCAATGTAGCATTTAAACTTATCATTGAGTGCTTGGATTCCCCTCCAGGATGGATGCAGGCCGTCAGGCTTGAACAAACCTCCATCCCTCCAGGTGGGTCCCCAGTCACCAATGAATCCAAACCCTTCCTCACAGCACCAGTTCTTCAACCATGAGTTAAAGTTCCTGATGCATGCACTCCTATGCTCTCCCTTGCCTCTCACAGGTAGTACTTCTGAGAAAGTGACAGAAGTAACTACTTGCTTGAGACCCCTCCCCAGTTTCCTAAACTCTTCCTGAACTTTCTTTGGCTCCCCATTTGCCAAGTCATTAGTACCTAGGTGGATAATGAAATCCAGCTCACCCTCCCGTCTTGCCTTCCCAGTGATCCCCAGTACCTTCCTTCCATCCCTCCATGCCGTGGCACCTGGTAGGCACCTCAACTCCCTGTCCTCCCCCTCCTGTGTTCCTAGCTGGATCCCTCTTACGATGGAGTCCCCCACCAGGATTCGCTTCCTCCTCCTCTGGGGTCCACTGCTTTCCCCACTGAGGTCACCTCCTTGCCTAACCTCCACATCCTCTCCTTCCACTGCTCTGGGTACCTCTATTTGGTTGTCCTCATTTTCCAGTGTGGCATATGAGTTCTTGAGAGGAATAGGATCTGGGATGTGCCTCTGCCTGACTGCTCTAACCCTCCCTGAGCCCACTGTCATCCAAGTGCTCCTCGTTCTCGGCATCCTTTGAGGCAGCTGCATTGGACTGGGTGGTCCCTGGATAGGGGTGATGGTACTTCTGACCCAGTTTACTTCTGCTCTGAGTCTGGCTACCTCATCCCACAGTCCAGAGAGATGCATGCAGATAGGGCAGCACCTCAGTGTCCAGAAGGTCTGCCTGAATATGGCTGCCCCACTGCCACTGCATTGCACCACTCCCCACATTATACTGCAATTCCACTACTTCTCTGCTACTGAAGCTCTCTCTTAGTTCTCTTTTTATTCATTTACAGTACTAAAAATCCTGTAACTGATCCTCAGATATATATATTTTTTTTAAGGAAAAAGAAACCAATAAATAAAAAAAAAAATGAGTCAAAACACTTGTCGTGCTGAGGGTGGTCTTCTTCCCCCTTATGCCCCTCCTATTTCACACCTCTTACTATACCCTGTGTTTAGCTCCTGTCAATCAGATTTATCAGGGCATATAATTAAGAGTTGGGGGAAGGGGTGGGAGAGAGGCGAAATTGCAACAATTAAAGACAGCACAGAATTACACCACCACTATGTTTTAAATTTTCAACAGCCCAAAAACAATTATAAGTAAAGACAACACAGAAAGAAAGTATAGTGTCACTACAAGCCTACAATCTAAGTTTAAAAGAAAAATACCAATTACCAGTTACTCTAAAGTACTGAATTGAATATGTTTCCTTCCTTCCCCTTCTGGCTCTTCTGAGAAGATGAACCTTTGTTTGCTGCTTTAACTGTGACTAAGCCCCACCTCCAGTTATCACGTAGCTAAGGTCAGAGGCCAGACAATTAACACCCTTCACCCAGCTACAGGACAGTCAGACAAGCCAAGATAAAATTTGCAGCAATTAAAGACAGCACAGAATTACACCACCACTATGTTTTAAATGTTCAACAGCCCAAAAACAATTATATGTAAAGACAACACAGAAAGAAAGTATAGTGTCACTACAAGCCTACAATCTAAGTTTAAAAGAAAAATACCAATTACCAGTTACTCTAAAGCACTGAAGTGAATATGTTTCCTTCCTTCCCCTTCTGGCTTCTTCTGAGAAGATGAACCTTTGTTTGCTGCTTTAACTGTGACTAAGCCCCACCTCCAGTTATCACGTAGCTAAGGTCAGAGGCCAGACAATTAACACCCTTCACCCAGCTACAGGACAGTCAGACAAGCCAAGATAAAATTTGCAGCAATTAAAGACAGCACAGAATTACACCACCACTATGTTTTAAATTTTCAACAGCCCAAAAACAATTATAAGTAAAGACAACACAGAAAGAAAGTATAGTGTCACTACAAGCCTACAATCTAAGTTTAAAAGAAAAATACCAATTACCAGTTACTCTAAAGCACTGAAGTGAATATGTTTCCTTCCTTCCCCTTCTGGCTTCTTCTGACCGGTTCTGACCTGTTATAAAGCATGCTCTGTGGCTCACTAATTAGGAAGCATTTATATACTGTATATATATTAAGTGGAATGTTTAGCAGTGTGCAGGGGCATGACTGATCAATTAATTACAGGACCAAGAGTGATCTCTGCCAGCAGCCCAGAGCTGTGACATCACAGGATGGGAGAGACGTTTTGGCCTCTGTTATTATCAAGCTGCCTGGAAGAACTGACACTTTCAGTGCCAACTGAAACTGAGTTAGAACTAGTTAGTTTAGTTACAAGGTGCTTTGTTTTGTAATTGTTTATTTTTTTTACTGTAATCATTATGTATATATGTTCTTTTTGATGTACTGTATTTATTTACTAATTTTAGTTTTAGTAAATTTGGTTTTCTTTAAACCTGCCTGAGACATTTACTCATTTTGAGTGTGAATGGTGGCATAGTCTTAATATTCTAACACAGCTGTTTAATGCTTAGTGTGTCACCTTACGCAACCATGCTAACAAGGATGTATGTAAAAATCCAGCAAGGTAAGGAAAAATACCAGTGTCTCAATTCAGTCGGAAGGGGTTCGTGAACCAGGTTGGTTGTATGCTCACTGGGTCAAGTATATTGCGCTGCTTTCCCCAAAGAGAATGTGATATCTGGACCTGTTACCTGGGTATGCTAGCTAAAAAGGGTTCATAATTTACCCCAGGACTTGAGACTGGTAGTTGCTCAGACCCAAAATAAACAGGAGGGCGTCCCTGTTTGTCCTGTTCACAAATCGCACTTAAAGGTTAGGCACTGTGGTAGCAGAGGGCCTGACTCCAGGAGTGGGTCTGTGACAAATAGCACCACTGGGTGCACCAAAATGTGTCTCCTGGCTTCAGGGCATGCAGTGCGGCTGGGAGAAAAGAAAGAGAAGTGCGCATTCACACCCCAGACACTGGGAGTGAGTCTCAAAGGCCACCTACTGCACCAGAGCCCTTGATGGCCAAATGGGCGCAGTGCACAAATAAATAAACAGCTTCCTGGTCACAGGACAAGTGGCGGGGCCAGGACATCATAAAATCAGTCCAGGAGGGCTTTAAAGACTGCAACTCAAATGTAAACAAATATGGTAGTTCCCATGTCTCTTCTCAGCCTCTGACTACTGCAAAGACTGATGGGAAGGGGTTGGAGGTCGACATACAAAATGTCCGCGAATTTCAGCCAGTCAGGAGTCTGTATTGCTTCTTAGCCTGCATGCAAGCCCAGCACAGCTGGGACAACATTCCAAATGCTGCTTACCTGAGAGACTGACTGACCAATAGGATATTGAGTTTTATCCCGTATAAAAGGTGTTGTTCCCAGGGATCTGGGTCAGATCTGTCAATGTGGCTAAGAGAGAGAAAGATAAGAACTGTGAGCCAGGGAGCCATGGTCTGCCAGTCACTGCTGGCCTGGCAGGCCAAAGAAGTCTGGGATCCCAGTAACTGACTTTTTTGTGAAGAAAAAAAGTTTTACTCAAAACTAACAGTTTAAAGGTGAGGAATGGAGCTTTTTTTTTTCTCTTCACCACCACCACCACCACAGACTTTCCCCACTGGGGAATGAGCTCCTTTGATGATCAATCGACTGAGAAGGTCATTACCTGCTTCATGGTCCTGGATCTCCTGCATCTGCAGCTCTAGACCTCTAAGCTGTGCCCCAAACTCGGCATGCTATACTGGAACAGGCACTCTCTCCTGTTACCTGCCAGACATGAAATTGTCTCTAAAATGACCCCCCCCATACTAGATTATGCAGATGTGGTTTACAGCTTTGCTCCTGTAACCTCCCTTGCCAGGTTGGATACTCTTCTAAACTCATTTTGCCGCTTCGCTACAAACTCCCCCCCTACGCACCCACCACTACGATCTTTACTCCCTCCTCGGACTAAGCCCATTATCTCATAGGCACTATATACACACTTTCAACCTTATATCTAAGTACTGGTTTAACTTGCTCCCCTCCTATCTTGAGGACTGTCTATCCTCAGACTCCCTATCCCCCTATGAACTCAGGCACAGAAATGAAAGATCCTTCACCCCGCCCCAACCCTCTTCGATAGCAGGCAAAGCTGCCTGCTCCTACCGTCTTCCCTACTTGTGGAACAAACTTACCCCTACTATCAGAAACTCACCCTCTCACTCTAGCTGCAAACAACAACTACATCTCCTTCCTCCACCCTTATGCCGCTGCAACAACTGAGCTAAACCCACTACCTCTACTGACTACCTTCCTACAACCCTCCCTAGCACTTATTAAAGATTCATTATGTAGAGCACTTACTATTGTATTGTTCACCTCTAGATATTCATCACATGTCCTTTTTTTTGCTCTCACTGCTGTATTATATTGATTGTAATTAGCTGCTATTGTTCTGTTAATTAATTCTCTGCATTTATTGTTTGTATTTCCGGTGCTCCTTAACCCCGGATCACACCTGGAATCGAGCCTCGGCTTAGTGTGCCTTTCCCTGTTACTAAATGATTAAATAAAATAAATAAAACACTAGACTGACAGTGAGAGGACCAAGACCAGTGAGTGAGCACCAGATGATCCAGGGAAGCCTGCTTTCCAGCGGGACGCATGTCCAGCCATCTTGCCTGTTCCATCAGACACCAGAGCTGTGAATATGTAAAACCATGAGTATCCATGTTTTCAGGTTTCTGTGTTTAATTTCTATTATCAGCTAGATCTCTTATAAGTATTTCAGCTGAGTTAAAAACTGCCTGATAAAGTTAGCTACCAAGAGGTATGCCAGATGGCTCTAGTGGGTCATAACGCTATCCCTGGAGTTAATGGGAGAGACAAAAGCAGAAACAACTCTTTCATGTTTTGTGAAGGAGTCACTTCTGCTGCGCGAGCCAGGAAGATAAACAAATTGATGGGGCCTACAATACATGGACCCCCAGTTTTCTGTTTGGTCCAGTCTTTCCAAATGGGAGGTTTTGCAGGACTCAAAAGAATGTCAAATCTATGACATCAGGATGCCGGACTAGTGGCGCTGAGGGATGAAGAGCTGGCGTCTTACCTCATGCTACGCTGGTGACCTGTGTTCGGGAACGAGCATGGGCTGCTTGGGGTTGGCAGGGATGGAGATGGATTGAGAGTCTGACGGACTGTTCACCATCTCTGGGGGGTGTTCAGTGGCCAGTGCACACCTGACCCCTGGTGCAGGCTGGGGCACAGAGCCACTACAGCATGGGGTGCGGTGCATGGCAAACGCTTGATAAGGATGTGCTCGAGAGTGTGCGTGACCATGTTGCAGGCATCACTGCATGCCATACAACTGCAGGGGCACAAGAAAACCAGGAAATAGCTCCCGGTAGATGACGGGGGGCTCACAGGCCCCACACCTGACCAGTCACAGCGCAAACACCGATACGGTCTCGGTAGGGGAAGGCCCCCTCCGTCAATCCCGCCGGGGGGGTAAGCCCTGGGAGCAAGCACTGGATGGTGGACGCCAGGGTGATGGGGCTGGGACTCCCCAAGAATGTGAGGGCCGTTGGAGCAGAGGAGTATAAATAACAAAAAAGAAAATCTATGATGTCAGACTGGATAATGTGTCATAGGGGCAGCTGGAGGGTTTTAAGGTCGGGCAGAGCCTGGAAGAGTTAGTCAGGTTTGGTACTATGAACAGCTACCAAGGTTGTTTCTGAAAACTTAAATAAAAAAATAAATGATGCAAGGCACCATCTAAGTTTCAAGTCTGCCCTGATTCACCAAAATGTCTTGTGTGGTAAGTTATTCTATGTGTTATAGCTAAATTGAGACAAGAGAGAGAGAGAGAGATTCATTTTTTTTCTGTGTGTGACCTACGGTTCAAACATTTTCTTTATGATTTCTGAAGAATTACTGTTCCTCAATGTCTTTCTGTAGTATCCTGTATTATATGGGTTATTCAGGGCAAACACCATTTTGTGAGCTCTTAGTGGTGGGGGATCATTCAAAGGGAAGGGACGGAGGTGCACTAATGTGGAGGTGGCTGACTGACAGTCATAAGAGTCAGGGAAGACCCAACCCATCCTCTCCAGGCTCCTCCACTGTTATAGGGGAGGTGCTGCTGTGGGATTGGTGAATAGTATGGCCAGGTGCATCCACTAACAGGTCATAATCATCCTTGTGACTCTCAGGGGGAACAGTCATTAAGTACAATGAGAAAAGCAGAAAAACAAAATAGTGTGTAGCTGCAGAGGATACAGAGAGTGAGTTACAAACTAGCATGGAGATGCCTAGGAGATGGGAAGGGACTAGGGGATGGGGCAGGCAACCCCCAAATGTGAGAGCAGGGGTGCACTGGATGGCCAGCAGAGATATGGGGAGGGTGGAAGACTGTAATGGCTGTGAGGTACCTATCTTTTTAGGGGTGGCATGGAGAGCTGGGGGTGCTTGGTGTGCAGGCAGTTTGAGTAGCTTAGGAGCGAGATTAGTTGGTTAAGGGCAGAACTAAGAAATGGGTTGGGGGCAATATGGGTGAACAGTGCAGACCTGGGGCACAGAGGAGTGTGGTCGACAGGCATCCCAGATCAAGGGGAGAGAAGGAGGGTAGGTTAAATGGATCAGTATCACAACCACTTCAGGTACCTAGGGGTACAAAACCAGTGGACTGGAGGAGGATTGGGATTAGGGTCAGTAATGGCCCAAGAGCATGTGGCAAATGGGAGTCTCATAATAGTCTATCAGGAGTGGCTCATGGTAGAGTACTCAGTACTGGCTAAAATGGAGGATAAGGAGTGGGAGGAACTCGTGGGCAGGGCAGGAAGAAAGGGGGCTACTGACAACCCAGAGGGCAACAGCATGGATGATAGAGGGGACATAAACAAGATGGGTAATGGGAAGAGTGAAACGGCTAGGAGGGTGGGCAGGGGGACCAACACTAAGGAGGAGGAAGGAAAGCAAGGATTAAGGGAGGAAGAGAATGATAGTGCTGAAGCAGGGGGTATAGTAGGGGGAGAGGGGATCTGGTCAGAGAAGAAACACAGCAGGGAGGAGAGCCAAGGTGGAGGTAGGGAAAGGGAACAAGGTGGGGGGCATCAGGGATATGTAGGCTGTGGCAATGATTCAGAACTGGGGCCAGGAAAATGGTAGGGGGATGGGGCTAAAACATGAGGAAGGTGGAGAGGTCTTAGTTCTGGGAGACTCAATGCTAAAAGGGGTGAGGTGGGGAAGTAAATGGGAACAGCATAGTCATATATGGGTAGAGTGCATGCTAGGGATGACAGCAGGTATGGTAGGACAGTCTGTTCTTAAGTATGCAAGGAAGGGAAGGATGAGACCTCATATCATAGTGCACTTGGGCATGATCGATTTGGTAGCGAACTTGATCGAGGAGGTGCAGCAGAGGTTCTTGGAGCTGGAGAAGTTGTGTGAGGAAGCAGGGAGCTTGGTGGCTTTCTTGGAAGTGGTCCCAGTGCCCAGAGCGAGTGCAGCAAGGAAACTGAGAATGAAGGAGTTTAACATTTGGCTCGGTGCCTGGTGTCATACAAATGGGTATGGGTTGGTGGGGGGATGGGGTAGAACTTGGAATAGCAGCACCTTGTATGCCATGGACAGGTTGCACTTGAGCAAGGAGGGCTCTGGGGTGCTAAAATGGAGACTGGGGGAATACATAGCAACCAGGGTTGATTTAAACTAGGTGTGGGGGGAGGCAAGTGGGAGGAAATTAAAAAAGATCTCCAGTTCGGGGAGTCAACCGGGCTTACTCCCCATACCAGTAAGGACGAGACAGGGGTGTGCTCCTACAGTGTTGATAACAGCAATAGGCATAGGGATAAGGAGGGGCAGGGCATATATTGGAGGGTAGTCTCCTTGAATGCCAGAGGGGGAGGTGGACACAGCTGCAATCACTAAAACATGGGCCACCCAATACCAGGACTGGGAACTAGTAATCCCAGGATACAGGATGCACCGAAGGTAGAGGGAGAAAGGGAAATGGGGTGGGGTGGCGATTTATGTGACAGAGGAGATAAGGTGTGTCAGGGAAGAAGGAGAGGAGTGTAGAACAGAGATGCTATGGATGCAGTTCCAGGAGTCAAGAAACAGGACACTTAGGATGGGGGTGGTGTATAGGCCACTATCTCAAGCAGAAGACTTGGACAGAGAACTGGCAGAGCAGATAAGGAGGGTCAGCAGGAGGGGTAACACTGTGATAGTGGGGGACTACAATCTGCCATTAGTGGATTGGAGCACCCCAGTCAACTTCAGTACGAGGGAACAAATCCTCCTGGAGGCTTTCCAGGACAGCTTCTTAGTACAGATGATCAACAATCAACCAGGTTAGGCAATACTCTGGACCTTGTGCTGTCTAATGGAGAGTTTGTCATGGAGCTGGGGGTGGAGGATCTGCTGGCAGGGACTGACCACCATACAGTGTGGTTCTTGCTCACCATGGGCAAGGAAACAGTGGGAACACAGACCAGGGTGCTGGACTTCAGGAGAGCTGACTGGGAGGATGGGAGAAATAGTGGCTGGGCACCTGGCAATAATCCAACCACAAATGGATGCTAACCAGAAATGGGAAGTTATCAAGTTAGGGTTCATGGAGGTGACTAAATCATCTATCAAGACACAAAGTAAAAGGACTAGGGCCAAGAAACCAAGTTGGCTAAGTGGGGAGGTGTTGACAAAAGTGAGGGAAAAAGGGCAGCCTTCAGGAGATTCAAGAGATCCAGGAAGGGGGAGGATAGGGAGGAGCACCTGAGGAAATCAGGGGAGGTAACCAGAATAGTAAGGGCAGCCAAGGCTTTCAGAGAGTTGAGGCTGGTGCAGGGCATCAAGGATGGAGAGAAAGACTTCTTCAGGTACATAAGAGAGAGGAGGATCTGCAAAGAACAAATAGTAAGGATCAGAAAGGATGGGGCGGCAGAGAAAGGGGTGGAGCAGCCAGAAGCGCTTCATGAATGCTTCTGTTCTGTTTTTACAAAGGAGAAGGATGGGACACTGCCTCAGGGGTTAGGGAGGCTAGGCATGGGGGGAGGGAGTGACGGATGGGGAAATCACAGCGGGCAGGGTACCAGAGGGCTTAAGGGCACTAAGGGTGGATAAAGCACCAGGACCAGAGGGCATACATCCCCAGGTTCTGAAGGAATTGAGGGAGGTCCTGGCAGAGCCATTGACGGACTTGTTCAGCACCTCCCTGGAAATAGTGTGCATGCTCCATGACTCGAGGATGGCTCACGTGGTACCCCTCCACAGAAGCGGAACCAAGGATGAACTGGGCAACTATAGACCAGTAAGCCTCACATCCATCATGGGGAAGTTAATGGAGATGATCCTCAAGGAGAGGTTGGTAACCTTTCTGGAAGGAAATGGACTCCAGGACAATAAGCAACATGGGTTTGTTTCGGGCAGATCCTGCCAGACCAACCTATTATGACTGGGTGACTAGAGAACTGGATAAAGGCCATGCGGTTGATGTCCTGTATCTGGACTTCAGTAAGGCTTTTGATTCAGTGCCACATGGGAGGCTGATTAGCAAGGTGGGATACCTAGGAACAGGGGAAAAGATGGTTAACTAGATCAAGAGCGGGTTGCAGGAAAGAGAGGACCTGCCTTTTCCTTTTGGAAGCTGAGAAATTGGCTATACTGCAGAGAACAAACTAGAACGCATTTGAGGAACTGGTAACTTGGTAAAACATAATATTGTAGGGGACTAGGAAGGTAAGCTACACTTTCTACAGAAAGTTTCATTAGTTTCTTATTGGCATTAAAATTGCAGGATTCCATTAAAGTGTAGTAATTTTATAACCAGAGGTTGTAATACAACTGAAGTTGCTTGATTTCTGTGCTAGACACATAGGATTTGGAAGGATATTTGTGCAATATTTTGGAAGTGTCCTGCTGGCTGAACAGTGAGTTTGCTTTTATCCTGGACTCAGTAGAGTGGTTTGTGTAGAAGCAGTGGTCTGGTACATTGTGGTGTTGGTTGACTTACTATAAAGGGCAGTACTCACCAGGGTGGTGGAGCAGTGGTGTAATTGATTGTTTCTAACAGTCACCAGTGGTTGTGGCCTACCCACCCCAGGCGTGGCATTTCCTTTATAGCCAAGGTTCTGACATCATTTCCTCAACAGGTCTTGGAGCAGAACTGTCATATTCTTAATTACCCAGCACAGTGCATAAAGCGTAAGTATACACACACAAAAAAAAACAAAAAAAAAAACAATTGTATATTACTCATTGTATATTATAAGGAAGAGAGACATGTGGGGAGTGGTGCAATGCACTGGCTGTGGGGCAGCAATTTTCTGGGAAACATTCTGGAACCTGCGTTGTTGCCCTATTTGCAGGCAACTGTCAGCTCTGAGGGAGAAAGTTGCCCACCTCCAGGCTGAACTGGCAAGGACTAAGGAGGACTCCCCCACCCAAAGAGCACCAGTTCCACAACCACTGCCTCAGAGGTTGCCATGTGTGAAGAGCAGATGGACTACAGTAGGTTCTGGGAGGGTGAGGGTGGTGGAACAGAGCGTAGCCCCGGTTGCACCTCTACACAAATCATATGTCGGTCTGGCAAATCAAGGTTCCTCTATGATGACACCCTCATTGGAGACCAAGAAGAATGCTGGGGACAGCCACAAGGGAGACCCACAAAAAGTGGCAAGGACAGCACAAGGAAAGAAACAGCTTCTGATAGGGACTCAATTGTTAGGGGTGAGACCTGGGGAAGGGAGGGGAGAGGAGAGGGAAGTAAGGTGCCTGCCTGGTGCCATGGCTTGGAGGAACAGGAAGTGAATCCTCAGGATTGCAGAAGCAGCATCACAGGAGAGGAAACTAGATATCATTGTCCACCTTGGGACAAATGACCTAGCTAGGCATGAGATCAGTGCAGTGCAGGATGAATTTGTGGAGTTGGGGAGGGGCCTCAGACAGGTAGCAAGCATGGTAACCTTCTCAAGAGGTGCTGCCAGTCCATGGTAGGGGTGAGGCTAGGGTACTGCACACCATGCAGTTTAATGAATGGTTGCAAAACTGGTGCAGAGCACAGGGCTTTGGCTTCATTGGGGACTGGGGGTCCACCTGGAGAGATGAAGGTCTATACTGGCATGATGGTCTGCATCTGTCCAGGAAGGAAACATGCTCCTAGGTGACGGGTTTAAAAGGCTTCCTTGGCAAGCTTTTAACTAGCTAAGGGGGAGGTGCTGATAGGAAACAGGAAAGTTCAAGCCTCCCACAAAGCATGTGGCAGGTAGTAGGGTAAACACTGAGGTACAGAGCTTGACAGAGGGCAGGACAGGAGTAAATGGAAAAATGGACAAGGGCAATAAGAGCAGGGATGGGATAAAAAGGATAAAGCCAACATTAAATGGAGGGCAATGAGTCACAATGCCCGTAGTCTGGAAACAAGCTTCAGAGCTAGTAGCCCTGATGGAGTGGAACACTTGGATATTGTGGCAGTCACAGAAACATGGTACATGGAGAACCATGACTGGGATGTCAACATACCAGGTACACAATCTACAGAAGGGACAGGGAGGGTAAAGAGGAGGTGGAGTAGCTCTCTACATAAGGGAAGGATCAAAGTAACAGAACTAAAAGGTAAAGGGGAGGACAAGAGGAACTCTGGGTCACATTAGAGACAGGGAATGGCATCACAATCCACTTTGGGGTTGTATACAGACCCCCGTCTCAAGGGAGGAAATGGACAAGAAAATGATAGAGGCATTCTCAAAATGGCTGAAAAGGGAGATACTGTTGATGGGGACCTGAATATGCCAGATGTTAACTGGGCAACATGGACTGCAGCCACATCCAAGAGCAGGGTCATTCTCGATGCCGTACAGGGAGCATGCCTTAGACAGCTAGTGGTGGAACCCACTCGGGAGGGAGCAATATTAGACCTGGTACTCTCAAATGGAGAGAAGATCACAAACTTAGAAGTCAGTAGACACCTGGGAACAAGCGACCACTGCACAGTGTGCTTCACAATAAACACAACCATGGAGACAAGCCATACAAATACAAGGATACTGGACTTTAGAAGGGCTGACTTTGGCAAAATGGGTGAATACCTGAGAATGCATTAGCAAATGGCCAGAAAGGAGGGTGGAAGAACAATGGAGAAAAATCAAAACTGCCATCATGGAGGCAACAAGCCTTTGTGTGAAACAAATAAAGAAACAAAGTGGAATAAAAACCACTATGGCTCTCAAAAGAAGTGTCAGGAAGGTTAAGGAGAAAAGGCTGCATTCAAAAGTATAAGGAATCACAGACAGAGCACGACAGGAACTGTATCAATTAAAGCAGAAAAAGTGGGAAGGCAGTCAGAAAAGCAAAGGCCCAAACCGAGGAAAGGATAGCCAACTCAGTTAAGAAGGGGGATAAAACCTTTTATAGGTACATTAGGGAACATAGAAAGGTTAAGGGAGGGATAGGGAAGATTAATAAAGGAGAGGGGAGGTGGGCAGAGGGAGAGAGTGAAAAGGCAGAGATAATTAATGAATACTTTTGCTCAGTATTCACAAAAGAAGAAGAGGATGAGTTACCTAAACCAAACAGTAGAAGCACTCTGGATAGTGGGGTTGATACCAGTCCATTTAAAGAAGAAAGAGTACTGAAAGAACTTCTAAAACTCAAGGTGGACAAAGCAATGGGGCCTGACAGGATTCACCTAGAATCCTAAAAGAGCTAAGGAGGACCTAGTGACACCACTAACCACACTTTTAACAAACCATGGGAAGATGGGGTGGTACCTGAGGACTGGAGGAGGGCAGATGTGATTCCCCTTCACAAAAGTGGGAGCAAGGCAGAAGCAGGAAACTACAGACCTGTTAGTTTGACCTCAGTGGTGGGGAAAATGATGGAATCACTTCTGAAAGAAAGAATTGTTGAGTACCTAGAGGCCAGCGGGGCACTGGACCCAAAGCAGCATGGATTCACAGCAGGAAGGTCATGTCAGACAAATCTAATCGGTTTCTTTGACTGGGTGACCAAAGTAATAGACCAGGGAGGGGCTGTGGATATGGCCTACCTAGACTTTAGCAAGGCATTTGACACAGTCTCGCACAAAAGATTAATAATCAAGTTAGCCAGCCTGGGAGTGGGTCCCAGGGTGGTAGCCTGGGTAGAAAACTGGCTGCACAACAGGACACAGAGGGTAATAGTGAATGGAAAACATTCTGAAGAAAGGGGGGTTACTAGTGGAGTACCTCAGGGCTCAGTACTGGGTCCAGTCCTCTTTAACGTCTTTATAGGTGACATTGCAGAGGTTCTGGAAGGAAAGGTATGCCTCTTTGCGATGACACAAAGATCTGTAACAGAGTTGATACACAAGGGGGTAGAAAGGATGAGAAGGGACTTGGCAAGGTTGGAGGAATGGTCAGACATATGGCAACTTAGATTCAATGCAAAGAAGTGCAAAGTAATGCACCTGGGAAATAAAAATCCAGGAGAAGAATACACAATAGCAGGGGAGGTACTAACAACAACAATAATGGAAAGGGATCTGGGTGTAGTCATATCAGATGACCCAAAGGTGGGTATGCAATGTGAGAAGTCAGTAGGAAAGCCAGGGGATACTGGGATGCATAGGAAGGGGCATCACAAGTAGAAAAAGGAAGTGGTTATCCCTCTATACAGACAGTTGGTGAGACCCCATCTGGAGTACTGCGTGCAGTTTTGGAGACCACATCTATGCAAGGACATAGACAGGATGGAAGCAGTCCAGAGGAGGGCAACTAAAATGGTGCAGGGTCTACATCAGAAACTATACAAAGAGAGACTGAGAGAGCTTAATATGTATACCCTTGATGAAAGGAGGGACAGGGGGGACATGATAGAAACTTTTAAGTACCTCAAGGGAATCAACAAAGTCCAGGAGGGTAGCATCTTTCAGAAAAAGAGATGTGTAAGAACAAGGGGGAACAATTTAAAGTTAGAGGGGGGACGGCTCAGGGGTAATGTGAGGAAATTCTTTTTCACGGAGAGAGTGGTGGACACATGGAACCGCCTTGCTGGAGAGGTTGTGGGGTCTAAAACAGTGGAGGAATTCAAACATACATGGGACAGACATAAGGCAATTATAGTGGGGGGTTGCAGGAAATAGGCTGTTGGTTAACTAGAATCTGCAGCTTATCCAGTAGGTAGGGAAATGGGCAGACTGGGTGGGCCAAGTGGTCCTTATCTGCCGTCAAAGTCTATGTTTCTATGTAGACAACAGAGGGAGGTGGTGGGAGGGGCATTCTCAGCTCCGAGGGCTGCAACAGGCAGGGTACCACAGGGATCTGTACTGGGCCCGGAGCTGTTTGGCATTTTCATTGCTGATATCTCACATGGCACAAAGACTAAGATAAGTCTCTTTACGGATGACACCAAGATTGGAACAGTGGTGGATGACACAGTAGGGTGGCAAGGGCTGCAGGATGATCTGACTAAACTTGAGTGCTGGTCAGACACATGGCAGCTAGGGTTCAATGCCAAGAAGTGCAAAGTCATGCACTTGGGAGCAAGAAACCCAAGGAGGGACTATCAGTTGGGAGGGGTGCAGACAGCCACTACAGAGGAGGAAAAGGATTTTAGAGTGGTTATAATAGGGCAAATGAACCACTATGCACAGTGCAGGAAGGCAGCAGCTAAAGTCAACAGAATGCTGGGGTGTATTGCTAGAGGAATCACCAGCATGGCAGGGCAGGTGATCCTGCCACTGTACAGGTCACTGGTGAGGCCACACCTGGAGTACTGCATGAAGTACTCGTGCCCATACCTAAAAAAGGATGTAAGACTACTGGCGGGGGTCCAACGCAGAGCAACAAGGACGATCCTGGGATTGGAAGACAAAGCCTATGAGTTGAGGCTGAGGGAGCTGAACATGTACTCCCTGGAAGAGAAGAGGGATGGGGGGATATAACTGAGACCTTTAAATACATGAAGGGTATTAACAGGACTGGTATGGATGGGATTTTTAAGTTAAGGGGGGGACATGAGGGGGCATGGTCTGAGGCTGCAGGGTGGAAGATTCAAGAGAGAAATGAGGAGCCACTTTTTCACGGAAAGGGTGGTATCTAGGTGGAACATTCTGCCTGAAGAGGGGGTGTCCTGCAAGTTGGTTGGTAGTTTTGAAAGGGATGGGACAAAGTGAAGGGAGGTTCAATGTGGGGTGGGTTGGGGAGGGAGGCAGCTGCAGAATAAGGGACTGCTAGCTGCACACTCGAGCAGACTTGATAGACCATGTGGCCTGTATCTGCTGGCAGCTTCGTATGTTCGTATGTGTGTAAGCCTCCCCCTCCCCAAAATCAGGGCTCACCTTAGGAGTCTCCTCCACTCTTCTGGCTCTTCACCATCTGGTCCCCTGCATGGGGACCGGCAGGGCAGCAAGTGAGTTCCCCATTGGAAGCCCTGGTGAGATGAGGACCAGGATTCCATTTAGGAAGACTGTAACTGCTGCTGCCTGTCACCCTTTGACTTCTGGACCCTCTGGAATCTAAGGGGCTGAGGCAGAGGACAGAAAAACAAAGAAATGTAGCTAATTTTGTTTCCTCGGCCCAGGAGCGATAAGGGCTGGGGAATGGGATTTTGAGGAGAGCGGCAGCAGTATCATGCTACCACACAAGCTCAGAAGTGAATTTTTGAAGCCAGTACTCTGTAACTGTAATCAAGGCCGGGGATAAAAAGAGAGCAGTACGCATGCTCACAAAGTGGAGAGAGTGGCTCGGACAGCCATCTCCCATACAAATACTCTCGACTCTAAAACAGGCTGTGTGCCCAGTAAAATAAGTACAGTTCTGGCCCCAGGACTGCAAGTGGGGTCAGGACATATGAAAATGAACTTTGTGGGATCATTAATAAGACCTGCAGGTTTTCCAAGCTATTGTGAGTCAGGCACCAGTGATGCAATGTTTAGAATTTTCTGCAGTAGCATGAGCCACCTAGGAATGTTGCAGTGTGAGGATTCAGAGGCTAGGTGGTGAGCTGGCAGTTGAGTTTAAACTAAAAGTTGAGTCAAACCCTCAAGGAGAGGGCTATATGTGAAGGTGTTGGATGGTGTGCCGCAGTCTGTCCAGGTTTTGGCCTCCCTGGCAGACCCAGAAGTAAAGGGATCCCTGAGTAATTGTGAGAGTGAAATAGAAAAGAAGGTTTTCAACTAAACTTTTACTTTAAAAAGGTAAGCTGGGGTTTCCCTGCCATTCTACAGATTTTCTTCTCGTGGAATGAGCTCCTACCATGTTTCCAGTCCAGGAAGGCACAAGTCTTCACCCAGGTCCCGAGCTTCCGAGACCAAGCAGACAAGTGAAGCAGAAACATCATCAGCCAGTCTGAAGAAGTCAGTGTCCCAGCCAGGAGCACAACATCCTGGCAGCTTTGCCAGCAGCTGGTACCAGCAGTAGAGTGTGATACTTCAGAATCATGAGTAAAACCCAGGGTCGGATCCTGCAACTGGGAAACAAGGGTTTTGTGTCAGGAGTTGAGGGAAAATTCCTGGGAGGACTATGCTAGTGTAAGAACCCTGGCTGAAGACCCACTAAGGCTATATGGCCACAAAAATCACCTCTGTTTGTTTGTGTTCCATAAATATGCACACTGCACTACTGTGTGATTGTTACAAGTAAATATTTTCATTGCCATTGGGTTGTGCATTTGAGAAAGAGTAATGTGCTTGGGGACAGCCCAGGTTCCAGTTGTGTCAGTGGCACAGCTGGTTAGTGCAATCGGAATGGTATTCTGGGTGGCCTGGGTTCAAATCCCAGCTGAGGCACTTACTTCTTTCTTACCTCTGTTTGTAAGGACTTCATGTTTCTGTTACTGAGTCCTTTGATGTAGAGCTAACTGATTTATAATTGATAAAAAATAGGTTTCCTCCTCTGAAGAGAAGGTTGCCATTACCATATTCTCCTTCTAAAGGAAGGTGTTCTCATCTGTGACAGACAGGGGTGGATCAGTTGCCCTTAAGCAAGGAGCACTGTACCCTGGGAGCAGAAACTCTGGAGGGATTCAGACCTAGAGGTACCCAGAGAGAGAGGGTCTACGCTGAGTGGTGGCAGCTGAGTTCACTTGCAGGTGTCTTAGGTGTTTGAGAAAGCTGTTAACCATCACAGGTTGAGTCTAAAATGGACCAGTTCACCACAATCCTGCAACTAGGAAAACTATGATTGTGCTAGGACTGAGAGAGAAGCCCTGGGTGGGACTTTGCCATTTTGATAGGCCCAGGTAGAAGATCTATGAAGGTGATCCGGCCACCCATTTGTGTGTGGATTTCAAATTGGGGCCCCTTTTCACTTTATCTTTTTATTGAAATTTGAGTATATAAAAAAGCACACGTCTTATACAATAGAAGAATATCCTCCATATAAGGTATAAAATATCACTTAAACACAGTATTTAGGGTAAACATATTGGAGAAGCCTTGTGTACATGTATTGATAATAAAACACAAACCTAGACAGGTTATAAGTGTAAAGCAGAAGGGTTACAATCAATATGGTACTATAAAATCAAAAATGGCAACCATGCACAAAACAAATGCTATGGCAGGCTATGGCAAGGCATTCAGTAAATTACAAAAAGTGATAAATGTGGTAGTATGAAAAATGTTCAGTAATGGTGAGGTAAAGATAAGAGAAAAGTGTGCAAGGAAAGAAAGAAGAGAAAAAACCAAGGAAGGAGGGAAGGAGAGAGGAAGGGAGACAATAGAGAAGGAGGGAAAAAAGAGGAGATATCTGTGCACAAAAGTTTCGGGAAAACCTAATCTGAGAGCAAAATAAGAGGAGGGATAAATATCCCTAAGAATTAGGGTCTGGAAGAACTAGGTTCGATGTACTTGAAGTAATCCTGACAACTTCTGTCATATACAGTGAGTCAGTTATGAGTAACATGAGATAATCGGTCTAGGGAGGCATATTGAGAAAGGCTTTGAAGAACATCTGAAAGAGAATGCACCAGAGTTGATTTCCATTTCATAAGAATCAGACATTTGACCAGAAGAGAAAGTATGCTTAGCCATCTAAAATGTGCACGTGAGGGGAGAGAGCTATAGTAGTAGCCACAGACATTGCCAGCTATTTCCAGATATTTTGCGAAATTTCTAAAGAGTTTCTCTTTGCTTCCCCTACTGTAGAAATGGAGAAAGCATTAGATATATCTGGAAATATCCCAGAAATGTCAGGAAATAGCTGGCAGTGTCTGTGGCTGCTACTGTATTGGGGATAAGGATGCCTAGAAGGAATAGCTTGGGATCAAAAGGTAGTTTTTGTCCTGTTACTCTGGAGGCAAGTAAATAGACTTTACACCACAACTTATTAATGGGAACACATGACCACAAGATATGCAGTAGATCCGCGTTGGCCAAATTACAGTGCCAGCAGTTATTATTATTTAATAGGCCCATTTGTTGAAGCACTGAAGGGGTTCTATACCAAAGATGTAGGATTTTAGTTTGTATTAAAGAACTATGGGCATCTTTAAAGGTATTATGTACAAGACACCAACAATTACTCCTCTGTGCATCTGAAATATTGTAGTTAAGAAGAGTACTCCATTTATTTTTGGCTTGTATAGACTGATCAGGTAGATTATCAATAATGTCTTTGTAAATGGAGCTATTCAATTTTACTGATAAATTATTCCAGTGCGAAATGTATGGGTTTAGAAGAGTATGCTTATACACTAAACTAGAGAGAGTTATACGCTGCCTGAATTTGTAAAAACTTCCAGAAGTCCTGTTTAGGAAGTTTCCATATAGCCTGCAAGTCTGAGAACAATCTAAGAGTGGGTGAATTCTGGTCCAAGATATCTCCGAGAGAGAAAATGCCTTTGTTTCGCCACATACGACAGAAAATTGGGTGATCTTCTAAAGTGAGCAGTGGATTGCCCCATAAGGGGGCATAAAACCAGGGTGTTGGATTGGATTTCAGGTATTTGTGGGTTAGTTTCCAATAAAAAACAGAGGATGACATAGTCAGGTGAGATTTTAGTTTACAGGAAATCGGATTAAAAATAAAGGAAGTAGAGACTCCTCCTGGGCACAATGTGGATTCCATTGCAACCCCTAGTGGTGAATAAGGGGAGGGTTTCTGAAACCATTTAATGGTTTGGGCCATTCATAAAGCCCAGAAGTAGCCTTTGAACCAGGGGAGTCCGAATCCCCCTTTTTTCCAATGTGATCAAAGTTTGTTGCAGTTAAATTTTAGTGGCTTCCCATCCCAGATAAAGTTGCCTATTAATTTATCAATTTTAGCAAAAAAGGAGGATGGTAAGACTAAAGGAATATTGGCAAAGAGGTAAAGAATCTTGGGAGATATGGACATCTTGATGGCTGCGATTTTGCCCATGAAGGAGAGATTAAGAAGCTTCCATCTGCCCAGAATTGTTTTGATGTTATCTAGTAAGGGATTAAAGTTAATGTCCCATATCTTCCCTAAATTACTAGTAATTTTGATTCCTAGATATGTTATATCCTGTGGTGACCAATGGAATCCAAGTGGTAGGTTCATAAAGGCTTTACAGTGGTCGTTAAGGGGCAGAGTTTGTGATTTACCATAATTCAAAGCAAGGCCAGAAATGTTAGTAAAATTATTAAGCAAATCAACCAACAGGGGCCCAGCCTCATTCAGGTTTTCAAGTAAGATTAAGAGGTCATCTGTGTAGGAGAGAGAGACATATCTTGAATTGCCCACGGGTATGCCCATAATGCCAGAAGACAGACATAAACAAGCAGTCAGGGGCTCCATGACTGAGTACTTTAGCAACAGTGGAATTATATAATAGCTTGATCCAGGAGCAGAAGGTATGAGAAAGACAAAAATGAGATAAAACTTGATGAAGGTAGTCTCAGTTTAAGGAATCAAAGGCCTTCTCAAAATCAATAGCTATGGCTGCAGCTGGTGTCTTGAGGGATTTGGCTTTGCAATTAGATTAAATAGGGAATGTAGGTGATCGGAACCAGATCTATGTTTAATAAAACCAGCTTGTGAATGATGAGTTAGCTTGGGAATCAAGGATTCAAGTCGAGAAGTTAATAGTTTAGCAAATATCTTCCCATCCGTGTTTAATAAAGAGATGGGCCTAGAACTTGCGGGGTGAGTGGGGTCTTTTTCCTTCTTAGGGATTAGGGTTATGATTACTTCGGTGCAAGATGGGGGAAGTTTGCCAGTACTGGAAGCTTCCTGATAAACATTAAGAAGAAGGGGACATAAGGTGTTAGAAAACATTTTATAGAAATTGACAGGGACAGAGAAGAAGCCAGAAGGTGAAGGAAGGAAACATATTCAATTCAGTGCTTCAGAGTAACTGGTAACTGGTATTTTTCTTTTAAACTTAGATTGTAGGCTTGTAGTGACACTATACTTTCTTTCTGTGTTGTCTTTACTTATAATTGTTTTTGGGCTGTTGAAAATTTAAAAAATAGTGGTGGTGTAATTCTGTGCTGTCTTTAATTGCTGCAAATTTTATCTTGGCTTGTCTGACTGTCCTGTAGCTGGGTGAAGGGTGTTAATTGTCTGGCCCCTCCCACCCTTCCCCAACTCTTAATTATATGCCCTGATAAATCTGATTGACAGGAGCTAAACACAGGGTATAGTAAGAGGTGGAAGTAGAGGGGCATAGGGGAAGAAGACCACCCTCAGCACAACAAGTTTTTGACTCATTTATTTATTTATTGGTTTCTTTTTCCTTAAAAAATATATATCTGAGGATCAGTTACAGGATTTTAGTACTGTAAATAAATAAAGAGAACTAAGAGAGCTTCAGTAGCAGATAAGTAGTGGAATTGCAGTATAATGTGGGGAGTGGTGCAATGCAGTGGCTGTGGGGCAGCCATATTCAGGCAGACCTTCTGGACACTGAGGTGCTGCCCTATCTGCATGCATCTCTCGACCGCGGGATGAGGTAGCCAGACCAGAGCGGAAGTAAACTGGGTCAGGAGTACCATCACCCCTGTCCAGGAACCACCCAGTCCAATGCAGCTGCCTCAAGGATGCCGAGAATGAGGAGCACTTGGATGACAGTGGGCTCAGGGAGGGTTAGAGCAGTCAGGCAGAGGCACATCCCAGATCCTATTCCTCTCAAGAACTCATATGCCACACTGGCAAATGAGGACAACCAAATAGAGGTACCCAGGAAGTGGAAGGAAAGGATGTGGAGGTTAGGCAAGGAGGTGACCTCAGTGGGGAAAGCAGTGGACCCCAGAGGAGGAGAGCGAATCCTGGTGGGGACTCCATCATAAGAGGGATTCCGCTAGGAACACAGGAGGGGAGGACAGGGAGGTGAGGTGCCTCACCAGGTGCCACGGCATGGAGGGATGGAAGGAAGATACTGGGGATCACTGGGAAGGCAAGACAGGAGGGTGAGCTGGATGTCATTATCCACCTAGGTACTAATGACTTGGCAAATGGGGAGCCAAAGGAAGTTCAGGAAGAGTTTAGGAAACTGGGAGGGTCTCAAGCAAGTAGCTACTTCTGTCACTTTCAGAAGTACTACCGAGAGGCAAGGGAGAGCATAGGAGTGCATGCACCAGGAACTTTAACTCATGGTTGAAGAACTGGTGCTGTGAGGAAGGGTTTGGATTCATTGGTGACTGGGGACCCATCTGGAGGGATGGAGGTTTGTTCAAGCCTGACGACCTGCATCCATCCTGGAGGGAATCCAAGCACTCAATGATAAGTTCATCTTCCATTGACAAGCATTTAAACTAGCAAGGGTGGCAGGCCAGCAAGGATGATACCTACTTGCTCACCCCCACAGCTAGTAATGGAACCAGTGAACCAGAGGAGTGGCTATCTCTGCAAAGCAGTGTGCAAAAGATGGAGATTAGTGTCCAAAAGGTGGATAAGCAGAAAAGGGGCAAAATTCAGCAGAAGGGCAGACAGCAAGGAGAACCAGGGATAAATGACAACCAAGGAAGGGGCTGGAGTAGAACAGGAAGCAGTCTAGGGGTCAAATCATGGAAAGCCATGTGCAAATGCCAGGAGCCTTAGCAACAAGATGGAAGATCTGGAGGCTGTCATGGTACATGTCAGACCTGGACATTGTGGCCATCACTGAAACCTGGTGTAATGATAACCATGACTGGGATGGCCATACCTGGCTACAACATATTCAGAAGAGACAGAGCAGGCAGGAAGGGAGGAGGAGTGGCACTGTATGTGAAAATGACATAAGGGCCACACAGATCCAGGAGGAACAAATGGGGAGAGATACTGGGGTTAAGCTGGAAAGGAAAATGGGGCCAGCCATCTGCACAGGTGTGGTCTATAGACCACCAGCCCAGGAGGAAGAAACAGATAGGAGTTGATGCTAGCCATCCAAAGGATGGCAGACAAGGGTGAGGTAGTACTGGTTGGAGACTTCAATATACCAGACGTGGACTGGAGCATCCCAGCAGCAGCATCAACTAGGAGCAGATTTATCCTGGACTCCTTCAGGTGCCTTCCTCAAGCAACTGGTCATGGAACCAACTCAGCAGAAGGCAATACTGGACCTTGTGCTCACAAACAGGACAGTGTGATGGGGGGTAACAGTGGGGGAGCACCTGGGTAACAGTGACCACCAGTCATTGTGGTTTGAAATCACAGAAAGAGCAGAACCAAACCACACAAAAACACGTATCCTGGATTTTAGGGGGCAGACTTTGGGAAATGGGAGATGCTTGAAAGAGGCATTAAGGGAATGGGACAGGAATCAGGGATTGAGGAACAGTGGGCAGTATTTAAATGGGGATTATAAGAACAACAGAATTATGCATTAAGCAGGTTAGCAAGAGGAAAGAAAGAGGAGACCATTATGGTTTTCCAAAGAGGTAGCAAAGAAAGTGAAAGCCAAAAGGATTGCATTCAGGCAATACAAAAGACACAGGCAGAAGGGATAGGGAGAAGTACCAGGAGAAACAAAGGGAGGCAGGAAGTCAGTAAGGAAGCCAAAGCTCAGACAGAAGAACACATTGCAAAATCAGTGGTTAAAGGAGACAAAACCTTTTACAGGTACATAAGGAAAAAAGAAGGACAAAGGGAGGGATAGTGAGACTGAAGGGGGAGGATGGGAGCCGTGTGGAGGATGACAACAGTAAAGCTGACATATTGAACAGGTATTTCTGCTCAGTCTTTACTAAGGAAGAGGGGGTAATGGGTCTGAAGGGAGTACAAGGGTGAGAATGGTGCAGAAATGGACACAAGTCCCTTTACACGAGAAAGGGTCCGAAGGAACTGGAAGTAATAAGAGCTGATAAAGCAATGGGGCCAGATGGGGTGCACCCAGGGTCCTTAAAGAACTAAGAGAGGTGGTGGCTGAACCTCTGGCTATCCTGTTCAGCCAATCACTGGAAACAGGGAGGTACCTCAAGACTGGAGGACAGCAGATGTAGTCCCCTTATACAAAAAGTGGGAACAAAGAGGAAGCAGGGAACTACAGACCAGTCAGCCTCACCGGTAGTGGGAAAGATCATGGAAGCACTACTGAAGGAGAGATTGGTGGAACATCTGGTTGTCAATGGACTACAGGACCCAAGGCAGTATGGTTTCACAGGGAGGTCATGTCAGACCAACCTCATTGAATTTTTTGACTGGGTGACTAGGGAGGTGGATCAGGGGAGGGCAGTGGACATGGCCTATCTGGACTTCAGCAAGGACTTTGACACTGTGCCACATAGAAGACTATTACACAAACTGGGGAATATGGGTGTGGGCAGGACAGTAGTGTGGTGGGTAGGTAACTGGCTGGGTGGCAGGACACAGAGGGTGGTGGTAAATGGCTAGAAGAGTGACCAGTGGGGTACCACAGGGATCAGTGCTGGGACCGGTCCTATTCAACATCTTCATCAGTGACATTGCACAGGATATAGAAGGCAGAATTTCACTGTTTGCTGATGACACAAAGCTCTGTAACACAGTAGACACACCAGAGGGTGTAGACAGAATGAGAAGGGACCTGCAGAAACTTGAAGAATGGTCAAGGGTTTGGCAGTTGAAATTCAATGCAAAGAAGTGCAAGATAATGCATATGGGGCACAAAAACCCTGGCACAATATATCAGTTGGGGGTGAGGATATAGCATGCACCAAGCAGGAAAGGGATCTTGGGGTTGTCATCTCTGATGACCTCAAGGTAGGGAAACAGTGTGACAAGGCATCAGGTAAAGAAATAGGATGCTGGGATGTATAGGCAGGGCATCACCAGCAGGAAAAGGAGGTCATAATTCGCTATACAAGACACTAGTGAGGCCCCACCTGGAGTACAGTGTACAGTTCTGGAGACCATACCTACGTAAGGACATAGACAGGGTAGAGAAGGTTCAGAGGAGGGCAACAAAGATGGTGCATGGGTTGCATCACAAGTCCTATGAAGACAGGTTGAAGGAACTGAACATGTACTCCCTGGAGGAGAGGAGGGAGAGAGGGGATATGATAGAGATATACAAGTATCTTACAGGGAGGAACAGGGTGCAGGAAAACACTATTTTTAAGCGAAAAAGATGTTTCAGGACTAGAGGGCATGGGATGAAGTTGGAGGGAGGACAATTCAGAGGAAACATGAGAAAGAATTTCTTCACAGAACGGGTGGTGGACAAGTGGAACACCCTGCCAGAGGAAGTGGTGGGGGCTGAAACAATCACAGGATTTAAGAATGCATGGGATAGACATAAAGGAATTCTAGAGGTCAGGGGTAAGGGGAAATAGACTTCTAGGAAAACAAACTGAACTTACAAGCTCAAATTGGCAGACTAGGTGGGCCATAGGCCCTTATCTGCCGACACTGTCTATGTATCTATGTATCTATGTATCTATGACTCAGTCACCTCCAGGGGATTTGCCGGATTTCAAGGAAGACAAAGCTTTCTGGATTTCCTGACATGAGAAGGGTTCATCTACAGAATTTGTTTCAAGAGTAGAAAGATGAGGAAGATGTAATGATTTAAGGAACTGTTGAATTTGTAAAATAGATGGAGGGTTTGTGTTATAGTTTTTGATAAAAGGTTTTCATGATATGGTTTATAGTGGGGCTGTCAGAGTGAATTGTACCCTGTTCATCTTTTAGGCTTAGGATATGTCATTCCATTTGTTGTGCTTTGTCGCCGTGTTCCCAAAACTTATATTTAAGTTTAAACAAGGCTAGTTCGGTTTTACGAGAAATTAATTCATTTATTTTGACTCTAAGTTGAAGAATTTCAAGATGAAGTTGAGAATCAGGACAGTGCTTCTTAGAGGAAAAGTATAAATTCTGTTTAGCCTTAAGAGATTTTTCCAAATCAGCCAGTTGTTGTTCCCTTACTCTTTTCCTATGTGCAGCATAACTGATAATTTTCCCTCGAATCGTAGCTTTAAGAGCTTCCCATATAGAGGACATAGAAGATTCGGTTGAGGAGTTGTGAAAGAGGAAGTCCTGAATTTGTGCTTTGATCATGGGTAAGAAATTGGGATCCTTGAGAAGGAGAGGGTCCGGCCACCAGTAAGAAGATTTAGGTGCTAATGGGCCCCACAAAAGTTGCAGCTTGACAGGGGAATGGTCCGAGATTATGATGGGAGAGATGGATGAATCAATAGTTTTTTCCATTATAACAGGAGAGGCTAACCAGTAGTCGATTCTACAGTAAGTCTTATGTAGAGAGGAGTAAAAAGTAAATTCTTGATCACGGGGGTGAAGGAGGCACCATACATCAGCTAATCCAACATCTTGCATTAGTAATGAGAGGGCTTTAATATTTTTAGTGTGGGCATCTGTAGTGGGGCTATAGTACTTCTATCAGTGCTGGCTTCTAAAGCTAAGTTAAGATCCCTTCCAAGAATAACTGGTGTATTATCAGTGTTAAAGGATAGGATCTGTTCAGCTAAATTGTGAAAAAAACTCTGGAGAATCAGAGTTGGGTGCATAGACATTAACAAGCAGAAGAGGACCAGAGCTGGTATTCAATTTAACCATCACCCATCTGCCGTCAGTGTCGGAAAGGGGGTTTACAAGGGACCATTTGAGACTCTTATGAATAAAAATAGGAACTCCTCTTTTTTTTTGAAGTATAGGATGATTCATAGATCTGACCAACCCAATCTTTCTTAAGTCTATGAACATCCTCTGCTAACAATTTTGTTTCTTGAAGGAAAGCAATTTGTGTTTTATGTTTTTTGAGATATGAAAGAATTTGCTTTCGCCTACAAGGAGAATTAAGTTCATTCACATTCCATGTTTATAAAAGTACGTCATTCATATTGTCAGTGTTTAAGAAAGGGAATAATCACTGGAATGTGAAGGGACTAATAAATGAAACAGAGGATGATCAGAATACAATATAGAGAGCTTACGTATATGCAGAGAGTGGCAGAAACATTCAAGCCAAAAAAAGTGAAATATATGATACATGAGCAGCACAGATATTATATTAAAGTTAGAACAGAGAAGGGGAAGGAGAAAAGTCATTAATAAAAACAACAATACTTGTACGCTAAATAACAAAGAAAACGTTTTATGGGTGTGAGTGGATATGAGTCAGCCAACTGGCTAAGAGACTCTCTCTCACCACACTCTGGGGCGTTGATGTAGGGAGGAGACTAGGAAGGACTGGTTATAAATATCAGCCCAAACCTAAGTCTGATCCCAGTAATATAATAAAGTAAGTATTCCTGATAAGCTAAATTGAAAGGGAATATTACCAAGAAAAGCAGGGGACTGTAATAAACTCAGCTTAATTCTAAGCTAACAGGACAAGGTATAAGGATAAAGCTAAACACCAGAACTTATTTATAAACATTAGTAGTAATAGTACAAGCTATACCAACTCAAAATAACAGTAAATTAAAGAAACATATATGAGATGCCAGACATACAGCAAGGAATTCAGGGAGCCAGGAGTACTGCAAATGAACAACTATAAAAGGAAAAGTTGATAATTACCACATTACAGTAACTCTGAGTATACTTCGCAGTGCAACAGAATAAGTACATAATAAATACAATATTGAGGGGGGAAAGAAATGGGAGGCCAATTTAAGCCCTTACACCCTGAGCCAGATGCAAATCGGGATTATATGGGGAGGTATAGGCTTCGGTGATAACTGTGGACAGAGGAGATAGTCATATTAAAGGTCTGCTCCGATTACTTGAAAATCACCTAAATAGATGTTATATGGGGTGACTAGGTCTAAAAGACTAGGCCCAGTGAGCCCCAAAACAGGAGGGACCACACAACAGTGGATCTCTATGATATCTGTAGGCTTCGAATAAAATAAGGAGCACAAGGAAGATGTAGATTGACAATCCTTTGCAAGAGTACACCAAACATAGCCCACCTCTTTGAGTGCTAATGATAGTTCCATATTGTAAACAGGAGGTAGTAAGCATAATGGAGCGTAGGGGAGGAGATAGATTAAATATAGTTGGCAATATTACTTAAGAACCTGTCATCAGGAGAGGGAAGGGGTAAATTGCCTTGTAATATATCAGGGTTTTATTAAACTCTAAAAATTGATTAGCGTTTTGCTCATAAAAGTGCTAATACATTGTGAAAATGCATAGCACTTGCCTCACTGTGTTTAACAAACATAGAAAATCTATATAAATACTTTCTATACAGTTAGCATTGTCCCAAGAAAAAATAATAAATTATTTAAAACCCTGAATATGATAATTCACATATAAAAAAGAAAAGGTAATAATCAGGATGCATACTGACTGAGAATGTGCAGCTGAACAGCCCAAAGACTATAAACCTGATGCACTGCTAAACTGTAGAGTAAAAGGCTAGATATAGACAGCCTGTCTAGTGAGGTAATGTACAAGATCTAACATTAAAATAATGACTTAGAAAAGCATTGCTGATTTACCAAAGTTCCCTTGAAGACCTTGAAGCTGCTCATTTAAACATTACAACAAAAAGTAAATTGATTGCACCACAATGTATGGCCTTTGCTTTCTGCACCCGCTGGGAGCGAAAGCAACCAGGTAGCATAGACTGTAGAATAGGCGGCTAGGCAGAAACAGTCTACTGGCACTCCCTTTAAGTATTCTGGAAGCAAAACCTACCAAGATATAGCAACTGTGACTATTTTACTGACCATATAAACTCATGACATCTTAGATTTATTAGTGAGATTGTGACTATTGATATTTTTGCTTTTAGCCTTTGCCTTACATTTCTTTTTGGGTGTCTCTAATGATTTGAGGGGGGAGACGTGCAACAGCTTCTGCCCATGAACTATTGGCAGAAATACATCCCTGAGGCACCGGGCCCAAGTTAGAGGGATGTTCATCTGAAATTTGCTTGGCAAGATCCTTCTGCGAGGAGTGCATGTCATCCTCCAAGAGAGCAAATTTATTGCTCAAGGGAAAAGAGGGGTTGATTTGAAGGTGAGAGGCTGCAGGGTGTTTGGGCTGAGACCTCACTAGAACAGCATGAATGTCTTGAAGAATAATGCCCTGACAGAAGCTTCTCTTGCAGCCATGTTGATTGCCTTGGGGTAAAATCAGTTGTGGCGTTGCTGCTTGGGGCTGCAAGTTCTGCAACATCTTCCCCATGCTCCCGAACCTTGTCATCCTCCCTGTGTGTGTGGATACCAGAGCTATGTTCAGGTTGTCAATTGCTGCTGAACCTCCTGGGGTAAGATTACAAAGAGAAACCTTCAGATAGTTGGCTAAGGCATCGGGGTTTCAAAATCCTTGAAGGAAGTGCCTGAGACAAGGCGTAGTGTCGTGGGGTAATGTAGAGCAAATTTAATGCTTCTTTGGTGGAGGATTTGTTTAAGTGGATTGTAGATCTTCCTTCTAATGGTTAAATCTTTTGAAAAGTCTCTGTAGATGGAAATATTAAACTCTTGCCACTGAAGTTTCCCCATTTCTCTGGCTCATTTCAGTATTAATTGTGTGTGGGAATAGTTCAAGAAGCGAGCAATGATGCGCCCCGGTCGCTGGTCTGAGGCTGGCCTGGGACCCAGAGTGTGGTGAGACCGCTCAATGATTAACCATAGGTCAGGAGGCAGTTTAAGCATTGCAGGCAGCACATGTAATAAAAGTGAAGTAGTGTCTCCTAATTCTACACCTTCAGGGAAGCCAGAAAATCGTAAATTATTGCGACGATTACGATTTTCAATATCGTCAATTTTGGCTTGTAAGGATTTAATAGTTCGATCTTGATTACGGACAGTAGCCTGGAGGTCATGAATAGTAGTGGTATTACAGGCCATTGTTTTCTCAATAAATGCAATTTTCTGGCCAAAAGTTTCAAGAATGGTCGCATTCTGTTGGGTGGAGGTTTTTAGATCATTAATTTCAGTCATCAGTTTAGAAAACATTACTTCCACTCTAGCAAGTGAGCTTTTCTGTGCTTGGAGATCTGTCATAATGCTGAAGGATGAGGCCTAGTATGCTGCAGTACAGTGTAGAATAATTGAATATAAGTAGACGATGGATCAAAAATGACTTACAGACTGTGTCAGGCAGTAAGATTACAGGATGGTCACAGGAGTTGGTACTGAAGAAATTTCTGATGAAGGCTGGCTGAGGTTAGATTGCAGTCATTCCTGCAGAGATTCTGAATTATGCTGCCATCTTCTGCCTGGTTAGGCCATGCCCCTATAGGGGTCCCTTTTCTACAGTTACAATTTAATTGTTCAGCAACCGTCTGTGTTTTCAAAGCGTGTTTTGCTTGCAACAGTTAAAGTGCGCAATGGAGCCCCTACCCTGCTAGCAGCAACTGCATTCCCAGTGAGGTACCTTCTGCAACTAAATAGAGAGCTCTCACCCATGGCCTTTGGGGGGATTTAAAGTCCAGTAGACCCGCTTGGGTATTAAATGACTGCTGGGGGCCGGCATGGTGGCGCTGAGGGTTGAGGCACTGGACGCCACACCTCGCGCCACGCCGGCGACCCGGGTTTGGGAATGAGCCTGGATCGCTGGGGGTCGGCAGGGGAGGGGAAGGATTGAGCATCCGGAGGACTGCTCTCCTTCCTCGGGGGGGGTCCAGGGATGATGCCTGGCACTGCAGCAACCTCTGGTGGAAACCAGAGGTACTACAAATCTACAGGGCTCGAGAAGAGGGTTGTGGAGCCACGGCAAGACATTCCCTGGCATCATTGCACGTCAAGGCCCGTCGAGGAGGGAGGGGGAGGGTGTAAAGCAGGAAAAATACCCTCATCTCTGACAGGCAAAGGCGCCTCCCTTCACGGACCACACTCCCGCATACAGGCTTGGCTCTCGGGCTTCCCCCTGCCCTCATCGGCTGGTGTCTCAACACTATAAGAAAGAGCGCCTTGGGTGGGGGCGGCCCTTCCCTGGAGGGTGGACCCGGGGATGCCTGTACCGTGAGGAGCTCGAGTCGACTGAGCCACGCTGGGAGGTAGAGACTGTGATCACGAGGTTGCCGGAGAGAGTTCGAGGTGGGGGGGGCGGACAATAGAGTTAAAATAAATAAATAAATGACTGCTGGGGGTGGGAAAATTGTGTGAGGTAATTATTGTTTTGCACAGAGTATAAGAATTTCACTGATACCCCATTGCTCCCATTTTTCCTACTGTCCCCTTGTTCTTTCCGTACCCTCCCTTTTAAAGAAGTTGTTTGTTTGAACTGCATTTCTTGGTTGTTATTGCTGTTACAGTGTCACTTGTTTGGAGGGGTGGGACTGTATGTGGGGTAATAGCCTTGCCTGTCAGCATCCAGGTACGACATATTGCTACCCCAGGCGGAGGCACTGCACCACTTTTAGTACCCCACGTAGCACAGCTTTAAGTAACCTGATGGCCCCCTCGGAGGGTTTGGAGAGGTGAACACTGGCAGCCCTGGATGGTCCACTACCCAAGTTTATTATTTTAAAGACCAGTGCTTTGAGGGACATCTTTATCAAAGGTAAGATAAATGATTTTTACCTTGCTACTGTAACCCTTGGCCACTGCTCATAAATTCAACATGAAGAAACTTTTCCTTCCAGAAATGTAAGTCGTTTGTATTTGTCCCTCCCTCCTGCTCTTAGGGTTTTTGAGTTTGTTTCAGTTAGGCAGGCAGCAGGCAATTACTCTCGGTCCCTGAGGTGATCGACTACAGAGGAGGTCACCCCCCCTCCCTTTCCTGTCTAGGGGTTTGATGGAATATTGTCTCTGAGAAAGGGGAAGGGCACCAACTTGACTGAGCAGCATAAAAAGGCAGGATGCACATACAGTACCTTGATTTTTTTGTAGTTATGGATTTCACTGATGATGGCTGGGTTTCCGTTGATATGCAGGCTGGATGGAACTCTTCCTCCCCCTCATGACTGGTGGCACTAGAACACTTCTAAAGTCTGGGAAACAGTTTGGTTAGAGCAAAACACAGCATAACATTGCAGGACTTCAAAAGATTCAACCCCAAGCAAGAATCGGATGCAATCAGGCATTTTTATTTTGTCACAAAAGCTCAAGCTGTAAAACAAACTCCATAGAGGGGTGCACAAAATTCATTTTTATAGTTCCACACTTTTGTATGGCTGAGAGCAGTGTCACAGTCACTTAGGGGACCTAGGATTGAACCTGGATTCTCCACAACATATCCCTTTCTGTTGAGCCATAAAGGGCTCCGAATTTCTCTTGAACATAAGCAGTGTTCCCATGTCAGTCACTACGTCTCTTAATTCCCACCAGTGGGAGCTGGGTGCACTCTCAATTTGAACCTTGCAACTCCTTCCTCAGAAAAGGGGGGAGGGATCTCTCTCCCAGGGCACAGTCATTTCCAAAGGGTGCAGGCCGCCTGCCGATCCTTGGGCAGGGTTTGCACAGAACAGTCGCAACCCACGATCTACCTCCTCAGGAATTCTCCACAGCAGCCTTTCCACATAATTGTAGGTGGACACTCAAGGGAAGGGGGACCGTGCTGCCACAGCAGCCCCTCTGAAGTGTCACTGCCACCACTAACCTCAGTCCCTCTCATGGCATCCACCTCACAGTTTCACAGAGCAACAGAGCCAAATGGGCTCCAGACAGCTTCTCTCTCTCGGCTGTAGGGCTTCCTCCCTTATCCCCATGGATAGCATGTGGGATTGGATGCTGGGGGCCAGAGGGAAATCTCCCCATTCCGGCCCTGGGCCTACCTAGCCCCGACTGGAGGCCTTCCCCTCAGGCCTTGGAACTGGCACCAGCCACTCCTCACCTCACAACAACTCCTTTCCAACCTATCAAGGACTCCCCGCGCACCAGTGGTGCTTCAAATTCGTCGCGCGCTAACCAAGCCCCGCCCCTTGGAAAGCCTAGGAGTGCGAACACTCCTCCCGATGCTAACAGGGCATTACACTAGTAACCCCCCTAATGTGGCACAAGGGTTACACTACAATCTGTAAGCAAACCTTTTAAACCATTTTAACAGAGTTTAAAACTCCACTGTTCCAGCTGCAAATGCCCCAGCACCCAGCACTTACAATCAGTCTTTGCACCCCTAGCACCTTACCTGTCATATTCCCTCGACAAGGCCCCCTGGCTGCACTGTCTCCCGCCCTCGCCCACCTCCCTCCGCATCTCCACTCTGCCCCGCCCAACCACCTCCCATACTCCCCTTATCTCCCTGACCTCCCTCCTCGATCTCCTACCTCACTTCCCCACCATCCACCCCCTTCCCTTGTCTTGCTCATAGCTCAAGTCTTTGTACTGGTTATTACATGTCTGTAAGTCAATGACTATATGTTTGTAACTAAATGATGACTGTTGCACACGCTGATGTGGAACCTTTGTAAAAGAGCCTCGACTCAAAGGTATTGTAATCCTAGATTGAAATAAATAAAAAAATAAATAAATAAAACAGTTTAAAAGCCCTAGTGTGGATAGGGTCTTAATCTGTGTCCCAGGTGCACCTGGAAACAAACTTTGTCTCAGTGTGCCTTTTGTGGTTAGATTTCCAAAATAAAAAAACATTATAAAATGCCGTGGTGTCTTCAATTAGGGTGACCACCGCTTGTCCCGATTTTCCTGGGACAGTCCTGAAATTCCTTAACTTTTTCTGAACTTACCTGGTTAAAGAGAACTGATATAGGAATTTCTAATGCATGTCCTAAATTTTGAAGTATTGCCAAGACAAATTTCATAAATGTCATAACCTGTCCTGAATTTTGTGTGCTGTGTAACATCATCCTGAGCTAAATTTGTTCATTTATATTGCTACAGTGCTCCCAGAATGACTTGGCATTTTTCCTAGCTGTAACACTAGGGCAATTTTCCCATGTTTTCCTGTATATTATTTCCTAAGGAAGCCAAATTACTCAGTTTTCCCCATACCAAAGAAATTCTACAGAACAGATTTCCTGTAGACATCTCCATTTCCCTGTAAAATACAGGAATCTCTTCAGATCTGGTAACCCTGTTACTATACTAGCATCTTGCCTGACATATCGGTGAGTCACACCAGGAGGAGGTTTAGGGCAGGTGAGCTGACAACTCATTCCAGCTATACACCTGTGGCCACAAGACTTGCTCTCAGCTCACTTTCCTTTTTGAAGTTTCCTCGCTGTACAGGAAGTGATGTGTGAAGTTATGGAGGGGGAGAGGCTGCAAACTGCACACTGTGTTGCAAGTGGCTTTTCTTGGCTGCAGGTGTCATGTTTCACCTAAACTACGTGCAGGAAGTACTAGTGGTGTCCTTATATTTGTGAGATTATTTTCTGGTTTTCAGACTTCGGTTTAATCCTACTACAATCAGTTCACAGGACTCTACCAAACTGAATAAGTCCTTTGTATATATCATCAAAGCCGGGGAAAACCAGGAAATAACTGAAGCATTCCGTTCAGATTGATGGTCTCTGCACTCAGCAGTGTTTCATTGCTGACTTTTGGAGTTACAGCTGCCCGTGCCACATTACACGGTGTGATTGTTGCGTTATATATTTTTTTAACTATAACAGGTAAGTGGTGTTTCAAATATTTCAGTGTTTAGTGGTTTTCAAACTTTTGTTGTTATACAAAATCATTGTTTGTGGGGTGGGGGTGACTTCAGTCCGTATACTTTGGTAGCCTGCACCTTCAGTTACATATTCTGTTTAGTTAGAAGTCTGCCTGCAGAAAGTTTTTGCTTCTGGTTCTTTTTTACGTAGCTTGCAGTCGCTTATGACACTATTTTTTAACAGCTTATTGTGTCTTAAGCAGTGCTTCTCATTTTAATGCTGTGTTAATGTTTGTTATTATGACTGTCCTTTGGTAGACTGATAGAAACATAAAATCTGAAGGCAGAAAAGGGCAGCCTGGCCCACCCAGGATGCCCACTTTTTTTAACCTTCATTCTTGCTGCAGACTCTACTTAGTCTGCAGCTCCTTTTCTCCCCCACCCCTTTCCTTACCCTACAATTCTCTTGTGTCTATCCCAGGTATTTTTGAACCCCACCACTGTTTTTGCCCCCACCACCTCTGTTGGAAGGCTGTTCCAGGAATCCACCACTCTTCCCATGAAGAAGTACTTCCTCACAGCTCTCCTGAATCTACCCCTTTCCAGCTTCTTAGCATGTCCCCTTGTTCTAGAGTACCTTTATTTCTGAAAATAACTCCCCTCTGAACCTTATTTACCCCCATAAGGTATTTAAAGGTCTCTATATTTATTTATTTAAATGTTTCACCAGGAGGACATACTGAGCAATTTGCTCGATTCCAGATGTGTCCTGGGGTGAGGGGATAAGGGATGTTACAGAAAACTTTGACATCAAAATGGCAACAATAGGCACCACAGTAGATAAGTGCTACAACACAGTAGATAGTAAGTGCTACATCGTAGGTTATAAACAAAGGCAATACGTACTGCATCATAAATTACAGGGAATACACATACCGTCAAAATACAATAGCAACGATATAGGAAGACAACATGCTGATATACCAGCAGGGTACAAGATTGCAGTGATTATAGACATAATTGCTTGACACAGCTAAAGGTTGCAATGATAAGAACGTGCAGTGGATGGTTGTGGCTAGCACTGCAGGCAGTTGAATTTAGGTACAGTTGCACGAAGGGGCGGTGAATGAGCGCATGAGCGAGGATGGGGCTCGGCTCAATGGGGCATTACAGATGTCAGCAAGGAGTGAATTCCAGAGCTTGGGAAAGCTATAATATCCCCCTCTCTCACTCCTCTCCTTCAGAGTGTACATATTGACCTCCTTTAGCCTCACCCTGTAGGGCTGTTGATGCAAACCCTGCACCATTTTAGTTGCTGTCATCTGGACCACCACCACCCTATCTGTGTCCTACTTGAAATGTGGTCTCCAGAACTGGACACAGTACTCCAGGTGGGGTCTTACCAACAATCTATACAGGGGCAACACCACCTCCTCCTGCTTTCTGCTAGTGTTACCCCTCCCGATGCAGCCCAGCATCTCACTAGCCCTCTTAGCTGCCCTATTGCACTATCTGGGTACCCTTAAGTCACCTGATATGATTACCCCCCAAGTCTCTTTCCTGCTTTTGGGTTATCAGTACCACTCTTCCCATTTTGTACTCTGTCCATGGGTTTCCTGTGCCCTAGGTGCAATATTTTGCACTTTTTCACATTAAATCCTAACTGCCATACTCTTGCCCACTCCTCCAGTTTTCTCAGATCTCTGCTCATCCGCTCCACACACCCCATTCTCCAGAGTGCCTACCCTGTTGCAAGGCAAACCTTCCCTTCCAGCTCCTCTGCTTTGTCACTTATAAAGACATTAAAGAGGACAAGTCCCAGCACTGATCCCTGAGGTACCCCACCGGTCACTATCCCTTCCTTGGGTTGAACTCTGTTTACCACTAACCTCTGTCTCCTATCCCCTAACCAATTTCTTACACGTTACCACCTTGTTGCCTGCCCCCAAGCTACCCAGCTTACTTACCAGTCTCCTATGTGGGACCGTGTCAAAGGCCTTACTGAAATCTAGGTAGGCTACATCCACTGCTCCACCCTGATGGTCAAGGAGCACTCCCTGTTATTTTGGGTGATGCTCGAGACCCTCCTTGTCTGAGGGTACAGCTTGAATGTAGGGATCCCTCACAACAAAAGCCATGTTTATTCCAAGTTCTGGCAACTGAGTATTCAAGCTTGATTCAGACATGGGCTCCCCTTTGGTCAATAAGCACTTGAGTCCAGGGCAGTGACCAGGGTGGTGCAAGAGCTGCAGTTGCAGTAGGGCCCACACTGTTAGGGGGCCCACTGCCTCAGAGCTCAGAATTAAGAAAACCTTTTCTCACAGACAAACTTGCAAGTTTCTCTTTGGAAATTGCTTATCCATTTGAAATTGAGGTTGTCAGCAAAGGTGTCCGAAGATTCCACCTCCAGTTTTACGTGGTAGGGGGAGAACAGAACAAAGAAGCAATAGGGCCCATTACTGGAAACATCTAATCTTGGTGCTGGTATCCGACAGGAAGAGCAGAAACAAATTACACTGTTCAGTTCTTTGATCATGGTGCCAGCAAGGGGGACAGGGACAGGGGGGCAGCATGGACAAACTATGTATGTTCAGCAGGACTGATACAAAAAAACTTACACTATAAAAATTTTATATGCGCTAATGGTTATTTTACATTTATTGCCGTTGAAGTGGGCCCCACAAAATATTTTGCAGGGGGGCCCTTATAGTTGTTGGCACAGCCTTACTGGAGTCCATTTTTGCAGCACACATAGGAATCTACTTCAGTACATAAACTGTAGGTTCATCACATGGTACAACACAGTCCAGAGAACATATTGCATTTCATTCTGCTAAAAGTCGTTGGACATACTGAGCCTTTCGTTACACCTCAGGCATAATTTCTTGCTCCAGATTTATCAGCCCTGTGGCTATGTCATAAATAGTTATGTATGAGCCTGACTCTTACAGCCTCACCTCATCGCAGCAGGTGTCCATGCCATGGCAAACAAGACCCTCTGTAGTTCATAGTTAAGCAATAATCCATGACAAGGTGTGGGTTGGGCTTGGATTTACCCACCGGCTGAGTGACTTAACCACACCAGAAGTGAACCTACATCCTGGAGTAGATTATTGCAATTATACTATCATATGTAATTAAAGAATGTAAAAACATTATTAAAATGTTAAATGTACTATTTTAAAAGCATTGGTTATGGATTATTATTGTAATATCTTTCCTCCCTACATTAAATAGTGCATTGTTGCTGGGTAGAGTAGGGTTGTAAAAGTAAAGGTCCCCCCCCACACTGTGGGCAGTTTATTGTGGGTGCTTTTTTCATGTTGTTTATTTTGGGTGTATTTTTCATGTTGTTTTATTTTTTTGTGTGTTTGTTAGTTTTTTTATGTGAATAGTGGATGAGGAAGAGAGTGTAGTGTGAGGGGTTAGTAGGGAGCAGGTTGTGAGCAGCTCCCCTAATCGATCGTGATCAAGTGGTAAGCGGTTCCTATTTAAGCTGCTGTAGACAGCCAGTAGAAAGCTCGACTGGGAACTGATTTAAATTTGATTTTATGTTAAAATGTGCCGCTGCTGCCTTTCTGTTTGTATGTCTAATGGTATCTGATGATTGGTTCAGAAAGAGACAAACTGAGCTGGGAGCAAGAGAAATTGAGGTGGGTGTGAGCAGTCACATAATTCATGGAAACAATTGAGGAGTTATCATTAAAATAATTTTTTTTTATTTTTGTTACAGAAAATGGGTTTAGGGAATGATTTTTGAAAAGTATATAGTAGCATTTTGTTTTGGGGGTGCCAGTTGGCGGGAACAAAGATGGTGGCATTTACAGTTTTGATTGGAATGCTCAGGAGGGCGTAATGATTTGTTTTACTTTTACTTTCTGTATGCAGCTGGTTGGTAATTTATGCAGTGGCTATGCAGAAATTACCCCACAGTATAAAGTATCAGCCAACCAGTCAGGGCACAGTATTCTTGGATCTCATTGTATAATGCATGATAACCATCTCCCACTCACACTTATCTTGACTTTAGGCTCAGTGGTGGCACTCTGTGCACTGGAAGCTAACGATTTACATTTGCAAAATCAAGGGTTGTAAAGTGGTGATCATGGATGCTTGCCTCAGTTTTTCTTTTCTTTTATGTTAGTTTTTTTTTATCTTTTGCAGTGTTGGTGTCCTCGCTTTTAATTACTAGGGGGTTGGATGATGGTGGTGGGGGGGTGAACAGGTGGTCATGTCATTTATTTTGACTTGAGGGACTAAGAATTAGAACAACTGCCCTGAAACTCAGTTTGGAATTGTGGCTGTAGTGGGATATCCCGTGGGCTGTAGGTCACCAGCTCTCATTTGGATCCTCATGTTGTCAATCATTCCCCTTAAGATAGATGCCAACTCTCTATCTGCGGTGTGGTCCTGAGCAACTGTTAAAGCTCAAAAACCAGAAACTGTCCCACTGAGTATTTATTTATGTCTTTGTTTCTGCTGGTATTCCCCACGTTGCTAATGAACCAGGTAATAGGCCTGGTGAGGCAGACGGTCCTGGTGGTGAGTGTTGACTGGAGATGGAGAGAGGATCACAGATGTAGAAGTGGGTAGCCATCTGGGAACTAGCGACCATCGAACAGTATGGTTCACAATAAACACAGCAATAGAGTCAAGCCATACAAAGACAAAAGTACTGGACTTTAGGAGGGCTGACTTTGCCAAAATGGGTGAGTGCCTAAGGAATGCACTAGCAAATGGGCAGGAAGGAGGGTGGAAGAACAATGGGGAATAATAAAAACTGCCATCACAGAGGTAACAAGCCTTGTGTGAAGCAAATAAACAAAACAAACGATGTAAGAAACCACTATGGTTCTCAAGGAAGTGGCAGGAAGGTTCAAGAGAAAAGAAAGCATCTAGAAGTACAAGGAATCGAGAAGGAACAGGACAGAGAACTGTATCAGTTAAAGCAAAAGGAGGCTGGAAGGCAGTCAGAACAGCAAAGGCCCAAACCGAGGAAAAGATAGCCAACTCAGTTAAGAAGGGGATAAAACCTTTTATAGGTACATCAGGGAGTGAAGGAAGACCAAGGGAGGGATAGTGAGGCTTAAAAAGGGAGGGAGGGTGGGCAGAGGAGACTGTGAAAAGGCAGAGATACTAAACAAATATTTTGCTCAGTATTTACAAATGAAGAGGGAGGTACATAAAACAAAAGTAGAAACACTCTGGATACAGAAGTTGATACCAGCCCATTTACAGAAGAAAGGGTTCTGAAAGAACTCTTAAAACTGAAGGTGGACAAAGCAATGGGGCCTGATGGGATTCATCCCAGAATTCTAAAAGAGCTAAGGTAGAACTAGTGACACCACTGACTACCCTTTTACAAATCATGGGAGGATGGAGTGGTACCTGAGGACTGGAGGAGGGCAGATGTGATTCCCTTCACAAAAGTGGGAGCAAGGCAGAAGCAGGAAACTACAGACCTGTTAGTTTAACCTCAGTGATAGGGAAAATGATGGAATCACTTCTGAAGGAAAGAATTGTTGAGTATCTGGAGGCCAGAGGGGCACAGGACCCAGGCAGCATGGATTCACAGCGGGAAGGTCATGCCAGACGAATCTGATAGATTTCTTTGACTGGGTGACCAAAGTAGTAGATCAGGGAGGGGCTGTGGACATGGCCTACCTAGACTTTAGCAAGGCATTTGACACAGTCCCACACAAAAGATTAATAATCAAGTTAGCCAGCCTGGGAGTGGGTCCCAAGATGACAGCCTGGGTAAAGAATTGGCTGGAGAATAGGACACAGAGAGTAATAGTAAATGGAGTCCACTCAGAAGAAAGGAGGGTTACTAGTGGGGTACCTCAGGGTTCAGTATTAGGACCAGTCCTCTTCAATGTCATTATAAGTGACATTGCAGAAGGACTGGAAGGAAAGTATGTCTCTTTGCAGATGACACAAAGATCTGCAACAGAGTTGATGCACAGGGTGGGGTGGAAAGGATGAGAAGGGACTTGGCAAGGTTAGAGGAATGGTCAAATGTATGGCAGCTTAGATTCAATGCTAAGAAGTGCAAGGAATGCACCTGGGAAACAAAAACCCAGGGGAAGAGTACACAATGGGGGGTGAGATACTAACAACAACAAAAATGGAAAGGGACCTGGGGGTAGTCATATCAGATGACCTAAAGGTGGGCAAGCAATGTGAGAGGGCAGCAAGGAGGGCTGGGGGGATACTGGGATGCATAGGGAGAGGCATCACCAGTAGAAAACAGGAAGTTATTATCCCTTTGTACAGACAGCTGGTGAGACCCCATCTGGAGTACTGTGTGCAGTTCTGGAGACCCAATCTCCGCAAAGACATAGACAGGATGGAAGCTGTCCAGAGGAGGGCAACTAAAATGGTGCAGGGTCTGCACCGGAAGACATATGAAGAGAGACTTAAGGAGCTTAATATGTATAGCCTCGAGGAAAGGAGGGAGAGGGGGGACATGATAGAAACGTTCAAGTACCTCAAGGGAATCAACAAAGTCCAAGAGGGTAGCATCTTTCAAAAAAGAGGTGTGCAAGAACAAGAGGGCACAATTTAAAGATGGGGGTGCGGCTCAGAGGTAATTTAAGGAAGTATTTTTTCACAGAGAGGGTTGTGGATGCATGGAACGGCCTTCTGGAGGAGGTTGTGGAGTCAAAAACAGTGGTGGAATTCAAGCATGCATGGGACAGTCATAAGGCAATTCTAGGGGGTAGGGGTAGGAAGAAGTAGGCTGCTGGTTAACTAGGATCTGCAACTTATCCAGTAGGTAGAGAAATGGGCAGACTGGGTGGGCCAAGCGGTCCTTATCTGCCGTCAAATTCTATGTTTCTATGTCTGGCAGGAGTATCCTGTACTGTGCTTGGGACAGAGTCCAATTGACAGGCCTGAAAAATGTGCTGGGAGAGACATCTCAGGAGAGCTGAGGAAAGTGGGCACAGAGAACTGCCTTAAGTCAAGTGATTCTGGAAAGCCCTTGTGTGAGTGGTCCAGCATGAGCAACACTGACAGATCAGGGATTTGTCTTACTTGCTAAAGGGGTTCAGTCCATGGCTGGGGTTGAGAGTGCAGGGGGCAGGCAGGGTGCTCAAGAAGGTTAAAAAAGCAAACATGGAAAAGATATGAACAAGCGCATGTGCTACACAGCAGGGGCAGCAGCAAGGGAGAGCAACACTCCACACAGTAAGGATGGAGTCCTGGGCTAGAACAACCTCCTTTTCCTCAGCTCCACTCTGGAGACTATATGCCTGCATTGCGTTACCTTTTTGCTCCAATCTGCTGTGGTGTGCTTCCCTGAGTGCTGCATTGCTTTGTTGGTGCTGCACAGCACATGGGCTTGTTCATACCTCTAAATGTATGGTTTCTGTGCATTCTCCCTTCTGGTACAGTTTAATCCCAAATGCAAAATGTATGGTCAGAAGTGACCAGTGAGGATATTCTGTGATAGAGTTCTATGAAATGGAAGAAGCCCAGTGGAGTATCATATGCGTGGGTGTTAACAAAGAACATTTTGCTGTTATAATAGTTTTTAAAATTTAGTTTTGGCCTATGTTCTATTACCAATAGCCTCCTTGTGAGCCAGTCTCTACTGCCAAGAATTTATTTATTTATTTGAACAAGTCAGATTTACAACCTTTGAGTCAGGGACTCATTTACAAAGGCACCTCGTTGCAGGGAGGGCAAGACAATAGAACATTGTGCAGATACAACATTGGACATTACTGGTGCAGACATTGAACACAGAATACACTTAGTTAAAGCAATAAACCTTTACAGTTGTAAGGCACTCTCACCTGTGGCTTGGAATGCCTACAGCCCAGCCTACAGTAATGCAGTCATAATGTTCTAGAATGTAATGCGTTCAAACAAGGACTTTTTATGTATTTAGTTTCCAGATTACAGACTGAAGTGTGGGCAAGCTTTGCTACTGCTGTCAAGGTATCTCCCAATAAGCCACGTACCTGCTGTATTTTATATTGTAAACTGCACTAGTGATCTGGAGTAAGGCTTTTTTTTTTTTCTTTGTTTCTGAGGACTGGCAGGGGCACAGTGCCATCACTAGGCAGGCTCACAACCTGGGAATCTAGAGGCATGAGAATGTTTGTCTGAGACAGCTGCCTTTATTTTCCTGTTCTCTGATGTGTCACTGCTTGAATACTGAGCAATAAAAAGTGTGGTATTGTCTGGGGTACTATGCCCTCCACTAGCTTGAAAAAAAAGTTCAGCTGCACAAACTATATAAGAAAACTGCAGAGGTACAGTGTTCAGACACAGTACTGGCAGAGGTTAAAATGGAACTGTTTAGGTGGGGGAGCTCTCACATCTAGATTAATTTCTAGGTGGTGGAATGTCATTTCTAGATGGTGGAGCTCTCCCATAGTAGTGAATGGAGAAAGATGGCAGAAATGGTGGAACTGTCACACAGTTTTTGAAGAGATGGTGGAACTGAGTTCCTGGTGGACCCTGCCCAGTTTAGTCCCTGAGTATTGGAATACTTGAAGCAGTCACTGCTTCATAGATTGGGGCTAGGAGGAATGCTTGTTTTGAGTCAGTGAGACTGCTTTATGTCAGAATTGTGACTTCCAGATCTGAGTGGAATACTGGCCTCGCTCATTCACTCCCCGGCTACTACTGTTCTGCACCCGCATACTCTGGTGTGTGAACATAAACAGAACTTGTATGTCTCTGACTTCCTTTGCATGCTTGTTCTCATTTGTATACTTTTCATAGCAAGATAAAGGTCTGTTGGAAAAGAGTTCCAGTATCATAAAACATTAGTAACTGGTGACCCCCTACAATGACTGGTTATCCAGTCTTGATAAAAAGCCGTAATAATAACCCACTGGATTCCATAATAACTTGATAGCAGATTATTACGGCATTTTTTTCCTTGTGCTCTCACTTCACTGAAGTGCAAAGAAAGCACACTGTATTTGTGTGACTACAGCGACTGCTCAGAGACACGTTCACTCACACAAATACAGCTTACAGTTTTTGTCTCTGTCTAAACCTTGCATCAGTTGTAAAAATAATGTCTGTGCAGGGTTGGTCTTATGAGGATTTTTCGCTCACCCTCATTGTGTGATAATTGCATAAACCCCTCAAGCTTTGCTCTCAGGGTTTATGGATTATGACACATGTTGGGTGTATGAAAAAGCCTCATACCACACACCTGTGCAGATATTATTCTCTACGTAAAACATACTCTGCATGCCTGCTGTAAACTCATAATCTGGTTCCTCACTTTATATTAAAAGGCCTGATGGGGGCCATAATTGCATTTGTGTTTAAAGGATGCAAATTTGTAGGCCAAAAACAAGGAAAGGGGTAATTTCTAAAAAGTGCAGACCAGCATGGGTACCACTTTTTATAGAGCGTGCCACCACTGGGACTTTAGGGCAGGCAAGCTTTATAATGTCCATTGCCTCAGAGACTACTGGAAGTCTTTCAACTTTGGTCAGTATTCATATCATGTAGATCTGCATGTCTCTCTGAGTTCTCCCCGTAGGGCTTACACCAATGAAAGCCAGTAAAGCAGTATGATAGTTTACATTTAGATGAAGTAGTTGGGCCTTGATGCTTCTTCAGCAGCAAACTCCTTCCAGCATTCCTCACATGGCAAATGTCTTTCTTGCTTCAAACTGTACTTGACAACCATAAAGATCCTTATCTCCGGTTCTCTCGTAAGGCAATAGCCATGAATACTACAACAACTGGTTATCTACAGTAGTGAGGTGGAGCAGTTGTGAGCCCCAGTGCCCACTTGTATCTATCCTTGTCAATGCTTTCCTTGGGCCACAGCCTGGGCTGCTTTTCAGCTACATGCACAACACTCTCATTCTGTGCTGTGCCATCATCCCCAGCTGGCCATGGAATGCCTGCCACCTGTTGTCCCCTCTCCCTTAGGACACAACAGGGTCCTTGTGAAGATGCTGTATCTCCTACCATGTCCAAGACACTGCACACCAGTTTCTGCACATGGTCTCATCACATGCCTCTTTCTTGGCATAGGCAGATTACCAGTTTTGCCCACCCCCCCCACTAGGACACTCCGAACATTAGGGGAACCATACTCGGGTCAGTCAGCCATCAGGAAGCTCCACTTGAAGGCCTCTTCCCCTCACAGTCCCCATAGCCTGTTGGTGGTCCCAGAATCCAACTACATACTGGCTATTTAATGGCAATACCCAATAAAGGAATAGAATCGTAGTCTTACTGGGATTTATGTGGGCTTGGAGGGCTGCTTTCTCCCACTCCTGACCCCAGACTCTCTCCTTTGCATTGCTTCAGAGTCTGCCACTTGGAAAACGCCCAGCCTGAAATCCCCAGCCCCAGCTGACCAAACCCTCCGGACTAAAGTACAGTATCTTATCCTCCTAAACTCCTCCCACCAATCTGACCCCTTGACACCTGAGCCAAGATGTCAGCCTCAAGATGGCACCTGTTGGTGAACAACCACCTCACCACCCCCCACTGGTGGTAGTAGGAGGCGTTTACATTATCAAATTTACTGTTAGAGAGCTAAGTTGGATATTTGATACTTTTTATTGGACCAACAAGAAAATTGGTTGAGAGCTTTGCTTAATGTGTGGTCCTTTTCGTGTGTGTGTGTGTGTGTGTGTGTGTGTGTGTGTGTGTGTGTGTTTGAATGCATTATTTGTTTTGTAACTCCTCAGTTGTCCCTTCGGCACTCAACTGCTACATTCCTCAGCACACTCTCTGGCTTAACACTGACCCCTGGTCCTCTGACCATTTACCTCCGAGCTCCCCTGGCTGTTTTGTCCAACTCACTATTTTTTTACTTATTTATGCAGGCATACCTCTCATCTGTCCTGATTATGAGGGACGTCCCTCATTTTACCCTTCAAAATTGCTCATCCCTCATGGGAAAGGACAAGGTGATCCTCATCAAGAGAATATTACAGTAACTTCAGACTTTAAAGCAGAAGTTTATAATATTCTAAGATACTAAACTTTGTACAAGTAAACACAGTTGTTTCCATTGTGTTCTGAGTGCATACCATCATGCTTGAGAACATGTCCCTCATTATGAAGGTCAGTGTCCCTCATTTTGTGTGTCCTTGTCCTTCATTCCAGTGACAGATGGTTGAGAGGTATGTATGCAGGTGGCTCTCCTAGGATGCCTGGGGAACTCAGGGTTATGGGTGGTGGTGCTGGGGGTGGAGTGTGTGTACTCATGGCTTTGGGTTGGATATTGTGCATGTATGTGTAGATGGAGGGAGTGGGTGGCATGAGGGACAGAATATGACATGACGATAGTGGTCAAAGTTTCCAGTTTATTGCTTGCCCTCCTTCTGTATGCCCCCTCATGGGCTCTGCCATTTATTTATTTGTTTTACCAAAAACTGGGCTGTCTTAATCTTATTTTTCAGTGCGTTTCAACTTCCTCCACCCCTTATCCAGTAAACTACAGAATAACCCAAAATTCCATCAGACTAGGTAAGGGTATATAAAACATTTAAGGAACAGTGATGTAAGATAAAAACCCCTCTCCCTGGTAGCCCCCACTTACCCTATCTGTTAGCCCCCCCATGGTGACTGGCATAGCTCCTCCGCTCACCATCTTGGCTGGCTGCCATCTGAGTGACAGGGAGCCAGTACGTACCCACTGTAGAAACAGCTTTTTCAACAGTACGTGCGTGCTGACTGCCACTCAGATGCTGGCTGGCTGAGTTGGTGAGCAGAGTGCCTGGGTTCATCACTGTCCCGGGGGAGAGGCTAACAGATGTGGTAAGTAGGGGCCACAGAGAGGAGAGGGTAGAAGGACCTAAGTGGGCAGGATGGGGAAGGGGTTTCTGCTTTTCATTTGTGGGGCATGAGATGCCCGGGAAATAATATGACATATCGGCCAGATGATTTTGAGGGGTTGGAGACCAATACAGCTAGGAAAATAATACCAGGTGGGGGATCAGGGTGTTTAGGGGAACCACTGGATGCCAGAGAAATTATTACTAACATACTGAGCAGGTGATCGGAGGTGGGTGGGGGACCACTAGAGGCAGGGAAGGTATTAGATATTGGGCAGGCGATAGGGAAGGGCAGGGGAGGCACACTGACTATAAGACCTGGTTTGGAGAGGCAGTAAATAACAAGGCACCTTTGACAATTTACTGCCTCAGTCCTTTTTTTTTTTTTTACCTTATGTTTATTCCTTTATAATAAAAGACATTACAGAAAGTTACTTCCTTACAAGGAACATAAACATAGATGTTACATAGCAATCATATGATAACTAGAGTTAGTAGCATCCCCTGTAGTGTTATAAGTCCAGGGGGGAAAACAGCTTTTGTAAAGTAAAGAACTGATATCCCACAATGCTGTGGGTGACCAGCCCAAGACACATGACAATTATCAAAGTGTATTATTCCCACATAATAAACTAAAAGTCCTGTCCTCAACTAGTAGGGACTTGGTGTCATGTCTGTCCAAAATAGTTAGTCCACATCAAATGGCATTGGCCCAACTTCCCTTCCAGATCTCACACATCGAGGTTTCCTTATGTAATGTCCAGAAAGTTGACAATGAAAAGGGTATATCACCTGGTTTAAAAAATGAAAAACAAAACCCCACAACAACAGGAAAAGCATTTATGCATTTAAACTTTTGAAACTGTTTGCACTGTAGAGAAAAAATAAGAGCTAACGTTGCCTTAACTCACGACTATGCTATACACAGCTCTACAGATTAGATAGGGTACTTATAACCAAGGATATTTACCCTCACTCCCTCCACGATGGAATGAGAGTTTTCAAAATCAAGTCTCAGTGTCTCCATCATCATCTGGTGACTCCGCTGGGTTTACTTGCCCCTTCTGGAATTTACAAGCCCAGTGCCCTGCATCAGCGGGATCTGAGAAAATGTATATTTCCCCTTGGTGTACAATTCATAACTTTGCAGGAAACACTATAGTAGTGGGGATCCATGCTGTCCAAAGTGTTGTCTGGACCAATTTGAATTATTTCTGCCTTCATCCAGTAGCATAGCTGATGTCTGGGAAGAAAGATATAGGTTTACCATCCAGCAGCACCAGCCTCCATTGTCTACTCAAGACCAAGATCTGATCCCATTCTCCAATACCTGCCATCACAAGCAGGATGGTGCGAGGAATATCTAGATCTGGTTGCCGACCTCGTGGGGTAACTCAATAGGCTTTTTGTAAGAGCAGTGGTTTGGAATCCACACCAAGCCCAGGGCTTCTGGAAGCCAGTCTGACAAAAATAGGAGGAGGTGATCCCCCTCTGCTTCCTCCGGTATCCCCAGATGATGTACATGAGAGCTCTGGACCTGATTTTCAAGAACTTCCAGACAAGATCGGTAGTACTGGGTCTCCTTCGCAGTTGCTGCTGTGACATGTTGTGCACCTTCCGCAAGTCATTACACATCTTGCACTTCAGTCTAGAGATTGACAGCTACCATTTCCTCGGAGTTCATGCGTCCAGCCAAGGTATCCATTTTTGTATTAATCACCGAGACCGACTGCTAGAGCTGGTGCATTTTGGTGCCCAAAGTTTGAAGCATTTCCTCCTGTTGTGGTGCGACTGCATGGACAGCCTTACCAGTACCTTGTTTTGACCTGAGGTACCAGGCTCTTTCCCTCTGGGTTGATTTCCTCGAGTTTTGCCCCCGTTGGACCCACGACTTGGGTTGATACAATCCTTCAGTAAACTTGGCTTTCTGCCTAGTAAATTTGGTAAAAAAAGTAATGAAGCTTCCGATGTGCCGGGGTGTAGAATAAAGTAGGTATCTTAGCCGGGCTACACAGCAGCCCCCCCTCCACCTCAGTCCCTTGAATCTGCCAGTGCACATGTATACAAGTACAGCTGCTTTGCATAGGTGCACTGGCTACATCCCCTTTCCACTGGACTCTCAAGGTGATGATGTTGTAGTGGAGAGTGCTGCCCTCCTGCCCCAGAGGAGAGCTAGAACACTTTTTCCTCCTGACCACGGCCAGCCCACGATGTCCTGGTTTCCTTCCTGGTCGCAGGTCACCAGGATCATGAGCAGCAGCCCTACCACTGTGCCAGTGTGCAAGCCGAAGGAGGCAGTTTTAGAGTTAAAAAAAAATCCAGACTTATAGATCCTTTGATAGAACCCTTATCTAACTAATGACATTCTCTTGTTTTGTGCAGCTCCAATCTAGAATACTGTTTCATCAATACTGACAAATGTAAACAACTGCCCAGTTCTATTAAAATCCACCCTCCTGTTCTGACTAGCCCTAAAATGGCTGTGACCTCAGTGCTCATTGATGTCATGGGTGCAACAGCACTCAAGCATTATCACTGTACCTCAGTGTTAGTCACATATACATATATATTTCAAATGGCAAGAAAAAATCTAGAAACTTCATTGGCCTAGACATATCACCTGACTACCTTAAATTTCTAGCACTGCAATTAGAAACACAGAAACACAGCATGTGTCAACAAATCGCTCGGCCCACCCAGTCTGCCGATTGTTTTAACTTTCATTTTTTTTCTGCAGACTCAACTTGATCTATGATGCCATATCTTCCCCTCCCATCTTTACTCCTATGATTCCCCTGTACCTGTCCCAGGCATTTTCAAACCCCACCACTGTTTTTGCCCCCACTACCTCTGTTGAGAGGCTGTTCTGGGCATCCTCCATTCTTTCAGTGTACACGTACTTCTTTACATCCCTCCTGCATTTATTCCCCTCCAGCGTCATGGCATGCCCGTTTGTTCTAGAGCACTATTTTCACAGTCAGGTGCCGGACCTTATTACCAAGGCAAAAAGGTCTCATTGCCTACAAAACCAGGGACTATTTCATGTATATTTTGTGTTATTTAAAATAAAATGATTTATGTAAAAAAATAATGTTAAAATGTTACAGAGGACAGGGCCAACTGTCAGTGGGAGCAGAATTTCTTTTTATTTACTCTTCACAGAAAAAACTAAATAAACTTAATAGTTTGGTATTTGAAGGTGTTTCAAGTGGGATCTTATTGTATAATATCGGTCTACATAATCCCAACTCTGTCCTCTCATGTTTTTATCAAGATCTAGAATGGGCAACCTTCGGAAAACTGCTGAAAGTTGTGTGGAAAGAAAGGGCAGTAAGGACTCAGTGCTGGGGTGAGTGGTAAACCTACAGGAGCAAAAGAATTATGATTTGTTTTGTGGTGTCAATGCTTTAGAACAGCATGTAATCGCATTGGGTCAGGATGTGACAGATTTTCTTGTGCGATTACAACTACGAGAGACACAATCTGCAGTAGCTGCTGCAGATACGAAGGACATGGCATGTGCAGTGTTGCATGTAGTCACTACTATGTCCGGGTAGTGAAAGAAAATAAGGCCATCCTTTATTAACTGGAGGCCCTAGAAAATATTTCCCACCCCAGCAACATACGTTACCTTAGGACTTCCAGAATCATCGGGGGGTGATGACCCTAAAGCCAGTGTTCGCACCTGGCTAGGCCATAATATGAAATTGAACCTTTTGCTCATTGTGTTCCAGGCTAACTGAGTGACTCTTTCGAAAAAACAGGACTCTAGCAACTCACCACGAACAATTCTGGGGGTCTAGATGGCGTACGAGAGAGAGATAGAGTCCTGGAAGCAGCTTGTTAATTCGCACCTTGGAGACTGAATAAGTCCCTGACTTCAGTTACACCACCCGGCACTAGCACCACTCTTTCAACACTATCCAAACTGAGCTGCACCACTTGGGGGTCACCCACACCACTCAGTACCTGAGTGTTGGCTAAGCAGTATGTACATCTTGGGTGACTCCTGGGAGGCTGGCAAGCTCATGGTGAAAATTAAAGAGGACTTTGGAGGGCAGGGAGAAGAAGGAGATGATTGAACTCTCTTTTTATCAGTTTCTACCTGCATTTTCCCCTGTCAGTGAGTACGGAAAGGGGTTCTTGGGAGGGCAGGAGACTGTGAGCTTGAGTCGGTGATGCCACATCAAAGGGCTAGGATAGGGGCATGTAGCTTTTCATTTCAGAAGATTTATAAAACATTTATGCTTTTTCTAGGTGTGATGCACTGCAAAACACTGGTGGCAAAATGGCATCAGTCGCATGGCAGTCTGAGTACCCCCTCCCCAGATCTCTGCTGTTGTGTTTTTTTACAGACTTGGGACATGGGTGGCCACATGTGGCTTTACATGCTAAACATCCAGCCATATATGTGAATTGGAAGTATTTCAAGTAGTTAGGCTGTGGGGCTTGAGCACCTGGGTGTGATTATAATGCAAGCGTGAAATTAAACATGTTCTAATCCTCCTCTTTTATCTTGGAAAAATATGCTTGTTTGCTTTATTCACCTAGTTTAAAGTTCACGGTTATTTGTTTACACAGAAAGTTCAAAGCTGTAGCAGGCAAGTTTTGCGCAGAGCAAGCTGAAGCGTGGTGATAAGGTTGGTTGTTATACCTTTCAGTTGCTGGACTATAAGGCTGTATGTTGACCCAATGATGCTATGTTGTTTAAGCATGAAGTATTAAGGTCCCTCCCATGATGGCAAATGGTTGGCATTGAGAAACTGCCAACTAGTGAATTGCTGTGTTTCAGTAGCCCATTTTTTATCCCTCTGTGTGTGTGGTATTTCCTACTGTAATAATGTTTGACTCATCCGTTAATTTTTTTTTCTATATATTGGGTGTAATTGTTTGTAAGTTCTGCTTATGAAATCAATAAACATTATTTACAAAAAAAGTTTCAGTTTACATATAATACAAAAGAGCAGCAAGCCATTTTATAAGCAAGTAAGCCCCTCCGGGTTGTGCATTGAAGGATCTGAATGCACTCCCAGTGGCGTAATCACAACCTGTCGTGGCTTATTGCTTGTGCATATTATACAGCTATTGACCAGTGTTGAGTGGACTTTGGGCAGTAAAACAATTGGAGGTCAATAATCAATGCATGGGTTGAAGCGCCGGGACAGAGGGTTCCAGCCAGGACACTTTATGGTGCCAGAATAAACACTTTACTGAAGAACTTTGAATGTGCCTAATCCGCCATTGACTTCACAAGTGCGGAGCTCCTTGTGTTGAGGTCAGAAGTCCAGCCCTTGGGTGCTCTGAATTTCAACTATTTTACAAAACAAAACCAGTCAATACATGTTTTATTAAACAAGAAGAGGAGGAGGAGTAGCTCTCTATGTAAGGGAAGGGATCAAAGCAACAGAACTAAAGGGTAAACAGGGAGGAGAGGAGGCACTGTGGGTCACCCTGGAGACTGGAAATGGCACCAAGTCCACACAAGGGTTGTATACAGACCCCCATCTCAGGGAGAGGAAATGGACAATAAAATGCTAGAAGGCATCCTTGGGATGGCAGAGAAATGGGAGATGTTGCTGATAGGGGACCTGAATATTCCAGATGTTAACTGGAGCACCTTTGCTGCAGCCACATCCAAGAGCAGGGCCATTCTCAATGCCCTACAGGGGGCATGCCTCTGACAGCTAGTTTTGGAACCCACTCTGGAGGGAGCAATCTTAGACCTGGTACTCTCAAATAGGGATAGAGAGAGGATCTCTGATCTTGAAGTGGGTTGCCATCTGGGAACAAGCAACCACCAAACAGTGTTGTTCATGATAAACTTAGCTGTATAGTTAAGCCATACAAAAGTGAAAGTACTGGACTTCAGGAGGGCTGATTTTATCAAAATGGGAGAGTGCCTTAGAAAAGCACTAGCAAACAGTCAAGAAGGTGGGGTGGAGCAACAATGGGGAATCATGAAAACCGCCATCACAGAGGAAATAAGCCTTTGTGTGAAGCAAATAAACAAATCAAAATGAAAGGAAAAAAACACTATGGTTCTCAAAAGAAGTGGCGGGGAAGGTAAGGGAGAAAAAGATAGCATTCAGGAAGTATAAGGAAACACAGAAGAAGCAGGACAGAGATCTGTACCAGTTAAAGCAAAAGGAAGCAGGAAAGGCAGTTAGAATAGCAAAGGCCCAAACCGAGGAAAAGATAGCCAACTCGGTTAAGAAGGGGGATAAAACCTTTTATAGGTACATTAGGGAGCAAAGAAAGACTAAGGCAGGGATACTTAGCTGAATAAAGAGGAAGGTGGTTGGGCAGAGAGCAACAGTGAAAAAGCAGGGATACTGAACGAATACATCTGCTCAGTATTCACAATGGAAAAGCAGGGGGAGATACCTAATCCAGTCAATAGAAGCATTCTGGATATGGGGGTTGATATTAGTTCTTTCACAGAAGAAAGGGTTCTGAAAGAACTCTTAAAACTGAAGGTGGATAAAGCAATGGGGCCTGATGGGATTCACCCCAGAATTCTAAAAGAACTAAGGGAAGAACTAGTAACACCACTGACTACCCTTTTTAATAAATCATGGAAGGATGGTGTGGTACCTGAGGACTGGAGGAGGGTGGATGTGATTCCCCTTCACAAAAGTGGGAACAAGACAGAGGCAGGAAACTACAGACCTGTCAGTTTGACCTCAGTGGTAGGGAAAATGATGGAATCACTTCTGAAGGAAAGAATTGTTGAGTACCTAGAGGCCAGTGGGGCACAGAACCCAAGGCAGCATGGATTCACAGCAGGAAGGTTATGTCAGACAAATCTAATTGATTTCTTTGACTGGGTGGCCAAAGTAGTAGACCGGGGAGGGACTGTGGACATGGCCTATCTAGACTTTAGCAAGGCATTTGACGCAGTCCCGCACAAAAGATTAATAAACAAATTAGCCAGCCTGGGGAGTGGGTCCCAGGGTGGTAGCCTGGGTAGCAAACTGGCTGGACAACAGGATACAGCGGTAATAGCAATTGAGTCCACAGTGAAGAAGGGGGGTTACCAGTGGGCTACCGCAGGGTTCAGTACTGGGGCTGGTCCTTTTTAATGTCTTTATAAGTGACATTGCAGTGGGACTGGAAGGGAAAGTATGTCTCTTTGCAGATGATGCAAAGATCTGCAACAGAGTTGATATGCAAGGTGGGGTGGAAAGGATGAAGAGGGACTTGGCAAGGTTGGAAGAATGGTCGAATGTATGGCAGCTTAGATTCAATGCAAAGAAGTGCAAAGTAATGCACCTGGGAAACAAAAACCCAGGGGAAGAGTACACAATGGGGGGTGAGATACTAATAACAACAAAAATGATAAGGGACCTGGGAATAGTCATATCAGATGACCTAAAGGTTGGCTAGCAATGTGAGAAGGCAGTAAGGAGGGCTGGGGGGATACTGGGATGCATAGGGAGAGGCATCACCAGTAGAAAACAGGAAGTTGTTGGCCCTCTGTACAGACAGTTGGTAAGACCACATCTGGAGTACTGTGTACAGCTCTGGAGACCCCATCTCCACAAAGACATAGACAGGGTGGAAGCTGTCCAGAGGAGGGCAACCAAAATGATGCAGGGTCTGCACCATAAGACATATGAAGAAAGACTAAAGGAGCTTAAGATGTATAGCATTGAGGAAATGAGGGAGAGGTGGGGCATGATAAAACTTTCAAATACCTCAAGGGAATCAACAAAGTCCAAGAGGGTAGCATATTTCAGAAAAAGAGATATGCAAGAACAAGGGGGCACAATTTGAAGATAGAGGGGGAACGGCTCAGAGGTAATGTGAGGAAATATTTCATCACAGAGAGGGTTGTAGATGCATGGAACGGCCTTTCTGAGGAGGTCATAGAATCAAAAACAGTGGGGGAATTCAAGAATGCATGGAACAGACATAAAGCAATTCTAATGGGGGGGGTAGGAGGAAGTAGGCTGTTGGTTAACTAGGATCTGCGGCTTATCTATTAGGTAGGGAAATGGGCAGTCTAGGTGGGCCAAGCGGTCCTTACCTGCCATCAAATTCTATGTTTCTTGCAAACTGCAGTAGACTTTTTAAACTGTACACAATGAAGCAGTTTTAAACTGTCAAGTAGCAGATCTGGTTGAACCACCACAATTTTTAAGTTTGCTGAACTTTCACCATACAGAATAAAAGGTTTAAATAGTTTTGTTTAAAATATCAGTGTTGTATAGTTCAGTGTGTGTGTGTGTGTATATGTGTGTATGTACAGTATATATATGTAATATAACAGTCATAAATCATGGAAATAAATAGAATTCATATGTTTGTACAAGAGATCAAAAACATGTTTCAAACTTGTTGTCTGGGGGCCCAGATATTCAAAATATAGTATGGGCACTAATGGATTTTTGCCAGTTTTATGGTGTTTTTTGGGGGTGGGGTTTGTGTTTAGAAGCCACAGCAGCATGGGCTAAATCCATTAGCACCCATGGGCTAACATAGCACTGTGCCAATGCAAATGAAGGGGTCCCTGTGCACATGGGTGCTGGGGCATTTTTAAAGGTTTGGGATGGTGGTAAAACAGCACCCAATGTGGCACTACTTACTGCTTCTGAAAACCTCTACTTAACTGGGTGCTAAGCCTGTGCCTCCACCCCACCAATGGTGGGATGGCTTTACTGCAGCCACCCACCCCCGTTCGCTCATCCTGTGACTTGCAGACAGCACCCTGATGTCTAGTGGCACCCCCCACCCCCTAAACACCCATCCTGTATCTGTTAATCATTTCTGGCAATTAGGAGGTGGGAGGTGGCACTGGACACCAGGGTAGTAATTGACATCTATAGGATGTGTGATTGGGAGGGTGTAGGTGCCATTAGACACCAGGAAAACTATTAACATCTGCGGGATGGTTAATGGGGGTGCCGCTAGACACCAGGGAACAGATGAACAGATACGGGATGGGTGTTTGGGGTGTGGGAGAGGGTGCCGCTAGACACCAGGGGTGATGTGGCAGGGGTCCACAGGATAGGCTCAAAAGGGCCATCGCTTCCCATGCAAATGAGCCCATAATGGACATGCAAATGTCCCCTTAGCATCTTGAATGCCCAATGGGCTTACTGCATGGTACAGTTGAATATCACTCCATGGCTCCAGGTGCTATCCAGTCCCGGGATGCAATTCCCTGTGGGCTGGATGCAGTCAGGTCCATGTCAGGTCAGTGCAGATTGACTTAGTGCTGCACCAAGATGGGTCACTATTCAGTTGGATAGCGCTGGTCTGCTATACAACTGAATATAGCCACTGAGTTTTTGCGCCCCGCTTGTGCCCATTTTTATGTTTGCTTGCACACATGTGCAAGAAACATAGTGCCATCATCCGAGTTTTTGTAGGTGTGGCACTCTGTCTTCCAATTCAGTCAGTGTGTTCACAGGCATGGCCACAGTTCACCAATGAATGCTGCAGCTGTCTATGACAGCAGTTGAAAATGCAGTGGCGTACAGTTGAAAGGGAGAGATTGCTTCTGGGAGCAGCGATAAGATAGTGTTGATTTGCATATTGCGTGCTCCTGCGCTCCCCCCCCACCGCACACTGTATGGCTGACATGGGTGCTCAATCACCCACCAGTTCTGCTGCGCTCCCCCCCAACAGAGTTCCACGTGCCACGCTGGGAGCCCACCCCAGTGTGGCAATGGTCCGTAAGGCATCCCCGTTGGCTCCACTGTTCCCCCAACAGACTACCGGGTGCCACGCTGGGAGTCCACTCCAGCGTGGCAACAGTCCATATGGCCGACAGGGTGCCCAATCCCCTGTCGGCTCCACTGCCCCCCAAATAGCCTTCCAGCTGCCACACTGGAAGCCCACCCCAGTGTGGCAAATGTCTCGTGTCGTCTACGAAAAAAATAACCTGCAAGAAAAAACGGTCCCTCGCTTATTGTCCTGACCCTCTCCCACCCACACCCACCCTCTCTGCACCCTGCCTCACACCCCCACCTCACCCCATATTTACCCCGGAGTCCGGGCACGATGATCTTCGTGGACCGGGAACACGCCTGCATTTTCAAAGTCGATCGCGAACTGAGGAAATGCTGGTAAGCTGTATAATGGAATAAATAGTATTTTTTCAACTTTGATGCATATCTCTCAGGCATTTTTGGGAATTTTTCACCAAATTTTCAACATGGGGTTTTTGGACCCCACTTCGTGAATTCTGGCACTGTCATTTTGTTAATCAGCCCCGAAAGGTGATTTCACGGTCACTGCATGGAACCACCTTTCGGGACTGATTTATGAAATGACAGTGTCACAGTTCATGAGGTAGGCCCCAAAAAAACCCTATGTTGAAAATTTGGTGAAAAAATTCCCAAAAATGACTGTATTGTGCTGTTCCTAAGCATGCTCGTAAGTTCACAAATTTTCAATATTTTCACTCTAGATTTTCAACATTGCCATTTTACCACACCTCCTTATGAGCAGTACAGCTGTCATTTTTCACATCTCACCCAAAATGTGTTTCCGCGCATATAGTGCACAATGGCGCAGTCAGTGTGCGAAACCAATGTTCAGGACAGATTAAGAAAATCACAGTGACACTGTTCATGAGCAGAGGTGTTAAAAGGGCTATGTTAAACATTTGGTGAAAAAAGTCCATAAAATGACTGTGTTACAAGCGACCATTGCACAGTTTCCATGCACCCTTGTAAGTTCATACATTTGTAATATTTTCAGTCCAGATTTTCACCACTCGTATTTTTCCACACTTCCTTATGAACAGTAGAGCTGTCATTTTTCACGCCATGGCCAAAATGTGTTTTCACACTTCCAGCGCAGAAATGCATGGTCGCTGTGGGAAATCACTGTTTGGGATGAGAAAATCATAGTGACACTGTTCATGAGCGGAGGTTCCAAAATGCCTGTGTTGACAATCTGCTGTAAAAAAATTCCCAAACTAATTTGCATTACGGGTGTGCGTTGCGCAGTTTCTACACACGCTCATGACTTCACCAGTTTTTTTAATATTTTCACTACAAATTTTCAACATTGCCATTTTTTGCACCTCCCCATGAACAGTACAGCTGTCATTTTTCACATCCTGTTAGAAATGTGTTTTTGCACTTGTGGTGCCAAATGGCGTAGTCGCTGTGCAAAATCAGCTTTCGGCTAACAAACTGATATTGCCACTGTTTATAAGGTGGGGGTCACAAAAAAACCATGTTGAAAATTTGGAGTGACAATGCCAACGAACGCCTGAGGCGTTAGGGTTTCCGAACATAACGCCCCACCCTGTAGAGATTGACAGACATCAGGGGTGTGACTTGGGATTCTCGCCTGTAATGCTCATACCATTCCACACCCTGCAGCCAGTGAGAGGCATCAAGGTGTGCCTTGGACTCTTCGGCCCCAAAGTTCACCCCATTCTCCCATACAGCACCCATCTCACCATATTTCCTGATGGAATGGGCTGAGCATAAGGGCCAAAGACCCCAAGGCACACCGTGACACTTGTCGGTGTCTGCAGGGTAGGGTGTGGTGAAATGCCGTGGACGTTATGCCTGTAGACCCAAAAGGCACACCCCAATGCCTGTCAGTCTCTGCAGGGTGTTGGTGGGGTTGGCTTCAGTTCAATACTTCACTGCCATTCTTATTATGCAGCTCTCTAACTCCTACACTACCAATGCCAATGCCAGCAAGCAAACATTCAGCATTAACAAATGCTTGTTGAATATCTGGCTCCTGATGTTTTCATTTAAATTGCTTTCTCATGTATAGAGAATAATGCTGAGGCACCTGTGTGTTATGAGCTTTATTTTACACACCCAAGGTGTGTGATGACCCATAATATTTATTTCTAACCAAACCACTGTACCACCAACCTGACATGCCCTCTCCGAAGGACTGCCATGGTTCTTTGTGTGATTATTTAAAACAATATTTTACCAAATAATCACACAGGGCTCAGGGTTCATTTGCAGTTGCAACTGGGGAAGGGGGGGGCTGGGAGATCAAGGGTATAATTACAGAGCACATACAGTTTCTCTGTTACAGAGGACCCACGCTGATTGTATGCCTCTGTCCACTCTCATTATACCTAACTTATCAATTTTTTTTCAGTATTTATCTGGTTCAACCTTCTGTTTGTACACATTGGGAGATGGCAACTGTGATCGGGAACAGACCATAGCTGACTACCCATAGCGTTGCTTATGTGTGGTTCCACAGTGTAACTTTAAAAATAAATAAATAAATAAAAGAATGTCTGCACTGGAGAGGGAGTGGGAGAGACTGTGTGTGTGTGTGTGTGTGTTGAGTAGGGGGACTGAGCAAGGGGCTGCACGGATCACAGCACAGCTACTTCAGTAATTTTCTTTGGCATTGACTCCTTGCACCAGTAATTTGTGTAATCATTCTCAGAAAGTTTTACACAAATTTATGTGAGGACAGCAGTTAAGAGAAATAAGTTAGAGACCTGCATGGTTCATTGCAAGGGTAAGGGAAGCAATTGGAGACAAATGAAAGGCCTTCTGTAGGTTTAAGAAAAAATGGGGAGGAAGAAAGCGTGGAATATGTTCAGAAAAATAGAGAGGCAAAAAGGGCAGTTATGTTATTTTATTTTATTTATTTGGTATTCGGAAAATAACCTTTGAGCTAAGGCTCTTTTACAAAGGTTCCATGTCATGTGAACAGAGTACAGACATTAAATCAAGAAGGTTACAGAGTTTTAGGACATTTGAGAAACTGAACAGCACAACAATTAGGAAAAGGTTGCAGAGTATCTTAGACATTTAAAACACTATACAGCATATGGACATCAACTTTAGTTGATTACAAGTGCCGGTAAGGTGCAGAGGCACTAGATGTTAGGTTAGGTTGTGCAGAGGGTCAGTAAGGAGAGGATTTTGTGGGGGGCCTCTTGGAAAAGTGGTCAAGAGGCAGGGCTGAGGCCAGGAAGGCAGAGACCCATCCTAGCGTGAGACGGGGAGGGGTTGAGGTGTACAGGAGCAGCCCCTTAGAGTGATTGAGAGGCATTGTCAAGGAGCGTGTGGAAGGGTGGCATCTGTCTTGTGCTGAGAATAGTTTCTGTTAGCAGAGCCAGGCCTTGTCATCCAGAGTCTATCAGCTGTTGGAGAAGCTGGTGCATACAGAGCTGGAGGTCAGGTAGTGCTTAAGTTCTGATCTGAAGCTAGGCAGGCTAGTGGAGTTCTGAATGAACTCTGGTACCTCATTAAGCCAGAGATGGGCTCTGTAGGAGAAGGCATGCTGTCTGAGAACTGTGCGTCGGAATGGCACCACAAGGGCCCCCTGCGTTTCACTTCTGGTTATATACTGTATATTCTGAGCCTGGGTGGGAAAAGATGCCTGCTATGCACGGGGGGCTTTCCCCATAAGGCTTTTTTGCCTAGGAGGCTTGTGAGGAATTTAGTCCTACACCCAAATGACAGCAGGTGCCTCTGTTTGTAGAGGGAACAGGTGTGGGTCATTCAGTCATCATTCGGGATGAGCCTGCAGGTCTTGTTGAGAGCTACATGCACCCTCTTGAGCACAGAGTCTGATGCTGCACTGTAGACAACCAGGCCACAGTCAGTGGTGGAGAGGATTGCGCTTATGACTGATAGGCGGATTGCTGCCATGGTGAGGTGTTTTCTGTGCCTGTAAAGCACACCAAGCTTGGTGTTGACTGTCTTGACCACCTGGTCGATATGCTGAGCGTAGGATAAGGTGTCGTCCAGGGTGACTCCAAGGTATTTGAAGGAGTTTACCTGTTCCAAGGGGGCGAGTACATTGTTGGTGATGTTTATGGTGGGGAGCCTTTCCTTGAGCTGGGGGTCGGATAGGAGCATGGTCTTGTTTTTTTTTGTAATTGAGCAGAAGTTTGTGCTCACAGAACCAGCCTTCTATTTTACTGAAGGAGTGCTGAAGTGCTGCTTGGAGTGGCTCAGTTTGAGAGTTGCTGTTGAGGGTGACCGCGTCGTCCGCATGAGAGGGACCTGGGGGTGGTGGTGGATGTCAAGATGAACAACTCTGAGACTTGTAGGAGGGCAGCAGCCAAGGCCAACAGGATGCTGGGATGCATCGCTAGGGGGATCACCTCCAGAAGGAGGGAAGTGATACTCCCTCTGTATAACTGCTTGGTGAGGCCGCACCTTGAGTACTGCGTGCAGTTTTGGAGGCCACACTTAAAGCGGGACATTAACCTCCTGGAGAGGGTCCAGAGGAGGGCAACCAAAATGATTTGGGGCTTGGGGGACAGGACCTATGAGGAGAGGCTCGAAGAGCTAAATATGTACACATTGGAAGAGAGAAGGGACCGGGGGGACATGATAGAGGTCTTTAGGTACATGAAGAGGGTAAATAGGGGAGGAACAGTTGGGGTGCTTCGAAGGAAGGAGGAAGGGCCACTAGAGGGCATGGCTGGAAGCTGGAGGGGGGAAGATTCAGGGGAGAAAGGAGGAGGTGCTACTTCACTGAGAGGGTGGTGGAGCCATGGAATGCACTGCCTAGGGGGCTGGTGGAGGCAGAGACAGTGGAGGGGTTCAAGAGGGGAGGGCAGGTACAGGGGAAGGGTTCTGGAAGCAAAATCCAATGCAGCAAGAATATCCGGAACTGGGAAGGGAGAAGCCAGAGAAGGCGAGGGGGACAGCAAGGTCAGCACCCAGGTTGGGGACTGACCAAACGAGCAGACACGAAAGACCGTTAGGCCTATTCTGCTGGCATTTTAGTATGTTAGTATATAGGATTATCTTGGCATCACAGGCTTGATGGAGATTATTTAGGAACAGTCTGAAGAGCAGTGGTCCCAAGATGGATCCCTGGGGGCCAGAATTTGGGTACACATTCCCAGATAACAGGAGGAGTATTGGGATAAGTTTCATCACTGTGATGCAGAGGGTTATAGAGATTTGTGACTTGCATTTCCTTATTTTACCTTGGAGAGGCTTCTCCACCTTTTGAGGGGTGTATGTGAGAGGTGGTAGCCTGGCGGAGCCATGGTGTGTGTCGGATGCATTCTCCCTGTTGTGGTCCCATTGTAGAAGGACTGCTGGTATGCCCCCTCTGTGGAGGTTGCTCCTGGTACTGTTAGCCAGCGGCCAGTTCCGAGGCAGTGTTCTGTGTAGACTGAAGAGGGACAGGTGACCTGAAGGGCACCTGGGCCCACTGACCCAAATGTGATAGCAATGAGTAGGAGAGTAGTGCAGCTCATGTTGTTTTTTGTTGTCAAGGGTTAGGTTTGGAATTAGGCAGACTGAAAGACTAATACGTATGGCGGAAATACCACCCAAATACTATGATGAGAACTTAGTTCAGGGGCAGGGGTCGCAACGCAGTAAATGAAACTTAAAGAGTTAAGAATAACCCCGACAAGTGCTGGGCCCTATAACTGCATTCTGTATCTTTAAGGGGAGTTGCAATATTAGTGAGAGGGGAGGATCAAGATTGCCTAGGGGCGGTGCTGCTGGGGGAGGTAGAGTATTTAATAAAGGCTAGAGGAGGGGGAGTGCAGCTGGGTGAAAAATTTAAGCAGGAAGGAGAGAAAACAAAAATGGGGTTATCTGCAGGGCATAACTACAGCTGTGTCACAAATGAAACCTGGTCTACACAAAGAAGTGTAACACTTTAAACTTAGTTTCTGATCCAGGGTACCTTAAAATAAAGAAAGCTATAATACTTTAAAACCTGCGCTCTAAAGGATTGTGCACTGCAAACAGCTCTTGAGTGCAAAATTGCTGTAAACAGGCTTAGATTCACATTTAAGTTAGCATTCACAGGACAATTTGGAGAAACTTAACCAGTACCAGAATCAGTAAACAAAATTAGCTTAAAGTCCAAAAGTAATAGGAGTAGCAAAGAATTCAAAAAGAGGAGAAGCCAATCAGCAGGCAGAGCTGATGGATCCGGCCAGTCAGCGTGGATACGCCAGAAGTTTCAGCAGCATACCTTTGGTCTGGGGGTCTGCGGACAGTACAGCGAGGAGGCAGCCAGTGGACAGAGGGGACCCACTGGGCTGCTTGCAGCAGCAGAGGCACCCTTGTCAGGGGTGAAGCTAAGGGAGAAGTTAGGGAGGCTAAAGCAGACACAGAGCTGCGGATTGCTGAGGGAATCCAATCTGGAGAGAAACATTTCTATTGATACATCGGGGAAAAAGGAAAAAAGGGAGGAGGAATTGTTAGGTTGTCAGATGGGGATAGTGTAATAGAAGAGGATGGGCAAAAGGCAGCCATCCTCAAGGACTATTTTTGCTCTGTTTTCACCAGAGAGGATACTGGTCCCCTACTCGAAAGTGGCATCCAAGTGGCCAGTAGAGGGATTCCAGAGATAGAAACATGAGTATTCACCAGGGATAGGGTCCGGAAAAGGTTGTCAGTCTTCAAGTTAAACAAGGCCCCAGAATCAGATGGGTTACATCTGAGACTGCTAAGAGAATTGACAGAGGAACTGTCTGACCATCTGACAAAATTATTCAACACCTCAATGAAGACGGGGGTAGTACCTAGTGATTGGAAAATTGGCAGTGTGGTGGTTCCACTGCATAAAAGTGGGAATAAGGAACAGCCAGAAAACTTATCAGCTGGTTGGCCTTACATTTGTTATAGGTAAGCTGATGGAAACTCTGATGGTTAACTAGGATCTGCAGCTTATCCATTAGGTAGGGAAATGGGCAGACTGGGTGGGCCAAGCGGTCCTTATCTGCCGTCAAATTATATGTTTCTATGTTAAGCAGGATCTTATTAACTACCTGGGGAAAAAAATGGTCTACAAGATGGTAAGTAGCACAGATTTGTGGCAGGGATGTCCTGCCAGACCAACTTAATTGTCTTCTTTGACTGGGTAGCAATAGAGTTAGATAGGGGCCACGCAGTAGATCTGCTGTATTTTGACTTCACCAAGGCTTTTGACTCATAGGTGCTTACTGAGGAAAATGGAGGATCTGGGTCCAGCAGGTGAATTAGTTAGATGGATGGGAACCTGCTTAAGGGTAGGCAGCAGAGGGTTGTTGTTAATGGGATTAAATCAGCTGAGGGAGAAGTCACTATTGGAGTACCACAGTGATCGTCCCTAGGCCCTGTCCTTTTAAATATCTTCATTAGTGGCATTTCTGTAAGAATCCAGGATAATATTGGTCACTTCACAGATGACACTAAACTCTGTGGAAGGGTAGATAGTGTAGAGGGGGTAAGGGATTTACAAAATGATTTCTGTAGGCTGGAGAGAAGGTCAAATGTGTGGCAACTGAAATTCCATGCTAAAAAGTGCAAAATAATGCACCTAGGGAAAAAGAACCCAGAACAGAGCACTGGTCTAATGGGGTTAAACTTTGTACAGCAAGAGAGGAGCGTGACTTAAGAGTCATTATCGGCAACACCCTAAAGCAGTCTAGCCAGTGCAACAAAGCCTACAGCAAAGTGAACAGAATGCTAGGGTGTATAGGGAGGGGCATAGATAAGTTTTATTTATTTAATTTTTATTTATTTAAAGCAATCTGATATATACCTTTGAGCATAAATGCTCATTTACAAAGGTTCCACATCAGTTAACAAGGTGGTACAACAAATCAGGAACATACAGGCATATATTGGGGTCAGGGTACAATAGTCAAACAGGCAATAACAAAGAGGCAACCAATGAAGGCTTTATCATCACATACAAGACAATGCACAGCAGCCCGCAATACTGAGTGAGCTACATGCTTAGTCAAGGGGAGCTGGCAGGAGGGATGAAAGTGTTTGGTGGGATGGGAGGTGCACTTGCTAGTGACAGCTACACAGGCCAGGTGCGAGTGATTTAAGTAGTTCTTTTTTGAATTGTACAATTTTTGAGATCTACTGATGTGGCATACTCAGAGCATTTAGCCACTGAGGTGACCTTGTCACAAAAGAATGTTTGGACAGGCTAGTGCTGCAGAGCGGGACAGAGAGGTTGCCAAGGGATGTGCTCCTGGTGGTATAAGTATTTCGGGAGGGGTGAGGAACTTTTGTATCCCAGGGGAGGTGAGGCCCAGGAGTGCTTTTGCTCCCATCAGACAGGTCTGATACTTTATCCTGTTGGTAAGGGAGAGTCAGTTAGTGGGGCTATAGAGTGTACAGGTGTGGGTGGTTTTTGGCAGCACTGGTGAGGAAGCGACATGCTTTGTTCAACACCATCTTGACCCTGTTTAGGACTGTTTATGGGGCTGCCCCATAGACCAGAATGCCATAATCAATCATTCATAGGGAGGATGGGGCTAGTAACCGCAGCTCTTTTGTCCTCGGTGGTAAGGTTATGCCTCAACCTACAGTATAGAGTGCCCCAAGTTTCCTGTTGATATTGTAAACCAGCTGGTCAACATGTGTAAAGGTGAGTGAGTGATCTATCGTGTTGCCTAGGTATTTAAATGCTTTGACTTAGTCTAGGGCTGCCCCTTCACATTGAGGATGGCTAATGGGGGGATCTTGTTTCCTTTATGTGCGCTGGTAAAAAGCATTGTCTTTGTTTTTTTGTAGTTTAGTACCAGTTTGTTCCGATGGAACCATTGCTCAAGCAGTACAAAATTGTGTTGTAGGTCTCATGTAAGGGCCTCATGACTGGATCCACTAGCACTGATGACTGTGTTATCTGCATAGAGTAGTATTGATGAGGTGGGGCAAGCTGGCGGGAGGGTGTTGACAAAGAGGTTGAAGAGGAGGAGACTCAGTACAGAGCCCTGTGGTATCCCTACAGTGATGGGTTTGGAATTCAAGCATACTCCAGTGATCCTGACTTTTTGAGATTGTTCAGTGAGGTAGCTGCTAAACCATAGGACAGTGTCAGCAGAGAGACCAAGTGTGCGCAGTTTAGTGAACAGAAGTGCATGGTTGACCAGGTCAAAAGCCTTGGTTAGGTCAATGAAGATAGAACCCACCAGATGGCCTTTATCCAGAGTATTGTACTAGGGCTGTTGTAGTACTGTGCAGTTTGTGGAAGCCATGCTGTTGGGCACAGAAGAGGTTGTACTGGCAGAGGTGGGCCACGAGTTGGTCAGAGACCATCCTCTTGAGTGTGTTAGATAGTGGAGAGAGGATTGCTGTAGGTCTATAGTTTGAGATCATGGTACAGTCTCCTGTCTTGTGTGCTGGGGTTATGAGGGCGGCATTCCAGAGTTGAGGGAATTGCGGGAATCTGAGGTAGATGTTGAATATTTTGGTTAGGGGGTGAGCCAACTCCTCAAGCTTGATGGCCACTAGCTTCATATTTAAGGTGTCACCTCCCATTCTGGATTTGTTGAGCACCTGCCTAACATAGCTGATAGTGTCTTTGGTGGAGATGGAACGGAAATAGAACTTGGGTACTTGAGTGGCCACATTACCATCCAGTGTCTTGGTAGGTAGTAGAAGGAAAGACAGGGTTTTAAATAATTGATTAGCAGTTTTTTTCTTGATACGATACTGTACAGAAAGTATTTATATTGATTTTCTAGAAGTGCTGTGTTTGTTAAACACAGTGAGGCAAGAACTATGCATTTTCACAAAGATTTAGCACTTTTATGAACAAAACGCGAATCAGTTTTTAGAGTTAAATAAATCCCTGAAAGAAGTAATACTCCCCTTTATAGGTCCTTGGTGAGGATACCTGGAGTATTGTGTCCAGTTCTGGAGCCTGCACCTCAGAAAGGATAAGGACAGACTGGAGGTAATACAGTGTAGGGGAACCGAGATGATTTAGGGACTACAGGGGGAATCCTAGGAGAAATGTCTAAGGGCTTTAAACATGTACTTGCTAGAGGACAGGAAGGAGAGGGAGGATATGATGGAGACATTCAAGTTTTTGAAGTGGTTTGATAGTGAACTGTGCAGAATTATTTAATGGTAATACAAGCTCATTGACACGTTGACAGGAATGTAAACTGAAAGGGGGAACTTCAAGAGGGACTTGAGGAAGTATTATTTTACTAAAAAGGTGGTGACGCCTTGGGACAGCCTGCTTGCCGAAGTGGTGGGTGCCACAACTGTGGAAGGCTTTAAGCGGGGTGGGATAGAATAAGAGGAATAATAGAAAGTTCTCCAGTGTGTGTGGGAGGGGGAAGGATGAGTTGAAGGGTGGGGTTAGGTCACTGGCTATGGAAACTAAGTCCCAGGCAATCCATGGGCAGATGGAATGGACCAATGCTCTTTTTCTGCCATCATTGTCTATGTTTCTATGTAATTATAAAAAAAAATAAATCATAGACAACTGTGTGTCTATGAAGCTTTTTTACACACCCTCACTGTGTGATGACCTAGTAAACCTCTTGAGCTTCGTTCTTGAGGTTTATTGGTTATAATATCCTATTTATTTATTGAGAATATCGGATAACAACCTTTGAGTCGAGGACTCATTTACAAAGGCTCCTCGTCAAAGTACAATACATATTAATAAACCAGGCAGTATACATATATTACAATGAGGGTAGGAAGAAAAGTTAACAGGGTATGAGCAATACAAATCAGTGGGACAGTAAGATCAACACGATGGTGAGGCCTGTATGCTAGCAAGTTGTGTGAGTAGTTGGGATACCAACATTGCCAGAACACACAATTATAACAACAGCAAATAGTTGGTTAAAGAGAAACTTTCACCCAAATTCTTGCCGTGCATCGGCAGCTTCCCATCCTTAGTCTAAGCACTGGCAGTGACGGGCGGGCATTATGTGGTCTTTGAGGGCTATTTTAAAGGATCCTAGTCTTGTAATAGAAGTAATGACCAGGGGGAGCTCATTGTACCAGGATGGTGCTCTGTAGGAAAAAGACCTTTGGGCAAGGGTGGTTGTGACCCTGGGAACAGCCCACATTAATTTATCTACTGTACGGGTGTTTGCTGAGCATGAGCAGTGCGGAGGGCGGCAGAGACTCCATTGGGGGTAGGGTCTAGGTGGATTTTCTTAGTAAGGAGACACGTTTGATAACGTATTCTTTCGTCTAGGGTGAGGATATTTGTTAGTGCATACAGGGTGCAACTGTGGTACGCTTATCTACTCCAGCTGGGAGCCTGCAATACCTCGAGTGTGTATAAAAAACAAAACAAAACAAAAAAAAAACAAAACTTCATAACATACAGTTGCCTATGCATTATTCTCTATTTAATACACAACTGAGGTATGTGAGGGTACATAAACCCTAAGAGGGAAGCTGATGGGGTTTATCCAGCATCACACCGAGTGTGAGTGTGTGTGTGTGTGTGTGTGTGTGTGTGTGTGTGTGTGTGTGTGTGTGTGTGTGTTAAATTTGAGTTTACACTTCAGTCCATGCATTTGTTTTATCATTTCTGGTGAGCAGTTTTTTTCAGCCAGAAACTATAAGAGCTTTAGTAGTGTTCATTGAGAATGCAGTATCAGAACAGTCTGTGTTTTATGAAGAACAATAGTACTGGTATAGAGACAGCAGGAACAAAAAAGTTTCAGGAAGAAGGTCTCCTAAGGTAATTTGTTTCTTAGAATGTTTTAATGATGCGCTTTCTAGTTTAGAGAGGACAGGAAATCATTTCTAACTGGCTGCTGTTTATAAAGTCTTATTTTTATAATTGATTTCCCCATACTATCCATATTAAACTGTACCTAAATAAAAAGTGACATGAAAAACTGTATTTTGCATTGCTTTGTTTTTATGGGCAGCATTCTGTCACAGTTCTCTTCATGGAACCAGTGATCTGGAGTTTTTTAACTATGTATAGTTTGTGCATGGAACTCTAAGCAAGGTTCTGATAGGTTAACAACTCATAATTTGCATTCTGTACGCAAACCACGACACATTAAAAACTTCAAACTACTGGTTCCATAAAAAGAACTGTCCGACGTGTTATCTGTAAAAAGAAAACCATTGAAAACACAGTTTTCCATATCAGTGTTTATTCAGATACAATTAAATACGGATCATTTGGAGGTGTGAATTTCATTGCTGTAAATGGGTAGCCTGTGTATTGAGCAACCACAATTGAGCGCTTTCAAAAAGGATGACTCAGTCTCTGCGCTTTTACACAGGGCTGCCAACAGGGAGGGCGACAGGATAGTGGGTTGGTGAATATAGCGACATCCTGTCGCTATACACACACACGCACCGGGGGGACTGCGCCATGTGACAGGCGGAAGGGGAGGGTTTGTGGGGCATAGTGTGGTGGCAGGTTGGTGGTAGGCTACAGCTGGGTGTGTGGCGGGTTTAATTCTGGGCAGACGCTCATTTTTTGCACCAGCCAGGTTTTTTATGTTTTCCACATTTTGCACCCCCCCCTCAGAGTTAAGAATCCTTCAGTAGGGGGGTAAAAATAAATTCCAAGTGTCCAGCGCCAGCCCATTTTGCTGTGCGCTGCAAGTCTACATCGCTGAAATTCATTTTCGGCGATGTAGACTCGCCCAAATGGCGATCACTGTTATGCGGTCGCCGTTGTGACATGGAACCTGTAAACTGGAACATGACTGCTGGTGTGTTTAAAACTAGGCTCCAGGACTATGTCACTACCAACAGCTCCTGGGACTGCCCAACTTAACCTTGTTTCTCCACTTCCCTGCCTGCTCTAGTGGTCCCCCCCCCCATTGGATTCTACCTCACATCTTGGTATACCCAATGCTGCACTTTTCACCCTATCCCCACCCTTCCTACATTCCTTCTCCCCCACCCCTTCCCTCTCCCTATGACTCGCACTTCTTATCTGTTGTCTATTTTCTCTGACAAATGCCGCTTGGCTGCCTTTGCTTACAATGCTACCCTTGAATTGTATCAATCTGTACTCTGTTTGCAATGTCCACATTGTTGTAGTGTCTGTCTTGATGTTCCCCATAATTTGTATTTCTCTGACGTGGAACCTTTGTAAAAGAGCCAAGGCTCAAAGGTATTTGTAATCCTAGTGTAACCCCTAGGGGGGCGCTATTCTAAGGGCTACTACCCCTGCCTGCCCTAACTGTGACAGGGTGAGGGGCTCAGATCCGTTGGCGGGTGCCTCCACCCAGAGGTTGGGTTAGAACAGTCGAGATTGACTTGGTCACAGCCCTCTGGGTTGCTGCAGCCCCCCTTGCTTCCCACTAGTGGCCCACACAGTTCACTTTCAGTGTCCTTACTATATACACTTACCCCCCCGGCTCGGACCAATCAGCTCACGCCGGGGATCCCCTGAAAAGCAAGGTACAGTTACACCACATTCACGGTGCAATATTTCCCCATTAACACACAAACTAGCCAGTGTACTTTTGCAAAACAAGCAATCTGATTTATTCAAGGGGAAACAACAAGGACCGGGGGGGGAATCAGGTTGATTGGCTTACCACTATAGTATATGTTGGTCTACCTAGGGCTCTGTGCACAGGCCTAACCTATTGATTACTGTCTATGGGTACCCAAGCACTAATGGCTAGTTCCTCGATGCAGCTGGTTGGGGCCCTGACACAAACGAGCATTTAATTCCTGAGCAGATCAGATGGAGCCAGAAAACTCAATTAGTACAGTCAGCAATACAAAAGGAAGATTTTGCCTTTGTTTGGAACCTTTAACAGGGAGCTACCCTGATTCAGTACTCACAACTCCAGCAGAGAACCACTCCTTCACCACTCGCAGGGCTGAGCCTGAGCTTCAAAGGCCTCCTCACATATTTATATGAAAAACAACAGAGGGGTACCATACCAGTTAGCTGCTTCTAGGTCCCGACCGAACTCACAGCTATCCGGACGTCTCACTGCAGCTTCACTGTCCTGACAGACTGAGCGCGATTTAGAAGATTCTCCAGTCCTCTACAGGGTGAACCTGGTAGGTAGCTGCACCTCTGCACAGCCTTTTCTGACCGCACCCTGCAGATTTAGTCTGATTCTACCAGCGACCGAGCCGCCCGAGATTGGCCTTCACCACACGCACGTGCTTACAGCGCGAAGACTTAATGGCGCAGAAGCCCAGGGCCCCTTCCTCGCTCACAGCCACAGCGTCTCTGCCCTTTGGCAGCTAGGGCAAGTCTCTCCAGTCGGGTGCCACCAGATGCCATTGGAGGGCTGCAGATGCCAGTCACTCATTATGGCCCTCATTGGTGCAAAAAGGTGCCATGGCCCAGAATGCCACTTCCCAGAATTACAAGCTATGTCCCCATTGGTCAGCTGGCTCCATCTAGAGTCCTTATTTCTGGTTGGTCATTTCCACACCATTTTGGATGCCCCCTAGCTACTGTTGGACCCCTTCAGCACAGTCTGGATCCGAAATGGAGGGGCACAGCACAAAGTCCCAGCTGCAATGAAAAAGAGTTAGACAAACTGCAATTTTACCAACACTATACATGTTCTCAAGAGAACTATATCTTTGAGATGGGCTCCCTCAGTGCTCCTAGCGACTGCAGAAACAGAGTGATCAGACAGCAGTCCAGGGTGGGATTTGAGCAGGGAAACCCCAGTCCCCCTATTTGTACCACTAAAGCCTGCGAGCAGGCAGCTCTTAAAGAGGCAATACTGGAGGCTTTAGAAGCACTCACAACGCCCGCATTTAACGGCCTTACACTGAACCCCAGTTAGGCATGGAGCATTTAAGCAAGCTCCAGGAAAGCTTTTAGGAACCCCCATTTGTGGGGGGGGGGGGGTACACTAGACTTGATAAATAAATAAATAAAAATAAAATAAAAAATAAACATGACTGCTGCCATTTAGCTCTAAATTCCTGTTCCCTTTAAATACCTTTACTTTCCATTCTTATGTACTGACAGTTTTCGGTCTATAGATGAATTTTACTGTAATTTTACTGTAATATTGTAGCCCGATTGGTAAGTCACTGCTAAGCTGAGATATGGCAGTTCCTAGCACCTGTTTCTGTTATAAAGCATGTTTGGTGCTAGTTTGCCAGGTGAAGAGTTGTATTTGGGCTTTTAAAAGGTGAGCGTGACAATTCTCACAGCCGCAGCCAGACATGAAACTGAGAGCAGCTGTGCGGCTGTGAGAATGGACCCACCCTATTGCTGTTTAAGTGAGTACATGTCTCCCATAATAACCAGCCAATTATTATGGAAAGCAACTGGATGAGTCCATGGAAAAAAAACTGCTCATCGGTTATTACAATAGTTTATGTGTACAGCAAAGCCGGATATATTGCAGCAATGCATGAAGGATTTTTGTCTGTGCTCAGTTTGTGTTACAGAGCTTGAACCCCTTTTTAATCCATTTTAAATTGCAATATGTTTATTTAAGTATTGCTACTGTTTTATTTATCTATGTAGTTTCTTATTATATTTTGTTTTAAATATTGTTAGGCGTCCAGAGCCTCCGGGATTGGGTGCCCTATAAATAAAATTGCCTTGCCTTATTGTTTGTGTTAATGACAGTCTGAGAGCTTGTGGGCTGTTCTAAGGTTTGGCTAGCGTTAAGGTGACATATCTATTTTTCCAAACACAGTATAGCAGTCTTGCTTTCAGCATCAAAATTTAGTACAGTGTCATGTATAGTAGTACATGTAACTTCAGGTTCTACAGTTAGTGTATTTTAGGCCCTATAGGTACATTTTCTTGTTCATCAGGCAGTACTTGTATTCCAGGCATTTGTATTGCGCAGATTTCCTTTGTTATAGTGATAATCATGGATCATTTTGTTGTTCTCTGACATGGGCAGTGTCGTGTTTAATGCCCGTTTCAGATGTGTGTCAACTTACTGCCATTATATGGTGACTTTCAAACCCATGTCTGTCTAGAGTTGTTATGCAGCTTGCTTTTATTTTTTTTTTATCTTCATTCTATTTTCTCGCCTCTGCAGTGCTCCCGGCGGGGGCATCCAACCATCAGCTCCCACCGACCCAAGGACTGCAGGCTCATTCATAGCAGCACGATCCCAGCACGGCCGACACCGACCCTCCGCACGATTCCCGACAGGCCTCCAGGTCGGTGGGTCGCGCTGCTATCAAGCTTACCGGTCGCCCAGCCTGGTTTTCCACCTTGGTGGTCCCCTGGAGCCGGCGAGTGCAATGATTGGCGCTGCGCTCGCCAAGCACATCTTGCCCGAACTCCGCCTGCTTGCCGCGCACCTTTGTGCTTCCCTGTCTTCATCAGGGTCGCCAAGCGTGATGTATCCCACTATCCACCCCAGAGGAAGGAGAGCAGTCCTGGGATGCTTAATCCAACCTCTCCCCTGCCAGCCCCCGGTGGCCCGAGTCCGTTCCCAAACCCAGGTCGCCGGCATGGTGTGAGGTGTGGTGTCCAGTGCCTCAACCCTCAGTGCCACAGGGCCGGCATGCAGCTTGCTTTTAAACAGTGATGTGTGTACACGAGACAGAAAATCAATAGGGGAGGGCCCAGGGTGACACACACTCATATCAGTGTTCCATTTAAAGTTGATACACTACCTTTGTATTTGCATCTTAATTTTTCCTACAGTGCTCCACATATCCCATTTAATTAGAAAAAAAGATGATAAATGCAAAGAATTTCGGAGTTTAGAAGGCGGAAAGGTGCTCAACTGTGGTGACCACCTGGAAATTACCAGGTATCCTGGTGAAACAGTCCAACTCTGGGGAATACTTAGCTGACAGTGTCATCATCATGTTTTCTGAGTGTGTTCATTCCTAGTGGTCCTCTGCAGTACCATGGTTGATCTTCTGTTGGTACTAATGCTTTGAGTTTTTGCCATTTGCTGTTTCCTGAAAGAAAACGTATAAAGGAGAATTTAGTCTGAGTTGGGATGCAGGGAATGTTATTTTTTTTTTAAATAGTTGTTTGATAGTGTTTAAATACACTTTTACCTCATTGTCATCTGTTTCAGCTCCTCAACTTGTTTTTGTAAAGCTGCTTTGCTTGGCTGCTACATATTTAAGTTCTTCAGAGTCTGTGCAGTCTTTAGAGTCATCATTTTGGTACTCAGGGAGGTTTTCTTTGCCTCTGTTTCATACATATAACATGAGATATGTAAAGACCTTGTGTAAAGAGGCCATCAGAGTGTTAATGCTGGAATGTAGTTTCTGTAAGTCTGCAGATGTTAGTGGCTTTACTTTTTTCTTTTTTCTATATACGTGTTATGCCTCTGATCACCCTGGCATGCCCCCCCTGCATCCTGTCCCCTCAGTCCCTTCACCCAGCTTCTCCGAGACTTACCTTCTCACCAACGTCCCGGCTTTTGGACTGTGGCGAGGTGCCCTGTCACTGGTGCGGGACCTGTGAGGGACCAGACCTCATGCTGTGACCAAGGTTTTTTTTTCCCACCTTGGTTAGGTTTCCTCTAGGGCCCGGACTGTACAGTACATGGCAGATGACCTCTGCCTCCATGGAGACATGCTAACACATCTAGCCATGGCCCTTGCTGGTTAGGAATGTAGGTTCATGGACAATGTCCGTGTTATTTAGTGCTAGAAAATGTTGCAGTAGCCCATAGCAGATTATTAGCGTTTTGTTTTTTCTTCATATTCTTGACTGTCTGATTTTCATGTGCACAGAATGGTGTCAGAATATCGTTTAGTTATTCAGGCCTGTAGAACTGTACATCTTCATAATGTTTTTCTTTGAATGTTAAATATTCTTTAAATAAAGATACAGATTGTTTTATTATACTTTTATAAGTCTTTTTGTTGCAGCAGCTGCTGTAGGGTATCATCAGTAAAGTCAGGGAATCACACTATAGCCATCTGTTTTGTTTCTTTTGTTCCTGCTTTAAAAGATTAATAATTTTCAATTTTGACTTTTTTTTTTTACTATTACTTTTCTTCCTTGTCCTGGACTGCCTTATGTCACTATTGTCCCCCAGCTCTGTCCCCTGAACTTCAGACCCTCTCCCATCTTCCCCCATGACTTACCCTCCATGACAGGGTGGCGGGGAGCCCCCATCTCAACCTGCCAGGTCTGGATCCAGCATTGGGAGGTGCCTTCTAGGGGGCGGTGCCTGCAGAGGATGGCCATTCATGAAGCATGATCGGGACTAGTTTTCTGCTTTTCCCTATGGAGGGGAGCATGCAGTGCAGACAATGGCTGTGCATGCATCCGCACGCAGCACGCTGGTCGGCTGCTTCTCCTCAGTGCCCCAATGTACAGGACCCGGCATGCCAATACCTAGCCTCCAGATGCTCAGTCCTCTCCCTCCCCAGCTAATTCTCGATGACCCACTCACTCCGCAAACACGGGTCACTGGCATGGCTTGAGGTAAGGCATGATGCTTCAGTCCTCCATGCCACTGGGCTGAATTTTGGCTTTTTTTTTAAGTTCTGTGCATGTTTCTTTTGTTCATGCTTTTTTTTTAATATACTGTTTTTTGGTGCCCACTCTTCTGCCAGCCATCCGCCCGGTCACAGACCCCTTGGCTGCAGCTTCCCCACATAAGCTGCACTCCTGGGACCCTCTGGCTTGCCCCCAGGGCAGGTTCATGGCACCTGGCTCAAAGGTGCCACGAATGACGGGATAGGGCGGGAGTTGGCCTGGGGAGCCGATTGCAGTCAGGGGCGGGCATCGCTGCAGCAGTGGGCAGGCTTCATTTCCCCCCGCTGTAAGCAGGGGGCAGGAACATGCAATGACACCAGTGTCCGTCCCATCCCCTCGAATTCTTGTAGGTGCCGGTGGCTTGTGGTGCCCTGGCCTCCGCTAGGTGTCACCCATGCACCGGGAGCACACCAAACCCTCCCGCCGAAGAAGAAGAGCAGTCCATGGGATCCTCGATCCTTCTTCCTCCCCAGCTGGCCCTTTGATGACCCAGGTCTGTTCCTGAACCCGAGTCGCCGGCAGCGCAAGCAGAAATTCAATCACTGTGCCAATGGGCTGGCTGTTGTTCGTACTTTAACAGATTGTTAATGATTTTTAGTGTTGGCTTTTTTATGTTCTGTGCATGTCTTTTTATTATGTAAGCATTTTTTTCATACAGAGTAAAATGGCATCCTTGAGAGAATCGCTGAACCTCTCCGGCACCTATTTTGCTGGTTGCAAATGTTGTTACTGGATGGAATAGCAATGCTATTTTATTTGTTTCATTTAATTTTTCTTCTCAGAAATGCATTCCAATTTTGTTATTTTCTTTTAGTAAAATACTTCTGTGGAGAAGCAATGAAGCAGACAGTTGCCATATGAATACATTGTTTGGCCACAATTTGGATGGTGGCATGCCAACAGCTCATTATGTTGCGACACAATATCTTACATAGGGCAGTAGAGTTATTGCCCATTTCTACATACTGTTGACCATTGCTAAATGGCAGGGTGGTCAATGGTACATAGTCTGTACATGTCATGTGGCCATGTCAAAGCCAGTCAAACTGCTAGATTTTTATATATACACACACACACACACACACACACACACACACACACACGGGATATGCAAAGAACCCAATAAACACATCACTGATAGTTTTCACTGAGTGCATTTTTAAATTATTTTCCTTAGTTACAGGCGTAATGGAATATCTTTCTTGTTAGTTGTCTAATTTTACTCTTTCTACTGGAATGGCCCCCCGTCCTAGGTAGCAGGTGATCGTGGTACCCATTTTAAGTCCATAGAGCACACTAAGGGCAAGAGCTATCATCCTATCTCCCTGCTTGCTCCACTGTCCGAGGTCCTTGAAACAATTGTACATGATCAGCTTCAGCAGGTCTTAGATGATTATAATGTGCTCACAAAACATCAACACAGTTTTTGCTCAAATCTTAATACTGTAACTGCTGTACTGGAACTGGAGCAGCCAGGCTTTTGACTGGGACTTTTAGGACCAGTCATATTATGCCTGTGCTCTGCAAACTGCACTGGCTGCCTGTTCAGTGGTGGATCTCCTTTAAGTTTGGTTTGCTAACCTTTAAAGCTCTACACGATCAGGGACCTGGTTACCTGCCAGATCTCCTTGTACCCTACCGCCCCCTCTGCCCTCTCCGTTCCGCCAACGAGGGACTGCTAGAGATTCCCAGGGTACAACTGAAGACATCTGGTTCTCGAGCTTTGTCTTTCTCGGCTCCAACCCTATGGAATTCTCTATGTCATCGGTTGAGAGAATGCCTGACCATTGATAGGTTTAAAACAAGCTCAGGGTTTTACATAATTGATTAGCAGTTTTTTTCTTGGCACAATGCTAACTGTACAGAAAGTATTTATATAGGTTTTCTAGAAGTGTTATGTTTGTTAAACACAGTGAAGCAAGTGCTATGCATTTTCACAATGTTTTAGCACTTTTATGAGCAAAATGCTAATCAATTTTTGGAGTTAAATAAATCCCTGAAGCTAAAAGCTTACCTGTTTGTCTTAGCCTTCCCAATATATGGGTAATTTGTTTTACTGTTTTATTATTTTATTTATACTGTACTGCCGTATTGGTCTGTGTACAGTGCCTTGTTTTGGAAAGGTGCTATAAAAATAAAGTTTGATTTGATTTGATTTGAAAAATCATTCCAGCATAGGGCCGTGGACAGTGGGGAGGTGGCTGGTGCTTTATTTTTGGACATTTCAAAGGCCAATGACTTGGTACACCATGGTCACCTGCATTCAAGGCTTCATAAAACAGGGCTTCATCATGTTCTTTTTCCTGGTTTCAGAGTTAATTGACAGATCTCACAGGTTTCATTACAGGATGCCCTTTCTTCCTTGGTTACAGTAAACATTGGTGTACCTCAGGTCTCCATGTCGGGGCCTATTCTCTTTCCAATTTTTTTAACTGACCTGTCTTTGCGTTTCTTGGATTCTCATATGGTGTTTTACACAGATGACATTGTGATTTTTAGGAAGGGTCATTCTCTGGTTGAAATTAATGCAGCCTTACAGTCTGACTTTGACTTAGTTCAACATTGGTTACTTGAAAATGCCTTGGTTTTAAATGTTACTAAAACTAAATTTATGAGGTTTGTGTAACAACAGAAGCTACTGTTCTTCCCCATTTGTCCCATTTTAGATGGGAAGGGGGTTGAAGTAGTGTGTGTTAATCATTTTTCTTATTTAGGTTTTATTGTAGATCACAATTTGGGTTTTGATTTTCATGTAAATCACTTACTTAAAACAACTTACATGCGACTTGATCAGTTACATTGCTTAAAAATGTATTTAATATTGAAATCTAAGAAAAGTTTAGCCCAGTCCCTGTTAATGGCAGTCAGAATAGCATAGAGGTTATAGTAACGAGCAGTCCTACGTTTGATTCCCACAACTTCCACTTGCATAATGTGTGACCCTGAGCAAGTGAGTTAACCTCCCAAGTGTTCCTGGGTCACCCCTAAAAACAGACCTTGTACCTAGTGGGCCTTACTTTGTTACCAAAGAATTAGAAAACATTTCTTTAATAGATTGTGGATTACCAGTTTACTGCACAGCTTTGGATTTTTTGATTTCTCTGGTTCGTGCTTTGTATTACTGTTTGGTCGATTTGCTTCATATTTTCACCATATGTATCATTGTGTGCGTTATAATTCCCAAAATTGGGTTTCTTCTGGTTCAAGATGTATTTATTTTACAATATTTCATTTTGGTAAAGTTTTGAAGAATTCAGATCAGTTTATTTCTATGGATTCTGCTATTTCTAATTCTTCATTGCACACAACCAGATCCTCTCAGGGTTATCATTACAGACTGCCTCTATGTAAAACTTCTCTTGGTCAAAAAACTTTCCTGTTCCATACCATAAAATGTTGGAACTCTTAAAAAGAAATCAGTCTTATGTTTTTAAATCCATTATCAAGTATCACTGTCTTACTAGTTCTATTTGTAAATACTGTACTATGAGTGAAAGTACAATGATTGCCTGTATACGTTGTATTTAAATTTTATATTGTTAAATGCTGTGTATGTCTCCAGGTCACCCTTAAAAACAGACATTTATGCCCTTGGATTCTTATGAAACATATGAAAAAAGCCAGCAGAAGAAGACCACTTGGTCTATTGCATCTGCTTGGTAAATGATGCAGGGTCCTGGCCTTACAGCTTATGCCAATGACCCTGCCCCCTGACCGTCCCTCCCTTTCCCCCCCTTCTTGGTCCCAAGGGTTCTCTTTGTGTTTGCCCCAGGTCCTCTTTAATGCTCCCACTGTCTTTGCTGATACCACCTTTTCTGGCAGCTCATTCCAGGCAGTCACCACCCTCTCTGTATAGAAATGTTTTCTTACATCGCTTCTGAATACCCCCCCTCATTAATTTTAGGCTGTGCCTCCTAGTGGCGCTGTTGTCACTCATTTTAAAGAGACTTTCCCTTTTCACTCTTAATCTCATTTAAAATTTGGTCCCCCGCTTTCTTGACGGACTGTCATTGACCCTGAACTGATTCCTCGTCTTTCATCCCTGGGTGGCCCTCGGATCTCCCGCCACTTACTTCAAAACAAATCACTGTGGCATCCTCCACCACTGCCACTTGCCCCAGCATTGCCAAACCTAATACTAGGTGTAACTCTCCCGGCTCTCGGTCTTTGCAAACTGGTACCCCACCATTATGCGTATAAATACTGTGCATCTAGTTGCTCCCTTGCACAACTTTTTGTTTCTCTGCCCCACCCCTTCCAGGCAGCCCAATCACCTCCCCCTCATTTCTTTGAAACAATTTCTCCTGGATAGCCAATTCAGCTGGGAATTTAAATTTTCTGGAGGTACTTGCCAGCTCTCACAATACTTCCTGGCCCAAGTACACTTGCCTACTGGAACGCTAGTTATTCCAAGATCCCTCAAGTACCTAGGTAGGATACTCACTGATTACTATCCTCCTTTTAGCAACAATGACAACCTATATCATCTTTGTCCTACTCACTACCTTGTGACTGGTGGCTTCCCCATCAGAAACAGAGGACATGTGGACAACTCTTTCCCCCCTACGCTTCATGAAAAACTCCAACTAAATTGCTATGGGACAGTCACTAGTGGGAATACACTGCCACAGCCTTATCATCCAATCCAACAAGATCCATCAACCTATGCTAGGGAAACTACTATCCAACAAGGTGCCTTACTAATACTCCCTTGAAGCCTCACTCAGCTATTTACTAGCAGGAAATACACCCGGGGGAAAAAGGGGCAAATATCTTGAGGTAAGCTCATCTCCCTGCTTCTGAAGCACATAATATTTCTCCTTCTACTTATTTCTGGAAATATACACCCTAACCCATGTCCTCCACAGAACAACCCAAACGACAATTCTAGACCTGGGATCATCACTTTTGCGAGCATCAATGTGTGTAGCCTTCAGAAAAAATTTTGTGGTACTCACTGCATGGGTCGCTCAACATAGCCCGGATATCCTGTCAGTAACTGAAATGTGGCTGACCTCCCTAACTCCTGACAGTGCTGTTGCTATCCCAGGCTACAACCTTTTCAGATGGGATAGGCCCACTAAAAAAGGAGGAGGCTGCGCTATATATGTGAAAGAATTCCTTAAAGCACATGCTCTGCACCTGTTCTCATCCAGGCCTGAAGTTCCAATTCTCACAATTAAGCTCCTCCTCGGCACGCACAATAAGGCCCTTTCTGTTGCATTGGTCTACATCCCACCCAAGTCCAGATCTCTGGGCCTAGACTCCATTATTAACTGCCTACATGATCTTAAGCATAACTCCGAGGTCATCTTGCTTGGAGACTTCACTGCCAACTGGCTATCACCCAGTGCCTGTAATACAAAGATGCCCTAGCTGCTCTTAACTTCTCTCAACTTGTCCAGTCACCTATCAGAATGAATTATAAAATGGGGACATGTACACTACTAGACTGGGTGGTTACAAACCACCCCGACCATATCACACATATGGAAGTTCTCCCAGACTCCATAAGCGACCACTCCCCAGTCTGCTGTGAGTGGTCTAACAAATTCCTTAAATCACCTGCCAGAACCATTAATAGCAGAGTCCTTGGCTAAGGTTAGCTAGAGCTGCTAAAACTACTGCTTCGTCAACAGGACTGCTCCCCAATTGTCATTGCTGCTGATGTGGATACTGCTCTGGAATTCTTCATCTCAAGCTTCAATGCTGCCTGTGATGTGCATGTACCCTTTCAAAAAAGGAAGGTTAGGGGAACTGTCACGCCCTGGATGACCTACAGCATCCAGCAACAAATGAAAAGACGTGACCGGCTATGGTATATGGCTAGGGCTATTGGCCGGCCTGCCAATATACAGGTTTACAAAACTGCCAGAAATGCTTGCACCAGGATGATTCAGGCGGAAAAAGCAAACTACTGTACTACTGAACCACACTTGCAAACACCTGGAAAGATGGTAAGAAATTCTGGGACAATGTTAAGGAAATCATTGGGAAAGAGTCTAAGACAGCACCCACCATGCTAAACATGGATGGTGATGTAACCCTGGATCCCACTATTATAGCAAACTCTTTTAACTCAGCCTTTACAGATCTCCATTAAGTACTACCACTGAACTTTTTTGACACCCCTACATGCTACTCCACAGCTCCTAATCCGTCCGCTGGCTGCAAACACCCTGCCTTCTACTTCAAAGCCATTAATGAAAGTGAGGCCAAGAAATACCTACTCAGAGTCCTTGGTCGGATCAGAACAAGTGGTGACTCACTAGACCTAAAGCTTATTGCCCTTATGCTTGACGTAGTCCTATCCCCCGACTAAGCTCATCACCAAGTCGCTTATGCTCACCCAGTTCCCCCACAAATGGAAAGTAGCCCAAGTGACCCCAATCCACAAAAGTGGGGACAAGGCCCTGCAAGGGAACTATAGGCCTATTTCTATCCTCCCCCCACTCTCCCAGGCACTCAGAAGGATTGTGGCTGACCAGCTGGTGGAATACTTGGAGAAATACAACTTTCAGTCTCCTAAGCAACATGGCTTTAGGAAAGGCCACAGCACCACTACTGCACTTCTAGAATTCACTGGGTTCATTCACCATGTGCTCAGTCAAGGTGAACTGGTTGGTGCTACCTTCATTGACCTATCGAAAGCCTTTGATATGGTCAACCACACCCTACTGCTCAAACAGCAGTTATAGGCTTATCAATCGACACCCTTTGATAGTTTGATAGCTACCTCTCGGAGTAATCTCAGATAGTCAGGATGCCCTCTTGAACAAGCTACCCATCCGGTTGGGAGTTCCACATGGGTCAATCCTGGGCCCACTTTTTTAGCATTTTCTTAAATAACATCCCTGCCAGATGCCCGGAACAAATACTCCTATATGCGGACGATGCAGTTATATTCACTAGGAATTCTGGTCCTGACTAATTGGAGAACTGACTCCAGGAATGTTTCACAGCTGTCAAAGACTGGTTTATTTCCCAGAAACTAGTACTCAACTACAAAAAAACTAAGTCTCTGCTTTTCCATGACACACCGAATAGGCATAAAGCTAAACAGCTATTGATTAGAAAATACTCTGGCATTGCACTGGAGCAGACATGCACCTTTAAGTACCTTGGAGTGACATTAGACAGCACTCTCTCCTACTCTGCGCACATAGACCTAGTGACCAGAGCTGCCAACATCTGCATTGGGCTCCTCTATAGGCATAAGAGCTGCCTAACTGCGGAAGCTCTTAAGCTAGCAATTCAAAGCACAGTTGCATCCATAATTGACTATGGGATTGTGATCTATGGTGCTGCTACAAACACAGCCTTAAAGCATATTTCAATTGCCCTAAACAAGGCCTGCCGGCTACTAACTGGGGCCACCCCGCAGACGCACACCTGTGACCTCTATGAGCAAGCTAACTGGCTGCAACTATAAGGTAGAATTCAGTACCACACATGTCTTGTAGTAAAGAAAACTACTCTCTGTCTACTGCCACCTGGGGTCAGGAATCTCCTCAGTCCCCTTAGCAATACACGTTGTACCAGGAGCTCTGATAGTTCCTTCCTCCAAGTCCCTCATTGTCAGACCTTGCAGGGGCAGCGTGCATTTGCAACTTGAGCCCCAAAAGAGTTTAACGCACTGTGCACTGATTTGTAAGTGCGACCACCCTGGGGTCCTTTAAACACAAGCTTTGTGAGTTCTTAGTGACTCATGCCTCCTGTGACTTCTTCGGGTAACCCTTGCGACCAGCTGAACCAATTCAATCTCCTCCATCCACCACCTTACCTCCCCCTCCCCCCTCCCTCCCCTCCCTAATCCCACTTCTGCTGCCCCTCCCCAGCTCTCTATCCAGCTCAATTACCTACCTCTCACTATCAATTAGTATTGCTCCTTTTCCTGAATCTTATTCCCTCTGCGTACCACTTCTCAGGGCACTTCCGCTTCTGCACTTACTATAACCAATCACATCTATTGACAATGCCAGTTGGTGACTCCCATCCTTGCACTGATGTTTGCTCCAGTGTCTTCATAACTCCTACCCTCCCACTGCCTGTCTCCTACCTCACACTAGGACTCCTAAGACTAGTTTAATTTTAATAGTACACAACCAATCTGCCAGTTAGATGTTTGCCTGCATTTACCCTGATGCCTTTCTGTCTCTTCACTGTTGTATCATTTGTTTGTTATTTGTACCTTGATGTGGAACCTATGTAAAAGAGCCTCTGGCTCAAAGATGTTAATCCGAGATCTTGAATAAACTTTAAACTCTGTTAATTCCCTTCATGTACTTGAAGGTCTCTATCATATCTCCCCTCTGCCTCCTCTCTTCCAGGGAGTACATCCTTAGGGCTCCTAGCCTCTCCTCATAGGACCTATCCTGTTGCTCCTAGATCACCTTGGTTTGTCTCCTCTGGACCCTTTTCAGCATGCTGATGTCCTTCTAAAGGTATGGATGCCAGTACCTCACCCCCTATTCTAAATGTGGTCTTACCAATGACCTGTACAATGGTAAAGTAACCTCACTCTGCTTACTACTGAATCCCCTTACAATACACTCTGGCATCCTGTTAGCCTTCGCTGCTGCCTTCTTACACTGAGAGGTGTGTTTTAGGTCTCTAGTAATCACCACCTCTAGATCCTCTTCTTCTTCCTCTTTGGAAACAGTTACCTGAACCTCCTCCAGGTAATACTCTGTCCTAGGGTTCTTGGCCCCTATGTGCATCACTTTTCACTTTCTGGCATTGAAGCCAAGTTGCCAGATTCCTGACCGTCTCTCTCTAGTCTGCCGAGGTCCTCCTACAGATCCTGTATCCACTCCTTGTTGTCCACCCTCTCACAGGGTTGTTCAGTCTGGAGAAGAGGCGGAAGAGGGAGACATTCTGATGCTATTTAATATTTTGCAAAACCACCAATTAATGCTACAGTGTGGACTTATTCTACAATGTGGACTTAAGTATGCCAAAAGATTGGCAAATCTAAGGTTGCATGACAAACAGCTCATTGTACCCAATGCAAACACAAATAAAAGGGATTGCTTTTGCATAGTAAGGGTGGCAAGACCTTGGAACATCCTCAGGAATTGGTTAATTCAGCTACCTTTGATAGTTTCAAACGAGGTCTGGATATGTACATGAAATGAACTTATCAGGTAAATTTACCCACTTGGAAGTGGGAGACTATCAAGATGGGCAAACAGCCTGCTTTTGTCTTACAAAACCAAAGTAACGAGTTTGGTGTCCTCCACAAACAGGCACATTTTGCCTTTAATGCCTTCCCCGATGTTGTGTATGAAGACAATGAACAACACTGGCCCCAACACTGATCCCTGTGGGACCCTGCTTGTGACTTCCTTGGTGCTGTAGAACTCTTCCCCCAACCACTACTCTCTGGGTTATGCCACTCGACAAGTTTTCAGCCCATCTTACCATATTCTCCCCCCACCCCTAGGTCCCTCAGTTTCATTATCAACCTCTTGTGTGGTTCTTACCTTGTAAACAAACTATAAATATAAAAAAATTCATGTATACCAATGTATACCACTGTAGTTTATAATTTATGGCTTTTAAATCTGTAGCACTTTTAGCTTTAAATCTGCAGTTTGATGATTTTGCTGTTATTCTTTGAATTTAACAGGTGGCTTCAGCGCTGCACTATTTTATATTTTTATTTATTTAGTGATTCGGAAAAGACCTTTGAGTGCATTTTACAAAGGTTCCATGTCATAGATTGCAAAACAAAGAACAATAGGAGAAAGCAAAGGTACATTACAATGAACAATACAGCTTGGATTCAGAACTTACAGAATAACTCAAAACATACGTACAAGTTAAAATAACAAGAAAACACTTTATGAGGGTGGGGTGGGGGTAAGCAGCCAGAGTGCCTTGTCAGTAGTTCAGAGGGACGGAGATAGCTGGCAGTGGGGGCTAAGAAAGGAGGTAAGAGAGAGAGGTATGTAATGTGGTGGAGGTGAAGGGTGGGGGAAGAAGGGCGATAAGGTATAGGGATAAATGTTGGGGTGAGGGGAGGCTGAGCGGAGAAGACATGCTAAAGTAAATGGTGAGGTGTGAGGGGGCATGGTCAGGCAGTCTGCATTAGTGGTGACTGTTAGGGAAATTCACGGGACTGTGAGTTGGGGGAGGGTGGGGTGGCAGGTGCCGAAGAAGCATGACGCAGACTGATTGTTGAGGCAAGTCATGAGAAGGGACAGATAGAGGCTGTACCTGAAGCCTGCCTAGTGCTTGCTGGGGGGCAGAGAGAGAGCAGGTGTGGCTGGACTCAGGGGCAGGTGCACTTAGAGCGTGTTAGTAGGTGCTGTTTGAGGTCAGTTTTGAATTGTGCCAGTCATTTGGTGGCCAAGAGGTGACAAGAGAGTTCATTCATCCACAGGGGGGCCCAGTAGGTGTATGCCCGTTGGCCATATGGTAACCGAGGGAGGCAAGGAGCCTGTAGGCTAGAAATAGTGTGGGCTCTCCACTGCCAGGCCAAGGGCAGGTGTGTGGCCTAGCTGCGTAGTGCAGGATCCACAGGTTACCGGTTACACTGGCATTGACATGAGGAGAGGATATGGGCCCTTAAGGCAGCTTTAAAAGGACCTAGATTGATGACTGATGTGACAGCTGGTGGGAGGGCATTGTACCACGATGGAGCTCTAAGAGGTAAAGATCGCTGGACCAGGGTGGTCCTGACTCTAGGCACCTTCCAGATAGTTTTTGGGGTGGTCTGTGTGGACGCTGAGATGGTAGCTGCCTGAAGAGAAGCCATGACACCTATTGGGGTTAAACCCAGGTGGATTTTTTTGGTGAAGAGACAGGTCTGGCATTATAGTCTTTCCTCAAGGGAGAGGATATTGGTGAGCGTATATAGGGTGCAGGTATGTATATTTCTGTTGGCACCAGAGAGGAGCCGGCAGGCCTTATTGATGACTACTTGTATTTGATGAAGCATCGTAGGGTTGGCAGCATAGATTGCGAGGCCATAGTCCACCAGCGATAAGACTGAGGTGGTAATGGCTAGGTGAAGTGCTTCAGGTGGCAGGCAGTCTTTATGTCTGTAAAGGAGACCAATGCGGGTGTTGGTGGTGGAGGTAAGGATTTTTATATGTTTGTGGAACGAGAGGGAAGAGTCAAATGTAATACCTAGATACCTATACTTTTGGACCTGTTCCAGTGGGATAAGAGAGGAGCAGAGTATTCCCCGGGGGAAATCCTTTGATCTGTTTTGGCGGTGGGCATAGAGCATCGTCTTAGTTTTTTTAATGTTGACCACCAATCTGTGTTCAGCAAACCAGTGTTCAGTCTGACAGAAGGAGTTTTGTAAGGTGTGCTGGAGAGAGAGATAGAGGAGCAGGATGTGCGACATAAAGAACAGCGTCGTCCACGTAGAGGAGAAGGTTGCCAGGGCAGGATTTAGGCAGGGCGTTGAGGTAGATGCTGAATAGCAGGGGACCCAGGATAGATCCCTGGGAACTCCTGAGCGCACAGACAGCATAGTAGACATGGTAATATTAATTTTAACACATTGGTTCTAGATGAAAGATAGCTGGAGAACCATGAGAGTGGACAATGAGAGACCCCAATTTGTTATAATGTGTTAAGGAGGGGGTGAGAAACCATGTTGAAGGCCTTTGAGAGGTCTATAAACCTGGCCCCTTTGAGGTGCCCCTTGTCAGACGTGAAGTGCAGGGAGTTAGCGAATTCTGTGAGGGCAGTCGTAGTGCTATGATCAGCTCTGAAACCATGCTGCTCCCTACATAAGAGGTTGTGTGCGAAGAGGTAGTCAGTGAGCTGATTGGCCATGATCTTTTCAAGGGAGAGTGGGGGAAGAATCGAGATGGGCAGGTAGTTGTTTGGGAGGCATTGTGATGTCAACAGCATTGTGAAGCTGCTCTCTGATTGGTTCGGTATTCCACTGGGATGACAATAATCTTAAAAATATCCATTGTAACAACAGTAATAAAAATAGTACAGTTGCATAAGAACTTACCATAGCAGTAGATCTTTGAGAGTATCTCTTGCAGCAGGCCATAACACATGGAATATCCAACCGTAGGCATCACTTCCTCCAGATGACTTCTCAGCAGTCGACCCAGGGACCTCTCCTTCCTGTCACCTGGTATGCTCTTGCACATATATGAAGGGGAGGTCCCTGATACTCCTCAGTTCTTTTCCATCTTAGTGACTGATATGAGAAGTGACTCATAGGTCTTCGACGGGAAACAAGGAGAGGAACAATAAGGCAGCAGCTTGAGGCTTCCGTGAGAGGCTGGAGCAAAGTACCCTTCTGAAGCAGGAGCAAGGGGGAAGGTGGGCGGGGCAACATGGCCTGCTGCAAGAGATACTCTTGAAGATCTACTGTTAAGATAAGTTCTTACACAACTGTACTGTCTTCGAGTCAGTCTCTTGCAGCAGGCCATAACACATGGGAAGAATCCCAAGCAGTTATAATGCCCATGGGAGGAGGAAGCGAACTGCATCAGATAAGGACAGGGGGCCATTTAGGACGGCCCTTCCAAAAGTGACACGCTTCTTGGAAGCAATGTCTAGGCTGTAATGTTTCTTGAATGTATGTAGAGTAGACCAGGCGGTGGCCTCGCAAATTTCTGATGCTGAGACCCCTCGAAAACACGCCCTGGAGGTAGCCATGCCTCTAGTGGAGTGGGGCTTCACAGACCCTGTGAGAGGTTTATCATATTTGTTATATATAAACGTAATGCAGTTGGCCAACCATGTGGACAAACACTGCTTTGAAACCTGATCGCCCAGTCATCCTGGGATGAAAAAAACAAAAAGTTGCTCAGTTTTTCGCAACTGTTCAGTATAGAGAAGATAAATTCTCAATGTTCTTTGCACATCGAGAGTATGAAGCAGAGCTTCCCTTGGATTCTCAGGCTTCGCAAAATATACTGACAACTGAATGGACTGATTTAGAGTAAATTCAGAAACCACTTTCAGGAGAAAGGAGGGGTTAGTACGTAGGGACACCCGATCCATATGAAACTGTAAAGTGGCTTGAATATAAGTGCCTGTAATTCTGGGATATGACTACTTGATGTAATCACCACCCAAAAAATTGTTTTCCATGACAGAAATCAGAGCTCGCGTGTATCAGCAGGCTCAAAAGGACTTTCAGTCAGTTTTTCAAGCACAAAATTCAAATCCCACACTGGGACTGGGTCCCAAATAGGGGAAGGCAAATGTAGGATACCTTTCAGGAAGATTCTGATTAGAGACAACTGGGACAATGGTTTCTTGTCCACAGATAAGTGAAAAGCAGAAATAGCCACTAGGTGTACTTTTATTGAGGAATATTTAGGCCACCCTTGGACAGAGAGAGCAGGTAGTTTAAGATGCTCTGTGGTAAACATTCATAGGAGTCCAATTCCTGGAGGCCCAAATGGAGAAATGTGTCCATTTCATAGAGTAGGATGACCTAGTAGAGGGCTTCCGAGCCACCCTCAGGATCTCTGCTACCCCTGGGGACACCCGATAGCGAGAGAGGACTACGTTCTTATAACCAGGCATGCAGGTGCAGGAGTGAAGGTCTGGGTGAAGCAGGGAACCATTCTCCTGTGATAGGAGGAATGGACAAAGAGGCAGGGGAAGAGGATCCTGATCAGAGACTTGCAAAAGCAAGGGGAACCAGATTTGCCTCGGCCAGTAGGGGGCTATGAGAATCATAGATGCCCCGTCCCTGACCAGTTTTAGGAGTACTCTTTTACCCATGATATCCAATTTCTTGGATTCTTTATCTGGGGATTGAGCACTCAGATGTTGCAATCTAGCGGATCTATCGTGAGCCACATTTTTAACCATGGAATCCACCTGTGGAGGCGTAGAATGATAAGGGTGGTCCACAGAGGCCCTATCAAGTTTGTCCGCCTTGTGGGGATTGGAGAGAATCTGTAATGGTTGTTGCTAAGTGGCCAATATGGTCTCCTCAAAAGCATCCACACAGGGAGGGTGACTAGTGTGGGGCTTTCTGGAATACCAAGGTACTGGGTCAACTTTTTTCTGGAGGCATCCTGTTCCATAGTTTGGAATCCAAAAGGTTTTTTGCAGATGTACCATAATATCGGAAAAGGAAGGGTCATCTGGAGAAGAACAGGAGAGTTCCTGTGGTGCATCCCCTTCAAGGGAAGATGCCTCTGAGGAGGACACTTGGGATCCATTATCCTGATCCATCTCTTCCTACTCCTCTTCCAGGTCCACTGTATCCCATTCTTGTAAGAATGGGGTGGCCAAATCATCCTTCCTGGGACGGAACCCCTGAGAGGCTGGAGAGGAACTTTCCATCCTGGAGGAAGAGGAAGGCCTGGTGGGGCGGAGGCAGGGACCACATCCTCCCTAGAGGAGCGAGGGGAAGACCTGTTAAGGCCCATAATGGACTGGATAAGAGCCTGGATGTCCACCATGGCACTGTGACCCCTGGAAAAAGAAGGGGTCATGGACTGGATGGACACCACTGATGAAATGGCAGCGGGCAAGGGACCCAGCCAGCCCGTTAGTGTGGAGGGGTGCACATAAGACCCCAACACTGCTGTAGATGGAGGAGCCATCATAGGGCTCCCATCCAAGGAAGTCCGAGGTGGAGCCATGATCATTGACAGGAACACCATCAACGAGGCAGTAAGGCCAGGAGCTACCATCAATGGGAGAACTGTCAATGACAAGGCCATCGATGAAACAATGCAAAATGGGTTCACTGTCGACGACGAATGGCTAGAGTGAGCCATTGACAGGAGACCTATCGACGGGAGAGTCAAATGGCTCAAAACATGCTCCATCGAAGGGAGAACTGTCAGAGCAGCAGTGGCCAACATCGATTGACAATGGCTCGAAAGACTTGTTGGCAGAGACAGTGGTGGAAACTACAACACAACAGTGGTCATCGATGGAGGAGCCGTCAATGATGGAAGGGAGGGATCCACTACTGTCAAAAATGGATAAGACAGGGTGTCCGTGGGTTCCTTCCTGCTACTTACCTTTTTTGTTGAGCTCAAGGACTTCGAAGACAAAGATGGTGGCGTGGGGGAAACATGCTTGGACTTTGATGCATGCTTCCTCCTGGCCCTATGCTCCATTGACAACGGGGGCTCACCCTTTCGAGACCCGAGGAGGAGGTCGAAGACTCCCCTGCAGTGGAGCATTGCTGTTGCTCTAGAAGGGCTACCTTTTTCTTCATAAGGTATTCCCTGAGCTGCTGGAGTCTTCGACGCTTTGTGGCCTTGTTGCATCGGCAGCAGAGGATGCAGTCCCTGGTGTTGTGTTAAGGACCTAGGCACCGAACACACACTTTGTGGAGGTCCTCAGTCGCGATCCTCTGGCCACAGGAACACCTTCTAAGTAAAGGTTCTGAAGACATCGGTAGAAGAACTCTTGGTGAAATGAAGTTTTGATTGGAAGAACTCTTCATCAATGAACTGAAGAAAGTTGGACTCTGGAGGAGAACTTGATGCTTACTCGGTAGTGGTTGAAAAGAACTGAGAAGTAGCAGGGACCTTCCCTTTATATATGTGCAAGAGCACACCAGTTGACAGGATGGGGAGGTGCCTGGGTCGACTGCTGAGAAGTCATCCGGAGGATGTGATGCCTGTGGCTGATATCCCATGTGTTATGGCCTGCTGCAAGAGATTGGCTTGAGGAAGCTATACTGTTACTGATGTCACTAGTCACAATATATTTTTTATCTCGTCATGTTTCCCCACTCCTATCTGTGTCTGTCTATCTGTCTGCCTGTCTATCTGTCTGTCTGTCTATCTAGCTATCTGTCTGTCTATCTATCTAGAGATATATGCCACTGAGGTACAGTGACAATGCGGGAGTGCTATCACACCAACGATGTCATGATGCACTAAGGTTAAAAAAGTGTAATAACCCTCTCACAGTACAGTGCACTAAAGGATCTTTTCTTACTACAGTCCTTAATTTTATCTATCTTGTAGTGACATTTGATGTATCTTCAGACTTCTTGGCACATATCCACTGCATACAAGGCTGTTAGTGCTAGACTTGGACTTTCATATAAAGTCAGGGACATCCTTTCGCCCTTAGCCCGCACTGTGATTGCACAAGGCATCCTCCTACCCAAACTGACATGTGGGATGGCAGTCTACTACTCTGCCTCCAAAACCACCCATCAGAAATAATATTTGCAGGTTTGCTCTGACCAGTAACAGGTATACATACCACTGTGATTTCTATTCTAAGCTTGGATGGTTCCCTTCAACAGCCCTTAGAAAATTTGTCCTGGGAAGTTTGATTCACACAGTAGTGAACAAGCAGTCCCCCATCCCTTGCAGTGTTACTGAAACCTGACAGCCTAGCTTATCCACTCGCATTTAATGGAGGCAGTATAGCACAGTGGTCTAAGGCTCTGACTGAGCTGCAAATCTGGTGACATCCAGCAGACCAGACCTGGGTTTGAATCCCACAGATTCCACTTGCATACTGTGTGACCCTGAGCAAGTCACTTAACTTCTTTGTGCTCCCAGGTCGCACCTGGAAACAAGCTCTGGCTTAGTGTGCCTTTCATGGTTAAACAATTTCTCCTTTCCCTTTCCCTAATGTCCCTGAATTACTATGCATCCCCAGAACTGGGCCCAAACTTGGGGAGCTGTAGTTCTCCTTCACAGCACTGTTGGCAGATAAGGACCGCTTGGCCCACCTAGTCTGCCCATTTCCCTACCTATCGGATAAGCTGCAGAGCCTAGTTAACCAACAGCCTACTTCTTCCTACCCCCCACTAGAATTGCCTTATGTCCGTCCCATGCATTCTTGAATTCCCCCACTGTTTTTGACCCCACAACCTCCGCAGGAAGGCTGTTCCATGCATCCACCACCCTCTCTGTGAAAAATGACTTTCTCACGTTGCCCGTGAGCCGTCCCACCTCTATTTTCAGATTGTGCCCCCTTGCTCTTACACATCTCTTTTTCTAAAATATGCTAGCCTCTTGGACTTTGTTGATTCCCTTGAGGTACTTGAAAGTTTATATCATGCCCCCTCCCCTTTCCTCAAGGGTATGTACATTAAGCTCCTTTAGTCTCTCTTCATATGGTTTCTGGTGTAGACCCTGCATCATTTTGGTTGACCTCCTGTGGACAGCCTCACCCTGTCTATGTTTTTGCAGAGATGGGGTCTCCAGAACTGTACACAGTACACCAGATGTGGTCTTACCAACTGTCTGTACAGAGGGCCAACAACTTCCTGTTTTCTACTGGTGATGCCTCTCCCTATGCATCCCAGTATCCCCCCCAGCCCTCCTTACTGCCTTCTCACATTGCTGGCCCCCCTTTAGGTCATCTGATATGACTACCCTCAGGTCCCTTTTCTTTTTTGTTGTTGTCAGTATCTCACCCCCCATTGTGTACTCTTCCCCTGGGTTTTTGTTTTCCAGGTGCATTACTTTGCACTTCTTTGCGTTGAATCTTAAGCTGTCATACATTTGACAATTCCTCCAACTTTGCCAAGTCCCTTTTCATCCTTTCCACCCCACCTTGCGTATCAACCCTGTTGCAGATCTTTGTGTCATCTGCAAAGAGACATACTTTCCCTTCCAGTCCCTCTGCAATGTCATTTATAAAGACATTAAAAAGGACCGCCTCTTGTACCGAACCCTGAGATACCCCACTAGTAACCCCCCTTTCTTCACTGTGAACTCCATTTACTATTACCTGTTGTGTCCTGTTTTCCAGCCAGTGTTTTACCCAGGCTACCACCCTGGGACCCACTCCCAGGCTGGCTAATTTGTTTATTAATTGTTTGTGTGGGAACTGTATCAAATGCCTTGCTAAAGTCTAGGTAGGCCATGTCCACAGCCCCTCCATGGTCTACTACTTTGGTCACCCAGTCAAAGAAATCAATTAGATTTGTCTGACATGACCTTCCTACTGTGAATCCATGCTACCTTGGGTCCTGTGCCCCACTGACCTCTAGATACTCAACAATTCTTTCCTTCAGAAGTGATTCCATCATTTTTCCTACCACTGAGGTCAAACTGACAGGTCTGTAGTTTCCTGCCTCTGTCTTGCTCCCACTTTTGTGAAGGGGAATCACATCCACCCTCCTCCAGTCCTCAGGTACCACACCATCCTCCCATGATTTATTAAAAAGGGTAGTCAGTGGTGTTACTAGTTCTTCCCTTAGTTCTTTTAGAATTCTGGGCTGAATCCCATCAGGTACCATTGCTTTGTCCACCTTCAGTTTTAAAGTTCTTTCAGAACCCTTTCTTCTGTGAAAGGACTAATATCAACCCCTCTATCCAGAGTGCTTCTATTAACTGGATTAGGTATCTCTCCCTGCTTTTTCATTGTGAATACTGAGCAGAAGTATTCATTCAGTAGCCCTGCTTTTTCACTGTCGCTCTCTGCCCAACCACCTTCCTCTTTATTCAGCCTCGGTATCCCTGCCTTAGTCTTTCTTTGCTCCCTAATGTACCTATAAAAGGTTTTATCCCCCTTCTTAACAGAATTGGCTATCTTTTCCTTGGTTTGGGCCTTTGCTATTCTGACTGCCTTCCCCGCTTCCTTCTGCTTTAACTGATACAGTTCTCTGTCCTGCTCCTTCTGTGTTTCCTTATACTTCCTGAATGCTATCTTTTCTCCCTTACCTTCCCCGCCACTTCTTTTGAGAACCATATTGTTTTTTCTTTTGTTTTCATTTGTTTATTTGCTTCACACAAAGGCTTGTTTCCTCTGTGATGGTGGTTTTGGTGTTTCCCCATTGTTGCTCCACCCCACCTTCTTGCCTGCTTGCTAGTGCTTTTCTGAGGCACTCTCCTATTTTGATAAAATCAGCCCTCCTGAATTCCAGTACCTTCACTTTTGTATGGCTTGACTCTACAGCTAAGTTTATCGTGAACCACACTGTTTGGTGGTCACTTGTTCCCAGATGGCTACCCACTTGAAGATCGGAGATCCTCTCTCCATCCCCATTTGAGAGTGCCAGGTCTAAGATTGCTCCCTCCCGAATGGGTTCCAAAACTAGCCAAAACCAGGTAGAGCTGGAGGGATGCACCTTTGTTCTATCACCCTCACTCTCCCTGAGGCCACTGTAGTCCAACCGCTCCTCTTTCTTGGCAACCTTTGAGGCAGCAGTGGCTGCACTGGTGTTTCTTGGGTGGTGGAGGCTTCCCTACTCCTTGCCATTTTGGCCTGGAGACGGGAACCTCCTCCCTCAGAGCAGAGAGTTGCCTGTAACTAGGGCAGCAACACAGCCTCCAGAATGTCTCCCGGAAAACTGCTGCCCCACATTCAGTGCATTGCACCACTCCCCACATGTATCTCTCCCTTCCTAATTACTGTCTATACACAACATTTTTTTATTTTATTTTTTTTTTTTTGTTAGTGTGTATGTGCGCTTACCACTAGCGCTTTATTTTTGTCTACTATGTACTGAAATCTGTTTGTTTGTGTTGATCATTTGTCAGAACTGTTCCTTACTCAGGGCCACCCCTGTTGTATTCTCCTGGGTTGTGCTTGAAGCTAGGCAACAGATTTTTCTAGTGCACCTACCTGGTAAATAAACACTAAATAAATAAATGTCATTGCCATTTTTGAGCTAGTCAGGACAGGAGTGTGGATTTTAAAAGAATGGAACAGTTTACACTGTTGTGGCTTGACAAAGAGGTAGTAAAAGTGGATGCTGCACAAAACAGGGACTGGTATTAGTCAGGTAAGGGTTCTATCAAAGTACTTATAAGTTTGTTTTAGATTTTGTGACCAAATGGCATGTTTAGAGATCCTTTAAAGGAATTTCATAATTTTCAGTCCTTGAAAGACAGTATATCTTTAAAGTAATTTTCAAGCATTTCAATGATTTAAAACATAAATCACCATGCAAATTATGAAGTATGTGGTAAGCCTTCAACTAGCAGTGCTACTTTGACCCTGAATAACACAGGAAGAACTGTGAGTCATGTGGATGGGTGGGGTGGGGGAGCCTGTTCTGTGCTATGATGATACAGGTGATGGGGGTTGTGACATTCAGCCCCAGTGCCACACACCACTGCCAGTGAGGGACCAGACAGTTTACTTGCCAGCTAGAGATGGGAGTCACAGAGGGAGCTGAAGCTTGGTAGTAGCCAAGGTGCTACTGTATTGATGGCTCTGTTCTATTAGCCCATTTCCCTGACATGGGACTAGAACCCATTGACCATCTTCCATTCCAAGAGGCAAGCATGCAGCTTACTGAGCTACTGACACTGCCTTGCTATAAAAGTGATGCTCCTGTACTTTGTTGAATTTTTCCGGATCTGTCATTGATCTGATTGGCTACTGACCTGACAACCAGTTCTCCCTCTTTATAGTTTCCTGTATTTGGCTCTCACCCGAATGTTCCCACCAATTGATGTTGCTTAACAGATGCCTCATTCCGGACTGTTATCAGCCTTTCCTTCTAAATATGACTATTAAGGTGTGATAAGGGATTCAGTTATGTAAGCAATAACATGGGGCACTGTGCACACTAAGCTTTATTGCTGCATGCCCAGGGTGCCTCATGAGGCACAAGGCTCAGCCAAGTCTCTCCAACCACTTGGGAAGTGCAGTGATGTAAGACATTTGCCAGTTTCCAGCAGAACATTCCTAGCAGAACATTCCATCAGCATGTAACCTGGACACCATGTCCTAATGGGCTACTATCCCTGCCTGCTGTCCACAATACAGGCTGAGGGGCCTGGGCTCTGGTTTTGATGACAAAAGGTGCTTGTTACCAGTAATAAAGCTATTTGTGCAGTGCCTCCACCCAGAGTATATTTCAAGTGTGTCTGATGACAAGCTAGTACAACCCCCAGGGATGCTGTACCTTCCCACTGCTTCAATCAGTGGTCCCGCACATGGATTACCATAAAACACTTTACCTTGTATTCAGTAGCACAATTATTGGCAATAGCTAATAAAATGCTCACAGTGACTGCACTTAACAGCAGGGTTCTGACTTCTGCAGCACACCCTGTATACCTGCAAGGAATGATTATCAGCAATAACAGTGCCCTTTATTACTAGACACAGTAAACTGGAACTCAGTAATAATATGCTCATGGACATTGGTAACAATAACAATAAACCTCATTTATTAAGGGTAAACAAAGACGGTAAGGGGAACACAAAATAAAGGCTGCGTATTTGATTTCAGTTGGTTTTGGCAAAGCATTTAAAGCAGCAGTACTAGATAATCAGGAAGTGATATATCGAAATTCTGCTTTTTGGCTGGAAGCATGCAGCCATAGTTCCAGTTTTCATATCTGTGAATATTTTTTTCGGTCGTCTTTAGTTTTCTATTTTTGCAGTTAATCTTTTTATAAGAAAATAAAAAGCATTTTCCATATTATAACATAAAAATACCATGCAGACATGAATATAATACAGAATGTAGTATGGTTTTTTCACAATTCACATTTTGATTAAATAGAATTGGGTCAAAACTAATATAATGGTTATGACTATATATTCTCATACACATACACATATACATACACATACACATACACATATATACATATATATATACATACATACACGTGTACATACTACAAGTCATGATATGTAGTGGCATACATTGCCATTGATTCTTATTTCTGCACAGTATATAAAATAAACATATTACTATACTAAATAACCGTATATCCTAACTATATTGTAAGAAGATACAATCTGTCTATTCTATAAAATATTTTAGAATCCTTCTAAATGAGAGATCTACAAGTATTTCCTAATCCTCCAGATTCCAGAAAATTAAAATAATCCTGCCAGCACAATTTATATACATTTAGTCGGTCTAAAGTCAAATAAGATATACATTCCAGGGATGCAGTTTGGGTTAAGTAAGTGTAGGTATTATCTGTGACTTCCAATTAATTAGAATCAACCGTTTAACCTGCATAAATAATATTTGTAGCCATCTATGTTGGTGTCGAGATATATTGATACTTTTGTTAATAATCCCTAGAATAAAGTACTTGGGGTCAAAGGGTAAGAGGCATTTTACGACATTGGAAGCCAAATGATGGATCGAATGCCATAATGTAGATATGGGGCTACAAAGCCACAAAATATGGAATAAATTACCATTAGATGAATGACATCTCCAACATATATCATTTGATGTAGCTCCCATTTTATATAATAAGTCTGGTGTTCTGTACCACAAGTGAAGAATTTTATACTGAATAAGTGTACTACACACATCTCTAAATGTGTTATGGCAAATAGTCCAACACTGGCTCCATTGAGATTCAGTTATATTTTGTTGCAATGCTAAGCTCCATTTAGTTTTGGCTGAAATTGATTGATTTGGTAAATTATCCCTGATCATTTTATAAATCTTACTAACTAGCCTGGATGAAGTATTCACCCATGAAGTGATATTTAGGTTGGAATAGGTTATTCTATGTTTATGCCGTAATATAGGAGATAATGCTGCTTGAATTTGTAGATATTTCCAGAAATCCTTTTTATTTATATCCCAAATAGTTTGTAAATTTGTATCACCCAAAAATATTATATTTTTATGTTTCCATGGATTGCAAAACAAAGGATGGTCATCTAAGGTTATACATCAGTTTCCCCATATCGGACAGTAAAATGTGGGAGCTGGGTCAGTTTTTAACCATTTATGTAATTTAAGTCAATAATGAATTGATGGAACAATTGTAAGTTTTTTTTTTATTTTTGTGGCAAAGAATTAAAAATAAAATTGGTGGGAATGTTTCCCGGTGCCCAGGAGGCTTCCATATTGAGCCATAAAGGAGATTTATTATTGGGTTTAGTAAACTATTTTGTGGTCTGTGAGGCATGAAATGCCCATAAATAGGCCAAGAACCAGGGAAGAGTAAACCCACCCTGGGACCAATGGGTACGTAGCTTATTTCTACTAAATCTTGGAATATGACCTTCCCAAATAAAATTCCCTATCAATTTATCAATTCGAGAGATAAAGATAGTGGGGTAGAATCAACGGTATGTAGGAAAAGAGATACAAAATCTTAGGAGTAATAGACATTTTAATTGCGTTAATTTTACCAATTAATGTTAGATTAAGGTTTTTTCCACCTTTCAAGTATTGTTTTAATTTCTGAGAGTATAGGAGTAAGATTTGCCTCCCATATTTTTTCAGTATTCATTAACATTTTAATTCCTAAGTATGAAATGCCTTGGGATGCCCAACCAAAGCCAAGGACATTATTCATATAAGGTTTACAAAATGTGTTGAGTGGTAATATTTCAGTTTTTTTTATAATTAATTGCAAGACCCGAGATTTCTGCAAATGTATTTAGTAATTGTATAAGTGGGTGTGCAGCTAATTCTAAATCTTCTAGTAAAATTAACATGTCATCAGCATAAGACATGGATGTATACTGCGTGTTGCCAATTGACATACCTCTGATTTTGTCAGATTGACAGAGAGCAGCTGCCAAAGGTTCTAAGGCTAAAATGAAAAGGGATGGGGATAAGGGACATCCTCGTCTAGTGCCTCTATTTAATTCAAAGGATTGAGATATAGTAGAGTTAGTAAGAACCCTTGCTGTAGGGGAGGTATATAGTATTTTTATATATGAACAAAAGCGGTCACCAATGCCAAAGCGGGATAGAACTAAAGAAAGAAAATTCCAATTCAAAGAATCAAAAGCCTTTTCAAAATCGATGGCAATCGCTACTGCAAGGGACTTTAGCAATTTAGCTTTATACATAAGATTGAATAAAGAGCGAAGATGATCTGAACCTATCCTACCCTTAACAAAACCTGTTTGAGACTTCTTAACTAATCGGGGAATGAAGGGTTTAAGATGAATAGCTAATAGACTTGCAAAAATGTTGCCATCTACATTAAGTAATGATGTAGGGTGATAGTTAAAGGGAAGAGTGACATCTTTATCCTTTTTGGGAAGCACTGTAATGATTGCATCCGTTAAGGTTGGAGGTAGTTTTTCTAAAGTTATAGATTCTTGATATATCCTACACAATAAAGGGCAAAGTAAATCAGCCATATTTTTATAAAACTCCACTGGGAAGCCATCACCACCAGGGGCACGTCCAGTTTTGAGGGAAAAGAGTGCGTGATGAACTTCTTCTATTGTAATAGGGTTATCTAAGGAATTTATTGCATCATGTGAAAGTTGGGGAAGTGCTAATTTATCCAGAAATTTGTCAATCTTCAGTTTTGCAGAGGAGGTAGTGGATGTATATAACTTTTTATAGAATGAAGACATAATCTTATTAATGCCAGGGTTATCAGTACATATTTGCCCAGTATAGTTTTTTAGACCTGAACTATATCGTTCCAACTGTTGTACTCTAAGTCTATAGGCCAGTAGCTTACTACCTTTTTCGCTCCCCTCCCAGTACTTGTGTTTAATTCTGAGTAGTGCAGTTTTGGTTTTCCGGGAGATTAGATCGTTAATTTGCATATGAAGTCTAAGGATTTCGTGATGTAAAGGGGATTTAGGGTCAGGGTGTGGGGTAGCTGAATACTGTAATTCTTTAGTTTTAGGTAAGTTCTCAAGGTCTTTAAGTTGTTTTTCTCTCTTTCTTTTCCTATGTACAAAAAAACTAATAATTTTGCCACGAAGAGTAGCTTTGAGTGCCTCCCAAGTAGTACCCATTGACGTATCCTCTGGGTTATTGAGTAAAATAAATTCCTGAGTTTGTATTTTTAACCAGGGAATAAATTCTGGGTCTTTAAGTAAGAGTGGGTCTAATTGCCAAGAAAGTGATTTCAAAGGAGGGGAATTCCATAACAAGTGAAGCTTAACTGGAGCATGATCTGAAATAAGAAGGGGTAGAATATTTATAGTCTACAATATTAGCTGTAATAGTAGGGGAGGTTAACCAATAATCAATTCTACTATAAGTCTGATGCATGGGGGAATAGAATGTATACTCTTTATCTCTAGGATGAAAAAGTCCCCATATATCCACTAATCCCAGCTCTTTCATTAATAATGAAAGTGCAGCAATGCTCCTCAGATGAGCATCTAGCAAAGCATTGCTTCTGTCAAGGTATGATTCTAATGTAAGATTAAAATCACCACCAATTAAAATTGGGATATTTAGATTTAGAGAAGTTAATTGTTGGGCCAAATTGTGAAAAAATTCGGGTGTATCAGAATTTGGGGCATAAATATTAACAAGGGTTAATGGACCAGTTGTAGAATCTAAGGTAACAATTGGCCATCTGCCATCAGGGTCTTTCTTTATATTCAGTACTTTCCATTTTAAGCTTTTGTGAATTAAAATTAAACCCCACATTTCTTGGTTGTAGCAGAAGCAGCATAAATTTGACCAACCCAGTGATTTTTTAATCTGTCATTATCTGCCTCTAATAGTTTAGTTGCTTGTAAAAAAGCAATTTGTGCTTTTTTTCTTTTAAGATGATTTAAGACCTGTTTACGTTTGCTCAGTGCATTGAGGCCCTTGACGTTCCATGTATATAATATTAAATCAGACATTAAGATGATTAATCGGTAATGGCATCCAAACCTGGACTTCAATGCACCGAGCAAAAGAGGGGTAGGTATCAGGGATCAAAAATACATGACTGATGGTTGTAATCCAGTTTGGGGCAGGAGTATTAACTATTGAAGCATACAAGGGAATCCAGAGAATACCATGGTACCATTTATCATAAATCTCCCTAACTGTTATAACAACAATATCTAACAACAAACTTATTAACAAGAATGCTATAATAATCATTTAAGATGAGCAGAGGAGTATCAGTCAGTTTATAAACAGCAGTAAACCAAGACCACACCTATGCTCTCTAGGACATGTAATAAAGTATAAGGAGAGCAGAAAATCTGGAAGCTCCTTAACTACTATTACAGATTAACACTATCTATATAGACTAATGAATTAACAATGGTGAGAAACAGTTGTTCCCATAAACAACAAACAACCAGCATCATTCGTGTTGGATAGCTAACTAATGATTTACATTTTGAACCACAATTGAAAAAGGAGGAAAGCAGGGAGAGAGAGGGGGAGAGAAGAAGAAAAAAAAATCAGATAGATGTTTTATCTTTTAGTAAAGTAGTTTATAATAAAGAGAGAATTAAATATAAGATAGGTTATTAACATGTAACTTAAGCTAAAATAAATACCAATCCAAAAAACGATAAGATAGCAAATGGTTAAATTTCACCATTACAATAATAAAAAAAAAAATTATACCCTGTTTGCATTTATCTTTCAACAGATCTCTAGGCATCTTAAACCACTAAAGAATATAACGATATGTGCCAGTTCTATAGGAGCTGAAACATAAAGCGTCTCTGCCTCTTCTGTTTTCTACATTTCATGTTCTGCTAACTGTCTCTCGTTCTCTATCTCGGGTACTTTTAGGAGGAGGGGTTGCCTAGAAAAAAACAAGAGCAGTGCAGGAGTTTGAAGTTGACATATTGCGATGACTACCAGCTTGTGTTGTACTCCAACAAACATCTTACAGGCAAGGACTGTTTATATATCTCTGCCTTTCTGACTGTTCTCTCCCTACTGCACAGAATGATCACCTGAAGATGATGCTCATACATTTAAACAGGCAGCAGCACTCAAAAATAGGGTGAAATTACTATTGGAAATATACGATGTACAAAAAGATGTTCTAAAATTAGGACGTATCTACAGTGGCACAGGCTAGGGAATCTACATACATCCTATCACCTGCCCCACCCCCGATCAACTCCGTCACTCTGTAGGGATGTAATACATCAATTGTCAGTGATGCTTTCAACTCTCCTGCCTCTCATCTTTCTGTCCACTTATTGGTTCTATATGATTTTGGGGGGGTTAAAATTTGGTTCACTATCTTGAAAGGCAGCCCAGTACAGCTGCTTGCACTATCGAGGGGAGAGAGCAGTACATAACTGTCTTCCCTTTTCTGCAAGAGAAAGAACAGGGGGAGTTGCATGCATCAAAAGCTTCATAACCCTGCTAGCATCACATCTCTTTCCTTTAGCGACCAATATAACTGCAATAAACTAGGACAGTGTTGCACATTACAGAGCCGAAATGTCCGTTCTGCAAAATATACCGCTAAAGCAATTTATGCACTATTGACGTGAAACCATATCATTTACCTTACTTAGCAACTCAGGCAGACCACAACTGTCAAGCAGCAAATTGAGATCCACGTCAATAAGCCAACTATAACCCTATCTACTGGTGAGCCTTACAACAAGAAACTGAGTTTCAAATTATATGACTACCCCTTACAGCTCGCCAATCAGGGTCAATGGCAAAACATATCTGACAGAAACACACATCGGAATCCGAGGATCCAGATTTATCAGTGCTACATACTTTCAAATACGAGCATTGAAATAACAAAAATACTGATTAAATTGTCCTCCTTGTAGCAGTTGTATCTGGTCTGTTCTTCCCTCTGCTATGGTGTTTTTTCTTTGGCGGTTCCAAGGATTTTTGAGGCGAACTCGCTACTGCTTCAGACCACGAAACATCAACGGACTCTTCATCAGCTTCAGGGACACTCCGCAATGCCTCCACAAAAGTTGAGTCTCCGTTATCCACGGTTCCACAATGGTCGGCACGAGCATCTCCTAGAAGTTCGAACCTATTGCTTAAAGGTATGGGCGATGAAACCACAGCACTGGTATGAGATTCAGCATTCTTTGTATTAGTTGATTTCTGTATGCAACATTGGAGATTACAGTTCATGTGCTTAAACAAATTTTTTTCTTTCAGTCGGGCAGAATGTCTCATGCTTAAGTCTACGTGAGCCTCCGAGATGGTTGCGATTAGCTCAGCAGATCCTGAAGCAGTCTGAGCACTGGAATCTGGGCAATTATTAACTTTATTAGGATGACTTAGAGATACGTCCCTAGCATCAGATGTGTTTACCGGGGGTAACTCAAATTTGCTTAGGTAAAACATCAGTGATTCTGGGGTATTATGATCTTTATAAGAGCTGCCGCTGAATACACGCATTGTTGCAGGATACCTCATCGAGAATCGTAATTCCAGTTTGTGCATCAGTTTCCGAGCCGGTGTAAAGGCTTTCCTTTTATTTAGAACATCCTTTGAAAAGTCTCTCTCTCTCTCTCTCTCTCTCTCTATATATATATATATATATTTGGTGCTCTTGACAGGTAAGGTGCCCAGTTTCTCTGGATCTCTGTAGTATGAGTTCAGTATGAGCAAAATTCAGAAATTTAGCCACAGTAGGTCTGGGTCTGTAGTCGGGAGGAGGCTTAGGGCCTAACGAATGATGTGAATGCTCCATAGTTATGCTGTGATCAGCAGGAAGATTCAGCATGGTTGGTAAAACACGCAGCAAAAAAGTAGTAGTATCTTTTCATTCAGAATTCTCAGGAAATCCAAAGAATCGTAAGTTATTTCTTCGGTTTCGGTTTTCAATGTCATTAATTTATATTGAAGCTCTTTGATAGTACGATCTTGCTTCCTGATAGTAGCTTTTAGATCCTGAATAGATGACTCATTCTGTTTGGTCTTAAGTTCTGTATTAGCAAGTCGAGAGTCTATATTCTTTAATGTGGTGGTATTATGCTGTGTTGTGACTTTTAGATCACTTATATCTGTAATTAATTTCTGAAACATACTTTCTATTTTATCCAAGGAAGCCGATTTTTCTACATTTTCAGACATGATTCATGGCCTAAGGTTTATGCTTCCAGTAGAAGTCTGTTAGAGTATAGCCCAGTATAGATGAAATGTTAAAAGAAAATACCTTAACAAAGTGCTGTATTGTGGTCCAGAGCACTTAAATTTCTAGTTTGTCTTGCAGAATTGACTGAGATGGCAGAAGATGATGCTAGATTGTTTATTGAATATTAGAGCTCAGGATTCAGACCTCCATATTTGTTCAGAGCCAGGCCACGTCTCATCTTTAGTTTTTTAGATATTTGCAATTTATTTGAATTGTTGTGGCGCCACAATAAATATGGTGGCTGACTAATTTTCAGCTGCGCTCCCCCTTCAGGTCGCATCCTGTCTTTTGGTTATTGCAATGGGACCCTGTGCTGAACTGTCCCAATGTCCCTGTGTAGTATTGCCAGTCATACACATCTGCAGTTAGCAGCAGAGGGGGTTCCAGTGCCGCATGCTGAATGATAGAAATGTAAATGAAAACTGAGCAAATTACTCAGAGATAGTACATTGCCAGCAGGAAAGAGTACCAGGGAAATGCATAGCAGAGCATAGGGAATAAACTGTTGAAAAAAAAAATGCAGATTTCTTTTACACTGTACTGCTACTTTAAGCAACAATTGACAATCCACATGGACAGTCCCAGCTGTCTTCCTTGGGTACCCAGACTAGAACTGTTGCAGGCCTGGTATGTTGCAGCTGGTTGTTAGATGTTAGGGCCCTTAAACAGACAAATTGATTTACTCGGGTAACCATGCAGACTGATTTAGCATTTAAAGAACAAACAACTTGTTTTCTGGCAAAACTGGCATTTGTAATCCCAGGCCCGATGGCCTGCAAAAGCAATTCAAACAACACTTGAAACACAAGAATTTTGGTTGCAGGGCAAGCCCTAAAATTACTCATGATTCTGCAGCTCTTTAGGCTCTGATTGTGGACAAAGCAATGGGGCCTGATGGGATTCACCCAAGAATTCTAAAAGAATTAAGGGTAGAACTAGAGACACCATTGACTACTCTCTTTAACAAATCATGGGAGGATGGGGTGGTACCTGAAGATTGGAGGAGGGCGGATGTGATTCCTCTTCACAAAAGTGGGAGCAGGACAGAGGCAGAAAACTACAGACCAGTTAGTTTGACCTCAGTGGTAGGGAAAATGATGGAATCACTTCTGAAGGAAAGAATTGTTGAGTACCTAGAGGCCAGTGGGGCTGGGACCCAAGGCAGCAAGGATTCACGATGGGAAGGTCATGTCAGGCCAATCTAATAGATTTCTTTGACTGGGTGACCAAAGTAGTAGACCAGGGAGGGCTGTGGACATGGCCTACCTAGATTTTAGCAAGGCATTTGATACAGTCCCACAAAGATTAATACACAAGTTAGCCAGCCTTGAGTGGGTCCCAAGGTGGTAGCCTGGATAAAAAATTGGCTAGACAACAGGACACAAAGGGTAGTAGTAAACAGAGTCCACAGTGAAGAAAGGAGGGTTACTAGTGGGGTACCGCAGGGTTCAGTACTGGGACCGGTCCTTTTTAATGTCTTTATAAGTGACATTGCAGAGGAACTGGAAGGAAAAGTATGTCTCTTTGCAGACGACACAAAGATCTGCAACAGGGTTGATACACAAGATGGAGTGGAAAGGATGAGAAGGGACTTGACAAGGTTGGAGGAATGGTCAAATGTATGTCAGCTTAGATTCAATGCAAAGAAGTGCAAGGTAATGCACCTGGGAAACAAAAACACAGGGGAAGAGTACACAATGGGGGGTGATATACTGACAACAGTAAAAATGGAAAGGGACCTGGGGGTAATTATATCAGATGACCTAAAGGTGGGCAAGCAATGTGAGAAAGCAGTAAGGAAGGCTGGGGGGATACTGGGATGCATAGGGAGAGGCATCAATAGTGTAAAACAGGAAGTTGTTGTCCCTCTGTACAGACAGTTGGTGAGACCTCATCTGGAGTACTGTGTGCAGTTCTGGAGACCCTATCTCTGCAAAAACATAGACAGAGTGGAGGCTGTCCAGAGGGGGGCAACCAAAATGGTTCAGGGTCTGCACCAGAAGACATACGAAGAAAGAGTAAAGGAGTTTAATATGTATACCCTTGAGGAAAGAAGGGAGAGAAGGGACATGATAGAAACTTTCAAGTACCTCAAGGGAATCAACAAAGTCCAAGAGGGTATCATCTTCAGAAAAAGAGGTGTGCAAGAACAAGGGGGGCACAAAATGAAGATGGGGGGGGGACAGCTCAGAGGTAATGTGAGGAAGTATTTTTTCATGGAGAGGGTTGTGGATGCATGGAACAGCCTCCCTTAAGAGGTCGTGGAATCAAGAACAGTAGGGGAATTCAAGAATGCATGGGACAGACATAAGGCAGTCCTAGTAGGGGGTAGGAAGAAGTAAGCTGTTAGTTAACTAGAATCTGCAGCTTATCTGTTAGGTAGGAAAATGGGCAGACTAGGTGAGCCAAGTGGTCCTTATCTGCCGTCAAATTCTATGTTTCTATGATTGGCAGTCGAGGTGGATGGCTCCCTTAAGCAGTCTCGAACCTCTGGATTCTCAGTTTCATACTGCAGGCATTTGGCTTCTGGAATAAGGACCAACAGAGAGGACCAGGGCTAGTACAGTTCACTCCCACTTCTAGGCATAACCCCCAAGGTGGCCGCAAACCACCGCTAGCTGTTGTGGAGGTAGCTGACTCATCACGCTGGTCTGGATGCAGGTTTAGTTCAGAATACAGTTTTTTTAGGCTTTGCTTCAGCAACGGGATGTATGTTCTGCCTAAACAGGCTTGGGCAAATTCACACTGCAGTCTCTGCATAGAAGGTACCTTTTTGGCTGTGATGGCTCTGAACAAGCACAGCTCTCTGTCTAACCAGAAACAGTTCTCTGGCTGAGTGAACCTCTGATGCAGGCTCGGTTCTCAAATCACCACTCTGGCAACTGAATACAGGATTTACCTTCACTTTGGCTGTTGCAGACGGTCTCTTACGCAGTTCAGGCAAACTCAGCAGAGTTCAGCTTAAAAGAAGAAACTTTTCTTTCTCTTACCAGTCTCAGCAACTGCTGCAGATATTGCAGTTTGAAACAAACCACTTCTGGGCTATTTGGCAGTGTGAACCCAAGCAGACCTCCAAACTTTGTCTCAGAGCCCACAGTCTGAGCTTTCTCACTCTCTGGAAGCTCTCTCAGGACTGCCCTGTTCAACTGTCCCTCTTTAACTGAAGAAAACAGAATGCTGGAATCTGATTGAGAGATGGGGCTGTCAATCACAGTTCCAGCATTCTGATCGCCAATAAAGGCACCAAGCATGCAGTTCTCTATTTCTCCCAGCAGCCATAGCAGAAGGACCCCTTTAGGACCCTTTGAGTTCTGACTGGCTAAAACGCAAGGTCAAAGTACTAGCATGGCTGCCGGGTGGCAAATGGATAAACAGTCCAACTTTAAAGTCCAGCAGCCATAGCAGAAGGACCCCTTAAGGACCTTTTGAGTTCCAACCGGCTAAAATGCAAGGTCAAAGTACTATCATGGCTGCCAGATGGCAGATGGATAAACAGTCCAACTTTAAAGTCCAGTTTTATAAACAATCAGTTTAGTTTTACACTTAAGCATTTACAGCATTTCAGACAGCTCCCTCTGCACCACTAAGCAACTGCAGGGTGGAGTCTGAAAAAGCGCTCCCTGGTTGGTTGCGAGCTCCAGATTACTGAGACCCAGCACAGGCTATGCACACTATATACAGGGCCTGAGGTCATTAATGCTATAGTATGATGGCACCTTCTCGCACATTCGCACAGTACTATGGATGCAGCCCTTTCTGGCCATCAGGGCACTGGTGGCAGTGTGCCCATCATTAGGGCACCAAATAATAGAATTTGCCACTCCTCCCTGAGGTCTACCCCCCCCGAGTTAGAATTTTTAGAAAGGGGTGGGGGGCACAGCCCCCCGCAAAAAGAGGGAACAGCGACATGAAAACATGGCGCCCTAATGACCGGGCACACTGCCGCCAGCATCCTGAATGAATGGAACCCTACCAGATACAGCAGTAAATTGCAGGGATTTGCACTCTTTGCTGGATATTAGCCCAGGTTTAAAGGCAAAACTCGGGGCTGGAACATGGCCAGATGGAGGGCTAAAGAAGTGCCCAGGGAGATAACCAAGGTAAGCCCCACCACTTTGGGGGGTTATAAGCAGAACCCAGTTACACAACATTCCTCCAAATCTGAATTTCGGAACCTTCCATTCTTTATTACTGAAGACACTTTCATTTGAGCAACAGCTTTTTCATTTAAACTCCATCTGCTTGGTTGGGGTACATAAAGAATAATTTGCAGTCGAGTGTGCAGCTATACAGTATTACAGTAACTGAACATCAGGGAAAATATTATTAAAACATTTTTTTTTTTAATTTATGCTTTTTGCGCCCCCCTCATCTCTCCGTCGGTCATCCGCCCTGTCACGGACCCCTCGGCTGCGGCATCCCCACATGAGCCGTACTCCCGGGACCCCCTGGATTACCCCCCAGGGTGGAGACGTGGCACCCATCCCCCTCTTGGGCGCCACGAACAACGGGATAGGGCGGGAGTTGGCCTGGGGAGCCAATAGCAGCCCGAGGGGCGGGCATCATTTAGGCGGCGAGAGGCGGGCTGAGATTTTCTCCCCTTAGAGGGGCGGGAACGTGCAATGACACCAGCGTCCATCCTGCCCCTTGGAAACCTTTCTGTCACGTATGCTGAGGTACTCCTGGCCTCCACCAGGTGTCCCCATGCATCGGCGACATCCCGCGCCCTCCCCCCCGGAGAAGGAGAGCAGTCATGGGATGCTCGATCCTTCTCCCCACGGCTGGCCCTCCGACGACCTGAGCTCGTTCCCGAACCCAGGTCGCCGGCGTCGCAAGCGGAAATCCAACTGCTGCGCTGGTGGGCCGGCTATATTAAAACATTTTTGTGTAAGTGAAACACAACGTAATTTGAACAGCAGTAGGAAAAATACTGCAGGTAATCTCGGGTAAAGCAGCTGTTCAAAAACTTTTGGGTGAACTCAGCAAGTGACTGCTGCACATAAATGTAAACCAGGAGCCATGTACCAATGGGTTACTATACCCCTGCCTGATGACCATAACATGGGTTGAGGGGCCTGGGCTCTGTTCTGATGGTGACTGGGGGTTCTTTCCCAAATAGAAAATAAAAAATAGAGCGGTGCCTCCACCCAGAGTAAATATATAGTGAGCCAGTTGTTTGTGTAGTATTGTACAACTCCCTGGGATGCTATACCTACCCATCTTCCCTTCCAATCACCCCCCACACAGAATACCATAAACCAACGTAACACGATGTTGCATACAATTATTGACTATAGCTAATAATATGCTCACAGACAGTTTTAAACAGTAACAACAATAACAGATTTATTATTGGGGAAAGTGTAATGGGAGTGCAGAGAAAAATGGCAATTTGAACATTCAACAATAATAACCACTGTGCCCACCCCCCAACAGCAACACATATTTGACTTGCCCACCTTCTCAGTGGTACCAGTAATAAAACTATAAGCACAAGTGCAATGTTAAACAATAGCCTTTGAGTACCCAGGGATTAGGATATAGCTGCATTGCAGGCCTGATTGTAAAATTGCCTGGGATCTTGCGGTGGTGCACTTGGTGAAATTTAGCAAGCTTGCAACTTAACTCCCCAACAGGTCATAGTGTGGTAGTACAATTTTAAAACTTGAACTCCAGAAATGGAAATGGCAACCATTCAGAGGCAATAATCATAATTCAACCTGGATAAAACGGAAGATCCAGCCAGCAATGCCAGCACTCAAGTGACCCTTGGATACAGCAGATCAGCAGCAGGATGGCAGTTCAGGAGAAGCAGGGAGCAGCACCCAGCAGCAGAAAAATGGCCAGGAACCTTGGATTCTTTTGAGCAGGTGGCAATGCTGCAGCTCTTCTTATCTCACATCTCTGTGAATGCTGCTCTTCTCTATCAGCTCTCAAGCCATAGCCCTTCTGGCTCACACCTCTCTGGATGCAGAACCCCTCAGGCACCTCTTCCCTGGTTTCAGCTCTTCCAAATCACATCCAGAATACAGGAGCACTGTGCTGTGGCTTCCCAGTTCCCAAGGAGCCCAGACCCCAGGAGCAACCCCCAAATGGGTCAAGAATACCTCAGCACTTGGGCATGTGTCCCATGGCTCCTTGTTCCCCAATCCATCCCACTTGATAAGGGCTAGCTGGCCCCTTACCTGGCTTGGAAGTGGCCTGAACAGGATGCAGTTTCTGTAAATGAATGAACCCAGCTTTCAGGCTACAGACCTTCATGTCTTCTGCGGCCTCCCAAAGGCAGCAGGAGCTCAAAGGGCTTTTCCCACTCTGATGCAGGTCACAACCAACTCTTTGAGTCTTTGGTTGAAATTAGGCTCAAACCCCCTTTAAGCACAGAAGGGGTTCTCTCACAGACACCACAGGTTCAATTCACAGACAGTCTTGAGCACTTAACTGGGGTTAGTGCTCTCAGGCTATGGGAGACAAATCTCTGACTCTCAGTTAGAAACAGAAAACACAGGCCACGAAGGCCTTGTCTCTCACACTCTACATGCTACCTCACCTCAGGAAGTCTGGAGCAGAACTGCCCCAAGCTATAACTGTCCCTGGGGTTGAGGAAAAATGGCAGCTGTAGCACTATAATGCACATGTGTACCCTGCCAACTTGCACAGACATGAATATGAGCCATGTGGCGGTGCTGTACATCCTCCAGCCAAAACGGGTGACTTTATTCTTGAAAACTTCCCACTCCTCTGGTCACTTCAAACATGTTCTTAAACCTGGGGGGTGGCAGGAGCATAACAAATGCACATGTAACCCCTTTGCAAATGGGGGTTCCCAAAAGCCTTCCAGGAGCTTGCTTGAATGCTCCAGGCCTGGATGGTGTTCGGCGTCTAAGCCATTTAGCTGTGAGTGCTTTTAGAGCCTCTGGTACTGTCTCTTTAAGAGCTGTCTGCCTGCAGACATAATTAATTTGGATGGGGGTCTGTGTGTTTCCATGCTTGAGTACCACTCAAGCTGCTACCAAATCGCTCCATTTCTGCCATCACAAAGTGGGCAGAGTGAGCACTTTTCAAAGATATAACTGTTTGCCAGACATCATTTAGAGTAACAACGAAAATACAGTTTGTCTAACCTGCTTTTCTTTGCAATCAGAACTGTGTTTGCCTAGTCCCCATTCTAGTTTTGAACTGCTGAACTGGACCAATCAGTGTGGGGGACCTTTGAAATGGAGCCTGCTGCTGGCAAATCAGAACTTGACTCTCATTGTGGGCCAGCCACCTATGTACTGTATGGCCAATGCTTCTGGGAATTGCAGTTTGGACTTCTGCGCTTTTTTCCCACCAACAGGGGGAGTTTACTGTGAGTGACAGCAAAACCAGCCAACTGACTGGGAGGAACTCAAAGGAAATGCCCGGCTCTGTCTACTGGAAAGATCAGATGAGTAGTGACTGTGAAGAGGGAAGAAGCTCTGGGCTGTTGAGTTTTCGCACGGGAAGCTCGTGTGGGGGCCTGAAGTTCAGCCTGCAACTCTTTGTGTGTGCCAGTGTGGACTGAATCAGAGTTGTAAGGAGAAAGAAGCACCAGAAGTGAGGAAACCAGGCTCACCCTGTAGAAGACTGGAGAAATTGCTGAATCGCGCTTGGTCTGTCAGGAACTGAATCTACTGTGTGTTCTCCCGGGTATTGTGCAGTAATTGCGATCGGGATAGAGAAGCAGCCTGCCTGGTACAGTACTTTCCTTTTACATATAAATGTGTGTAGTGCTTGTGGGGAATCGCAGTTTTATATCCCCTGTACAGTGAATAGAGTACATGAAGCTGGAAGTAAACCCTAGCTTAATCCAGACTACATCCATTTGCTCTAAACTGCAGTGGAGTCCAGTCACAAGGACCTTGTCCACATGGTCTGCTCCTCCTCCTGGCAATCCAGGACAATCTGCCTTCCATTCAGTTTCAGCATTGAATATGTGAGTACAAATCAGGGTAGCTCCCTGCCATCATCTAATTGCAAGTGTTCCATCTGATTACTTTTCCTTTCTTTCTTCACGAACTGAGCCTACCGGCTCCGGATTACAAAGTGGGTATTGTGCATGTATTTTCCATCCTCAGGGCCCCAACCAGCTGCACCAAATAGGCTAGCCTCTTATTGCCTGGGTACCCAGTAAAAGTGACATTTGGAACTCTGAAATATGTGCACAGTACTGTAATTATTAATGTGACTGAATCAATTAACCTGATTTCCCCCTGTCCTTGTTACTATCCCCTAAATAAATCAGAATTGGTTGTTTAGCAAAGTTACACTGCTTGAACTGTGTGTCTATGTTGAATTACTGTACAGTGGTTATTGTATAACTGCTTCTTACTTTACAGGGGGTCCCCAGAGTCAAGCTGATTGAACCAATTCTGGGGGTAAGTGTATATGCAAGGGTACTGTGATTGATCTGTGTGGGCCACTAGTGGGAAGAAAGGGGGGTTGCAGTGACCCAGAGGGCTGTGACCAAGTTATATCAGACTGTCTTAACCCCGACCTCTGGGTGGAGGCACCCGCCATCGGATCCAGGCCCCTCAACCTGTTAGTGGCAAATCAGGCAGGGGTAGTAGCCCTTAGGATAGCGCCACCTAGGGGTTACATCTTGGAGGTTCACTGCTGGGATTGTGTGTCCTCTAGTGGCCATATTTTCGAACCACTGTTAAGAAAAAAAAAAATAAATGGGTACCCCAGCAGAAGTGGCTGTGTACCGGCTGGTGGAGTGGTGTACTGGGAAGGAGATCGACCCCCAAAATGCTATGCTTATCCTGGACATCCCCCTTTAAGGATCCCATAAATAGCATCTTGGAGGTTCACCGGAGGCAGTATAGCGCAGTGGTCTAAGGCTCTGAACTGCAAATCTGGTGACATCCAGCAGACCAGACCTGGGTTTGAATCCCACAGCTTCCACTTGCATACTGTGTGGCCCTGAGCAAGTCACTTAACCTCCTTGTGCTCCCAGGTCGCTCCTGTAAAAAAGCTTCCAGCTTAGTGTGCTATACCTGGTTAAACAACTAAATAAAAAAAAAAATAATAATAAATAGCTCCAAAGTGCCACAGACCATTACCCCAGAGGGAGCCCTCACTGCCTGGAGACTGATAACTAAGGACAGTAAAGACCCGGCGGGAATGAGCCCCCATCACTATCTGAAACTTTTGAGGAGAAATTTGCTGAATGGTTGCTGGGGGAAGGGAAAACTGTGGAGGACTTGAAGAAACTATTCTTGCCAACTGGGGGTGTTCCTCTCCCAACACCCTGTCCTGCTCCAGTGCCCGTAATGGTGGCTGAACCAATGCAGGCTCCTATTTCTGCACCTGCCATTAGTCATGACTCTTACCGAAGGTTGAGGATCTTCTCTGGCACCCTCCCCACCCCAAGGGAGGATGACTGGGAGACCTGGATGAACTATGTTGCCCCAAGTGCTAGAATGGCAATGCTCGGAAGCTGAAAAGTGAAGAGAGGTTGAGTGAGACCTCCGAGGTCCTGCCTGGCTACCATCCGTGCTAAGCAGGCCAGTAACCCTGAAGTGACTGCACAGGACTATCTTGAGGCCTTGGAGAATGTGTATGGGAGCCCAGATTCTGATGAGGACCTGTGGTGGAGAGTAAGAAATGCACAACAATACCAAGGGGAGTTGCTGTCTGTGTATGTATCTCGGCTGGAAAAATTGTTGCAAGAATGCCTCAGAAAGGGTAGTTTGCCAGCGATTGAGCTGGGTCGAACCAGGCTGGACAGATCCTTAAGTCTGCCCCCTTCTCAGAACTGCTGTTGCTTCAGTTATGCCTGGCAAATCGACTGGAATCCCCACCCTCCTATGATGAGCTAATAAGAGAAATTTGAGGAGCTGAGAAAAGGCGACCTCGGGAGGGACTTGCACCAATAGCTGTGGCTACGACCCGAGTGACTGAGGGTGACCCATCAAGTGAAGTTCAGGGGCAGAGGTTGGCAGTTAATGAGTGCTCTGAGGAGGAAAAAGATATGCCACAATGGGGTGAACTGTTGAGAGAGTTCGGGGAAATAAAAAACAGTATCTTTATGAAGGCCGCTCCTGCAAGTACAGGCCCCGACCCTCGTCTGACTGCATCTGCTATGGGGTTGGGGGTACCCACCCATACATCTACTGCTGACAACAGCTCAAAACTCGATGTCTTGACCATGAAAGTGGGGAAATTGACGAAATGTCTCCAAATGCTTATCACGCCGCAGACAGAGATGGCACCAAGGTTTCCAGTTAGTAGTACCCCCCCCTGGCTCCCAGTGTGATGCCTCGGCCAGCTCAAACTCCAGAAAGTATGTTTTATTATAATTGTGGGAAGGATGGGCACATGAAGAGAGAATGCCAGTCCCAAAAGACACAGACAAAGTTGCATATAGGCTACAAGAAGAGCCCGGAGAACAAATCAGTGGTTAAGGGGTGCACCAGATCCCAGTGAGGGCCCCAAAATGCTAACTCACGTCCCTTTGTGGCAAGGTCAGTTGCCCAGGCCCCATAACCGCCTCTCCAGAATGGTCCAGAATAGTGGGTCCCTCCATGGAAGACCACTGTAAAGGTGAAGGAGTGTCTACAAAAGCTGTATTAGACAGTGGCTCCCAAGTGACAATTATGTTCCAAGACTGGTATCAGAAGTATTTGTCTGATGTACCCTTACAACCGTTGGAGGGGCTGCATGTCTGGGGGTTAAGTGAGAAGGCCTACCCCTACTCTGGATATATCCAAATTTGGCTGTCTTTTCCCACCTCTGTGGCTGGAGTGGCCGAGCAAGTAGAGACCCTGGCCTTAGTGTGTCCCCCTACCGGACTGTATGATGGGGTTCCTCTACTAATTGGGACTAATGCACATATGTTTGGATAGCTGGCAGAGTTGTGTTATGAAAAACAGGGGTCAAGGGCTGGTAGAGCTTTAAGAATTCTGGCCTTGATTAAGAAGGCCTATGAGGCACAGAGAGATGTTGAAAAAGTAGAACCAAAGGAACCGGTTGGAATTGTCTGGAAGAAGGATCCTGAGTCTCTGATCCTGGCGCCAAATTCCCAGTGTACCTTACAGGGAGAGGTCTGTATCAGAAAGGATGTCAAGAATAAAATATTAATGTTGGCCGGCCTGCTGGCACAGTGGTAGGGTTACCGCTCGCGGCGCCAGCGACCCGGGTTCGGGAATGGACTTGGGCAGCTGGAGGGTCAGCCGGGGGGAGGAGGATCGAGCGCCCAGAGGCTGCTTGTCTCCTCTGGGTGGGGTGGGATGTGGGTTCTGCCGCGATACCGCCACCTGGGTGACCACGGGTGGTGGTGCAGTGAGGACTGCATGTAGCAGGGAGGGAGGGAGGATGCCTGCCAGGAGCCAGAGCGTTAGCACGTTGTGACGTGCGTCGCTCCTAGGCTCTCATTACGTGCAGACATCCTACGGGGATGGGCGAAAAAGAAAAATACCCTCTGGTGCTCCCTGTAGATGGAGCTTCAGGCCCCGATCCCAGGGCCCCTGCCGGCACGGGTGACGGATCCCCGACGAAATCACAGTCGCTCGGGGTGGCGGAAGGGGGAACCCCGCCTCGTACCCGCCTGGGGTTCAAACCAAGGCAGCGTGGGGGGATGACTGCACCCGATGCTGACAGACGAGCAAGGACGCACAAGGCCGTAGGAGACTCCTGAAGGTGAGGAAGTACTGGGGTGAGAAGGAGCTGTAAAAAGAGAATATTAAAAAAAAAAAAAAAATTAATGTTGGATGCACCAGGCGATGGAAAATTGCCTGAGGGACTGCTGGTCAAGCCTAGTATTTTGCTTGCTAAAGCCCATGCTTATGCCAGAAGGGTAATGGTTCAAGTTCATAATGTGTCTGACAGAGAGATTCGAGTAAATAGAGGTTGCACCCTAGCTAATGTGCATTACGAACACTACCCAGTGCTACCAATAGCAAGAGTTTGGGAAGAATGACAGAGTAACGCCTGACTTGTTTGATTTCGGTGACTCCCCGTTGCCAGCTGAATGGAAAGTGAGGATCAGTGAGAAGCTTTCCAAGAGAGACCAGGTGTTTTCTTTAAAGGAATGGGACGTAGGATGCGTGCAAGGAGCTGAGCACCATATCCGGCTGCATGATGAAAGGCCATTTCGTGAAAGGTCTCGACGCCTGGTACCTGCTGACATAGATGATGTGAGACGGCATCTGCAAGAGATGCTAGCTGCTGGTGTAATACAGGAATCCAGAAGCCCCTATGCTTCCCCCATTGTAGTAGTGAGAAAAAAGAATGGAACAGTAAGGATGTGCATGGATTATCGCACTTTAAATCGGTGGACTATCCCTGATCAGTACACTATGCCCCACATTCAGGATGCTTTGGACTGTCTAAACGGGAGCAAGTGGTTCTCTGTGCTGGATCTCCGCAGTGGGTACTACCAGATCCCGATGGCCCCGAGGACCATAAGAAGACAGCCTTTATCTGTCCTCTTGGCTTCTATGAATTCATGAGGATGCCTCAAGGGATTTCAGGCGCCCCTGCCACTTTTCAAAGATTGATGGAGCGTGCAGTGGGGGACATGAACTTACTAGAGTGCCTGGTATACCTAGATGATCTTATTGTGTTTGGCAGCTCACTGGTGGAACACGAGAGCAGATTATTCAAGGTGCTGGACCAACTGGAAGACTTTGGCCTTAAACTGTCCATTGATAAGTGTCAGTTCTTTCAAACATCAGTAAAGTATGTGGGACACATAGTATCCATCGAGGAATAGAGACCGACCCAAGTAAAGTTGAGGCCTTGACCACCTGGCCACAGCCCAAAAATCTAAAAGAACTGCAAAGATTCCTGGGATTCTGTGGTTATTATCGGCGTTTCATCAAGGACTATTTAAGAATGATCCGCCCTTTACTTAACCTTACTCAAGGGTATCCCCAACCCACAAAAGATACAAAAAGTCAGCGTGCCTCAAGACTGAAAGAGTTTATTTTCGTTCAAGTGAAGTATTTGGGGCCCGCTGGACTCCTGATTGTGAGACTGCTTTTCATGAGATCATATATCAACTTACTCACGTTCCAGTGCTGGCCTATGCCGATTCAACAAAGCCTTATGTCCTGCACACTGATACTAGCTTGCAAGGGTTGGGGGCTGTGTTGTACCAAGAGTATGAGAATGGCTTGAGACCAGTGGCCTTTGCCAGTAGAAGCCTGACCCCATCCGAAAAGAACTATCCTGTACATAAGTTAGAGTTCCTAGCTTTGAAGTGGGCCATTGTTGACCAATTCCACAAGTACTTGTATGGGGGCTAAGATACTAGTAAAACCTGACAATAATCCTTTGACCTATGTGCAGACTTCAGCTAAGTTGGATGCCACTGGCCATAGGTGGCTTTCTGCATTATCTACATACGACTATGCTGTTGAATACAGAGCAGGGCCTGAACCACATAGATGCTGATGCTCTCTCCCGGAGGCCTGTTCCCCAGAATGACTGGGTCAGACTGTCAGAACCTGTTATTCGAGCACTCTGCCAGAAGTTTGACCGGGAGGAACAAATGTCCACGGATGCAGTGGACTGTATGGTGGATTGTTTGGGACCCTCTGAGAATTGCATACCTGCTACTTATTGCCACTTTTCTGCAATAGACATTGGTGCACTGCCTCAGCTGGACAATGACAGTATTCAGCGTGCTCAATCCCAAGATCCCATGATCAAATCAGCTTTAGAAGCCCTCTATGCAGGGAAAGATGTGTCCAAATTACGTTCCACTGATTTGAGAACTACATTGTTATACAAAGAAGGTCCTAAGTTGAAACTGATCAATAGACTGTTATACCGGGAAACAGTAGACAGAGGGGGACAAGTAGACAAACAACAGCTAGTGCTGCCCACTGCTTTTCGAGACTCAGTGTTGAGGTCCTTACACAACCACATGGGGCACCTTGGTATAGACAGAACACTTGACTTGGTGAGATCCAGATTCTTCTGGCCTAAGATGGGGGCTGATGTAGAGCAACACATTCGAACTTGTAGTCGCTGCTTACAGAGAAAAGCTTTGCCCCAGAGGGCTGCCCCCCCTTGTTAACATCACCACCAGTGCACCCATGGAGCTGGTCTGTATTGATTTTCTGAGTTTGGAGTCAGATCAAAGAAATATTAGTAATGTGCTGGTGGTTACTGACCATTTCTGAGATACACCCAAGCTTTTCTCAGCAAGGACCAGAAGGCGTCCACTGTGGCAAAAGTACTTGTAGAAAACTTTTTTGTTCACTATGGAGCTCCACAAAGTGGAGTACGAAAGTCCAGAACCACCCCTTTCCACCCCCAGGCCTTCCATTCAGTTTCAGCATTGAATTTGTGAGTACAAATCAGGGTAGCTCCCTGCCATCATCTAATTGCAAGTGTTCCATCTGATTGTATAACTGCATCTTACTTTACAGGGGGTCCCCAGAGTCAAGCTGATTGAACCAATCCTGGGGGTAAGTGTATATTGCAAGGGTACTGTGATTGATTTGTGTGGGCCACTAGTGGGAAGAAAGGGGGATTGCAGTGACCCAGAGGGCGGTGACCAAGTCATATCAGACTGTCTTAACCCCGACCTCTGGGTGGAGTCACCCGCCATCGGATCCAGGCCCCTCAACCTGTTAGTGGCAAATCAGGCAGGGGTAGTAGCCCTTGGGATAGTGCCACCTAGGGGTTACGCACAACTGGACTGGGACTGGCGGCGGTGAGCGGTCTGGAGGCAACTAAGGTAAGCCCCACCTGCGGGAGGTGGGTACATAAACAGTTTTGTGTAGTAGTTGAAGAAGACTGTGTCATTTTTTTGCAACACAATACCAGGTAAAATGTTCCCTGCTAGACTTTCTAGGTGGGTTGTGCATTGAAAGCCTTCAACTACCTATTTTTTTTTTTTTTATTTATTTAGTCTTTGGTAACCGGGTAAGGCCCACTAGGCACAAGTGCCTGTTTTCAGGGGTGACTTAGGAGCAATGGGCAGTTAAGTGACTTGCTCAGAGTTGCACAGTATGCAAGTGGAGGCTGTGGGAATCAAACCAAGGTGTACCAAGCTCATTACTCTAACCTCTAGGCTATACAGCCAGCCCTAGGAAGTGAGGTTATTGTAATATGTTAATGCTCACACAGAGTGGATTATTACACTTACAACATTTGTGTTATACTTTCAACTAATATTACCTTGGGCGGTAATGAGGCACTGGGCTTATGCCTTAAGGTTGGAGCAGTAAAATGGACCAAAACCCTGTAGTTAAGTAATGCTGTTATAATTAAACTAAAACTGTGTAACTATTTTGAAAATGCATTTTTTTTTGTCGTTCTATAGAACACTTTGAGTATTTCTTTTTGTATTGCTAAGATACAGAAGTTGTTTTCAAGCTATGTGTTGATCACAGTGCATGATTTCTCTGTCTCATTTTGTAACATCAGTCACTCTAGCCCAGTTGATTTCATGATGTACGAGTCCAAGACCAAATCTTTGTGTAGCTTTATGATGGCAGCCTGACACCTCTGGCATGATCAGGGGTTTGGTTGTAACGTGGCATGATCGAACTACATTGAATTATAAAACAGTTTTTGAAACTGGAGCAAGCTGATTAGCTGACCACATTCCAAACTGTATGTGTTATCTTCTGGAAACCTCCATGTACGGTATTAAAACTGGATTTCAAGCCATGTAATCATTCATTAATAAGTGGCTTACATTAATAACAGTATTATGGTACTCCAATGATTTGTTTACCTTTGCTACTCTAACCCTAGACACTAATGCACTCGGGTAGCCTTGGACCTTGTGATGTCCCTAGGGATAGAGAAATGGCAAGTAAACGAACCCCTGATTATACCTCAGTATTTAATTTAATGTAATGTAATGTGGGCCCAACCATTCCTCATGACAGATCACACTCTTGGCCTCCTTGCCCCTGTCTCTGGATGTCATTCTATACCTAATTATGGCTAGCTTATACCTAATCCCTGGATATCCTGTTTATTATACATTGCTTTTGGTGCTTTATTTACTATATTTTTCCACTTATACCTGCCTCTTCTTGCCTCCTTCCCTTCAGCCCACCAGGAAATGAGCTTGGGCTCTGTGTGCCTCTCTGTCAATAAATTTTGAGTGATTAAATAAAAAAAAAGATGTTATATGAGTTGAAAACCTAGAAGTGTGGACACTGTTGGCAAATACAGCTTAAGGGTCCATCCAATCTACCCACATAGATGTTCCTACCTCACTCCTTGACCTAATGTCCTGAAGGGGTATAGACCCCTCTCCCCTACCCAGAATCTCCTAGCTCCCTAGTTCCTCCTAGTGAAACTATCAGTCCCCTTACCGTGTCCCATCCATGCTTGATCCCCTTTATAGTCCCCTCCCCGAGCACTTTTGGTTGTACTCTGCTCCACAGCTCAATCACCCTTAGTGGAGTAGAACTTCCTCACATCCCTTTGTAATTGTCCCCCTATCTGTCTGCATTTGTGTCCCCTCATGGCAGTGTCCCTATTCCTATTTAATATACATTAGCTGTTTACTCTGTTTATCCCCCCTCAGAAACTTGTGAATCTCTATCATATTATCCCTCTCCCTTCTGGCCTCCAGCGAGTACATGTTTAGGGCCTCTTGCTGTTCTTCATAGGATTTGCTTTGCTGACCCTGAATCATCTTGGTGACCCATTGCTGCACAGAACCCAACCTATCTCTGTCCTTTCTGGGGTGCAGACTCCAGAACTAGGCACAGTTTTCCAGGTGAGGCCTCAACAGTGACCTATACAGGGTTAAAATTCCTTCCTTTTTCTACTATTGAACCCCCTTCAAATACACATCAGCATCCTTGTTGTTTTGCTGTATGCCTTACTGCACTGACTGGTTTGTTTGAGGGAGCCAGTGATAATGACCCCCCAGTCCCATTCCTCAGTTGTGGTAGTCAGCCTAACCTCCATCCAGTATTCCCTCTGTGGGTTCCTTTTCCCTGTGTGCATCACCTTGTACTTCTTGTCATTGAATCTCAGTTGCCTTATTTTTGACCATGTCTCCAGTATCTACAGATCCCTCAATCTAATAAACATATTGAAGAGGACAGGTCCCAGGACTGACCCCTGTGACACCCCACTCTTGCCCTCCGTGTCCCCTGATTTGACCCTTACTACCAAACCACCTGACAAACTCCTTCCCCACTCCAAGTACTCCAACTTCTTCAGCAGCCTCCCATGTGGCAGCAAACCTAACACTTTGCTAAAGTCGCAGTAGAGCAAAGCAATCTACTGCCTTTTTGAACCAGTCAAAGAACTCTATCAGGTTGTAACATAAGATCATAACTAGTGGGTTTATTATTAAAAGTCTTCAACATTTAAAACTAATAAATAAGTCGGTCTTAGTATGGAGTAAGCAAGTAAAGTGTTTTTCAAGAATGGTGTTCGAAATCTACATACTGTATGTGGTAGACTGTAACACATAAAACATTGAACTTGAAATTGTTCAAAATAGTTAAATGTAATTAACCAGTCACATTTCAGTTACTCTTTTGTGAAGAATCCTAGAATCTGTTGACAGGAAAAGGCCCGTTTGCCCATCATCTTAGCCCATCATGAAAAAAAGTCTACTTTTATTATGTAAATATTTTCTGTACCCAATTTCTGTGGTTATAACTTTCATCTGATAAATGCTGATATTGATATACCGTAATAAGAATAATGTCACTTAAACTCATAATGTTACGATTCATGCAACACAAGTGCAGGGAAAAAAATTGAGTACCAAATGTTCTACAAGGGAGCAAACTGAAGATACTGATGAGAATATACAATAGGCATTGGTATAGGGTTAGCTATGATGCTGCCGCTACTTTGTACGTGCCCCCCTCTTCCAAGGGATACCAGAACAGCCTGCTGCCAAGACATGGCTGCTTTGCACATATCTCCCACTCCCACTATGGATGGTAATGGCCTGCCGTCAAGCCACGACTGTGTGGTATCTGCCCTCCTCTTCTGAGAAGGACCAGAGCAGCCTGCTGCAAACAACCCACTGAGCCGATGTCCAAATTCATACCTCCCCTCCTGTCATAGAAATGTATCATACCATTGTACTACAAACAACACACCTGTATTTTGTTATCTCTTTTAAGTAGCTGAAAGGTACATAAGTAAATAATTGAAACTTACATAAGTAAATAACTGAAAGGTGCATAAGAGCTTGTGAGTTTCGGCCATAAATCTGCCAGCAGTTTTAGTGAATTTGAACTGTACCCAGAGGATCACATTCAGTCACTTGTTCTCCTTACTTTAATACACAAGATGCATGTTCCAGAGTTACTAAAGAAAAACCACGGGGGCTGCTGTTGAGTCAGCTTAGATCGTGGACATGCTATAAAACACCTCCTACATCAAGCAACTTTATTTTGCTGATGAGTTTTAAACTTATGTAATTGTTTTTTTTTGCTGAAAAGTGATTTTTTTTTGTTTGAAAATTGGTAACTGGGAAAGTCACACTGAGCTGAGGCCTGTTTCCAGGTGCAAACTGGAGGTAGGTTAACAAGGGGATACAAAGTAACAATTTACAAATAAGAAGGTACTATAATGTGAGACAATAAATAAAAAAATCCTGAATACAGGTACAAGAATTAAAATGAGTACAATGTACAAAATACAGTATGGTAGTACTACTGTCCTAGGGCAGTTCTAAATAAATACAGAGGATTGGGTAGGCCAAGAATAGAGAAGTGTCATAAGGGGCAAGACAACGTAAAAAGCCAGTTGAGTTCCAACAACAGGGGCCATGTGCACAAAAGAAGGGGGAAGAGGCCAAAGAATGGAAGGAACAGGGGGAGGCTAAGAACAGGAGCAGGAAGGGGGAAAAAGTGTCTGGCAATACACTGATTAGCACTCGACTGCTGTCAGCAGGTGTTTCAGAGCAAATCAACAAAAATGTATGTGCTGTCTGCAGAGACTGAGATCGCAGTTGCACTCTTGATCTCATTCTCGTTACCAGCACAGCTCTTGGTGGTCAACGTCAAGATCTTCTTCATCATCTGGCTCCTGCAACTGATGCAATGCCAAGTTCATCCCAGATGTGAAAGGGCAGCCTGGCAGCAGTAGGCCTACAGAGAGTTTTTCCAGAGTTAAGGGTGGCTGGTGATGCTAATAGACCCATCCTGGCCATTTGCTGCTTCTCCCGGTGTTGACTCCAGTTGTGTGTCTCGCAACTGACTCTCTGGCATTGTCCACCATGCTGCAGTGGCTGACACTGGTGGAGCCCCTGCCTTCATTGCCAGTGGAAGGGTCTCTACTAAGGACTCTAGCCTTGAGTTCAGACTTCCACATCTGTTGGTGATGGCTACTCTGGCAGAGAGGGTGATCCATACCCGGTGCCAGTGGTTGATGTTCCTTTATCCCAACTTTGATTTGGATGTATTATCTATTCAATTGGCTCTACATTGGTGGGATGGTAGGCAGCTGCTGACAGGCCCCCTGTGGGAAAACATTCCTCCATGGCATTCCTCACTAAATACATGTCTGTGGCCCTAGAAACTCCATTGGAGGTGGACCAGAATAAGAGACTGCCTGCTGTTTGATATTCTTGAATGGGACTCCTCACCCATAGTAGCCTTCTATGTAACCACTGTTGTGCTTGTCCCAGCATTCAGTGTCTGGCAGCACCCAGCCTTCTGCTGGGGCCCCACCGTGCCATTTGGACTACAAATATGCTGTCCCCCTGTGTTGAGTGTCTGGCTTTTCAATACATATGTCGCTAGTGGGACTTGTGGCAGATGTGGTGTTTTTACAAGGCAAGGGTGCAGGGTGGATCTTACAAGCTGTCAGTCTGGTCCCTGCTGCCTCCAACCAACCCCCATCTCCCCTGGACCTACAGACCTACTGGTCAGTACTCCCCCACAGATTGCCCCCTTTGGCAGGGCTATGAGTGGAAGACCTCTCCTCCCCTTCCCACTGAGCACTTATCCAGATAAGTAGGGGTCAGGATTATGTTGTGGGTCAGAGAATGGTAAGGTAGGGCTTCACAATGTCTGCTCCACCGCTCTTCTGTTTTCTCCCTGCCTGCCTCCCTTGACATCAGGCACAGCCCCTGTGGGCCTCAACATGGTACTCATGTCCCCTGAGGAGGAGCAGGCTTTCTGGTCCACTGCAGGGGTTGCCAGTGTGGCAGATCCTGACGCCATCCCTCTCCTGGGCTGAGAGCACATGCCCAGGTGGCTCCCCGAGCTCGTTCCCGAACTCTGGTCGCTTGCACGGGAGCATGATGTGCTACCTGCTGGTCCACTGGGTGACCACAATTATTTTTTTAAAGCCTTTTTTGTATTTATTTATTTATTGAGAAAATCAGAATTACAAACCTTTGAGTCAGGGATTCATTTGCAAAGGCTCCACTTCGACTGGTACATATAATAAGACAAAACCTGGATGCAACCAGGGTACAATAAGAGAGACAGCAAAAGTTTACAAATAACACCATCAAATTGTTAACAACAGGTTATGTCCTTAAGGAGCAAGTATACAGACACAACGTAATAACACTAAACAGTGGGGGTTCAGGCATAGGGAAGGGAGTTGTGGGATATGGAGGGAGTAGTTCAGATGGGGAGAGTCAAACAGGAGGAGGAGGGAAGGGAAGTAATTGAAAGGTGGGAGCAAGGGTAGGACAGCAGAAAGCAGCAGTCCTTGTGGACATTGTCACGCATAGGGGAAGTACAGGGTTAGATGTGTAACATAAGGAGATATGCGTTGGCGCTATAGGCAGTCACAACTGTTGATAGGAGATGCTGTCTGAGCAGTTTTTTGAATGGGCCAAGTTTACAGGCAGAGGAGATCTCCCCAGTCAACCCATTGAGCCATTGAGGAGCTCTTTACATAAAAGCCTTCTGCCCCTGGGAGGTCCTACGAAACGGTACTAAGAAAGTTGCTTTAGAGGAGTTTCTGGTAGAGTAAGAGGTTGGTGCCAGGGTAAGGAGGTGTTAGGCAGTAGACGGAAGGAGGCCAATGAACAATTTCTTGACTAGCAGACAGGTTTGATAGACAAGCCTTCCCTCAAAGTTCAACCAGTCAATTTGTTTATAAAGCTCACAGGTGTGAGTGAGATGATTACAACCAGTGGCCAGAGGATAAGCTTTATTCAGGGAGACCTTGATCCTTCTAAGAGAAGAGTCAGCAGCAGATCCATATATAACTATATCATAGTCAGCTATGGATAGTACTGAGGTGGTAACAGCCAGATGCAGTGCTTCGGAGGGCATGCAAGACCTATGCCTGTAGAGAAGGCCAGTTCTGGTATTTACCGAATTACATACTTGGTCAATATGCTCCTGAAAGGAGAGTGTAGAGTCCAGAGTGATGCCCAGATATTTGAAGTGAGTCACCTGTTCCAGGGATGTGAACTGGCAGTTGAGAATATTTAGGGGAGTGCCTTTGAATTTGTTATGTGGATTGGCAAATACCATGACTTTGTTTTTTTTTTGGTAGTTTAAAATAAGTTTGTGGTGAGAGAACCATGATTCAGATTCAGAGAAGAACAGTTGGAGGTCTTTCTGTAAGTGGGCAGGGTCCGGGTGGCTACAGCAGATAACTGTATCATCCATGTAAAGTAACATGTACCCAGAGCAGGCTTGGGGAAGGGTGGTGAGGAACAGGCTGAACAGGAGAGGACCAAGAATAGATCCTTGCGGGACTCCAGAGAAAACCGGTAAATAGGTGGAGAGGGTTTTGTTGATTTTTACTTTCTGTGACCGGCCACTCAAATAGTTGGCAAACCAGGAAGAGGCATCCGCAGAGAGACGTAGAAATACAAGCGAGTCAATAAGGAGTGAGTGGGTGACCGTATCAAAGGCTTTAGTTAGGTCTATGTACACCGATGCAACTCAGCGACCACGGTCCAGGGATTTATGTATAAAGTTGTAATAGCAGTAAGGTATTCCCAAGGGTAATGTTAATGTCCATCACCCTCTGGGGGCATGTGGCATGAGGCTGTGTCTGTTCAATACATGAAGCTGTTTATTATTAAGAAAGTTAAACAGTATTTCAAATCAAAGTGTATATGCAACATGTACCTTCTGAAATAAATTATTGGTAACAAAAATGATTTCAATGGGTTTTCACTGATTTTTAGAAGTATATCAAAATACAGTATGGTAGTACTACTATCCTAGGACAGTGCTAAATAAATACAGAGGATAGGGTAGGCCAAGAATAGAGAAGTGTCATAAGGGGCAAGACAAAGTAAAAAGCTAGTTGAGTTCCAACAATAGGGGCCATGTGCACAAAAGAAGGGGGAAGAGGCCAAAGAATGGAAGGAACAGGGGGAGGCTAAGAGCAGGAGCAGGAAGGGGGAAAAGTGTCTGGCAATACACTGATTAGCTCTCGACTGCTGTCAGCAGGTGTTTCAGAGCAAATCAACAAAAATGTATGTGCTGTCTGCAGAGATTGAGATCACAGTTGCACTCTTGATCTTATTCTCGGTATCAGCACAGCCCTTGGTGGTCAACGTCAAGATCTTCTTCATCATCTGGCTCCTGCAACTGATGCCAAGCCCATTCCAGATGGGAGAGGCCAGACTAGCAGCAGTGGGCCTACAGAGAGTTTCCCCAGAGTTAAAGGTGGCTGGTGATGCTAATAGACCCATCCTGGCCATTTGCTGCTTCTCCTGGTGCTGACTCCAGTTGTGTGTCCCGCAGCTGACCTTTGGGCATTGCCAGCCATGCTGCAGTGACTGACACTGGAGGAGCCCCTGCCTTCATTGCCAATGGAAGGGGCTCTGACTAAGGACTCTAGCCTTGAGTTCGGACTTCCGCATCTGTTGGTGATGGCTACTCTAGCAGAGAGGGTGATCCATACCCGGTGCCAGTGGTTGATGTTCCTTTATCCCAGCTTTGATTCAGATGTATTATCTATTCAGTTGGCTCTGCATTGGTGGGATGGTAGCCAGCTGCTGACAGGCCCCCTGTGAGGAACCAGTCCTCCACGGCAGTCCTTATGGAATACATGTCTGTGACCCTAGAAACTCCATTGGAGGTGGACCAGAATAAGAGACTGCCTGCTGTTTGATATTCTCGAATGGGACTCCTCACCTGTGCTTGTCCCAGCACTCTGCATCTGGCAGCACCCAGCCTTCTGCCAGGGCCCCACCATGCCATTTGTATTGCAAATATGCTGCCCCCGTGTTGAGTGTCTAGCTTTTCAAAACATATTTTCCTGGTGGGACTTGTGGCAGATGTGGTGTTTTTACAAGGCAGGGGTGCAGGGGTCCAGGGTGGGTCTTACAAGCTGTCAGCCATATCCCTGCTGCCTCCAACCAACCCTCATCTCCCCTGGACCTACGGACCTACCAATCAGTACTCCCCCACAGATTGCCCCCTGTGGCAGGGCTAGGAGTAAAAGGCCTCTCCTCCCCCCTTATGTCATGGGTCAGAGGACAGAAGGTAGGGCTTCACGAAGTCTGCACCACTGCTTTTCTGTTTTCTCCCCGCATGCCTCCCTTGACAACAGGCACAGCCCCTGTGGGCCTCAACATGGTACTCATGTTCCCTGAGGAGGAGCAGGCTTTCTGGTCCACTGCAGGAGTTGCAAGTGTGGCAGAACCCGATGCCATCACTCCCCTGGGCTGGAAGCGCATCCCCAGCCCCTGGGCTTCCCAGTCATCTCTCCGTGCTCGTTCCCAAACTCAGGTCACTTGCGCGGGAGAATGGTGCACTACCTGCTCGTCCACCGGATGGCCACAATTATTTTTTTAAAGCTCCATTTTTTTTTTTATAGTAGCAGTAAGGTAATCCCAGGGGTAATGTTAATGTCTATCACCTTGTGGGGGCATGAGGCTGTGTCTGTTCAATACATGAGACTGTTTATTATTAAGATAGTTAAACAGTATTTTAAATCAAAGTGTATATGCAATGTGTACATTCTGAAATGAATCATTGGTAACAAAAAACAGTCTCATATTGCTAAAGACCTGGAGGCTCGGAGGTCATTTAAGTTAACCTCCTTATAATTTGGATATAAGGCAATATAGAGGATGAAAGCAACAGAGAGAGAGAGAGAGAGAGAGAGAGAGAGAGGGTTCGCCAAAACTTCCAGACCAGAAAGGGAAAGGGATAGTCCAAAGAAAAAGAAAAGAATGGTTGCAGCCAAGATTTGTAAAGAAGAAATGGTCCAATTCTGTGGCAGGGACTTTCCCTGTCACACATTCCACCCCCCAAGAGGGAAACAGATTTGTAAACATTAACAGAAACCTGTTAACCACCTTCCTAATCCCTGGAAGGGGTTGGAGCTCCGGCCCACCCTCACCGTGAAGCTCCGTCCCAGGGTCCCTATACAAAAACATTTTGCTTGCACAAAGGTCATACATTTTCCTAAGTGCTATGCTTAGTTCTACACAGTAAATTCTTTACCCTGGTACTTCAGATTAAACGTTGATTTAGAACAAATCTAAAACATCAAAACATTCAATATTTCATTACTCACGGTTCAGTAACATCAGTATCATCAATTCCTGCCCCATATCTTGACAGGTAGTTGGAATTCAGATGTGCCGTGCCTTTCCTATGGGCAACCTTATGTAAAGCTGAAGCACCAAATACCAATGTATAATGTGGGGATTCTTTTCCCACCTTTTATGTAGCCAACACAACGGATTGTGGTCAGTAAGGAGCTGGAACTCTGTACCCCACAGATAGCATTTTAAAGACTTTACTGCCCACTTAAGGGCTAAACATTCCTTTCAACAGGAGCATACCTTCACTTCCTTTCATGGAGCTTTCTGCTCATGTACACTATGGGACGTTCCTCCACTCCTATTCTCTGAGTCAGCACAACCCCAATCCCGGCCCCAGATGCATCAGTATGTACCTCAAAAGGCTCTGAAAAATTAGGGCTCTGCAGTACTGGGGATGTGCACAGAATTGCTTTTACTTTTCTGAAGGCCTCGTCACACTCAGGGGACCACTGCACTTTATTTGCACATCGTTTTCAGGTAAGGTCAGCCAAAGGACAGATTACATCTGAGAAATTCGGTATAAAGTGTCTATAGTAGCCCACCAACCCCAAAAAGGATCTAACCTGTTTTTTCATGGTAGGGATGGGACTGTTTACTGCTGCTGTTATCTTGCTTTGTTCAGGTTTCACTTGACCTCCCAATAATAAATCTTAAATACCGAGTTTCAGTGTTAGCCAAGGCACATTTAGCTGGGTTGATGGTCACCCCTGCACTCTGAATGGCCTCTAAGATGTTTTTGAGATGTTGCAGGTGGGGTTCCCAGTCAGGGCTAAACAACACCACATCATCGAGGTATTCTGCACAGTAGTCACTGTGGGGCCTGAGCATTTGGTCCATGAACCTTTGAAGGGTAGCTGGCGCCCCATGCAAACCAAATGGCATGGTCATAAAATGGAATAGACCTAAGGGGGTACTAAACGCAGTCTTCTCTCTAGAGGCAGGTGATAGGAGGATCTGCCAGTAGCTTTTGGTGAGGTCTAGTGCTGAAATGTATTTTGCCTGACCCAACCTATCAATGATGTCATCGATGTGAGGCATCGGGTAGTCATCGAAAAGAGATGCTGCGTTGACTTTTCTGAAGTCGAGACAAAGCCTAATGCCTCCTTCCTTTTTCCCAACGATCATGTTGGAGAGGACCATGCACTCTTCGAGGGGACTATAATGCCCAATTTCTCCAACTTTTTCACCTCCTACGCTACTTTGTCTCTTATTTGTTGAGCAAGCGGTAAGATTTTTGGTGTACTGGCTGGTCTTGCATTACTATTACGTCATGTACAATCCACTTGGCCCTCCCGGCTGTACTGGTGAATGTGGGGGAATACTGTAATAATTTGCTCAGTCCTTCAGATTGTTGGGGGGTTAGTTCTGGGTTTATTATGATTTCTTCCATACTCCCAGGTTTCTCTAACCTTTGATAAGCCACCTCTGACTCGGAGTCCCTACTCTCCAAATGGACGTAGCACACTGGGTCTCCCTTCTCATACCATTTTTTAAGTAAGTTCACATGGTAGATCTTACTTCTCTTTCCAGGCATCTCTTAAGTTGCATTTGACAGGCCCTGTCTGTGTGAATGTTGTAGGGGCCTTGCCACTTCATGAGTAGCTTGTTCACAGTTGTGGGGAGTAGCAGTAATATTTTTTTCTCCTGGCTGATAAGTTTTACTCCCCACTCCTTGATCGTAATGGGCTTTCTGTTGTACCTGTTTTTCTTCTAGGGACTTATGGGCCAGTCCCACATACCTCACCAACCGCTTCCCCAGTTGGGACATGTAGTCTAGGACATTACTCTGTCCTACAGTCCTACCCTCTTCCCAATACTTCTTCACCACATCTAGGGGCCCTCCAGGATTTTGCCCATACAGAAGGAGAAGGGGAGAAGCCGGTAGAGGCTTGGGGTATCTCCCTGTATGAAAATAGTAGGTATGGAAGGTACTTATCCCAGTTTTTCCCTTCCTCATTGACAAACTTCTGCAATATCTTTTTAAGTGTCTGGTTGAATCTCTCAACCAGGTTATCAGTCTGGGGATGGTATGGAGAGGTTTGTACAGCACTGATCCCCAACAAGCGATACAATTCGGTCAATAGAGCAGCAGTGACATTTTTCCCTATATCTGTCAGGATTATCTGAGGTATCCCCATTCAGCTAAAAACTTCAACCAGCTCCTCAACTATTCTAGGGGCTGTGGCCATTCTCATGGGTACTGCCTCCGAATAGCAAGTGGCATAATCGCAGATGACCAGGATAAAGCAATTTCCTTTGGAGCTTTTCTCCAGAGGGCCTACTATTTATTTATTTAACAGACTTTAGGATTACAACCTTTGAGTCAGGGACTTTTACAAAGGCTCCACGTCAGAAAAAATAAATACAAACACTTAATGATATGACAGAAGGCATTCTTAGAATGGCAGAGAAAGGGGAGATACTGTTGATGGAAGACCTGAATATGCCAGATGTTAACTGGAGCACATTTGCTGCAGCCACATCCAAGAGCAGGGCCATTCTTGATGCCCTACAGGTGGCAGGCCTCAGACAGCTAGTTTCGGAACCCACTCGTGAGGGAGCAATCTTAGACCTCGTACTCTCAAACGGGGGCAGTGAGAGGATCTCAGATCTAGAAGTGGGTTACCATCTGGGAACAAGTGACCATCAAACAGTGTGGTTCACATTAAACTCAGCTACAGAATCAAGCCATACAAAAGTGAGGGTACTGGACTTCAGGAGGGCTGACTTTGGCAAGATGGGAGAGTGCCTCAGAAAAGCACTAGTAAACAGGCTAGAAGGAGGTGTGGAGCAACTATGGGGAGTCATCAAAACTGCCATCACAGAGACAACAAGCCTTTGTGTGAAGCAAATAAACAAATCAAAACAAAAGAAAAAGCCACTATGTTTCTCAAAAGAGGTGGCTGTGAAAGTCAGGAAGAAAAAGATAGCATTCCAGAAGTATAAGGAAACACAGAAGGAGCAGGACAGAGAGCTGTACCAGTTAAGGCAGAAGGAAGCAGGGAGGGAAGTCAGAATAGTAAAGGCCCAAACTGAGGAAAGGATAGCCCACTCAGTTAAGAAGGGGGATAAAACCTTTTATAGATACATCAGTGAGCGTAGAAAGTCAAAGGGAGGGATAGTGAGGCTGAATAGAATGAACGGTGGGTGGGCAGAGGGGGACAGTGAAAAAGCAGGGATACTGAACAAATATTTCTGCTCAGTATTCACAAAAGAGGAGGGGAAGTGCCTAATCCAATTAACAGAAGCACTCTTGATAGGGGTTGATCCCAGTCCTTTCACAGAAGAAAGGGTTCTGCAAGAACTCCTAAAAATGAAGGTGGACAAAGCAATGGGGCCTGATGGAATTCACCCCAGAATTCTAAAAGAATTAAGGGGGGAACTAGTGAAACCACTGGCTACTCTTTTTAATAAATCGTGGGAGGATGGTATGGTACCCGAGGACTGGAAGAAGGTGGATGTGATTCCCCTTCACAAAAGTGGGACCAAGACAGAGGCAGGAAACTACAGACCTGTCAGTCTGACCTCTGTGGTAGGGAAAGTGATGGAGTCACTTCTGAAGGAAAGAATAGTTGAGTACCTAGAGGCCAGTGGGGCACAGGACCCAAGGCAGCATGGGTTCACAGCGGGAAGGTCATGTCAGACGAATCTAATAGATTTCTTTGACTGGGTGACCAAAGTAGTAGACCAAGGAGGGGCTGTGGACATGGCCTACCTAGACTTTAGCAAGGCATTTGACACAGTCCCACACAAAAGATTAATAGTCAAATTAATCAGCCTGGGAGTAGGTCCCAGGGTGGTAGCCTGGGTAAAACATTGGCTGGACAACAGGACACAGAAGGTAATTGTAAATGGAGTCCACTCTGAAGAAAGAGGGGTTACTAGTGGGGTACGAGGGTTCAGTATTGGGTTCAGTCCTTTTAATGTCTTCATAAGTGACATTGCAGGAGGGACTGGAAGGAAAAGTATGCCTCTTTGCAGATGACACAAAGATCTGCAGCAAGGTTGATACTAAGGAGGTGTAGAAAGATGAGAAGGGACTTGGCAAAGTTGGAGGAATGGTCAGAAGTATGGCAGCTAGGATTCAATGCAAAGAAGTGCAAAATAATGCACCTGGGAAACAAGAACCCAGGGAAAAATACACAATTGGGGGAGGTAGTAACAACAACAAAAAGGAAGGGACCTGGGGATAATCATATCAGATGACCTTAAGGTTAGCAAGCAATGTGAGAAAGGCGTAGGGAGGCTGGGGGTATACTGGGATGCATAGGGAAAGGCATCAGCAGCAGAAAACAGGAAGTTGTTATCCCTCTGTACAGACAGTTGGTGAGACCCCATCTGGAGTACTGTGTCCAGTTCTGGAGACCCCATCTCCTCAAGGACAAAGACAGGATAGAGGCAGTCCAGAGGAGGGCAACTAAAATGGTGCAGGGTCTGCAAGAGAAGCCGTATGAGGAGAGACTAAAGGAGCTTAACATGTATACCCTTGAGGAAAGAAGGGAGGGGGGGGACATGATAGAAACTTTTAAGTACCTCAGTGGAATCAACAAAGTCCAAGAGGGTAGCATCTTTCAGAAAAAGAGACGTGCAAGAAAAAGGGGACACAATTTAAAGATGGGAGGGGTGGTTCAGGGGCAATGTGAGGAATTATTTCACAGAGAGGTGAGTGGATGCATGGAACAGCCTTCCTGAGGAGGTTAATGGGGTCTAAAACTGTGGGAGAATTCAAGAACGCATGGGACAGACATAAGGCAATTCTTGTGGGGGGTAGGAAGAAATAGGCTGTTGGTTAACTAGGATCTGCGGCCTATCCTGTAGGTAGGGAAATGGGCAGACTAGATGGGCCAAGCGGTCCTTATCTGCCGTCAAAGTCTATGTTTCTATGTTTCTTAATACATATAGACATAGAATGGCAGCTAAAGGTTACAGTTTTTTCAGTTATACAATATTGCAGAGTCAAGATCAGCTATACAATGCATTGAATGTGTTACTGAGAGCTGTATTTTACAGTTTTCAAGAGAACAATAAGTTTGCTGATAGAGGGAGGGAGTAATAGGTTTGATATTTGCAGCGAAGTAGAGAATTAGACAGATATCTTGAGAGTGCAGCCAAAGGGGGCATTGTTAATAGGTAATGTTTGGTAGCCCTATTGGTAGGAGCTCAGTGGTGGGGTGGTCCTATAAGAGGGTAAATAGATGACCCGGCACTAGCTGATACATTGGCAGTGCAGTGAAGCGAGAATGTGCTCTTGGAGGGCTGACTTGAAAGGTCCTAATTTGGAGATGGAGGAGACATTGGAGGAGTTTGTTGTACCAGACTGGGACCCTGTGTGGGAATGACCTTTGGGCTAAGGGGGTTCTAACCCTTGGGATGGACCACACCTGTCGGTTGGCAGTGCGGGTGTTCACCGAGGTGTGGGAGGATAGAAGAGAGGCAGAAACCCCCAAGGGGGTAAGTCGCAGGTGTATTTTCTTTGTGAGGAGACATGTTTGATAAAATAGCCTTTTATCCATGGTGAGGAGATTTGTCAGGGCATATAGGGTACAAGTATAGGTACACTTGTCTGCCCCAGAGAGGAGTCTGCATGCTTAGTTTATGGCCAGGTGGATTTTGTTAAGGGCTGTGTGGTCAGCAGCCGAGTAGATAGTGAGCCCATAATCGACTAGGGAGAGGACTGAGGAGGTGACAGCCAGATTAAGGGCTTCCGGAGGTAGGCAAGCCTTGTGCCGATACAATAGGCTTATATGGACATTTATGGCTGATGATAGAGTGTTAATGTGTGAATGGAAGGAGAGGCTGGAATCAAATGTGAGGCCCAGGTATTTATATGTATGGACCTGTTCTAGAGGAAGGAGAGAGTGGGAGAGGATTGTTAACTGCGCATTCTTGGCCTTATTCTGTCGGTGGGCAAAGAGCATGGTCTTTGTCTTTTTTACATTGACCACAAGTCTTTGGTCTATGAACCAGTTTTCAGTCTGATTAAATGCGTGTTGGAGGGAGGACTGCAATACTGTGGGATCTGGGTGTGAGGCAAAAAGAACCGTGTTGTCCGCGTAGAGTAGTAGGTTGCCGGAGCAGGAATTAGGCAAGGTGTTTAGGTAGATGCTGAATAATAGAGGGCCAGGGATGGAGCCCTGGAGAACCCCAGAGTGGACTGGCAGGCTGGTTGAGATGGTGTTGTTTGTTTTGACACATTGTGATCTAGCTGTACAGACAGTTGGTAAGACGACATCTGGAGTACTGTGTACAGTTCTGGAGACCCCATCTCAGCAAAGATATAGACAGGGTGGAGGCTGTCCAGAGGAGGGCAACTAAAATGATGCAGGGTCTGCATCAGAAAACATATGAAGAAAAACTAAAGGAACTAAAGATGCATAGCCTCGAGGAAAGGAGGCAGAGGGGGACATGACAGAAACTTTCAAATACCTCAAGGGAATCAACAAAGTCCAAGAGGGTAGCATCTTTCAGAAAAAGAGATGTGCAAAACAAGGGGGCACAATTTGAAGATAGAGGGGGGACGGCTCAGAGGTAATGTGAGGAAGTATTTCTTCACAGAGAGGGTTGTGGATACATGGAACAGCCTTCCTGAGGAGGTCATAGAGTCAAAAACAGTGGGGGAATTCAAGAATGCATGGGACAGACATAATGCAATTCTAGTGGGGGGGTAGGAGGAAGTAGGCTGTTGGTTAACTAGGATCTGCAGCTTATCCGTTAGGTAGGGAAATGGGAAGACTAGGTGGGCCAAGCGGTCCTTATCTGACGTCAAATCCTATGTAGCTGTGAGGTAACTGGTAAACCAGGAGACGGGTCCTTGGGACAGATCTATGTGGCGGAGTGTGCTTAAGAATAAGGGGTAGGAGACTGTATCAAAGGCCTTTGACAGGTCGATGAAGATGGCTCTAGCTAGGTGTTTTCTATCCAGAGCAGAGTGAATAAAATTAGAGAAATTAATGAGAGCCGTAGTTGTACTGTGCCCAGATCTGAAGCCATGCTGCTCCCTGCAAAATAGATTATGAGGAAGCAGGTACTCAGTGATTTGGGTGGCTGTAATTCTTTTGAGGGCTTTCGAGAGTGGTGGGAGAATGGATATGGGACAGTAGTTATTGGGGGAGGTGCTGTCACCACTCTTCAGTATTGGGGTGACTGTGGCAGTCTTCCAGGCTGCCAGGAACTGCCCCAGACTTAGGGAGTGGTTAATGAGGTCAGTCAGTGGGGAGAGGACTGTATCTAGTACTACATGTAGGATTCTCATATCAAAAGAATCTTTGCAATAGCAAGAGCCTCTGAGTGCTTTAATGAGATAAGGCCTTGCTTCAATCGTAGAGATCACCTTGAGATGGAAGTGGGGATGCTGGGTGTTAGGGGGCGGGATTGCAGGAGTTGGGTCAAAGAAGTTATTTGGGAGTACTGCACTAAGGTCAGAGGATGATGAGTTGAGGTAGTTGGGGATGGCCAGTGGATCAGTGGTAGGGCTATATCCATCGCTATCTGGTCAAAGGGCTGGGAAACTATATGGATAGTCTGCAGGGGCACCTTGTCTTTTCTACCTATCTGAGCCACTTTCTGACACTCAGGACAGTTCCATACATATTCAGCTACATGCTTGTGGAGACCTGGCCATTAGAATCGATCCAAGATTCTACTTTGGGTATAGTCTCAACCAGAGTGACCTGACAAAGGGATATCATGTGCCAGCTGTATAACCTGCTTCCTGTATTTTTCAGGTACTAACAGCTGGGCCACAGTTTCCTTTATCTTAGGGCTCCTATATCCTCATACAATAAACCATTTCTTATAACACATTTGGAGGCCCCAGGCACCTGTTCCTTTCCCACCCACTAAAAAAACATTTTTAAAGACAGGTCAACACTTTGATCATTTTGCAGTGTACCACTTTTCAGCAGTCCCAAGTCTGATGGCTCCTCAGCCTGTTTCTCCTGCCAGGCTTTCTTCTCTCTTCTCTTGAGAGCTTTCCCTTTTCATTCCTTTCTGGGACAGTCAAAACGTTCATCATCAAAAGGGAAGACATTGGGTGGCTGGGCCTGCTGCCTTGCCTGAGCTCTAGTGGTAACAGCAACTAGGGGCTCCTGTCCTGCATGACATTCAAGAAAGATTTTGAAGTCTGGATGGTCATGCCCTATGATAATGGGGACAGGCAAGTGCAGCACAAGTCCAACCTCCAACTCGTGGGTATTGCCCTGAACAGTTAGTATAAGTGGAGTGGTTGGATAACAGTGAGTATCCCCATGGATACAAGTTACTACAGTCCCCCTTTCCCTGGTTCCTTGGAAGATTCAACAGGTCTGCCCAGACCAACGTCTGGCTACTGCCAGAGTCCATCAGTCCCATAACCTGTTGCGACCCCACCTCCACTGTTGCAATAAACAGCCCCGAATTGGCCGATGCCAAATGTTCAGGTTCTTTTTATCAGGTGTCCCTTTTTCTGTCATCCATGACACACGATTTTGGAGAGAGGCAGCCTCCCTTTCTTTTCCTGCCTCCATTCATTTCTAACAGTTTGTATATTAGAAGGAGTAGGGTTTCCTACAAGAGGTGTGGAGGTGGTGATCATTCCTTCCTGGTAAGTCCATGGTCTGGAAGGTCTGGCTGCCCAAAAATCCTCCGCCAGGGTGATGGTCTTCTCTGCTTCCTCTGGTTCATGCTCCTGAAACCACAGCTGAACGTCTGGTGGTAACACTTTGATGAATTGTTCAATGATTATTGCCTTCAACAGCTGGTGGATGGTTTTTGGCATCGGGCAGTAACCACTTGTAGCATAAATCCTTGAGGTGGGCTTAGATCTCCTTGGGGGTGTCAGTGGACTGCATTTTCAGAAACCTGAAGCGTTGGCGGTAGGTCTCCGTGTTAATGTCATACTGCCTCAGGATCTCCCTCTTGACATTATCATACTCCACTGTCTCTCATATGTTTACACGACTGTAGACTATCTGTGCCCTTCCCGTTAACTGGGGAGCCAGACATACAACCCATTGATCCCAAGGCCACCCACATGTTCCAGCCACCCGCTCGAATGTTGTTAAGTACGCCTCGATATTGTCACTGTCCGACAACCTTTTCCACTTCTCCTTCCTTGTCCAACTGAACTTGCCGGATGCAGAGCCAATTCAAAAGTTCTCCTGCATCTTCTTGGGGCGCTTCCTCCAAATCTGGACGGGGGTAGGTACCCTCTTCCTCTGGGAGTTCCTCGACATCTTCCTCATGCCGTTTTTTAATCTTTGGCTGGGCACTTGTTCCAAGACCTGGAAACAGATTCCCTCCGGTCTGCTTGGCCATTTTCCTTGTCAGCACAATCTTCGTCTTGGTCATGTGCCCATCTGGGATACCGGGCAGTATCTGCTGCAACAGTGTCTCCCATCCCTGGCAAGACACCGACAGCTGTTATCCCACTTTTGACACCACTTGTGAAGGTGTGGGACAACAGATGGACACAACAACAGCAAATATAAGGTGCAACCCACTTTATCTCGTGGGATGCTTATTTTCTTTTTTTTTTTTTCAATAAAGAAAATCAAAAATAAACCTTGCAGTACTTCTTGCACAGAGAGAGAGAAATAAAAAGATTAAGGCATTGAAATCCTAAATCAAGACTGTGGCAAACTAGCTCTGTTTCCACTTCTACTGGTGCAGCAGTAGACTCACCCAGTCATTCACCTGCACTTGTCAGCAGCTACTGACCCTATCTGACTGTTGTGCAGCACAAGTAGACTTTTTATGTCCGCCCTCTGAGGTCAGGTGACACCAGCATCATAAAAAGAAATAACGTTGTTATTTAGCCCTCATTTTAAATTACATAAATGCTAAATATAGTGCCTTTACAGCCATGTAGGTAGACAAAAGAAAAACTGCTCAGAAAGAAAAATCAAACAGAATGGGAAGTGGAAACTGTTCCACTCCCTTTGAGTGATCCCTCACTGAAAATAAATGTCAGCCACCAGGGGCGGCTGCTGTCCTATAGGGCACCTGGACTAGCATTCACTCCCAGCAACACATCAGGTAAGGACAGGCTTTGTTATATACAAATAGAAAGGTAACCCAGAGTCTTATGGGGCACTTCTGGCATTTCTGGCAATAACAGAGCAGCTGTAAGCTGTTTATTGGGGCTGTTAAAAACCTAGAGCTGCAAGAACAGCCCTTTATCTTTGCTGATGGCTGCAAAGATAAGGTGTCAGCTTCACATTTCATGTTGGCCCTATGCCAAAGGGCGGCATTTTGATAGGTAACAGGCAACCCTCTGCTATGAGAGAGAGAGCCTGCACAAGAAAACCTCCTGTACTCTTGTTTTTCTGGGGAAGCCTGGCTTTACGTTTCATTTTATTTATTTATTTAATGCCAGGCTGCTGGAGCGTACACTGCTCGGTTCGTGGGAGAGAGGGGGTGTGCTACGTGGCAACAAGTGCTCCATTCCGTACCCTCTCTTCACCATTCCCAAAGGTAGTTTTATTATTTTACTGCTGTTTTCCTCAGAAGCAAAAGGAAGGGGCACGCTACAAGTAGCACTCCTGAGAGCCGCATTTCGCGGTAAGAGGCTGAGCCTCATGTGGAGCCATTTTTCTATCTTCCTTGCAGCAAAAGCTGCTAACACAGAACAGGGGAAACTCTATACCAGGGGAGCTGCACACTGAGCATTGCTACAGCCGCTGCCACTTTACTTGCTGAGTGGCTTTGGCTTGAGGTGGCTCCCCATCTTCTCTACACACTCAGAGCCCAACTTTGGACATGGAACAGCCAGGGGATTGGAAAGAGAAGGAAAGCAGGGAAGTTTGCTGCACCTCTCCCTATTTTATGGCTCTGACATTTAAGTACTTTTGCTTTTTTTTTTAAATTCCCCCTAGGGAAACCGTGATAAAACAAAGAAGGAAAACAATATTTTAAAGGGGTACAAAGCATTACAGGGGGACATATAAAATGTATGTACTTTACCGGCATTGCAGCTTCTTTAACTGGCTTTTCATATGAAATACATGACATTTTTGGCATACAGCCTCACGCACTATACTAAGTGCTAGCTAACTAGTCTCATACTGCTAAAGATCTGGAGACTTGGAGGTCATTTAAGTTAACCTCCCTATAATTTGGACTCAAGAGGATTTAAGGAAACACAGAGGGGAGAAAGCAACAGAGAGAGACAGGGGAGGGGGTTTCGCCCTAAGGTGGCCAACTTTCCAGACCAGAAATGGAAAGGAATAGTCCAAAGAAAAAGAAAAGAATAGTTGCAACCAAGATTTGTAAAGAAGAAATGGTACAATTCCGTGGCGGTGACTTTCCCTGTCACACGGGGTTTGGTTTTAATGTGGCATGATCGAACCACATTGAATTATAAAACAGTTTTTGAAACTGGAGCAAGCTGATTAGCTGACTACATTCCAAACCGTATGTGTTACCTTTTGGTAACCTTCGTGTATGGTATTAAAAATTGGATTTCAAGCCATGTAATCATTCATTAATAAGTGGCTTACATTAATAACAGTATTATGGCACTCCAATGATTTGTTTACCTTTGTTACTCTAACCCTAGACACTAATGCACTCGGGTAGCCTTGGACCTTGTGATGTCCCTAGGGATAGAGAAATGGCAAGTAAACGAACCCCTGATTATACCTCAGTATTTAATTTAATGTAATGTAATGTGGGCCCAACCATTCCTCATGACAGATCACAATCATGGCCTCCTTGCCCCTGTCTCTGGATGTCATTCTACACCCAGTTATGGCTAGCTTATACCTAATCCCTGGGTATCTTGTTTATTGTACATTGCATATGGTGCTTTATTTACTATATTTTTCCCCTTGTACCTGCCTCTTCCTGCCCCCCTCCCTTCGGTCCACCAGGAAATGAGCTTGGGCTCTGTGTGCGTCTCTGTTAATAGATTTTGAATGATTAAATAAAAAAAGATGTTATATGAGTTGAGAACCTAGAAACGTGGACACTGTTGACAAATAAAGCTTAAGAGTCCATCCAATCTACCCATATAGATGCTCCTACCTCACCCCTTGACCTAATGTCCTGAAGGGGTATAGATCCCTCTCCCCTACCCAGAATCCCCCTAGCCCCCTAGTTCCTCCTAGTGAAACTATCAGTCCCCTTACCTTGTCCCATCCATGCTTGATCCCCTTTATAGTCCCCGCTCCGAGCACTTTTGGTTGTACTCTGCTCTACAGCTCAACCACCCTTAGTGGAGTAGAGCTTCCTCACATCCCTCCGGAATTGTCCCTCATCTGCCTGCATCTGTGTCCCCTCGTGACAGCATCCCTATTCCTATTTAATACACATTAGCTGTTTACCCCCCTCAGGAACTTGTGAATCTCTATCATATTATCCCTCTCCCTTCTGGCCTCCAGCGAGTACATGTTTAGGGCCTCTTGCTGTTCTTCATAGGATTTGCTTTGCTGACCCTGAATCACCTTGGTGACCCATTGCTGCACAGAACCCAACCTATCTCTGTCCTTTCTGGGGTGCAGACTCCAGAACTAGGCACAGTTTTCCAGGTGAGGCCTCAACAGTGACTTATACAGGGTTAAAATTCCTTCCTTTCTTCTACTGTTTAACTCCCTTCCAATACACATCAGCATCCTTGTTGTTTTGCTGTATGCCTTACTGCACTGACCAGTTTGTTTGAGGGAACCAGTGATAATGACCCCCAAGTCCAATTCCTCAGTTGTGGTAGTCAGCCTAACCTCCATCCAGTATTCCCTCTGTGGGTTCCTTTTCCCTGTGTGTATCACCTTGTACTTCTTGTCATTGAATCTCAGCTGCCTTATTTTTGACCATGTCTCCAGTATCTACAGATCCCTCAATCTAATAAACATATTGAAGAGGACAGGTCCCAGGACTGACCCCTGCGACGCCCCACTCTTGACCTCCTTGTCCCCAGATTTGACCTATGCTACCACCATCTGCTGCACCACCACTCCCACCATCTCCCAAACCACCTGACAAACTCCTTCCCCACTCCAAGTCCTCCAGCTTCTTCAGCAGCCTCCTGTGTGGCACCAAATTTAATGCTTTGCTAAAGTCAAAGTAGAGCAAAGACACCTTCTGCCCTCTATCCACTGCCCTTGTGACCCAGTCAAAGAACTCTATCAGGTTGTAACATAAGAGCATAACTAGTGGATTTATTATTAAAAGTCTTCAACATTTAAAACTATAAATAAGACAGTCCTAGCATGGAGTAAGCAAGTAAAGCACTAACAAAAACAGTGTTTTTCAAGAATGGTGTTTGAAATCTACATACTGTATGTGGTAGACTGTAACACATAAAACATTGAACTTGAAATTGTTCAAAACAGGTAAATGTAATTAACAAATCACGCTTCAGTTACTCTTTTGTGGAAAATCATATCATCTGTTGACAGAAAAAGGCCTGTTGGCCCATCATGAAAAAAAATCAACTTTTATTATGTAAATATTTTCTGTATCCAATTTCTGTGGTTATAAATTTCACCTGATAAATGGTGATATTGATATACTGTAATAAGTTTAATGTCACCTAAACTCATAATGTTATGTACGATTCATGCAACACAAGTGAAGGGAAAAAAAGAGTACCGAATGTTCAACAAGGCAGCAAACTGAAGATACTGATGAGAATATAGGTATTGGTATAGGGTTAGTTATGATGCCGCAGCTACTTTGTATGGGCACCCTCTTCCAAGGGAAACCAGAATAGCCTGCTGCCGAGACATGGCTGTTTTGTACATATCCCCCTTTCCCATTGGGGATGGTAATGGCCTGCCGTCAAGCCACGAAGGTATGGTATCTGCCCTCCTCTTCTGAGAAGGACCAGAGCAGCCTGCTGCAAACAACCCACCGAGCCGAAGTCCAAATTCATACCTTCCCTCCTGTCATAGAAATGTATCATGCCATTGTACTACAAACAACACACCTGTATTTTGTTATTTCTTTTAAATAAATGAAAGGTTCATAAGTAAATAATTGAAACTTACTTAAGTAAATAACTGAAAGATACATAAGAGCTTGTGAGTTGCGGCCATAAATCTGCCAGCAGTTTTAGTGAGTTTGAATTGTACCCAGAGGATTACATTCAGTCACTTGTTCTCCTTACTTTAATACACAAGATGCATGTTCCAGAGTTACTAAAGAAAAACCACGGGGGCCGCTGTTGAGTCAGCTTAGATCATGGACATGCTATAAAACAGCTTCACATCAAGCACCTTTATTTTGCTGATGAGTTTTAAATTTGTTTAATTGCTTTTTTGGGGGGAAAAGTGATTCATTTTTTTGTTTGAAAATTGGTAACTGGGAAAGTTACACTGAGCTGAGGCCTGTTTCCAGGTGCGAACTGGAGGTAGGGTAACAAGGGGATACAAAGTAACAATTTACAAATAAGAAGGTACTATAATGTGAGACAATAAATAAAAGAATCCTGAATGCAGGTACAAGAATTAAAATGAGTACAGTGTACAAAATACAGTTTGGTAGTACTACTGTCCTAGGGCAGTTCTAAATAAATACAGAGGATTAGGTAGGCCAGGAATAGAGAAGTGTCATAAGGTGCAAGACAAAGTAAAAAGCCAGTTGAGTTCCAACAAGAGGACCATGTGCATAAAAGAAGGGGGAAGAGGCCAAAGAATGGAAGGAACAGGGGGAGGCTAAGAGCAGGAGCAGGAAGGGGGGGAAAAGTATCTGGCAATACACTCATCAGCACTCGACTGCTGTCAGCAGGTGTTTCAGAGCAAATCAGAAAAAATGTATGTGCTGTCTGCAGAGATTGAGATCGCAGTTGCACTCTTGATCTTATTCTCGGTATCAGCACAGCTCTTGGTGGTCAACGTCAAGATGATCTTTGTTATCTGGCTCTTGCAACTGACGTCAAGCCCATCCCAGATGGGAGAGGCCAGCCTGGCAGTAGTGGGCCTACAGAGAGTTTCCCCAGAGTTAAGGGTGGCTGGTGATGCTAATAGACCCATCCTGGCCATTTGCTGCTTCTCTCGGTGCTGACTCCAGTTGTGTGTCCCACAGCTGACCTTCGGGCATTGCCAGCCATGCTGCAGTGACTGACACTGGTGGAGCCCCTGCCTTCATTGCCAATGGAAGGGGCTCTGGCTAAGGACTCTAGCCTTGAGTTCAGACTTCCACATCTGTTGGTGATGGCTACTCTGGCAGAGAGGGTGATCCATACCCGGTGCCAGTGGTTGACGTTCTTTTATCCCAACTTTGATTCGGAAATGTTATCTATTCAGTTGGCTCTGCATTGTGGGATGGTAGCCAGCTGCTGACAGGCCCTCTGTGGGGAACCAGTTCTCCATGGCAGTCCTCATGGAATACATGTCTGTGACCCTAGAAACTCCGTTGGAGGTAGACCAGAAGAAGAGACTACACGCTGTTTGTGTTGTATTTGGTGGCCGAAAATAAGTACCTTAAACACATCAGGGTCTTGGTAGAAAGAATAGCATGCACCGCAGAAATTTAGGCCTTCTCTGTTTACTTCAATACAGCACAGACACAAGAGGAAAACTCATCTCAACACACACACACAGGGAGATTCACAGGCTCACAGGAAGTACATTTCTTAAAGCTGTACTGTCTAACATTTCTTAAAGCTGCACTACACATAACAATCCCTCCTGACTTAGCTAGAAAGTATGTAAGTCAAGAATTCAGAAAATAGTGTGAAGCTGTTACAGTTATTACTGCAATGTCCCTTTTAGTTAGTCTATGTCATTAGACTATATCTCTACAAGTCCATTCTCTTTGGTGGACATCTTATTCGTCCTGACAGATGTAGTAGGACTGGAGGCTGTTGCTCTGGAATCTGATTAGCATCAGCCACATCTTGTCTCAAATGCAGTGGTTCCACTATCTCTTCCTGTTCCTGTTCTGGAAGAAATAATGCTGGATAACTATCCCAACTCTGGGTATCCTTTTTTTGTTCAGTCTCAATTCTAGTACATAATTGGTCCACATATTTTTTCACTCTCCTCTGATTAGTCAAGTTGAACAGTATAGACAACATTTCCAAACTTTTTTTTTACCACGCCTTCTAGCCATCTTTTTGGGCCTGCATACATCCTGACCCACATAAGATCATTGGGTTTGAAGGATCTGGTCTTAGGAAGCATTTCAGTTACTGACTTGTGGTCTAGAGGGTGAAGAAGGTCCAATTGAGGTCGAATCTGATGTCCAAACAACAATTCTGCAGGGGATATTCCCGTGAGACAGTGTGGTGTTGTTCGATACATCGCAAGAAAGTCCAAAAGGGCTATTTGTATTGCAATTGGTGTAGTAGGATTAGCTTTGTCCACACGCTTTTTAAAAGTATAAACCAGGCATTCCACTTCGCCATTTGAACTTGGATGGTAGGGAGGTGAGAAAATATGGTGGATATCACATTGCTGGCAAAATGCTTGGAATTCAACAGACGTGAACTGTGGTCCGTTATCCAAGACAATCACTTGCGGAAAGCCATGGGTATCAAAGATAGATTTCAACACTTTGATGGTACTCTTAGTAGTTGTTGAAGACATTTGATGAATTTCTGGCCATTTACTGTAAGCATCAGTTAAGAGTAACCACATGGAATTTAAATAAGGTCCTGCGAAATCAATATGCAACCTTTGCCAGGGTTTTTCAGGTCATTCTGAACTGGAGCTCTTGCCGGATTTCTTATCGATACAGCACAACCTTCACATCTTTGCACAACCTGGTACATGTCTCTGTCAATGGAAGGCCACCATACGTGAAGTCTGGCTAGGGATTTCATTTTAGCAATGCCTGGATGGCCCGCACGCAAAAGAGTCAACACATTTGAGTGATAACATTGGGGTACTATGACATGCAATCCCCATAGGAGACACCCCTCAGCAATGGACAACTGCTGTCTCTTTGTATAGTAGGGTTGTCATTCAGCCAAACAGGTAGTGCCTTGCGGCCAACCCTCAAGCATATATTGATACACTTGTTTCAAAATTCCATCTTGACTAGTCGCTTTTGCAATGTCCTTGGCAAGTACTGGAAGCTGATCTAACTGTTGTAGTTCCATTGCACACATAACAATAGAGTCCTCCATATCTTTGAATTGCACTGGAAAACTATCTGACCCCACCTGGCACACTAATGGCTCCTCTTTAAGTCCCACATCAATCTCCATTTCCTGGATATTGGTAACCTTGACAAGGCATCTGCATTTCCATGCTGGTCCGTTGGTTGGTATGTAACCTCGAAATTATAGGCAGACAAAATTAATGCCCATCATTGAAGCTGGCTAGCGACTGTCTCTGGAATTCCTTTTTCTGGACTGAAAATTGTCACTAGTGGCTTGTGATCCGTCTTCAGGTGAAACTTGCAACATAGCAAGTATTGGCAAAATTTCTGGACTCCAAACACAGTTGCTAATGCCTCTCTTTGAATCTGGGCATAATTCATTTCAACTGAATTGAATTTGTGTGAAGCATGGGCTATTAGCTTCTCTACTCCTTCTGGATCTGTATGGAAAAGGACAGCTCCTATACCCGCAGGACTAGCATCTCAGGCCAATGTGATAGGTAAGTTTGGGTCATAATGAGTTAAATTAGTCACATCAGTTAGAGACAGCGTGATGGCTTGAACTGCCTTACTGTGGCCCTTGGTCCACTTCCACGGAGTTCCCTTATGTAACAGTTCATTTAGGATACCACATTTAGTGGCTAAGCCAGGTATGAACCAGTCATAGTTGTGCACCATACCCAAGAATGAGCACAACTCTGAAACATTCTGTGGTTCAAGCATATGCACAATTGCTTCCATCTTTTCATCATTTGGACAAATTCCGTCTTTGTCAATAGTGTGACCTAAGTACATAACGCTTGGTTGACAAAATTGACATTTTTCTCTCCTGAGTCTGAATCCACTCTGTTGCAGTCTCTCTAAAGTCTTTTGCAAGTTAAGTAAATGTTCTGCTTCTGTCTTGCCCATGACAATGATGTCATCCAAATAACAAGCAACACCTGGTATATTACCCACCGTTTGCTCAATCACTTTTGGAAAAATAGCTGGTGCGGAACTAAGGCCAAAACATAACCGTTTGTACTTGTACAGTCCTTGGTGTGTATTAATCACTACCAATTTCTGAGATTCTGTATCCAGCTCCACTTGAAGGTATGCATCAACGAGGTCCAGTTTAGAGAACCCAACACCACCATTCAGTCTATGAAAAAGTTCCTCTGGTAAGGGTAAAGGAAATACATCTGTGCTAAGTACTGGATTAAATGTCACCTTAAAATCTCCACATATTTGAACCTTACCATCTGTTTTAGATACCACCACAATTGGAGTGGCTCAGTCTGAACTTGAAACCTTTTCCTGCACACCTGCTTTTTCCAATCTGTCCAATTCTGCCCCAACCACCGGTTTTAAGGCAAAAGGAGGTTTCTGTGGTTTACAAAACTTAGGGACTGCATTAGGCTTTGTAACTAGCTTGGATTTTGCTGTTGTGCAACATACCAGGCCTTTCCACAGCTCTGGATACATGTCTAAAATCTCACTACGCTTGGGTGGATTACTGCTTTGTGGTACCTGGACAGCAGCAAGTAGGCCAAAATCTGATGGATCAGTATGAGTGTTTAGAAGAACCTAAGCGTCTCTGCCCAAAATGTTGACACCCTTTTTAGAAACCAGAAAAGGTAAAGGTGTACTATGAGAATCAGTCCTGCATACTAAAGTGGTAAATGATCCCAGTGGCTGAACTGGTTGCCCTTCAAATGCACACAGAAACATATTACAAGGAGACAATGGTGGCTTATTCAGATCAGACCATGTTTGATGGTTAATAAAAGTAATTAGGGAAGCAGAGTCAACCATTAAACGCAACTGATGCCTCAGTTGTGGCAACTGAAGTAACACATAGAATGGAGGAACATCTTTAGTCTGCATTTGTGGTGCAATAGGAACCACCGCACTGTCTGGGCACTCTGAACTGAGCACTGCAGTTCTCCTGCTTCTGCAAACCTTAGCAATATGCCCCTGATGTTTACATGCATGACATTGAACTTCTCTGAATTTGCACTGGTCCCTGCTATGCTGAGATGACCCACACAATGCACATTTGTACTAGCCATATAGTTTGGGTGGAGTGGTTGACTTTTTCTTTGAAAATGGTGGTTTAGACTTAGGTTTGAGCTGTTTCAATTTGGGGTTTACTGTAGTTACTTGTACCTCATTTTTAATGTTCATCTTAGCATGTGCTTCATTTTCTGCAGCCTCATACATTAGTGCCATCTGTAAAAGTTCATCAGCAGACTTCTTGACACTTAGAGTCTAGAGAAAGTAATTGCTTAATACGATGTTCATTATTCAACCCCATAACAAACTTATCAGCTAAATTAGATTCAGGATGCTCCCTGCTCCACTCACACGTGAAAGCTAAGCATTTGATCTCAACCAAATAAGATTGTAATGACTGACCTGGTTTCTGCTGGTAACTGTAGAATTTATAACGTTCAGCCCTTGGAAAAGTTGTTAAACTGTATTGTGCATTCAATTTAGCCTTTAGTTCTTGATATGACAAATCCTCCGACTGGTCCAGTGCACACAGACTGCATAAAAGTTTGAAGATTTCACTCCCCAAGAAAGTACAAAAAGCAGCTTGAATAAGCTTTTCCTGTAGCTCAACATTTGCAGCTCGTATGGAAGGATTAAGTAATAACCACTGATCAAATCATCTGAACCATGTATCCAAGTCTGTTCCTGTAAAAATCTCAAAGCTGGCTAAAGATTCCATGATATAGCATAGTTCCAAATTGCTTACTTGTCTCCAATGCAGAAAGTCACAAAATGGAGTAATTCAGTAAGCTGGAGCTATGAAAGATTCCACCATCCTTTTCACCAGTTTGTGTATTTGGTGGCCGAAAATAAGTATCCTAAACACATCAAGGTCTTGGTAGAAAGAAAAACATGCAACACAGAAATTTAGGCCTTCTCTGTTTACTTCCATACAGTACAGACACAAGGTGAAAACTCATCTCAACACACATACAGGAAGATTCGCAGGCTCACAGGAAGTACATTTCTTAAAGCTGCACTACACATAACAGTTTGATATTCTCGAATGGGAAGCCTCACCTGTGGTAGCCTTCTAGGTAACCAGTGCTGTGCTTGTCCCAGCACTTAGTGTCTGGAAGCACCCAGCCTTCTGCCAGGACCCCACCGTGCCATTTGGACTGTAAATATGCTGTCTCCCTGTGTGGAGTGTCCAGCTTTTCAAAACATATATTGCTGGTGGGACTTGTGGCAGATGTGCAAGCTGTCAGCCCTGTCCCTTCTGCCTCCAACCAACCCCCATCGCCCCCGGACCTACGGACCTATCAATCAGTACTCCTCCACAGATTGCCCCTGTGGCAGGGCTAGGAGTAGAAGGCCCCCCCCTGTACTGAGCACATATCCAGATAAGCAGGGGTCAGGATTATGTTGCGGGTCAGAGTACAGTAGATAGGGCTTCACAAAGTCTGCACCACTGCTTTTCTGTTTTCTTCCTGCCTGCCTCCCTTGACAATAGGCGCAACCTCTGCTGGCCTCAACATGGTACTCATGTCACCTGAGGAGAAGCAGGCTTTCTGGTCCACTGCAGGGGTTCCCAATATGGCAGAACCCAATGCCATCTCTCTCCTGGGCTGGGAGAGCGTCCCCAGGTGGCTCCCCGAGCTAGTTCCTGAACTCGGGTCACTTGCATGGGAGAATGATGCGCTTACCTGCTGTTCCACCGGGTGGCCACAATAATTTTTTTAAAGCCTTTTTTTTTTTTTTTTTTTTTTTTTTGTAATAGCAGTAAGGTAATCTCAGGGCTAATGTTAATGTCCGTCACCCTCTGGGGGCATGTGGCATAAGGCTGTGTCTGTTCAGTACATGAGACTGTTTATTATTAAGATAGTTAAACAGCATTTCAAATCAGAGTGTATAGTGTATATGCAGCTTGTACATTCTGAAATAAATCATTGGTAACAAAAATGATTTCACGGTGTCTTCACTGATTTTTACAAGTATATCAGAAAAGAAATCATATTTAAAGTAGTATTAGAAAATAGCCTGAATACTCTAGCATGGGGAAGGATCCAAGTTATAAAGTGGTAATTAGATGTTATGTTATTAAGTGATACTGTGATGAACAAATTCATTTTTAGGACATCAAAATCTCAAATTCCTGGAATGCAGTAGTAATAACTGTTCTACCCAAACCAAGAAGAGTGAAAGATAAATATGCAGCCTTCAAACCTATATCCTTATTCAATCAGGATATTAATCTCTTCATTAAAATCTTGACCAACTGCCTTAAAAAAGTCTGTGCCTTGGTCTTCCACCCTGATCAGTCCATTTGCTATCTCAAGGGGACCCAGACAGGGGCGGCCACTTTAGCTCCTACTCTTTGCACTGAGTGTGGAGCCCCCTTCGGTTACAATAAGGCTGACAAATCAGCCGGAAGGTATTATGCTTAGACAACATGATACCACAGTTTCACTCGATACTGATGATACCCTTATTTTTTTTGAAAAATACCCAAAGACACATGACAGCACTTCTCCAGATCATAGAGAGGTCCATCACCATCTCTGGCTTTAACAGAGAAATAAAACTGAAACCCTCCTTGTTAGTGGATAGCTAATCCAGGAGCTAAATTAGGCAGTCCCTTTTAGATGGGCCAACTCTAAAGTCAGGTACCTTGGGTCCAGATACCAGTTAATTTGAAGAAGTTGTTTTCAGTTAATTATATCCCTTTTAAGATCACAGTTTTTTCTGATGTTAGCAGATGGTAAACACTTTCCACATCCTTCACCGCTAAGATCAAGGTGATCAAAATTAACATTTTACCAAGTTTCTTTTTGTCTATGCCACACTACCCCACCCACCTCCTAGACGAGACTGGTTAAAACTCAAAAAGATGCTGAGTAAGTTGGTTTATCTGATGCTTGTGACAATCCAGATCACGCTGGAGCCTTTTGAGCAGACCAAAAGAGGAAGGGGCTTTGAGCTGTTGAGTTTTAGACAATACTATAAAGTAGCACAGATCACTTTTATAGTAGAATTATTACAAAATAGGGATGAGATGGGTTTGGTTACTCTAGAAAGAGAAGTACATGGAAAAAAGCACTAAATACCTCCCATGGCTTCATATCACCAAAGGGTCACTCTTAACTCATAACCAATGGACAGAGCATTCCCTGACTTTATCGACTTAAATTAAAAAGAAACTGAAAACTCCACAAGCTAAGTGGATGTGAATCCCTTTACTATTGATCCCTAACTTTACACCGACCAGATGGGATGTCATATTTCATTGGTGGTCTCGTAAGGGGCTGACTTTTTATAGATTATAAGAATATTAAAGTATAATCCCCCTGTTACCCGGGGTTACTAGAACCCTGGTAAGAACTAGTGGTAGGCAGGGACAGGCAGCTAGTGAAACTCCAGGTAAATGGATTTCACTATGTCTTGCTCTGTTTTCAGTCTCTGCTGAGCTGGAGCTATGACATAATTTAGAACTGTTGCAGCTGCATAAGCCACACTGGAATGTTGCAGTTGGAGGTTAGAGTAGAACGTTGGGGAATTTGAAGTCAGTCTGTTGCAGTCTGTAGTAGAGGAAGGAGGTGCTCTGCTGTAAGCAGGCCCTCAGAGTCCTAAGCTCTGTCAAAGAGTTATTTTTTTTTTTAGAGGTGTGTGTTCTCACCTGGAGAGGAACACAAGAAGAGCCAAGTGAAGTGGTAGAGACCTCTTTTAGTGGTTCAGGACCCCATCCCTGTGGGGATGGGGGGAAGAAATCAGCCTGTTTCAAGGGGCAAACCCCCTGGTCCAGCTAGAAAACAAGAAGCTGCCTGAGTTTAAGTTCGTGCTGAGGCACCAGATGTTCTGGATGAGATTTCTTTGGAAGAGACAATGCCTGTGGGGCACCTGCAACCAAGGGGTGAGTTCGCTCTGCTAAAGGGCCAATGTGTTTTCACCTGAGACAAGATGAAACTAAAGTGACTGTTACTGTGGGGTCAGGAAAAGACAGCCAAGTACAGTTTGGAGGATGTGGTGATTGGACTGCTTAACTCTGTGGGGGGTCTAGAGTAATGGACACAGACACTTTTTAAGTATGTTCAAGTTCAGCACAAATTGGATGGAAAAACAGTAGATTGGATGTGGCATAAATTTAATGAGAATCTACATAGCAAAGTGTTTTAAGGATGAGGTGTTACAGTCCAGAGAAATGGCCGCGTATGAGTTATGGGAGCGAGAGGTGGGAGACCCCCCCCCATCAGTAGTAACCAAATTCACCTTTACGGGTTTGCTTTGGGATACCTGTTGCTTTCTTTCAGGTACTTGGCCAGTGCCTGAGGAAAGTACCCAAACGTGGGATTGATGAAGAAGATTCCCTGATGGAGCCAGAAGTGCTCATAGGTGGTTTAGGGAGCCACCAGTAGATGTTCCATGCTATATGGAAAGTGTCCAAAGGGCTGGCAATGGAGCTGAGCCAGGGAAACCGAAAAAGAGCTGAGTTACATAGATACATAGACAGTGTCGGCAGATAAGGGCCTATGGCCCACCCAGTCTGCCCATTTGAGCTTGTAAGTTCAGTTTGTTTTCCTAGAAGTCTGTTGCCCCTTACCCCTGACCTCCAGAATTCCTTTATGTCTATCCCATGCATTCTAAACCTGTGATTGTTTCAGCCCCACCACTTCCTCTGGCAGGGTGTTCCACTTGTCCACCACCCGCTCTGTGAAGAAATTCTTTCTCATGTTTCCTCTGAATCGCCCTCCCTCCAACTTCATCCCATGCACTCTAGTCCTGGAACATCTTTTTGGCTTAAAAATAGTGTTTTCCTGCACCCTGTTCCTCCCTGTAAGATACTTGTATGTCTCTATCATATCCCTCTCTCCTTCTTCCTCCAGGGAGTACATGTTCAGTTCCTTCAACCTGTCTTCATAGGACTTGTGATGCAATCCATGCACCATCTTTTGTTGCCCTCCTCTGAACCTTCTCTACCCTGTCTATGTCCTTATGTAGGTATGGTCTCCAGAACCGTACACTGTACTCCAGGTGGGCCTCACTAGTGTCTTGTATAGCGGAATTATGACCTCCCTTTCCTGCTGGTGATGCCCCTGCCTATACATCCCAGCATCCTATTTGCTTTACCTGCTGCCTTGTCACACTGTTTCTACCTTGAGGTCATCTGAGATGATAACCCCAAGATCCCTTTCCTGCTTGGTGCATGCTATATCCTCACCCCCAACTGATATATATTGTGCCAGGGTTTTGTGCCCCACATGCATTATCTTGCACTCTTTGCATTGAATTTCAACTGCCAAACCCTGACCATTCTTCAAGTTTCTGCAGGTCCCTTCTCATTCTGTCTACACCCTCTGGTGTGTCTACTCTGTTACAGAGCTTTGTGTCATCAGCGAACAGTGAAATTCTGCCTTCTAGGTCCTGTGCCATGTCACTGATGAAGATGTTGAATAGGACCGGTCCCAGCACTGATCCTGTGGTACCCCACTGGTCACTCTTCCCTCTGTGGAGTGATAGCCATTTACCACCACCCTCTGTGTCCTGCCACCCAGCCAGTTACCTATCCACCACACTACTGTCCTGCCCACACCCATATTCCCCAGTTTGTGTAATAGTCTCTATGTGGCACAGTGTCAAAGGCCTCATGAAGTCCAGATAGGCCATGTCCACTGCCCTCCCTGATCCACCTCCCTAGTCACCCAGTCAAAAATTCAATGAGGTTGGTCTGACATGACCTCCCCTGGTGAAACCATGCTGCCTTGGGTCCTGTAGTCCATTGACAACCAGATGTTCCACCAATCTCTCCTTCAGTAGTGCTTCCATGATCTTCCCCACTACCGAGGTGAGGCTGACTTACTTGAGTTAGGGTAGAGTGCCCAGAGTGTTTCGAGACCTGAGGGTTTCAGTGTAAAGAGGATGTGTTCTGATCTCCATAAATCTGCATTACCAGGAGTGTAGCCCCGTGGGGGTCCATCTATGCTTTGTTATTCTGTTGGATGTGAATAAAAGCCACACATTAGAATCCCAACTTCTGGTATTGGACATTACAGTTATTGCTTCCTGTGTCTGGAGTTACTTGGGTGCCCCTGACTAGAAGTCAAACCTAGCCAAAATACCAAGCAACAGTTTTCTCCTCAAGCCCAGGTCCCAGGTAGGGGGTTACATATGGAGGCACCGCACAATGCTAATAACACAAAAATACCACAAACCCGACCTCTGGGGTAACCCACTGGTTACAAAAAGATCTGACGTCAAGGGTATGTCTTGCAGCAGGCCACACTGATAGAAATACCGCCGTCAGACACTAGGACGAGCCGGAAACTTTTCTATCTAGCAGTCTATCTGGGGGCTGCCCACTCCAATGTCACCCTTTGATGTTGGCCTGCCCTGTAAGAGTGAGCGGCACTCGCTCCCTCCTCAGTTCTTTTCCAACCATGAACCAATGCACGTCGGACCTCCAGTGACCGCTACAAGCTTCAGTTGACTGCCATTTTCCCTGAGTTTTTCTCTTGAATTTTCTTTTCTCACTCTAGTTTAACTTCTTGTTGATTCTTTTTGTATGTCTGACCCATCCTCCTCTTTTGATCAGACTTCCAGGATGAAGCGTGCCTGTGAGAAGCAGCTCTAGGAGAAAGACTGCCACTCTGCCTGCGTCCACTGCCTTGGGCCTACCCAGGCCTGTGACATCTGTAAAGGCCTCAACCAGGCCACTTGATGCTGTTGCCAGTGAGCTGGAAAAAATTCCTCTTGCAGCAGAAGGTTGCCAACGTGGCACAGGAGCTGCAGGCCAAAAATTCCTCTGCTTTTGCGGCCCTATCCTCATGGTCTCAACCCTCCTCTTCCGGGAGATCCAGTGGTAAGCACGAACACCAGGACAAGGACCGTGAAAAGCACAGGTCCTCTTCCTGCTTGCGGTCCCTGCAAAAGTCTAAGGCCAATGCAGGCTCAGCCACTTCCTTGGGGGTGGCGTCTTCTGCCTTGCACACCCTATCTTCAAAAGAGCTGCAATTGGCAGTGCTGCCCACCAACCTCCCTTTATCAATTGGCAGCCTTTCATGGGGTGGATCTTCCCAGTCCCTGCATCCCCTGCTGTTCAGGCCCCTTCTGGTTGCAGGGCCGCAGTCAGGAAGCTCTGCCAGTCCTTCTTCGTCCGGCTTGGGGTCGGTGAGCTCTGGGTCTTCTCATACTACCCATCCATCACTGTCTTCCATGCAGGCAACCTCCTTCACAGCCGTTGACCTGACACCCTCCCCAGTATCTCCCCCGGTTGTCCCTAGGTCTCCATCCTCTCCACTGGTGTCCGTCATTGACGCCACCATCTGAGCAATGCCAGTCTCTCCTAACCCAGCACCAGTGCCAGCCAGGCCTCTCCCTCCTCTGATGCCTATTTGGCTACAACCAGTGCCTGTGCCAGCCCCTCAGCCAACACCGACCCCTCTACCTACACTGGCGCTGGTTCCTTAACCTTTGCTGGCGTCTGTACTTCCACCACTGGCACAGGTCCCACAAATGACACCTCCAGGCTACTGGATATCGATGACAGTGGACTTTCAGTCTATGCTGTTGTCCCTCTGGGACTTTATGCAGGCAAGACTTATCCCTCAGGACCTGACCCCATGTGGGCTGGTGTGTCTGGACCCAGCGCCCAATGTTCCCAAGGAACCACTCTCTGTTCAGCATCAGCCAATGCACTATAACCCTTCAGTTTACCCAGTGGACAAGGGAAAGTATCACCTGGACCTCCAACTCCCGGCTGAGTCTGAAGATTCCAGTGATGAGGAGGATGAGGGGCCTTCCCCCTCCCCCTCGACTGTGTCTTCAGATGGGGAAGAGACCCAAAATACATTCCTCAGACTCTCCTGGTTGAGCTGTCTTTCTGTGCGGCCATGCATCAGATCCAGTCAGCTATGGGATTTGAAACCAAAGAAGTGGGCCCTTCCTGACATTGGTTATCCACCTACGTCAAGCTGCCGGACTCTTCAGCTCTGGTGGTTCCCCCATTGATAGATGGATTTGAGGATGCCACCATGGCCATCTGGCATTGCCTGAATTTCATACTGGACATGCCTAGGAAGGCAGGCAAACTATACAAGGTGCCTATAGGCAAGCCTTTTTTTTGAGGAGCAACCGCAAGCAGACTCTGCCATCATTAATGCAGTGCATGACCGTATTGAGACCAAAGCACCTGAGCTCCCTACCCCCCGACAGAGAATTCCAGAAACTGGACCTCTTTAGCAAATGGGCGTTGGCCTCTGTCACATTGGCCATCAGAACCTTTAACTATATGACCCACATGATCCAGTATCAAGATGTCCTGTGGGAACAAACCATGGAAATGGTCAAATCCTCACCTGAATGTCCAGCATCACAGCAGCTCCTCCAGGCTCTCAAATCTGGGTTAGACGTCAGTTGACACCTTATGCGCTCAGCCTGCGATGCTGTAGATGCCTCAGCCTGGGCACCAGCAATGGACACCTGCCTTCATTGGCAGTCCTGGCTGTGAGCATCATGGTTTGCTCAGGATGTTCAGTTATCCATCCTGAATGCCCCCTTCAGGGGGGTATAAACTATTCAGGGCTGAAGTTCAGAAAATTTTGTCCAACCTGCAAGCCTCTGGATGCACTCTCAGATCAGTACACTCACTGTACCATACCCAGAAAAAGAGTACCCTGTGAGTGCCCTTTCGTCAGACAACTCACAGACCCTCACCCGCCTCTAAGCCCACCAAGCATAAGGCTTCATCAGCCCTGCCTACACCCCCCCCTCCTTCTCCATCAAGGGGTCCCATGGAGGAGGGGTGGCACCAGCCCCAGCCCTTGCCCCTACCTTAGTCTGACTCCTTGCCCGACCCCCCACCGGACCTGACAGAGTTATTACTGGGTCAGTTCTCCCTACACCAAGATAGGTGGGCAGAGATCACAAATGACAGCTGAGTGTTACAGCTCATAAGCCATGGCCACACTCTGGAGCTCATAAAGTGGTCATCAGAGAGGCCCCCAGTCCCTTCGCCTTACCCCCAGCACACACCCTTGTTCTTTGGGAAGAAATCCAGTGCCTGCTCAGGAAAAGGGCAATAGAACCCATGCCAGAAGCCCAGCAGAGCACAGGGTTCTACTTCCATTTCTTTCTGGGTCCAAAATGTAGGGGCGACCTCAGGCTTATTCTGGATCTCAGAGATTTAAATCTACTCATGCAGTGCAAAATGTTCCAGATGGCCACTCTCTAGGGACTGCTGTCCCTCGTCAACAAAGGGGATTGGATATGCTCCCTAGACATGCAGGACGCATATCTTCATATCAAGATTTGTGTCTCACACAGGAAATACCTCAGATTTCAGTTTCATGGGGCACACTTCCAGTTCCGGTCCTTGCCCTTTGACTTGTCTTTGGCTTCTTGGGTGTTTAGTGAATGCCTGACAATGGTTGCAGCTGTCCTTAGGAGTCAGGGGTGTTACAGCTGGCCCAAACCCTGGAACACGCTATCCGCCTGTTCCAAGACCTGGGCATAACCGTCAACTTGCCCATGTCCATCTTAACACCAGGTCAGCATCTGCAGTTCATTGGGGCAGTCCAGGACAGACCATCTTATTACTTTATATTTTATTGCTCTTTGTCTTATTGTGCAAGCACTTTGCTCTTAATTGGAATTGTGCTTTTTATAAATAAATGACTGATTGATTGGTCTTGTTGCCCAGGCCAGACTGCTGTTCCACAGACACTATGCCTCCACCAGAGTATTACTCCGGTTCCTGGGTATGTTGGCAGTTGCCATAGTCACAGTACCTCTAACCAGATTGCATATGAGGATCCCCCTATAGACATTGAGAGTCTAGTGGGGCCAGCATATGGACAACCAGGAACAGGATATCCTGGTCTCGTCCCTGGTGAAGAAAGTTCTCTGGTGAATGGAACCCACTGATCTTCTCAAGGAGGTCCCCTTTGCTATCCCCTCCCCTCATCAGATCTTGACCACAGATGCCTTGGGGATGGTCTGGGGTGCTCACATGGGCTTACACCAAACACAAGGGATGTGGTCCCAACTGAAGTCCTCTTTCCATATCAATGTCCTGGAGATATGGATGGTGCTGTATGCCCTCCAGGCCTTCCAGACTCAGTTGTCCCCAGGCCTCCTGCTAGTGCAGACTGACAACATGACTGTCTCCATTACATGAACAAGCAGGGAGGTATTTACTAATTTCCCCTTTGCAGGAAAGCAGTGAGAGTTTGGTACTGGGCTCTGGACCATGGCCTAGAACTGTCAGCTGTCTATGTCCCAGGTGTCCAAAACATCCTGGTGGATGATCTAAGCCAGTAAAAATCAAGGATGCACAAGTGGGAGCTTCTAACTTCGGTCGTCGAAGACCTCTTCGACATATGGGGTCATTCAGAGTTGAACCTTTTTGCATCCCTACTCAATGTGAAAGTGCTACATTTTTGCTTGCTAGATCCAGGGCCTGGAGTTTTCTGGCAAGATGCATTGCACCCCCCCCACCCCCGGCGGTAGAAACATAGAAATTGTCATCAGGTAAGTTCCGCTAGGCCCATCCAGTCTGCCGTAAGTCCTATGCTTGATAGCTCTAAAGCTCAAAAGTACTTGAGCTGTCTTCCTCCTGTCAAGGAGTCTAGGATGCTGGATGTGATGGGAAGAAGGACTTTTGCCTCAGGGACTCTAGGCCTAAGAATTGCAAACTCCCAGGCATATATGATTAAATATCAAAATTGCTTTTGGTAGATAATGGCCACTCTTGCTAAAAAATTGTCTGAGGGCCAGGACAAACTGTTGGCTCAACAAACAATTGCTAATGGCTAACAGGAAGGTAAGCACCTACTCAGATTGACATGTGATGCCACTGATGCTGCTGCTAGGACTGCTGCCCCAGGGATTGCATTCTTCACCACTCCTGGCTTTGGGTGGCTGTTTTTTCCTCTAATGTACAACAATCTGTAATGAATGCTTCTTTCAGGAGAAAGCAACTATTTGGTAGTGACGTTGAAAATACTTTGCTGGATCTGCAAACATCAAGAATGACACTCAGATCCCTGCATATCTTGAACCCCAAACCCAAAGGAAGGGGTCGTCATTCTTTTCGTAGGCTATGTGCCCATCCTGGCCAAGGTTACTCAAGAGGCCCTGGCCATGGATCACACAGACTTAGCCCTCAACCTCCCAAGCTATAAACCTGCCTGCTGGTGCCCATGCCAGACTTACAAAAGGTCAGACTTTTACTGGCTCCTCCACTGCCTCTGGCACCTTCTGATTCCCCTGTCTTGCCTTCAGCATCACTGCCTCAGCAGGTTTTGGTGGGAAGCCTTAACTCCCTCTTTCTTTCAAAGTGCAAGGAAATTACTACAGATGCTTTGGTTCTTGAGGTGGCTCGGCAGGGACGTACCCTAGATCACCTTATTGTTCCTCCAACTATTCCCCTGTTGTCAAACAGATATCTTCTGGGACATCTTGCCCTTCTGCTGGAGGAGGTCCAAGTCCCTCTTCTGCAAAAGGGCTGTGGAATCATTCCTAGTCACAGAAATAAATATTTTACTCCTGGTACTTTCTGGTTCCCAAGTGGATTGGGGATTTAAGGCCTGTACTAGAGCTCAGGGGCCTGAACTTGAACATAGAAAACAAGAAGTTCAGAGTGGTGTCCCAACAGTCCCTGTTGTCCCTACTGTTAAAAGGGGACTAGAGGGTCACATTGCACATGAAGGATACTTACCTTCACATCAAGATCAGGGAATCTCACAGAAAGTATCTGTGATTCATGCTTCAGGGCTTTCACTACCAGTTTTGTGTTTTGCCCTTTGGTTTATGTTATGCATCGTATGTCTTTTCCAAAGTATTTGCAGCTAGTGGCAGCAGCCCTCCACAGGGAGGGTCTGTATGTCTTCCTTATATAGACAATTGGCTGTTAAAGGCCCCATCTCTGGAAGTGATTGTATATATACTGTTTCAGATGCAGCAGTTGTTCCACCCACTGGGTATACTGGTCAGCGAGCCAAAGTTGGTCCATACCCCCTGCCATAAACTCCAGTACATTGGAGCTGTACTGGACATGGGTCTTGGTTTTAGACCATGCCACAAGCACAACTGGTTACCTCCAGTGATTATATGTCGGCCCACTGTCTCATAAGACAGATCGTCCTGATGGTGGCTTCCATTCTGGCAATACTGCTGGTCTGCTTCCATGTAAGGATTCTGCAATGGTTCCTCAGAATGCACTGGGCTCAGTACTTGATGAGTTGGAGTGCCTCATACGAGTCAATCCTTCTCTCCATCATTCCCTCCTTTTTTGGCTGGACTGTTCCAATCTAGAGAAAGGTCACCATTTTTGAGGCTGTTCCCCCACTGGTTATGACTATATATGCATCAGGGATGGGTTTTGGGGCTCATGTAGGCCCCTTCAGAAGCCAGGGCTTATGGAGCCCTCTGAATAGAGTGCTTCACAGCAACACTGGAGGTGAAGACTGTTTTACGTGGCCTACAGGCCTTTGCCACCCTCCTTCAGGGAAATCAGCTGTTTATCTGCACAGATAATGTGTCGGTTATGTACTACATCAGTCGACACTGTGGAGTTTATTTATACACTTTCTGCAGAGAAGCATTTAGAGTTTGGCACTGGGTGGTGAAACACAGCATATTTTTGTCAGTGGTATTTCTTCCTGGGACCCTGAATGCACTTGTGGATCACCTCAGTCAGTACAATGCACTCTGCCACAAATGAGAACTCTTGGACTCTGTCATGGACATCCTCTTTGAAAAATGAGGTTGTCTAGACATAGACCTCTTTGCATCTCCACGCAGTGCAAAACTGTCACATTTCTGCTCACTTCAGGGCTGAAGTTTTTTGGTGAGATATGTTATCCCTGTCTTGGAAAGGGCAATTTCTGTATGCTTTCCCTCCATCCCCTCTAATTCAGAAGGTTCTGGTAAAGCTGCAGGACAAGCATGCCTCCCTGACTCTGGTGGCTCCTCACTGGCTCAGACAAATTTGGTTTCCACTTATCCAGCAGTTGGCAGTGGAATCTCCTGCCCTGCTCCCCCTGAGTCGGACTTCTGACATAGGAACAGGGTGTTCTGGTGCACCAGGCTCTTTGGTCGCTACACCTTCACACATGGTTCCTGAAGATGTAGAGGCCTCCTGCTTTGGAGTTTCATCCAGCATGTTCTGATGTTCTCTTGGTGGCTAGAAAACAGTCTACTTGGTACACTTATTCACAAAAATGGAAACATTTTACTGTTTGGTGTATTTGGCACGCAACAAATTCCATTACATGTCCAGTTCCTAAAATACTGTACTGCCTCTTGTACCTTGGGTGTCCCTCATTGTACAATGGGGTCCGAGACTGGTACCTTTTATCTGTGGTAAATCCTGGCCTAACCCATGGGAAAAGGTGCCAGTAAGCCCCATAAGCCACCATATTGATCTTCCACTAGAGTGGGAGTTTCAAGACGACCACTGCTATTTAGACCAGGGAGATAGTGGCACTGCAAGGGGAGGCAGGAGGGAGTGGCTGTTTCAGGAGCAGCAGTATACACAACAGAAGCTGGAGGGAGTGAGGGACAGATGAGCTGGCCCCTAACAATCTTTTGGGAATGGGGACGGAGCCCTGGTCGCCACAGCGCTGAAGCCATGGGAGGCTCATGCTCACCTCCCATGATCCTCGGTCAGTTAGTAACAAATTTTAACTCTCTGACAAATTCTGAAGTGGGGAAACTGTTTTTTTATTATAAACGAGGGTTAGAGCTTATAGAAATCATGACCAAAAAGCTGAGCCGTGATATTGGGCATGTGCCAATGCATAGGCATATGTGCATGCCCAGTATCAACGCTTGGCTTTTCGGCAGTGATTTGTACACGTTATGGTCCTCGTTTTTAATAAAAAAACAGTTTCCCCACTTTAGGATTTGTCAGAGAGTTAAAATATGTTACTAATTGAACAAGGATCATGGGAGGCGAGTGTAACCCCCAGGTGGCGCTATCCCAATGGCTACTACCCCTGCCTGCTTGATTACTAACAGGGTGAGGGGCCTAGGTTCTATGGCGGGTGCCACCACCCAGAGGTCAGGGTTTGTAGTGGTTAGACTAGCTTGGTCACAGCCCTCTGGGACACTGAGACCCCCTTTTTTTCCCTCTAGTGGCTCACACAGTACACAGGAGTTACAGCCCCAATGCCCCACATATACAACACTGTTCACTCATAAAGTACCACTTACCCCGGATACTGATTCTGCAGCACATCTCCTGTAAAATAAGGTTAAACAACATACACAGCAAAATGCAATACTGTTTCCATAAGTACCAACACCACAGGCAGTATATAGTATAACAACAACAAATCTGATTTATTTAGGGGACAATAACACGGGAGGGAGAAAATCAGGTTAATTGGTGGCATTAAATCACAGTTCTGTGCGCACATACAGGGTCTGAAAAGTCACACTCTGGGTACCCAGCTTGGGGGGGGCTAGCTAGGTCCATTGCCCGGGGTTGGCCAGCAGGTGCAGATGGATGGGGTCCTGTGGAAGAAAATATATGCACAACACCCAATTCTAATCTGGAGCCGGATGGCTTAGTCCATGAAGCAGTGAAACAACAAGAATTAGATGACACACTTGTGATTGAAAACAGGCTGCAGGGGAATACACTGATTTGTACTCACAATACCCAAGCTGAGGACCGGATGGTGGATGTTCTTCTGGATTGCCAGAACAACAGGGCATGGAGACAAGGTCCTTGTGACTGGACCCCACTGCAGTTGATAGCAAACGGATTTAGCCCGTGACAAGCTGGGGATTGCTTCCAGCTTCAACACACAGCACACAGTACAGGGAATTGGAAATAGCGATTCCCCACAAGCACTACACACATTCATATGTAAAAGGAAAGTACTATACCAGGCAGGCTGTTCCTCGATCCCATTCGCACTTACTACACAATACCTGGGAGCACACACAGCAGCTTCAGTTCCTGACAGACCGAGCGCGATTCAGCAATTTCTCCAGTCTTCTACAGGGTGAGCCTGGTTTCCACACTTCTGGTGCTTCTTTCTCCTCACAACTCGGATTCAGTCCAAAGTGGCACTCACAATGGCTGCAGGCCGAACCTTAGGGCCTCACACGCGCTTCCCGCGTGAAACTATACACTGCAGAAGCACACAACTCCTTCTCTGTTCACTGTCACAACTGATCTGACTTTCTAGTAACAGAGCAGGGCATTTCCTTTGAGTTCCTCCCAGTTTGGTTGGCTGATTCGGCTGTCACTCACAATAGAACTCCCTCTGTTGGTGAAAAAAGGCACCAAAGTCAAAACTACATTTCCCAGAGTCACAATCCCCTTTTGGCTGCTCAAAATTGAGAGTCCAAGTTCTGATTCATCCACAGGCTCCATTTTAGGGTCTCCCTATCATCCTGATTGGTCCAAGTCAGCAATTCAGGACCAAAATGAAAGATCTACACTGAAACAGTTTGTGCTGAAATGAAGACAGGTTAGACAAACTACATTTTCTCAGTCACTCTAAATGATTTCTGGCAAACAGTTATATCTTTCAACAAGGCTCCCTCTGCCCATGTAGCGACGGCAGAAATGGAGCAAGTATTCAGCAGCTTGGGCGGGATTCGAGCATTAAATACACAGTTCCCCCATACAAACTAATTAAGTCTGCAAGCAGACAGCTCTTAAAGACACAGTACTTGGAGGCTCAAATAGCACTCACTTGGAACCACATTTAAACAGCTCAGACGCCGAACATCACCCAGACTTGGAGCATTCAGGCAAGCTCCTGGGAGACTTTTGGGAACCCTCATTTGCAGTGAGGTTACACCAGTATGGGTCTCCAAGCCCCAGGAACACTGCTGCTCACTCACTGTCCCTCAACAAACACTGCCGGTCTTGTCTTGGCTGCCACTCACGTTGTTGCAGTCCTCCCAGCTCCCTTTCGGTGACCACTGCTTCCCCAGTCCATCCAACATTTTAACCACAACAAAAAAAAAATTTACTCTGCTGAATCACACCTATTCCCTTCTACTCACTACAAATCTGGACCGGAAAGCAAGCACTCTTATGGATGGCACCTGTTAGCCCTCGCACCATGCCCTGACCAGTGACAGAAACAGCAAAACGTAGTGCTGCTCCCCATGTCAAAGCATGAACAGGGTCCAGTGAGAGAGCAAGATAGGATAAAGTGTTAAAGCATTTCCCAAAAAATAATCCTTGTGGCAACCAGAGGTGGGGGTAGAGGTGTGTGTGCCGGTGGGGGTGGGGACTGCTCTTGCCTGCAAAAATATTTTACATTGCAAGTGGGAACTATTTAACATACAGAGGAAGGATATTTCAGAGAAAATCAGTTAAAAAGAGTTTATTGTCAAGTAAAAACATTTTAATCTTAAAGTGTAGAAAAAAATATGTTGCAGGTGATACTTTTTATTGGACTAACAAAATTATTTCTGAGACTAGCTCTTGAGATATTAAACTCTCTTCTTCAGGTCAAAGTGAAAACAGCTGTATAGCATGACAGATATAGAGGTAGGATGTGGATTCAAGACATAGACTAGCATTTTCCACATCACAGCTTAAAAAAAATCCTTTAAAAAAAGGGGACATTGTATAATCGCAATAAACCACTCTAGTCCATGGATTATGCTGGGATTTACCCACTTCTGGTGTGGTTTACTCAGTCAGCCTGCAGCCTCGTGATCAAACCACACCAGACGTGGGTAAATCCCAGCATAACCCACACCCAGTCATGGTTTATTGCTTAATTAAAGATCCACGTAGCCGCTTTGTTGGTCTTTCATGCCCTGCTGTGACAGGGGTTGGGTAAGACCTTGCCCCATTTGTTGTGCAGATAGAGAGTTAAAAGCAAGATTTAGTTTGTCCTCCCCTATTCTGTCTTTGCCTGTCTGTTTGCGCAATCAAAGTTTTCTTGTGGCACCTAGGAAATGGCACTCTGATGGTCCCAGATTTTTCACCTGTTATCTCCCATCCTTCACTTGCTGTTTCTATTCTTTCTTTCCTCACTTTCTTCTCTTTGTTTAAAAACATATTTGTGAATCTATTTGTTTTTGGCACCACACTGGGGATATTTAAACAGCTGCAGCTCTGTAGCAGTCAGACCAGCAGCATCTGAGGGATCAGCGTAGTCCAGCAGGAGCGCCGATAGAGACAATTTGATTGTTTCATACAGGATGCTTTAATTACATTTTTTTACAGGGTTCTTTGACTTCGGGGAACATTCGGGGACATGAGACTAACTAAGGTACAATTATTTTGCCACATGGCATTTCCCTTCCTCCCCCCTGTAGCCTGCTCTATTTTTGTAGGCACTGGGCTTGATTGGCAGTAACCACTTTCTGCCTGTAGCAGGAAGGGTGGGAGCACCAGGACAATAAGAATCACCTCCACTGCAGGAAAGGTGTAGCCCTGCCTCCCACTCTGCTACTGGAAACCTTTTGGAGGTCTTACTCCTAGTAGACACCTCCCAGTCACAAACTAAGACAAGGAAGGAAGGAAGAAATCATTCAGGACATGCCAGAGTGGGCTTCTGACCCTATATTAAGGGTACAGGTGAATTACTGTATCGGTGGGCTGATACGCAGAGGTTGAGGGGAGTAGCAGCAAGTTCCTGTTGAGGGTCAGAAATAGTCATACGTTAAGAAGAGTTCGTAGGGAGGATATAATGTCGGGAGTGGTACAATATAGTGCTTGTGGGGTGGCAGTGTTCCAGAGCACCTTCTGGAGATTGCACTGCTGCTCTATTTGCTTGCATCTCTCTAGCCTAATGGAGGAGACTCAGAGCTGAACTGGCTTGGTCAGAGAGACCTCCCGACCCCCCCACACCTCACCCAGAGACTACCTAGTCCACCACTGCTGCCTTGAAGGTTGCCTAGAAGGAGGGATGGATGGACCGACAGTGGGTTCAGGAAGGGTTAGGGAGGTGGACAGCAGGCGTATCCCAGAACCGATTCCACTGCAATACCCGTATGCCATCCTGGCAGAGCAGGAAAACCCCAGCAGAAGAACCTGCAGCGACGGCCAGAAGGGACGTGGGGAACCTCCAAGGTGGAGTCCCGGGGTGGGTAACAGGAGATCCAAAAGAAGGAGGAAGCAAATCCTGGTGGGGGACTCCATTGTAAAGGGGGGGTTAAGCTGGGTATAGGTAACGATGAGGTAAGGAAGGTTCAGGGCCTGTGTGGCACACTGTGTGGAGGGATGGATGGAGGATCCAAGGGATCACTGGGGCAGTGGGCAGGGAGGGGGAGCTTGACATCATTGTCCACATGGGAATAAATGATCAAGCTTGGAGTGAGCCAACAGTAATCCAGGAGGATTTCAAGAAACTGGGGAGGGGTCTTAGGTGGCATGATCCATAACCTTCTCGGAAGTGCTACCAGCCTACAACAGGAAAAGGACAGAACTCACGCACCAATGAATTTAATGCTTGGTTGAAGGATTGGTGTGGAAGGGAGGGGTTTGGCTTCATTGGGGACTAGGATGGCACCTGGTGGGATGCAGGTCTGTTCAGCAGGGATGGCCTGCATCTGTCCAGGAGGGGCTCTGATGTCCTCAGTGAGAGGTTTAGATGCTTCATTGGTGAATATTTAAACCAGCCAAGGGGGGAGGCAAAATAGAACAGGGTAGCATAGTCTGTCCCCCCCCACAGGATCAGCAGAGAAGCTATTTTAATCAGAAGAGAGCTAAGACAACAAATAGAACCATGGAGTAGGGAAAAACAAGGGGCAGGAGGTGGGAATGGTATTGAGAAGGGGAGTGGAACAAATAAGAAAATTGTAACATATAAAAGGAAGGAGAGCGACGCAACGCACTGGAAAACAATATGTGCTCACAGCCTTGGGAACAAGATGGCAGATCTAGAAGCTGCCATGGCGGAGGAAGACCTGGACTTAGTAGCTATCCCAGCGTATTCTGTGTTTAGAAGGGAGAGGGAGGGAAAGAACGGGGGGAGTAGCTCTTTTTGTGAAGAACAACATAAAGGAAATGGAAACACAGGAAAAAGCGGGGGAGGGTAGATGTACTGTGGGTTACCCTGGAGAAAAAGAAAGGGGACGTCATCTGCACAGGGGTGATCTACAGATCCCCCCTTGCAGGGGGAGCAAGTGGATGAGTAATTAATGGAAGAAATTCAGAATAAGGCTCAAAAGGAAAGGTGCTATTAGTTAGGGACTTCAATCTACCAGACGTAGATTGGAGCGTGGCTCTAACTACCTCTGGAATTCACTGCCTGGGTCCCTGAGGATGGCCCCTTCAGTGGAGATTTTTAAAAATGGTTTTAAAACTTTTCTTTTTCGCCAAGCTTTTGGGAGTTTTATAAATGTAAGTTTTAGTTTTATATCTCTAGGGAAGAATACTATGTCAAAAAGATGTTTTGTTGTTTGTGAATATTGTTAAATTTTATGTAATGGCACCCTGGGCCTTCAAGGAAGGGTGCCACAAATAGAAAAAATCTACTACTGCTACTACTACTACTGTGGAACTACCAGGTACAGGGAAAAACATGACTCTCTACTAGGTGCCTCCTTCAGGCAACTAGTGGATGAACCCACTCGCGTAGGGCAGTGCTGGACCAGGCATTGACAAATGGGGACAGCATTGCCGATGTCACCGTGGGAGACCCCCTGGGAACCAGCGACCATTGCACAGTATGGTTTTCCATAAGGACTAAGGTAGAAGTAAACAACACCAGGACTAAGGTTCTGGACTTCAGGAGGGCTGACTTTTAGGCAATGAGGCAATCTCTAAAAGACGCTCTAGTAGGGATAGGGGAACTTGAGGGAGTGGAGAACCAGTGGGTTAAAATTGAGGAGGGTATTAACAGGGTTACAAGTCTCTGTATCTGGCAGGTTAGCAAGGGTAAAAGGAAATGAAGACCACTTTGTTTCACAAGGGAGATAGCAGAAAAGGTAATGGCAACAAAGCGGGCCTTTTTGAGATAAAAAAAAAATCTCAGAAGGAGGAGGAAAGAGAAACTCATCAGGAAAACCAAAAAACAAGTAGGGAGGGCAGTCGGGAAGGCTAAAGCACAGACAGAAGAAAGGACTGCCGCATCATTAAACAAGCATTTGTCAATGCCGAATGTTTGCTTGCTGGTATTAGCACTGGGAATGCAGGCGTTAGATAGATGCAGAATAGGAATGGCAGTGAAGTATTGAACTTCACACCAACCCCACCTCCACCCTGCAGAGAGGGACAGGCATTGGGGTATGTGTTTGGGTCATCACCCATAACGTTCATGCCATTTCACCTCACCCTATCCTGCAGACACTGACAAGTGTTGAGGTGTGCCTTGGGGTGTTCGGCTTTACAGTCACCCCATTCCAGAGGGACATACGCTGATATGGGTGCAGTATAGGAGAATAGGGTGAACTCTGGGGCTGAAGCATCCAAGGCACACTTCGATGCCTGTCACTGGCTACAGGGTGGGGTGGGGTGGGGTTGGAAATGGCATGAGCATTACAGTCAGCAATCCAAAGGCACACCCCTGATGCCTGTCAGTCTGTACAGGGTGGGACGTTATGGTTAGAAACCCTAACGCCCTGGGCGTTTGTTGGTATTTGCACTACAAATTTTCTGCATGGCCTTTGTGTGACCCACACCTCATGAAAGCATTTGGGATCTCTTCTCATGAATGGTGGCACTGGGATTTTGTTAATGTGTCCTGAACCTTTCCCATAGCGACCATGCCACTCTGCACCAGATGTACGAAAACACAGATCAGGCAGGATGTGAATAATGACAGCTGTACCACTCATAGGGAGGTGTGAAGAAATGGCTATGTTGAAAATCTGTAATGAAAATATTAAAAATGTTCAAACTTCCAAGCGTACATGGAAACTGCGCAACGCATGCATGTAACACAGTCATTTAGTGGAATTATTTCACCAAATTTTCAACATAGGCATTTTGTGACTTCCGCTCATGAACACTGTCACTGTGATTTTCTTAATCTGTCCCAAACAGTAATTTCCCACAGTGACCATGCTATTCTGCGCCAGATGTGTAAATGCATATTTTGGGCAGGATATGAAAAATGACAGCTCTACTGTTCATAAGGAGGTGTGAAAAAATGCCAATGTTGAAAATCTGGAGTGAAAATATTACAAATGCGCAAAATTACAAGAGTGCATGGAAACTGCACAACCATACGCTCCTAACACAGTCCTTTCGTGGACTTTTGTCACTAAATTTTCAACATAGGCATTTTAGCACATCTGCTCATGAACAGTGTCACTGTGATTTTATTACTTTGTCCCGAACACTGACTTCCCACAGCGACCACGCTATTCTGCGCTGGAAGTGTGAAAACAGATTTCGGCCAAGATGTGAAAAATGACAGCTATACTGTTCATAAGGATGTGGGGAAAAATGCCAATGTTGAAAATCTGGAATGAAAATATTACAAATTTGTGAAGTTACGAGAGTGCGTGGAAACTGTGCAATGCACTCTCGTACCAGTCATTTTATGGACTTTAATCACCAAATTTTCAACATAGGCATTTTAGGACCTCTGCTCATGAACAGTATCACTGTGATTTTCGTAATGTGTCCCAAACACTGATTTTCCACAATGACCGCGCTGTTGTACGCCGGAAGTGCGAACACACATTTTGGCCATGATGTGAAAAATGCCAGCTGTACTGTTTATAAAGAGGTCTGAAAAAAATGCCAATGTTGAAAATCTGGAGTGAAAATATTACAAATTCGTGAAGTTACGAGGGAGCGTGGAAATGGCACAACGATAACATAGTCATTTTTTGGATTTGTTTCACCAAATTTGCAACATAGGCTTTTTGAGAGCCCACCTCATGAACAATGGCTTTGTCATTTCGTTAATCGGTCCTGAAAAGTGATTCCACACAGTGACTGTGAAATCACCTTTTGGGACTAAATAACCCCATGACAGTGAATGTATTCACAAGGAGGGGTCCCAGTAACCCTATATTGAAAATGTGGTGGCAAAAGTCCAAAAAATGGCCGAGATAGCCACATAAATTGAAAAAAAACCCTATTTATGCCATTATACAGCTTCCTGGCATTTCTTCAGTTCGTGGTCAGCTTTGAAGAATGCAGACATGTTCCCAGTCCACTGAAGATCGTCGTGCTGGCTCCAGAGGTAAGTATGGGCTGAGGGTGTGTGTGTGTGTGTGTGTGTGTGTGTGTGTGTGTGTGTGTGTAGGTGGGATGCACAGAGGGTGGGTGCGGGTTGTGGGAGGGAGCACAACAGACCGTAGGGACCATTTCTTTTATTTAGGGACAAAAGTAATAAAAGGACATCATGGAAGGTTTTTTTTCCCCTGGTTTCATCTGTGCACACTGGGGTGGGCCCCAGTGTGCCACCTGCGCTTTGGGGAAGGGGGACTTAACCGACGGACTGGGCCCCTGTCAGCAACAAAGACAGGGGCATGATGTTGAGGGGGATTGTGCGCCCCCACGGCACACAACAAATTGGGTGGAGGGACATTATGCCGATGGGGAGTGGGCTCCCCCGTCGGCAAATTAATTGGGTGGTTGGCATGCCAACAGAGGGATTGGGCACCCCTGTTGGCTTACATGGGACTGTGAGTTGGTGGCATAGCCACCACCATATTCACAGAAATGTTACACCAGGCAAGGTACCGTCCTGCAATGACGGGTTACTCCCTCATTGCAGCAGAATTGCTGACGCTGCAATGACGAGGTGGCCCCTCATTGCAGTGGCCAACTCATTTCAAGTTGGTGGCACTTCTGCAGAACCAGTGTCATCAGGACACTGGGCCTGCATTAGGGGCACAACTGCCAAGTCCACAAATGTAGTGCTGGCATTGGCCACCACACTGCTGCACCGCCACAACCCGCTTCTCTCCTAAGCTGCTGCATAATGTTTCTTACACATGCACGCAAGCAAACATGAAAAGGGGGATAAAACATTCTTCAGATACATAGGGGACAAGAGGAAGACCAAGGGAGGGATAATTAGGCTGAAGGGGGAAGGTGGGGTTTGTGCAGAGGAAGATAATAAAAAAGCAGACATTCTAAATAGATACTTCTATAGTATTTAGATACTATTTATGGTAGAAAGGTCGGGTAATGAACCAATGTTGGAAAATGAGAGTGCAAGGATATCGGAGATGGACACAAGCCCCTTTAGAGTACAAGGTCCTAAGCGATCTACTGTATGTCTAAAAGTGGATGAGGCAACATGCTCTGGCGGAATGTAACCCAGGGTGCTGAGGGTACTCGGGGAAGAGCTGGCTGCTCCTCTGATGGCCCTTTTTAACCTATCTCTGGAAACAGTGGTGGTTCCAGGAGACTGGAGGAGGGACGATGTTGTCCCACTTCACAAAAGTGGAAGCAGAGAGGAGGCTGGAAATTAACAGACCTGTCAGCCTGACCTCTGTAGTGGGCAAGGTTATGGAGTCACTACTGAAAGAAAGGTTGGTGGAGTATCTGGAGGCCAACGGCCTGCAGAATTCAAGACAGCATGAGTTCACAGGGGGAGATTCTGCCAGACTAACCTGGTTGAGTTCATTGATTGGGTGATCAGGGTGGTGGATTGAGGGGGCAGTGGATGTGGCCTACCTGGACTTCAGCAAGGCATTCAACGCTGTCCCACACAAAAGGCTAGTAAATCAACTAAATAGCCTGGGGCTGGGACCGAAGCTAGTTATGTGGGTGAAAAATTGTCTAGAAGATAGAAGTCAGATGGTGGTGTGCACTCTGGAGAAGACAAAGTGACTAGCGGGGTGCCACAGAGGTCATTGCTAGGTCCAGTGCTCTTCAATATATTTATCAGTGATATAGTTGAATGGCTGGTAGAGGAGGATTTGTGAATGATACCAAAATTTGTAACAGGGTGAATACTGCAGGGTGGGGGGTGTGGAACAAATGAGGGAGGATGTTAACAAGCTGGAAGAGTGGTCAAGGGTCTGGCAACTGGGTTTTAATGCAAAGAAGTGTAAAATTATGCACCTGGGTCAGAGGAACCCCGCAGCTAAGTACGGGGGGGTGGGGGACCTGACAGTCACAAGGCAGGAAAGAGACCTGGGCATATTTATCTCTGATGACCTGAAGGTGGGTAAGCAGTGCCACAAGACAGTGGGGAAAGCTAGCAGGATGCTGGGGTGCATAGGTAGAGGGATCCTCAGCAAAAGGAGGGAGGTCATAATACCCATTTACAGGTCATTGGTGAGACCTCACCTTGAATACAGTGTACAGTTCTGGAGGCCCTACCTTCAGAAGGACATAGACAGTGTCAAAAGGTTTCAAAGGAGGGCAACCAAGATGGTGCAGGGCCTGCATCTGAAGCCCTACGAGGACAGACTTAGGGAATTAAATATGCACTCTCTGTAGGCGAGGAGGGAAAGGGGAAACATGGTAGAGACATAAATATCTCATGGGAGTGAATAAGGTACAAGAGGCTAGTATCTTCCAGAGAAGGAGTTGCGCAAGAACTAGGGGACACACAATGAAGCTGGAAGGGGGGGAGACTGAGGGGGAATGTCAGGATGTTTTTCTTCACAGAGAGGGTGGTGGGAGCTTGGAACAGACTCCCAGAGGAAGTGGTAGAAACTAAAACAATCACAGACTTCAAGAACATGTGGGATAGGCATAAGGGAATCTTAGCACCAAGACAAATGTGGGGAAACTCTGAGGACTCAAAAGGGGCTGAGGTGGTGCTATAGACAGGATCAACAGGGCCAACTAGGTGGGCCAGGTGGTCCTTCTCCACCGATATTTTCTGTGTTTCTATGTTTGTGAAACTTTGATCCCCTAGTTTGCAAATGCATATAATTGATAGGCTTGCCTGTAATTATGTGGGGGAAGAGCTCCTCCCCCACAGCCTATTTAAACAGAGCAGCTGTCTCCCGCTCTGCTTAGAGCGAGTCGCATTCGCTAGTGGCGCTGCCGGTACTCAGCTGCTACTTTCCTTCCTCCTGTGCCCCCCCATTCTCCAGTGGCTCCCTGTTCATCTTCTGTTAGTTGTGATTGCTTGTCTCCCCTCCCCGTTGTTGTTCTTCCTGCCTTGTCTGGGGATCTTTCCTTTAGCTGTTCCTAGCTATCTCCTACTTGACTGCCTACTGCCCTTCTCCTTCCTATCTATTTCAGCAGCCACTGCCTGTGCTTCTGCTGTTTTTCGGTTTCAGCGTGCTGCTTCTTACCTGGAGCTTCGGTTCGTCATTCGCCTGCTTTGCTGTTGGACGCTGCCTCCTCCTGGAGTTCCCCTCCTTCCACCGGCCATGCCATCGCTCCGTCAGTCTGGGTTGTTTGCCTAGCTCCTGAGTCACCTGCCCTGCTTCCGACCATGCTCCCTCCATGCAGCCTGCACTGCCCTCCGAGCTGGGCTTCTGTCCTTTCCCTGTAGAACAGCTGTGATTCCTCATCCTGATTTGGCACCTGCTTCCCATTGTCTTCAGCTGTTCGGCACTCCTTGCCTCATATACAGTCCTCGCATTCCATCTGCATGGCTTCTACAAGGCAGGTATTGTATTAAACTCCACTTCGTATATCAGACTTCATCATCTGTTGCTGGTAGCCGCTTGACATAATGCCTACCGTACCGTATTCATTGTTGCACTGACATCGCAGCCAGCGTTCCTGTCCTTCCTACTGCATTGTTGTCCCAGACATGACTCATGAATTATTTTTCAGACTACTCGCTAGGCATAGTCATGCCATATCCCTCTACACTGGTGATGCCATACTGCAATTCTCTTCTTCTTCTCATGGAGATAACTGTGCTGCTGCAGTGGCTCGCTGCCTGCTGGCAGCCTGGGAGTACTACTATGGTAAAGCTATTCCTGTATTCAGCATGACTCCACAGCAATCTTCTTTGCCTTCCTATCCCCTGTCCAGTGCTCTCAGGTCACTGCAGGCCCTGTTGCCTTTCTCCACCTTGGACATCATCATGCCTTGGATACTAGGATGGCCTTATCCTGTTCTCTGGATGCATTGCACCGGTGCTGCCTCCCCCTATTTTGGCTAGTTCCCGCCTGCATCTCGAACCCTTGGAATCCCTCAGTTTGACTGTGGACATACACTATTTAGAGGGGACATGGTACCTTTGAGGCACTTCAGAGCCATCCCTAAAATCAGGGACAGTCGTGAGTTATGCATGCCCCTCACCGTTTCTCCCTGTGCTTGGCTCCGTCTCGTATTTGGCTAGCTGTTGCCTTCACTTGCTCGTTCCTGGTTCCTCATTGTGCTACTTTTGGATATATGGGTTGTTTTCGTGGCTGGATCCCTTCCCTGTACCTACCTATCTGGGCCCATTCGCGGACTTGTTCTGTTTCCACATCAGGTGTACTCTACCTTCTGGCCATTCCTCTGACTCACAGGCTATGCTCTGGCTCAATGCTGGGAGATCCGAAGGTGTGATTCTTCCCTTCATGGCTATTCCAATGCTCTACGGCTCCTTGGCTCCTAGGCCGCTCCTTATCTGCATTAGCCTCCCTCAGTTCTTCCCTCTGGCTTCTTCATGGCTTGTATGGTTCCTCAGGCCTTATCCTTCAGTGTGCTTCTGGATGTTCCATTCGGCTCCTCAGCCATGCTTGCCTGCACTGCTTCCGTGATCACACCTTGCCTCGCTCATAAACTGCCAAGATTCAGGAAGTTTGTTGCCTCGACAGCTTGCTTACTACTCTGCCAAGATCTTTGCTGCGATCCCTACCATCCTCAATATGTCGGATCCATGGGTCTACTGCATCGTTTTTGCTTTCATACGTCTGCTTTCCAGTGACAATACTCCTTCACCTTATCTGGCTCAGGATACTGCCTCCATTTCAATACCTATTTTTCCTCTATGCCACCTTGCCGACTCGGGGCCTGGAGATTTACAGCAGCTATGACCTGCCTTCACCATTCAGGCTAGGAGGTTTATATACTTCTACTCCCTACCTGCCTCATTCACCTAGGAGCTTAGAGATTCACAGCTTCTATGGCCTACCTTTGCCCATCGGGTTGGGAGGATTACCTACTAATTCCTGCTTCTACGTCCTGCCTTCGCCCATTGGGCTGGAAGGTTTACCTACTACTCGCTTGTTTTTTGACCTGCCTTCACCCTTCGGGCTGGGAGGTTCACCTGCTTCTGTTCTTCTTTTGCCTCACCCAGCTCGGGACCTGGTGATTCCCATTCTACTTATGCATGTCTGCTTCTGCTGCCTTAGCCATGGACTCTCTGATGCTTCACCTTTGGGACATTAGTTACCATCCCGACTTTGCTACTCCTACATGCCTGATCACTCCTACTTCTACGTTTGTGTGGCTGGTCCTCATACTCAATCACTTTCAGACTGCCTCAGTGCTCATTCAGCAGCTTCCGGGGTTATCTTGGCTGTTCGCCCTGTGCATCAGACGTGGAATTACAGCTGCTTCTTTCCAGGATTTGGTCGGAGTCTCCTGCAGACTTTCATTACCCTGCTTGTGCTCTACCACCGTCAGGCCTGTGACGTTGCTGCTTCCTTGGATTCCGCTTCTTCAGTTATCTTCGTCTCAGACTCTTCAGGTCTCGTCTGCTTCATGCCTCGAATTTGCCTGCCTTCAGTTCTCCATGTTATTCCTCCCGTGCAGTTGCCATGTCTCCATCTCAGTCTCTATTCCAGGTGATTCCATACCTATCCTGCTGTTGGATTCCTGCTCATCATCGAAGGACTTGATCGCTTGATTTCTACCAGTGGTCATTCCTGGGTTTAGCTGGGTTTCCCATTACTGGAATCAGCTGCCTCTCTCCTATCCTGCCAGCTGTCTTGGCTACGTTTTCTTCAGGGGCTGGTTGCCACATCCTGTTCCTTCTCATTTGCCTACGTTGGTGCACTCCTGCTCCTACTGCCTCTCACTTTGGATTCAGTTCGACTGCCTTATTTATTGGGCTCACCTCATTCTACTACTTGGATGCTTCATAAATCGCACCAGTGTCTCTGAGTATCATATACAGCATGCCATTATTCCAGCTCAATTCTACAGCCATTGCTTCATATCAGTTCCTAAAGATTATATGTCTTATCGGAACTGAATTCATCACTCGATAGCCTGGCGTCAAGCCTTTTCATTCCTCATACTATACAAGCCTTATTTGAAACCTGGACGTCATACTACTTTATTCATCCTGCCTCATAGACATCAAGCTTGGATGCAGTCATTTCTGCTCTCTTGTATTGAGTTTGTCAGTCATCAACTTCATCTGCACCATCATTTCAATTCCTTGGAATATGCCCTATCAACTGAAGTACAGAAGATGGTTCTTCAATATATCTACTCTCCATCATTCCGAATTATACATGGACTTTCAGACTCAGACTTTATTAGAAGGAAATTACTTCACTGGACATTTACAATTCAGCTTTTCTTAAGCTCCATTCATCTGGATTGAATTCTACAAATTTGAATTCCGATTTAGCAGATTAATTTAGTTTAATTAGGATCTCTCTCCTTTAGTATGTCCAGAAGGATGGGCAGGTCAGTAGCCATGGGTCCTCAGCGGTTTCCCCCCAAGGGGGGTTTTCCTCTTCTGAGTGCTACTGGTCACACTCTCCGGAGTTGGAGGAGGTGATCGTCTATTCTTATCATTAAGGTGTTATGCACAACTTTTTCAGCATTCAGTTACTGAACAATCGTTGATATTTATTCGTTTTTGGGGCTCCATAATTCTAATCCAAGCCACCTTCCTACAGGTGGGATACAGAGAAAGGCCAAAACCGTCAAATATTATCAAACGATTCAATTCAAGCATCCAAGTACCTAAGCACAAGTCATTCTGTGCTGGCCTCTGTATCCAACAACCATCTACATCATTCCACTATATGTTACATAAGCACTGTGCCATGAACCACACATAATTGATAGGCTTGCCTGCAATTGCTGTATATGGGGGAAGAGCTCCTCCCCCACAGCCTATTTAAACAGAGCAGCTGTCTCCCGCTCTGCTTAGAGCAAGTTGCATTCACCCACCATCCTCCCCGACACCACCTCCTTCTGCGGCACTCTTATCCCATGGTGGGGGGGCTCCATAATTCTAATCCAAGCCTCCTTCCTACAGGTGGGATACAGAGAAAGGCCAAAACCATCAAATATTATCAAACAATTCAATTCAAGCATCCAAGTACCTAAGCACAAGTAATCCTAGGCTGGCCTCTGTATCCAACAACCATCTACATCATTCCACTATATATTACATAAGCACTGAGCTATGAACCACACATAATTATATTGTTGAAATGAATGTGGACAGCTGCTTGGGTTTGTTATAATTTTTTCCTTCTCCCCTTGCTTCTCTGTGGTTAAAAAAATATATGTAGGCCGGCCCGGTGGTGCAGAGGGCTGAGGCACTGGACACCTTACCTGGACACCTTACCTCGTGCTACACTGGCAATCCGGGTTTAGGAATGGATTCGGGTCTCTCAGGGGTCGGCCTGGGCAAGGAAGGATTAAGTATCAGATGACAGCTTTCCTTCCTTGTGGGTCTCAGCATCGCACTGTGGACTGATGCCCAGCGGTGGCTGGGGGTCAGCACAGGTGCGATGTTAGGATGGGGTAGACCCACGCACAGTGTGTAAGACCGCATCCACAGAGGCGGAGACAGTCGCCCCTCCCACTGCACATGTGTGGATCTGGGGAGAAAATGGAAAAAGGCTTCGGAGCTGGCAGGCTCAATGATGGCGGGCTGCGCCTGCGCCTCCTGCCCAGCAATCTAGATGTTGGCTTCTGGAGGTGGGGGGAGGCCAGTGCCACTCACCACCAGCCCTATCACGGAGGGGGGGACAACCTATAGGGGATGGCTGGTGGGGGTGGGTACAAGGAAAAGCCCACCAGAGCAATGAGTCCTTTCCTAGTAAGCGACCAGATCCACCTGCCTGCTCTGAGAGGAGGAGTAAAATAGTAATAATAATAAAAAAATATATATATATATATACATATATACTGTGTGTGTGTATGTGTGTATATTATATATATATATATATATATATATATATATATACACACACATATATACTGTGTGTGTGTATATATATATATATTTTTTTATTTAGTTTTGTTGACCGGGAAAGTGCACTAGACAAATCCTGCATTTTCAGAAATACTGCATTCTTCTCATGTCCATGACCGAGAAAGCAGGAAATCACGCCGTGCTTGAGCAGAGATAATACACTTAAAATGCAAGAGAAAAGCAAGCACCAAAACAAGAAAAGAACTGACAATAAAAACAAACATACTGAACATGAGGAGAGTGCAGTATTGTTGAAAACGCATCTAAAAAAAGAAACAGATGAATTGAAAGGGGTCACATGTGTAAGTATGTGTTCAGGTTTAATGAATGGGATGGTTCATAAATATGAAAATAACATATATAAAAATGTTTAATAAATGTATTTTAGAGTAACAAAACAAGTGTACCACTGATGAAGGATAATAATCCGAAACGTATGACAGCAACTACACTGTTTTGAACTGTGTAAATATTAAATAAAAAAAAAAAAAGAAAGAATTTTGGATATACTTGGTGAGTGGGCTCATTATGTTCCAGTCTGCTCAAGATTATTTAGCTATGCCATGACTGGAATTGGGCTACTCCCTTTAAACTATTCATTTTTGTTTAAACCAAGGTTGGCTGAACTGGAACAGCACAACCAGTTAGAGGTTTCCCATAGATTCCTATGGGATATCCTCTTTTTGCACCTCCCCAGTCTGAGATCCGGTTCCAGTGTGGGATTTTAACTTGGTCTTGGAGACCCTCACTGTGCCTCTGAACCTGTGGCTACTTGTGAGATGCACTTCCTCTCTAGGAAGTCACTGTTTCTAGTGGCTATAACGTCTGCTAGATGCATCTCAGAGTTACAGGCTCTCATTGCAGATCCGTCATTTATTATTGTTCACATGGATAGGGTCATCTTCCTATCAGGCCTCATTTTTTTCTGAAGGTTGTGTCTGAAAGAACACTAAATCAGACCGTAGACCTTCCTGTTTACTTTTTCTCTCCCACGGATAGTAGGGGGCATCATTTACATGCTATGGACATCTGGATGCTGCTGCATTAGTACCTGGATCATACAAAGGATTGTAAAAAATCCTCACAGCCATTTGCTGCTTTTTCCCCTTAAATAGACTCACTGATTTCAAAACAAGGTCCAAATGGCCGGCCAATTATATTAAGTTTTGTTACCAGACACACAGTAAGCAGCTCCCTGGTCCTGTTTGTGCACATTCCACCTGTGGGGTGGCTACCTCAGTGGCTTGTTTTCAGAGTGTGTCTGCTACTGACACAAAGTACTTTTCATATAGTCACTAAACACTACAGTCCGGACAGAGTCTCTCAGAGATGTGCCAGCGTTGGCCTCAGTGTTCCACAAAGTCTCCTCACTCAGGATCTTTAGGTCCTGCTGTCCTCCCTCAGTGCTTGGTACTGCTTTGGAATTGTTCCATGATGTGGCTCAAATGGAGGGAGATATCCTCGAAGAAGATAATTACCTGCTCTAACATTAGATCTTCAAGAGAATCTTCTCCATTGAACCACAACTCTGCCTCCCACCTTCCCCCTTGTCAAGTGACGGGTGACTATACTGCCTGCTGTCACAAACTGTTTCTCCTCTGATGCCCCCTGTGGCATCCATACTCAGGTTTCCATATCCTCTCTTGTGTGCCTCGTGTGGTCCTGGTTGCTTTGGTCTCTGCCTGTCCAATGATCCTCTGAGCTTGTCTCTGGTGGAGAAGTGAGGCATGCTGGGGACACCAATGTTATGTGGGAGCTGATGAGGCACGTCAGCGTGGGTGGCCCGAGCCTGCAAAAATGTTTCCTGGTGGCCCTGACACAGACGGCTTACAGTTCTATGATGTAGCTGAATGGAAGAGATTCTCTTGAAGATCTATTGTTACCTTAGGTAACTATTCTTTCAGGCTACAAAAACAAGATCACTTTAGATATCTCCAGGCTAGGGAATTTCTGTCCAGAATGTTACTTCCAGGAGACCAGAGTCCAGGAACATTGGCTATCCTGGGTATAGTATACCAAGGAGCACACTGTGTAGAGCACTGGGGACTCGTATCAAAGGTGTACAGTGCTCCCCATTCATTATTTTAGCGCGGTGGGCCACCACCCTATAATTTTTTAACACCGTCCTACATTTTTTATATATTTAAATTTAATCTTTATTCACCCCAGGTACAGCTTTGCCTTTGAATCACCCCTGATGCCCGTGCACATGCCAACCATGGGACATCAGCCCCACAAGTTTGCCACCTTGCAGTGGGGCCATCCCAAGGGACAGTTCTGACCGCTGTGGCATGCCTGTGGTGGCTATGCCAGGAGTCAGGGGGACCACCGATCTAGGAGGGCCTAATGCACAGGATTTTTTTTCTGCTTCCCGTTGCTTCCCAGTCCCTGAGGGTGGCGGCATAACCATGAGGTAGCTTGCGGAGACATGCGCACACAAAGACATGATGCCACTCTGGATGCCAGCTGTCAAACTGCCACCCATGGTCACCAGGTGACAGTAATACAGTGGGTACAGCTACACTCCCTCCCCGGAAGAGGAGAGTATCCCTTAAGGTGCTCAATCCTCCACCCCTTGGTCAGCCGTCTGGCACCCTATGCTCTTTCTTGAACCCAAGTCATCAGCATCATGAGTGGTAGCACTACCACTGTGCCAGCGAGCCGGCTATATTTTTTTTACCAGCACTCTATTTTTGTTTCCATCAACCCAATCTGTTTTTATAAAATCCTCCAAAATTGCCTTGTGCCACCATCCTTTATTGCACTGCTACCCTTGTTTTGATACTAGAGCTCTAAACCTTACTTAAAACTACTTATGTAGATGTACAGTGTATATAGGAGGCTGAAGGAATAATACACCTTCGACTCCAATCACCACAACTACCACCTTACATCTGCAGGCTATCGGGAGCCCTGCTGCATACCTCCCTTATGGGAGAAATGGGGAGAAAAGATATTGTACAAATTCAGGACTGTTGGAAAAAAGCGGCAGCCCAGACTTTAACACCCACGGAGTGGGGGAGGATCTGGTAAGGGGTGCCTAAAACCACAACAGCTGGCTCTTGGGGAGAGTTTTGCTATGGACCGAACATTAGATTTCTTTGTTACCCCAGACAAATTGTGCCACTTCAGGACAACCAGCACTGACAGATGTTGTAGGCGGTGTGGCCAATAGGGGACGCCATTTCATATTTTTGGGGAGTACCCAGTGACCAAGCCCTTTTGGTCCCAACTGTGTGACTTGATGTAAGACATTTTGGCATCAAGAGTACAACTAGGTTTTCATCATCTAGTTTTGGTGGCACCCCCAGAGGGAATCAGAGAGAAGACAGGAAATGCCTTTTTTACATCATCATAGCAGCTGTGGGTAAAGCCATAACCCACAGATGGCTGACAAATTAATGCAACCAAATAGGGAATTGACAGAAAATTATTGAACAGATGCAGGGATTGGAGACTCTTACAGTACTTCTCAGTCTCCAAAAAGAGAAATTTAATGCTAGGTGGCTCCCCTTCTTTGTTTGGAAGAAACAGTCAGAAGGGGTCTTGGTTCTGGAACAGCTGCTCTAAGGCAAGTCTGGTAGGGAATAGGGTCAGGGCATGGAGCTCAGGGAAACTGTTGCTTTCACAGGGGCAACAGAACACCAGGGTGACGTAGTCTTAGTCATAGGCAAGAATTGTTCCTGCAGGCCAGTGATAAAGCAGAGACTCACAGTGTTAAGTGCAGTAGCATGATGGGGTAAATACATTGCACGTCATTTTATTTTAATTGTTCTGTTTTTATTATATCTGTACAAGACTGTTGTAACTTTAATTTTAGACATGGCCACCTTCTCACTAGACCTTTGCTAGTACAAAGCGGTATCCCATAATATGGCTGACTCAAATTAAGCGAGTCAACAACAAGGACTCAGTTTGAGCGCCCACAATGTGAGCAACAGTGTAATAATAGCATAGCTGTCAAAACAGCGAGGTGTGAGCATGGGCAAAGTGGGAACAGCGATGCAAAGGGTAAGGTCTGCTGGGTCAAAGTGTACTGCGGTGCTTGGAGTAATGTGCGATCTCAGAGCTTGTTATATTTAGTGAGGGGCATCACCCCCCTCATATTGTGAGGTGTCATGTCATCAGGTGTAATGAGTCCTGCTGCGGGCAGTGTCTTTGGGTTGCCTTTGTTACTGGGGCTCCATGATGTTACACTACAGGTTGCTGGGGATCACCTGCAGGCGAGCTGTCCGCGGCAGTTGCAATCATGAGCTGTGTGTCATTTACCATTTCTGAGGCTGTGATTTTGATAATGTGTTGCAGGCAGGTATAACTGTGGGGAGTGTCTCTGGCATGGTACTGGCGGGGTTGGTGGATTTGCTGGAGGTGCTGTTTTGACGCTCAACTGTTAATGCCTGGTGCGGTATTTGACTTTGGCATTTTTTCTTTGCCCATGTCTCATTTGCTATTTTTGATTCACCCTTATCACATAGAACCGTACAAAGCACATGGATGTGGATGAGAAGGAAACACAGGGAGTTTCTAAAGGTTTTATAGTATTATTTCATGTCTGCTTTGTAATCAAACAATGTGATATTGTATAATGCATTATGAGACATCTGTCTATGCCATGCATTTCAGTGCCAATATAAATAAACTTGACAAGTTAAAAAAATAATTTTAAACTGTGTGTTTATTTTGATGACTGGGTGAAATACACTGGTGCCAAAGGCACCTTTTACAGCATGACCCGATGTACAATAGTGCAACATGCAACAGTATAACAATCAGGTGAGTTGCTATATGAACAGGTGATACAGTACATAGTTGGGGCATGGTTGTACAACACAGAACAGGGTTTAGGTATAGGTATATATAGTACAATAATCAACTAAAATAAGAATTCACAGTACATAGATGAGGAAGCAGTAGTAAAATACTATGAAATTAGACAGACCACACGCAGTCATTCAGTGCTAAGACATGATCTTTCAGTTCTTTAGAAAATTATGCAAAATTAGTTAGTGTTCTGATTGGGACAGGGATAGTGTTCCAAACAGAGGGGGCATGAAACCGAAACAATTTTTGGACTGTGCTTGTAGACATGTGTGGGACTGATAAATAAAGATTTTGGGCTGATCTTAAATTGAAATTCGGTGCAACCAGTTGAAGCAGGCTTGCAGGCTGTTGCCTGTCTAACAGTTTGAAACTAAAGTTTGCCAGAGCCAGCCTGGATTTCGTTTTGAAGGTAGGCCACCCTAAACTTCCTAGAATTGAGCAGTGATTTAGCCTGTTATACCATGCTGACCAACAAACTTTGAGATTTTATGTTATAGAACTTTCTTTGCATTAAGCTTGATTTCAGGTGTTGCGTCAGAAACTAAGGAGCCATAGTCTAATAAGGAAAGCAAATGATGTCCTGCAATGTTTAGCCTGGTGCCATCCATCAGAAATGTGTTTATATGGCACAGTTGACCTAGTTTTTGATGGACTTTGCATGCTAGATTTTTTATATGGGTGGGGGCAAAAGTCAGGCTTGAATCTATGTGAACACCAAGGTGTTTAAAAACATTAACAGTTTAGAGGGATTCACCCCTGTAAGTTGACACTGATAATTTATCAGCATTTGCCCTTGTTTTTTGAAGTTGACCCCAGTAACATTGCTTGTGTTTTTCTTACATTAATGATCATTCTATTTTCCTCGAACCACCTGCGCAGAGAGCTTAATTTGCTGTTTAGGTGTTTATTGATGACCGCAATCTCCTTTGCCTGGGTAAAAAGCACTGCATTGTCTTCGTAAAGTAGCATTCTAGTATTGGTGCAGACTGTGGGAGCATCATTTATGAAAAGTGAGAATAACAGAGGTCATAGTATGGACCCTTGTGGCACCCTGCAAGTGACCGTCTATGTATTTGACAATGCTGGTCCCAGTTTAACCCATTGCTTCCTGTTATCTAGGTAATTAGTAAACCAGCTAGCTACAGGGGGCACAAAGCCCAGATTTTTTTTTTAGTTTAGTGATCAATAAACCATGGTCTACCAGGTCAAATGGTTTTGTGAGGTCCATGAATACTGACACTGTCATTAGTCCTTTATCCATGGCTCTATATACAGTGTCCATGTTTTATGAATGGATCTGTGACAGTGGTTTTCTATTGGTTGTGGCCATAGTAGGAGTCATTTAGATTGGTTGTGTATGGTGTAATATTGATTAGTTGGTTTGCTGTGCGTGCTGTGAAACGTGTGTTGCTATTGGGTGTTTTGTGGTTGTGAGCATGGCTTAGCCAGGAAGTTGGGTAGCAGTTCTGTGTTTGACTCGGGTAGCTTATGCTTCGATTTATGTGTTTTTGCGAGGAGAATATTTATTTGCATTGTTGGTTTTTAATTTTTTTTATTGTGCATTGCTTGTGTAACTTTTCTCAGGTTACTGTCACCAGAGCTTTTCAGTAGTGGGATTTCTGTTTTTTAGCCGGTTTCTTTCACTGGATCCATTAAGGCATGGGAAAATGTGTGGTGTGGTACTGAAGCAGGGCTGTAATAGCAGGTGAGTTTAATCATTAGTAAGTGTATAGAAGTAGTGCCAACAATGTTTTGGGCCAGACTTGAGATGAAAAAACTGCTGACGTAACAAAGAAGATAACTCGGGTCGTGATGTATGCACAGTATAGATAAATGTCAGGAAAAGTCATTGTGCATACGTCACTACTGAATTATACAATGGGAATGAGAATACACATTTTTTATGTTATAGTAAAATGTCTCACCCCTATTGTATAAATGGGAATACATCACGCAAAAGTGGGAGCAAAATACACCTTTACTTCCCTTATCTATTCCCCAGTTTAGCCTCTTATGTTTTTGAGGTCTGTTTCTGCCAGAACCCTGTGGTAAAGGTACACAAATGTGATGCCAGTGTAACCAGTACTCTCCATGGAATCCACAGATGTGGTATTTTTGTACCTAGATTTGTGTTATCTCAACATTTGGTTTGCCAGAATGTGACAGGTATGCAATTTCCTATTGTTTTTCCGAGTTATACCAAATGTGGAGGAGCTATATAGGCAGCAGACCTTTGGGTGAGGTTACTTTTAGCCATGTTTGAAACTTGTTTTTTGTGCAGTTGCAGAAAATGTAGTCTTTAGTAAACCTGTATCGGGGGTAACTAAAAAGTTTATTTGTTATTTTTTTAAGATTTGATCACAGTAAATATTTAAATAACATACAGTATATTTCATAAATGACATTACAAACATATATTTGATAATCACACTTTTTTGTAGATGATCACCAAACTGCAGCAAGGGAGTGATGAAAAGCCATTGATCACATAGGGTCAGTGGCCACATACTATGTATAGGGCCTACGGGCAGACTGGATGAGCCTGGCAGTCCTTATCTGCCAACAATTTCTATACAACAAATATCAGTCTAAACATTTACGATGAGCATTAGATTGCAGAAATTACTTTAATGAACATGTAAATAATAAATTGAATCCTTCAATTTAGGCTCTGAGGGAAGAGTATTCCAGCTAATGGGGGCAGCTTAAGAACATGTCTGTATTCTTTGTTTTAATTTACCTTTAGGGACCAAGCAATTGATCATTTGAGATAAATGAGTTTGGGAAGCAGAATTGTGATGCGGAAAATGAACAGTGAACACATTAAAGCTCTAGCATGTTTAAAAAAGGAAATTAAGTTTAGAATACTGATGTTATTTTAGGTCTAAACTATTCATTTTTGAATATAACTGACAGTAGTACACATTTCGATCTACATTCAGGATAAACCTGCAGAGACTGTTAAAAAAAGACATCAAGCTCAGCAAATGGTGTACTTAAACGGTTACGATAAATCAGATATCCTTGCTTTATTGCAGGCAATACAGTCCAGATTATAACCATTCTCTTTGCATCACAACCAGGCACTTCTTTATTCTGTACAATGCTCCCAGTGTTTGATGCATAATAGTTTTTTTTATATATTTGATAACTGAATTTTTTGTAGATGATAACCAAACTGCAGAGAGTTGTCTAGCCAAAACCCCCTACATATTTAAATTGAACTGCAAAAAGGAAGCGTCTGTCAAAGGTCTTAATGAGCATTTTAAGTTCCCATTCTTTTAGAGCAGATCATTTTATCTTTGTATCATAAATCATTGTTACTGTTTTCTTAAGCAAGAATGTTTGCAATCGTGTTACTGTTTTCTTGTAATTCTGTAGTAGTTGAAGAGTAATCAACCAGTTTCATAAAAGTGAAATATTTTCTGGCAAGGTTATTGCAAGGCTCTCTGAAGTGCTCGGTCTTTCATATAAAAGAGCATGATCTGCATACACATAGAATAACATGGGCCAGATATTGAAAACTTTGTGCCGGGCAAAAACCATTTGAGCAGGTTTAGCACAGGATTAGCGTGGGTCTGCTATATTCAAAAGGCCAAATAGCGCAGTCAAACTGCATTAGCGTCGTGCAAAATCATAATGTATGCAAGGAGTAAATTGACATGAATACAGGTGCAATGCTATATTCAGTGACTAGTGCCGTGCAAAGTGGTTTTGTGCGACTTAACGCAGTGCACATTACCGCACAGGAAAAGCTTGTCTTAACCCTGGGCAATCAGCTTTGCACGACACTATGGCTTTGCACAGTGTTTGCACTGGTTTTGCCCGGGTTTTGCACGACCCTAACAAATAAATATGACACATAGACAAAGCCAAACATAGAGGAAGCATGCCGCTAACTGATGGCATCACAGTGATGCCATCATCTGCCACCATGGGCCAGTATTGGGAAAACCCCAACATCAGTGTGCCTTTCGGATAATATATGCCCCCCCGGCCACATACCACACAGCTGTACAACTGCCACAGCACACAAAGCTGGACATGTATATGTCACTGTGAGCATCCCATGCCAGAGGTGCAGCATCTGTGGGTCACACTACAGCGTAACAGTAATGTCCACTGTCAGTAAACACCTTCAGTTTGGGCCTCTCACTGTGTATAGTGAAGTCATCATCACTTCCCTACACACTATAGTCATTGCTGTGTCCACACACTACTGGCCCCCTTGCTACTGTAGTGTCTGCTGTGCTCTGTATCATGACCTACATTGTGACAGTTGCATGCAGCACCACCACCATCTGTGCCTATGCTGTGTTGTCCCAGTATAGCTGCAGGCAGCAGTGCAAGTGGAAGTAGTGTTCAAAACTGTATAATATTCCCCAAGCTGTTTGCGCAGCGCTAACACGTTTGCACGGGTATAGCGCAGGGCTAAACAGTTAGCCCGGTGCAAACTGCATGCAAATCAGGGCATAATGAGATGCTAATCTGGATGTTTGCCCACAGACTACCTAAGTAGATTCATTTACATGTCACTTTTGAATATGGCAAAGTTTAGCGCCAGGCAAATGTGTTTGCACCGGGCTAACAGTTTAGCCCTGCGCTAAACCTGCGCAAACGTGTTAGTGCTACACAAACAGTTCAGGGAATATTTTACAGTTTTGCACACTGTAATTTCGCATACACTGCTGCCTGCAGCTGTACTGGGTCCACGCATTTGCTGGCACACACATTGGCCACATAGTTCACCTCTACCTACCTTCACATCGCTGTGCACTGTGTTGCTGTTGTGGTTTGCACTTCCTGGTTGCCATATTCAGAGCTGTCTTATTCCAGGGCTAAGTTTGCTCTGCACTCCCAGCCCAGTTTACCCAGCATCATTCCCATGCTATATTCAGAAGCTGTTTGCCCCGGGCTATTCCTTTTGAATATGGCTTGCTTTGTGCTCCAGGCTAAGTTTGCCCACCGGGCAATGCTAGTTTAGCCACGGGGCCAAGTTTTGAATATCTGGCCCTGTATATCCAAGTGTACATGACAAGGTTGTGTTTCCTTCGAGGGGTAGAGATGTCATCATAGACCTTTGGAGCAAAGCTCGAGATGTCTCTATGATGCCATTTCACCCCAAGATGGAAACATCAGACTTGTTGTGTATGGTTGCACATACACTATTTTGCATAATATATGTGTGTATTAATTAATTTACCTTCTTCTCTAACTCTGTCTTGAACTGTGTTCAAATACACTGTACAGAAAATGGAAAGCAACCAAATAAGATTAAAATCGTTTCATGTGATTGAAGTAATATCTACATGAACTTGCAACATTTCTAGTCATTCATCTTCTAACAAACAGTTCACTTGGGGTGTTTTTAGTCTTGTCATATCTTTATTATGAGGAATCTTCAGTGTAGGTAAGCATGAGGAACATTAATAGAATGAGATTTATGCTGATGCACCACAGTAGTGACATAGCTATTGTGGTAGCAGAATGCTTACTTTACTGCTGCGGTACAACAGCAACTGACACATTTATCTTTACTGGGGGGGGTAGATCATGTCAAACAAATCTGATAGATTTCTTTGAGTGGGTGGCAAAGGAATTAGATCAGGGTGGAGCAGTGGACATAGCCTACCTGGATTTCTGTAAGGTTTCCACACCGTTCCATATAAGAGACTAGTAAGCAAGCTGGATAACATAGGAGTGGATGCAAAGGTGGTACTCTGTATAAGAAATTGGTTAGGGGATAAGTGACAGAAGGTGGTGGTAAATGGAGTTCACTCCGAGGAAAGGGGGGGGGGATCAGCAGGGTGCCTCAGGGATCAGTGCTGGGACTGGACCTATTTAAAGGAGCAGTCCACCCAGAATTTGCAAAAACATATGTTGTGCAGAGTGTTTTGATTTGTGTGTGAAATCCTAGTGTGTCCTTCCCTCTGTCTGCTTTTAGGAGTTTTTCCTAAATTAGCCTGATAGCTTTATGGTAGTTGTATGACCCCTTGGGGTATCTCCATCTCAGCAAAGTTTATTGCATTCCTTGTTCCTACAACGCATCCTGTCTTATGTGACAGTGATATAGCTGAGACCATAGATTCAGCAGAAAGCACTGCTTTACAGTCGGTTCACAACAGTAGAGATGGCTATATTCTAAAAACTAGATAGAGTTCAGCTTGGTAACTACTCTCATTGTAAAGGTCTTTTTGTTGTGAACAATTATGACACTAGTTGTGCATGTGTAATTTGTATGGTTTTCAAGATATTTGTATTTGTTTGGCATGTCTACAGTGTTCACTCAGAGAGAAAAAAAAGTGTGTGGTATTTGCAAGTGCATCTGCACACATGCCAAACAAACCTAAATATCTTGGAAACTTTACAAGCTACACAAAAATGACAAGCAGCAAAGTTGTTCAAGACAAAAAGACCTTTACAATGAGGGTAGTTGCTAAGCTGAAAGCTGTATAGTTTTTAAAATATAACCATCTAATTAACCAAATGTTCATTTTTTTTTACCAAATTTCCCACTTCAGATGGCAAGTATTTAAAATCTGTAAGGAGTTCAGCATAGTGACTACCCGCAATATAAAATTATTTTTGTCGTGAACAACTTTGCTGTTGTTTTTTTTGTGTGTAGCTTGTATAGTTTTCAAGATATTTAAAGTTGTTTGGCATGTATGCAGATCCACTTGCAAACATCAGAAGCTTTTTTCTGTCTGAGTGAACCCTCTAGTAGACATGCCAAACAAATGTAAATACCTTGAAAACCATACAAGTCACGCATACAAAACTAGTGTCACAATTGTTCACAACAAAAAGACCTTTCCAATGAGGGTAGTTACCAAGCTGAACTCTGCATAGTTTTTAAAATATAGCAATCTCTACAGTTGTGAACTGATTGTAAAGCAATGCTTTCTGCTGAATCTATGGTCTTTGCTACATCATTGTCACATGAGACAGGATGCATTGTAGGAACAGGAATGCAATAAATTTAGCTCAGATGGAGATCTCCAGGGGTCGTAAAACTACCATAAAGATAGCAGGCTAGTTTAGGAAAAACTCCTAATAGCAGACAGAAGGAAGGACACACTAGGACTTCACACACAAATCAAAACACTGCACGACATATGTTTTTGCAAATTCTGGGTGGCCTACTCCTTTAATGTCTTTATAACTGAGATTGCAGAGGAGCGGGAAGGTAAGGTCTGCCTCTTTGCAGATGACACCAAAATCTGCAATAGAGTGGACATTCCAGAAGGCTGGAAAGGATGTGTAGAAACCTGAGAAAACTAGAGGTGTGGTCAAGGGTATGGCAGCTGGGTTTCATTGTGAAAAACTGCAAAATGATGCACTTAGGGAACAGAAATGCAGGGATGGAGTGGTGTTGATGATTACCAAGCAGGAAAGAGACCTGGGGATAATCATGTCTGATGATCTAAAGGTGGCCAGGCAGTGCATCAAGGCAGTTAGGATGGCTAGTGGGATGCTGGGGTGCATAGGGAGTGGTATCATTAGCAGAAAGAGGGAGATGGTGTTGCCTCTGTAAAGATCGTTGGTAGGACTCCCCTACAGTACTGTGTACAGTTCTGGAGACCACATCTCTGGAAGGACAGGACAGAGTGGAGGCAGTCCAGAGGAGGACAACTAAAATGGTGCAGAGTGTGCATCAAAATCCCTACTACGAGAAACTGAAGTACCTCAATATGTGCATCCTGGAAGAGAGAGGGGATATTATAGAAACCTTTAAATACCTCTGAGGGGGGAGATAAGGTACAGGAAGGAAGTATTTTTCTTTAAAAGGTGCTCAAGAACAAGAGGACATGCTATGAAGCTGGAGTGGGATAGATTAAGGTGAGATGAGAGGAAGTACTTCTTCACAGAAAGGGTGGTGGATTCCTGGAACAGCCTTCCAGCGGAGGTGGTGAGGTTCAATAATGGATGGAGTAGGCACAAGGGAATCATAGTGGAAAAGAAGGGGTGGGAGGGAGAAAAAGCTTCAGATCAAGTAGAGTCTACAGTCATAACATAGATAGAGAAAAATTGGGCGGACTGGATGGGTCAAGCGGTCCTTATCTGCTATCAGATTCTGTTGTTTCCATGTTTCTATCAGGAAGTGCAAGACATAAATTAGTTTTGGAAACTTAATTATTGGTCTTTGCTATTTAACAAAAATCTGATTAACAACCAGCCAGCTATAAAGAGCAATTTCATCACATAGCTATTTTTATTTACAAGGTGCTGTGTGGAAGAGTCTAATTGTGGGAAAAAATGTCAAATTGTGAAAAAAAATACTAAAAATACTGTAGTTCTGTACTTTTTACCAAAATTGCGGGAACAATTTACAGCAGCATGACAAATGAGTTGACTAACAACTTCTCCTAATTAAGGCTGCACTTGATGCAGTAAGCAGTAGCAGTTTTGGGGTAGTACATTGTTATGCAAACCCCACTTCTTTTATGCCTTGATGTGTATGGATTTCCATACTCAACAACACTGAATCTTCTAGCATAGTAGAGTACATTTAAGAAAAGATGGTAAATCATTTAAAAAATGCTGATTGAATTGGTCCCAGCATAGAGCCCTGGGGGACACCACACTCTACCAGCATTGGCTCTGAGTGTACAGAATTAATACTAACTGTGATATCTGTTATTCAAGTAATTTCGAAATCATGAGAAATAACTGAAAACATACAGTGCCTTTCAACTTGTATAACAAAACATAGTGATTTACAGCACTGAATGCTTTACATACTACTACTAACATACTAAAAAGCCAGCAGAATAGGCCTAATGGTCTGTCGTGTCTGCTCGGTAGCCAGCCACCTAGTGGGTGCTCGCTTTCCCGCTCCCCCTAGCCCCTGATAGGGTCTTCTTTGGCTTTAGTTTCCCTTTGTACCTATCCCACCCATTCTTGAAGCCCTCCACTGTGCCCTCCTCCACCAGCTTCCCAGGCAGCGCATTCCACAGCTCCACCACTCTGTAAGTGAAATAATGCCTCCTACGTCCCCCCTATAATTTCCCCCCTCCAGCTTCCACTTATGCCCCCTAGTTGTCCCCCCCTTCTTTAGCCTATACAGCTCCTTGGTTCCATTCTCAGTTATTCCTTTTACATACTTGAAGACTCCTATCATGTCTTCCCTGTCCCTCCTCTCCTCCAGTGCGTACATCCCAAGCTCTTCCAGTCTCTCCTCATAGGGCCTCCCATCCATTCCCTGAATCGTCCTGGTCGCTCTCCTCTGGACTCTCTCCAGCAGTGCTATGTCCTTCTTCAGATGAGGTCTCTGGAACTGTACATAGTACTCGAGTTGCGGCCTGACCAAGGCATTATATAGAGGGAGGATCACCTCCCTCCCTCCTCCTGGACGTAATTCCCCTGGCTGTGTAGCCCAGTATCAAGTTTGCTTTGGCTCCGGTTCTTCTACAGTTTTCAGAGTTATTCATTTTGATGTCTACCACCACCCCTAAATCCTGCTCACCCAATGTGGCTTGCAGTGTGACCCCCTCAGGGTGTAAACAAGGCCTGGATTTCTGACCCCCAAATGAAGTACCTTACATTTTCCGGCATTAAATTTCAATCCCCAACTCCTTGACCACTCCTCCAGGGTATCCAGATCCCCCTGGACTGTCTCTCTCACTTCTTCCCAGTCCACCAGTGCTCCCAGTTTGGAATCATCTGCAAAGAGACTTAGCCTATTCCTAACCCCCCTCCCATAACCGAGACACAGGCATTGAACAGGAGTGGCCCCAAAACTGAAACTTGGGGGACCCCACTGATTGCCTTCCTAGAGAGGAGACTATCCCACCAACCATTATTCTCTGTATTCGCCCCAAAAGCCAATTTTCAACCCACTTGAGCTCCTGTCCTCCCACCCCCCCTCTCCTCCCCAGCTTTGCTATCAGCCCGTTATGGGGTACTGAATCAAACGCCTTGCTAAAATCCAGGTATAAGATGTTCACCAGCCTATGTCTGTCCAAAACCCCCGTCACCCAGTCATAAAACTCTATGAAGTTGGACTGACAAGATGTCTCCGGAATGAAGCCATACTGTTTATCATCCTGGTGCCCTAACCTTTCTAACTGCCTCTCAAGCCTCTCCTTGATAAAAACCCTCCATTACTTTGCCTACCACAGACGTTAGGCTGACAGGCCTATAATTTTCCATCTCCTTCCTAGACCCCCCTTTTATGGATAGGCACTACATAAGCCACCTTCCAGTCTTGGGGCACCCATTCTGTCTGAAGAGAGGTGTTAAAGAGTGCAGCCAGTGGAGCTTCCAGCTCCTCCGCCAGTTCCTTCATAACCCTTGGGTGTAACCCATTCAACCCCATTGCCTTCTCAGTTTTTAGCTTCCAAAGGGCCTCCCTCACCCTATCCACTGTGATTTCTCCCCTCCAGTCCTCCCCCTCATGCAGTCTCCCCACCCCTACTAGGTCTGGCCCTGCCTGTACCCTAGCCTCTCTCCATTCTCTGGTCTCAGACTGACCTCTCGCTTTTGCTGACTCCTCTTCCCTCCCATCAATATGTAGGGATCCCCTGTCCCCATCTGCAAAGATTGAAGCAAAGTACTCGTTTAGCACCTCTGCCTGATCCCCCGCTTCCTGAGCCCATCCCTCCACAATTTTAATCCTGTTGATCTGTGTCCTCTCTTTTCTTTCTGTCTTATGTATCTATAGAATCCCAACCCCCAGTTATCCCTAGCCAGGTTTTCTCCATCCCTGCTTTGGCTCCCCTTACCACTCTGGTGACCCTCCTGGCCAATAGTTCATACTCTCCTTGCTTCTTGTCCCCCCTTGAGTGTTTAAAACATGCATATGCAGCCTTTTTATCCCTCACCACCTCCTGTACCTCCCTGGACCACCAACATGGCTTGCTGGTTCTATCATGCTTTCATCTTAATTTTGTACAGGACCTAGTAGCCTCTTGCACCCCTTTTTTAATGGTCTCCCACAAGCTTCCAGCATCCATGTCTAGCCTAATCTTGTCCAACCTCTCCCTTAGAATCCTACCCATACCCAGGAAGTCCGCTCCCCTGAAGTCTACCACTACTGTATTAGTGCAGTCCCCCCCAGATACATTAGAAACCAGACCATGGCATGGTCACCACCTGCCAGAGGACTGCACACCTCCAGGCTCCTTATCTGGTCACTGTCCGTTAGGACAACATCCAATATCTGCCCCTCTCTAGTAGGTTCCCCCACCTGTTGGACCAGGAAGGCATCCTGAAAGACGTCCATCGGTCGCTGTTCCCTGGTTACAGAGGATGTCATGGTGTCCCAGTCCTCCCCCGGCATATTAAGGTCATCCATGACCACCACCTTATCCTTACCAAGGTTGCAATGACCCTTGATGTTCTCAACCAGTTTATCCTCCAGAGCCTTCTCCATTGTGGGGGGCCTGTATACCCTTCCCTCATTTGCAGGGTTACCCAAATCGCCTCCACTCCCCCTCCAGCCTCCTCCACTTCACTAACCACTATGTCATTTCTGACTATCAGCACAACATCTCCCCCTCTTCCCACTTCCCTATATTTCCTGAACATCTTGTAACCCTCCAAATTTAGATCACAATCATTTCTCTGGGTGGCCCATGTCTCATTTCTCTGGGTGGCCCATGTCTCTGTAATTGCCACCACATCCGCTGTTCCTCAGCCAGCATAGCCTGGAGCTCAGGCATTTTATTGCTCATGCTCCTGGCATTGATCAGAACTGTCCTTCACCCCAACCTCTCCCACCTCTCTAGTACCCCCAGCCCTGCGCAGTCCCTTTTGTGCCCAATTTTCCTAGGAACTGCAACACAGTCCCTCACACTCTTCCCGTGCCCTAGACCTAAACCCTCAAACAGCTCCCCGCAGGGTCTTTCTTTTATTAGACCCTCCCCCTTTACAAGTTTAAACTCCACCTCTCGCCTAACAATCCAGCAAATTTTAGTTTCAAGATCTCCTTCCCCTCCAGGTTGAGATGTAACCTATCCCTGGCATATAGCCCCTTATCCTCCCAAGTATCCCCCAGTCACTCACCAGTCCATACCCCTCTGCCTTGCACCAACCCCTGAGCCACTGGTTCACCCCTCTAGGTTTTAGCTTGTTCTCCCCGGTTGCCCTTGGTACCGGCAGAATCTCAGAGAAGAAAATTTTGCTTCCTATAGATTGACAAACCCTTGCCAATTCCCAGAACCTAGCCTGTATTTCTAGCTCACTGTTCCCTTCCAAGTCATTTGTCCCCAGATGTACTAGGAAGTCTGGGGATCCCCCACATTCCAGTGCTATTGAGTATAGGTGGAATTCGGCCTTGTGTACGGATAGTCCTGGTATACATTTAGCCTTGACAGGGCTGCTTTTATTGTCCCCTGCCTCCTCCCAATGGATACCCCTGGTCATGGAGTCCCCCAGCAGTATCACCTTCACCCCACTTTGTTAGCCCGTTTAGTTCCTTCCAGGCTTCTCCTTCTGTCAACGACCCCCTGCTTACTCCTCCCGCCCCCCATCATCCTGGGGGCCACCCTCATGTGCGATCCCTACCATATTCCTTCTACCTGCAACTGCCAGTTTGCTCCTTGCCCCCAACTCCCAGGTGACCAGAGTTTGTCCCCCCAGTTCCACCCCCGCCTCCTTCTTGAGCTATAATCCTCCGATCCCCTATCCAAGCAACCTCCCACTGCATCCCCCCCCTTTGGACCGGTACCTTCCACCCCATCTGCTGTATTTCTCTCTACCCTACCCTACTCTCCACCTCTTCCAGTGATTCCTGTCTCAAAGCTGATCTGTCTAGAGAACTCTCTACCAGCTCCCCCTCCTTGATTGACTTCCCCAGTCTGGACACCGGCCTGTCCCCAGTCCTTCTTCCTTCCACCCTGTCTTCTCTCAGTGCCCCCCTCATCTACCATATATCCCTCCAACCAAGGCTCATGTCCCTCCCTCCCTCCTTCGTCCTTTCCTTTGGTTCTGGCTCCCTCCTCTGTCTCCCACCCCCCTCAGCTTACTGACCAAACCCTCTCTGTCTGCATGCTCCCCCCTCCCACCATCCTCCTCCACTTCATCTCCTGGATATAGTAGGGTGAATCGGTTTGTATCTGTGATGCTCGCCCCTGTTTTGCTCTCTCCCACCCCCTCCCTCTTCTGCTCCCTCTGCGCAGCCTCCTCCCTACGGAGTGCTTCCTGTATGTTGCTTGTTCCACCCCCCCACACCTCCAGAGTGACCATATGATCCACCTATCCCTGGGATATGCCCTTTTGGCCTTGTCCACATGTCCCCTGGGATATGCCATTTTGTACACGTCTAATCACACATGGACCATACCCCACCTTACCTCCCCTTCCCTCCTCCCTTTCCCTTCCAGCTGCCTTCTGATCCCCCTGATCTCCTCCCTAAGACCCTCCAGTTGAAAACACACTGGGCACCCTCCGAACCTCCATGCTCAGTTTAATATTATAGCCGCCCCACATGCCGTACACCCAATCACCCTACAGAAGATGCCCGATCTGGCTGCCCCCAAGCCCACCCTCATTTTGATGTGAGCAATATGGCCCCCTACCAGCAATAATACACTGCCAATCCTACACAGCCCCCACCAGCAATTATTACACACACACAATACCCAGCAATAGACAAATCTCATCAGTGTGCCCCCTTTTTACACCAGCAAAGCCCAGCACAATACCCAGCAATACCCACCAGCAAATTATTACACACTCACAATACCCAGCAATAATCAGATCACATTAATGTGCCCTCTTATTACCCAGCAAAGCCCAACAGTAGTCAGTTCACAGCAATTTGCCCTCGTTCCCCTCAGTATCCAGCTAACTAGCCTCAGCAATCCCCTAAATTGTAATCCCAATGACCCCAAGATTTATTTGCAACCTCCAGCAGTAACCACCATGCCCAAGCCAGCACAGTATGTGAATCTTATGCCCAGCTCCCTATAGTCTGCAAGAAATCCGAGCTTCTTAATTACTCAATCTCAGCCAGTCTCACCATGCCCTCCCCCAAGGGTCCACCCCCCTCAGACCATTTAATAGAGGTCGGGACAGGGTGGGTGGTGTGGGACACAATTACAGCTCCTTGTCGGGTAGTGAGGTGGCTGGGCCAGCCTTATGTAGTCCAGCTGCAATCTGAAGTTGGCACCCTCACTCTTGATTGGACTCCACAAGCTCAGCTGCTCTCCCTCAAACCCTGGCCCACTGCCAACTGCAGCCGCCGGGAAGTCTTCTCTGATGCCCTCTCCACTCAGCTCCTCAGCCCTGGCCTGCTGCTGACTGCAGTGGGCCAGCGGGAAGACCGCTCAGGTGCCCCCGGTGCTCACTTCAGCTGCCGATGCAGATAACTCAACCAGCACCACACCAGCAAACTCTGTATTGTGCATAAGTTTGTTAATGATATTGATGTCAGCAGCTTAGTAAGTAGCATGCCTGCTTCTGGGACCAGAAGATCAGAAGGCTGTGGGTTCTAGCCCCAGACCAGTTACTTGGGGCAATACCCATAACTGACACTGTAGTGCAGTACAAAAGTGTTCTGCACTGTTGAGATGCCATTCTTCAGTTGAGACGTTAAACCAAGATCCCTTCTGAATGAACCATCAGGAGATTGTGTTGTATAGTTGCACCAAAAGTCGAGGAGGATTATGAGAAGCAAATGTTTGGGTGTGTTTGCATTGCCCATGTGTAATACTTGTGTTTTGTTCAGTCTGAGACAATATAGACTTGCTTGTTTACATACACTGTACTCTCAGTATCAATCATTGCTTAGGAGATTGCTTTGGGATGCTTTATATACAGCTAGATAACAATCCAAACTCTGTTTTATGTAGTACGTCCACAGTCATCTGAGAGATGGTTACTTTTTACAAGCTCTTAGTCAGTACTTTAATGTACATTTGTTTTACTTCTTAACAGGTTTTTGGACTGCTGAAAAATAATATTGATCTTTTTCAAAACTACCCATGAGTGAGCTGCATGTAGTCCCGAATGGGCAAGAAGAAGTCCGCTCCCAGGAGCCAGAGGATGACATGGCAGGCGAAGACCTTGGGGATGGTCTAGGTCGAAAACCTGGTGGCGTTTATGAAAGGGAATGTGCAAAAGAACATGTGTTTAAACCTGCAGCAAAAAACGAGGAAGAAAACAATAGCACAGGCTTCCGCTGGACAAAGTACTGGAGTTTGTACGGTGTGTTCCACAAAAGACATGACTTTGAAAGACCTGCCAGTCCCAAGAGGCTGAACAGTGCTGGTAAAAACAGCATCCCTGATTTTATTTTACTGTTGCCTGCTCAAAGGAAGTAGATTGCAGTACAGTATATGGTAACTGCAGTTACATGCTGTCATCGCTACATCAAAATATACTGTGCCATATATATGATGTATTAGGTGATGTTTGTGCAAGATCCCTAGAAAATATATTTCTGTAGGCACTGGCCCTAAACATTGCATGCCTTTTTTTTTTAATTCACTTTTTCTGTCCCTCTACTCATTGACAGGCTATTTGGTTCTACCTGCTGATCCAAATACCCATCCTGTGTCTCTGTGATTCAGCCATTTATTTCCTGTCCAGACCCTCCTGGAGTCATGTTCGCTCCACACCTGGCTTGACCCAGTATGGATGACAGGTGCCCAGTGGGTGGGGAGTTCCACTCAAGTTTGGCCCACTGCTCCACCCAATTTGCAAGGCACTCCATTGTGAATGCCCTGGTTTTTTTTTTTTGGGGGGGGGAGTGCCTGATGCTGTGTGGTCACCTGCAACATCAGTTGCATACTGCAGACCTCCAATAGGTTTCACTATGTGAGTAGCACATGAAGCCCACCCAAAAGGAGAGTGTCAACATAGATTCTTTGAACCCTCCCTGCAGGTCTCCGCTCCTGATGTTCTGTACTCAGGGGGTAAACCCGGGTCACAAGTAGGCCAGAGTGGTACCCCATTGCTTGGTGCCATGCAGCCAGATTTTGATGACCTTTTTTTCTTGGTCTTTGTACTTTATCTAAGGGTAAGACACAACAGGGTGGGGACTAAGTACCGCCTGATAGCCCACCTGATAAAGTGCACAAGATGAACTTGAATGCAGTTCACTTGAGGGAGAATTAGAGGTATCCCATGTTAAAGTGCTTTACTGCTACTATAAATGTTATTTTGTTAAATTATTGTTTTGACATTTTTCAGTCTTTTCCAATCTCAATCTGCTGTTTTTTTTCTCACATTTGGCATGCTATTATGCTTCTAATGGTTATGATGTGACCTGAGGGCCACCCTGATGGTCTAGTGGTTAAGGTGATAACCTTCCATTCAGGGGATCATGGGTCCAGTTCTGAGCCTGCCATCCTATTTGGGAGTGGCAGGGATTGAGAAACAGGATCTCCTGTACTCCCCACAAAACAGCTTCCCCCAGTGGTCCTGGGGCAGGAAAGCTGTTCTGTATGGAATCCAACTTATTTGTGCCTCCTCTAATGCCTCAGGGCTTCTATGGTGCCCACTGGTGGGAGGCGCAGAGGTGCCAACAGCAGGCCTTACCCCTGACATTCTGCCTAAAGAAGTTACTCCTGCTCAGGGCTGATCTGCAGTAACAGCACTGCCTCTTAACCAGGGAGCTTGTCATGCACCCCCCCCAACCTCCCGGTTCGTGCTATTCAGTGTACCTCATAGTGTGCTAATAGCATACAGGAGGATGGACCAGTGCATTTGCTCAGTGGGACTGCAGTCTCTTGCATCTTGGTTGGGGAGCTGGTCAGAGCATTTGCCATGCAGAAACAAATCTGGGGACCCTGGCTTGACTGACCTCAGCCATTGATGAGGTTCCACTTCAGGGTAGGTACATTGGAAGAAGTAAGAGTGGATTTAAAAGTGAATCACAAAAATCCCTACAAATGAAGTAATTGAAAAATAAATCATGTAACCTTATAGGAGGCCCTGACTGATAGCTCAGTTTTGCCTGGGCAGCCATTCTGTATCAAGGTTAAGAAATGGGAAAAAAAGCACTTCGAAAAGCCCTCCAGGTAGTAGAGAGATAGGATGACTTGTAAGAGAATGCTAGTGATGTGGCTAACTAGGATGACTTAAAAGAAGGCTAGTAATGTGGCTAACTAGGATGACTTGTAAGAGAAGGCTAGTGATGTGGCTAACTAGGATGACTTAAAAGAAGGCTAGTGATGTGGCTAACTAGGATGACTTGTAAGAGAATGCTAGGGATGTGGCTAACTAGAATAACTGGTAAGAGAAGGCTTGTGATGTGGCTAACTAGGGTGACTTGTAAGAGAAGGCTAGTGGTGTGGCTAACTAGGATAACTTGTAAGAGAAGGCTAGTGATGTGGCTAACTAGGATGACTTGTAAGAGAAGGCTAGTGATGTGGCTAACTAGGGTGACTTGTAAGAGAAGGCTAGTGATGTGGCTAACTAGGATGACGTAAGAGAAGGCTAGTGATGTGGCTAACTAGGATGACTTAAAAGAAGGCTAGCGATGTGGCTAACTAGGATGACTTAAGAGAAGGCTAGTGATGTGGCTAATTAGGATAACTTGTAAGAGAAGGCTAATGATGTGGCTAACTAGGATGGCTTGTAAGAGAAGACTAGTGGTATATATATTGTGGCTAATGTTTGACTTCAGTACTGTGACTACCTGTCATTGCAACTATTACACCTTTTCCCATACTGGACTGGTGCAGCTTGCCTGTGTACCATTAACCTGACACTTGGTGTCTTTGGGCAGTGGGACTGATCCACCCATTGGGCCATGAATCAAATTTCCAGAGATACAGCCTGTCCCACATCTCACCATGACAGCTGAAGGTGCCCGTTGATGTCAGTCTGTGCCCCCCCATGAGTTGGAAGGGACAAATTAAGGTAATAGCAATCTCTGCCTGAGGGAGTATAGTAAACCCCTGCCATTGGATTCATGTGTAGCTGTGAAGAGTTCCCATGTGAGGAAGCTAACATTAGTGTAGGTATAGGCAAACCTTGAAAGGCTAGGGTTTGTTTGGGTTCATCACGCCTTATTCCTATAGGATTGACCCAATAAAAATCAAAATGTGGATTCATATTCTGTTCTATTCTAAAAAAAAAAAAAAACCTCATGCCATCTTTGCAGCTCTTGTGAGACTAGCCAAAAGGACTGGATTATCACTGCTATCTGTAGGCCAGTCTGGATGTTACATTTGCAGCTACAGTAATATAGTAATGAGTAACCAATGGAAATGTTTTATCCTTGAGGCCTTACAGACATAGATGTTTTTGTTATCCCTTTTTGTTTTGCAGATACTGAATCAGAGATGTCCAACGAAGAATTAAAGCACAGGCTGCAAGACGTCACTGAGGTAATTGATGTGTTTTATTTATATGAGTTTTTGTAGTTGCTAGAGGCAGAATTACTCTGCCTCCTCTGATCTTGTGAGTGTTCATATGTGGAAAGGTGAGGAGCATCGTGGAGCTGCTCCGATGTATTACTGAGAAACTGCTGGTAACGTGGGGAGTGGTAACGATGCAGGCTTTGAACCACTAGCATCGCTGCAAAAGGCTCTTCTCCTGGAGTGCCTCCGGGCCTCCAGCAGAATCCCATGCTGCACTCCTGTTTCCATGCAAAAAGTCTGTGTCATACCGAAGTGTCGTAGTTTCAGGATGGTGCTCTGCAATATCAGGAGTGTGCAGTCACTAGTGTGGATTAACTTCTCATTATCTTTTCAGTTTACAACCCCCCCCCATGTATATAGTACCAATCACTGTTATTTTAAGGAGACAGGTAGAGGAGAGTGCAGAAGTAATGTCGGGAGAGAGGGCACTTGATGTGATGCTAGACATCACTGGCTGCTCTTCTGCTTGAAATGCTGCAGTGAGTTGAGACTACTGCATGAGGCAGTAGTGTGAATGAATGGTGCATCACTGCAGTGTGGCGCAGGAATCATCTGGTACCTTCACAAATGGAATGCTGTGCATAGTGTAAACATGCCTTCAGACTGGCTGCTGGGAATGTCAGTGAATCAACATGCTGCACTGCAGTACTGATACTTATTTATGTGTAATTTTTGACCAGGAGGTGCATAATGAGCTGTGATAGCTAGGTACCAATAAGTGACACTGTAGTGCAGTGCCAGAGGAGTGCCGCACTGCTGTAAAACCATCCAACATTAATCCAAGATCTCTTTTGCCTATCTCTGGTCACTATTCAGGTGGAAATTAAAAATCCCAAGGTACTTATTGAATAAGAGTAGAGGAGTTTTCCCAGTGTCCTGGGTAACATTCCCCATCACTAAAACAGGTCCATTCAACCTTATGGCAATGCCACAAGAAATGGAATTCAGTTCATGTTTTGGAAGACTGGGCACCAATGCAAAAAAAAAAATGGAATTTTGCTGCTATAGGATTTTTGCTAGCAATATAATATGTTCTATTTTCAGTCTAAGCTTTTCTTGAAAGGGCAGGTATCTACTATACATTCATAGGAGAATGGAGGGGCACTCTTATGGTTATGAGGGTCTCCTTCTGTATTCTTAGGGTTCAAGAACAGTTGTCTGAATGTGAGTAGTTCTGCCTCCCTATGGATGCACGATGAGACCCTGTTGACTGTAAGAGTGCCGTTCAGTGTTTCAGCAAATATATTGTAAACCCTACTCCTTTTGATCTATAATGTATTATTTATTTATTTCATGGATTTTGGTAACTGGTTAAGCCAACTGGAACAAAAAATCCATTCCAAGATCAACCCAGAAATAGTTGGGTACAGGAACATACAAGGATGCTTCTGAAACATCCTAAGATGATACATCAGCAGGAACAAAAAAATAAGACATAATTCACACTCGAGGTGTGTGATGACCCATAAACCTCGAGAGCGAAGATCGAGAGGTTTACACAGTCATCACACACCAAGGGTCTGTAAAAAAAAAAAAATCCATAACACACGCTTGCCTATTTTTTATTTTTTATAATTACTTGTGTTTTGTTCTGTTTGCGTGGCTTGCGTGACTTTTCACAGCTTTTCGCGGCTTTTCATATCAACCTGCAGGTTGATATGACTTTTTAAACGGGTTGATATTGGGCGTCACCAGTAATTATATTTATCATCATAGTATCTATTTATCCACACAGTTACTATGTCACAAATCTCTTCAGAATTCGTTTAGAATGTTTGGCCTCAGAAGCAGTACTATCCATATTCAAATGGGAATAACTTTAAAACGAAAAAAGATAGCATGGTACTGTGAGCATGAAAATTGTTCAGCACAAAATTATCTACAAAATGAATGGTGTTTCATTTATAGATGCCTTATATATTTTTTATAATTAACAAGAAAACAGAAGAAAATGTAATTTTTTGTTCACTTTTTTTTTTGCAGTTAATATTTTTATTGTAATTATTGTGATTATACATACAAATACTCTACATTCTCCAATATACACTTACATAAATTCTGAATGGGAGAAGGAAAAAACATAATAATAATAATAATCTTTTTTTTATTACGCCTTTCAAAAAATCAAGGCGCAGAACAGGCTTTAAAATACATCCAAATAACATATCATAAAATTCAATAAAAAAAGTAATAATATGCACATAATAAATAATAAAATCAGATCGACTCAATATTCTCCCAAATGCTTTTCTCCACAAAAGATTTCAAAGCTTTTTTAAAGCCCCCACCGTCATGCACTCTCTAATCCAATGGGTAGAGAATTCCAAAGGCTCTGTGCTAATAAAGTCTATAATCGAAGATTTCAAAACTACCCTTGGAATTCTAGCAACCCTCGTTATTGAGGGTGACAGTCGCCCGGGATGCAAGGAACCAAAAGCTCTTCAGGTAGTCAGGGCCCAGACTGTGCAGGGCTTTGTAAGTCAGCAAGCCGACTTTAAAGGAGATCCGCCACTGAACCGGCAGCCAGTGCAGACCGCGCAGCACTGGGGTAATATGGGAGGAATGAGGCATCCCAGTTAACAACCGGGCTGCGGAGTTCTGCACCAGCTGCAAGTGGCAGATATCAACCCCTAGAAGCCCAAAGTAAAAGCATGTCGTCTGAAGTATTATACAATGATATTAAAGGGGAAAACAAATGTTGAGAAAACAATATGTAGCAGTACAATCTGTATGATAGAGAGAAAATGCAGCAATTTATGGTTCAAGGGGTAAAAGGAGTAGATACAAACAAGAAATATGAGCAGTTGTGATTGTACTTCTATTATGCTGTAATGTAATACAAGTATGTGTAAGATTGTATAAAGGAAGAACATAAAAAAGAGAAAAATATCTAAGAAAGTGAACAAGAATGAAGAGGGAATGGGGAGAAAAAAAGGAGATAAAAAGATAGAAAGAGAGGAGATGAAAAAGGAATGAAAGCTCTAGAAGCGATATTCCAATGTGAACATAACAACCCATGGATTAAGTGACGCTATGTGTAGACGTGTTTAAATATTTAAAATAGTCCTGCCAGCATTTATTATATAAATTAAGTCAGTCAGAGGCTAAGTGTGACATACGATCAAGAATGGCATATTGAGATAGTTGTTTGAGAATATCCGGGAGGGTGGGAATGATGTTGGATCTCCAATGCATTAGTATAAGGCATTTAACTTGAAGGAATAGTAGGGATAACCATCTATTCTGAGAATGGGATATTTTGTATGAATGAGCATTGAAAATACCAAGTATGCAATGTTTTGAATCTAATGCAAAGGATAGACCAATCACTTTCATTGCAAAGGCGGCTTATATGCATTTCAAGTGTTCAAGGAATGAAAGGGGTAGAGGGGAGTATGACCTGATGGCCAGAAGGGCCACTAGGGTGGTGAGGGCAGCTAAGTCAAGAAAGGAGCAGAACCTGGCCAGGGAAATTAGGAGAGGGAATAAGGGGTTCTTTAGATACATTGGGGAAAAACAAAGGGTGAAGGGGCAGAATAGCGGGATTAAAACAGGGGAGAGATGGTCACAAGATCCAGGGCAGCAGGCTGAGGTACTAAATGAGTACTTCGCCTCAGTTTTCACCAAGGAAAATGGGGGGGGGGTCTGCATCATACATGGGAGGAGATGGGAAAATGAGGGGGGACCCTTGCCGCTCGTGGTCTGGGAGAGGTCGCCATCACTGGCAGGAGGGGGGAAGGCAAAGCAGGGGGACGAGGTAGTGGAGGTGGAAATCATGGCAGAGAGAGTGAGGGAAGCCCTCTGGTCCCTTAAGACGGAGAAAGCACCGGGGCCAGATAAATTATATCCCAGAGTGTTGAAGGAACTGGCGGATGTCCTGGCGAAACCCCTGGCAGAGATTTTCAGCATCTCTCTGAGGACAGGGTGGGTGCTCCAGGACTGGAAGGTGGTGCATATAGTGCTTACCCATAAGGGGGGATCCAGGGAGGTGGCAGGGAACTACAGGCCCATCAGCCTGACATCGGTGATGGGTAAGGTGATAGAGGGCATTGTCAAGGAGAGGCTGGGGGGGACCTGGAAAAGTCAGGGTGCTTGGACAATAGACAGCATGGATTTGTCCAAGGGAAATTATGTCAGACAAACCTTGTGGAGTTCTATGACTAGGTGATGAGAGCCTTGGACCTGGGTAGACCGGTGGACTTCCTCTGTCTTGACTTCAGCAAGGCGTTTGACTCTGGTCCTCATGGGGTCCTGTTGAATAAGCTGTGAGAAATGGGGGTGGGGAACCAGATGATCAGATGGATAGGCAATTGGCTCCAGGACCAGATCCAGAGGGTCGTGGTTGGTGGGATAGTCTTATCCCCAAGGAGGGTCATTAGTGGGGTTCCTCAAGGATCAGTCCTTGGGTCCCTCCTGTTCAATGCCTACATCTCTGACATAAGGAAGGGTATCAGGAGTGAGACGAGTCGCTTTGTGGATGACTCAAAACTGGGGGCGGTGGTGGATGGGGAGGAGGGAAGGGTGGCCCTACAAGGGGACCTGGAGGCTCTGGAAAGATGGTCTAGAAAGTGGAAGCTGAGGTTTGATGCAGGGAAATGCAAGGTACTGCATCTGGGAGCCAGGAAACCTGGGCCAAGAGTACACCCTGGGGGGGGGGTGATGCTACAAGTCTCAATGGCTGTGAGGGACCTGGGGGTGGTGGTGGATGTCAAGATGAACAACTCTGAGACTTGTAGGAGGGCAGCGGCCAAGGCCAACAGGATGCTTGGATGCTTCGCTAGGGGATCACCTCCAGAAGGAGCGGAAGGATACTCCCTGTATAACTGCTTGGTGAAGCCGCACCAGTACTGTGTGTAGTTTTTGAGGCCACACTTAAAGAGGGACATTGAACCCCTGGAGAGGGTCCAGAGAGGGCAACCAAATGATCTGGGGCTTGGAGGACAGGACCTATGGGAGGGCTCAAGAGCTAAATATGTACACATTGGAAGAGAGAGGACCGGGGCATGATAGAGGTCTTCAAGTACATGAAGGGGTTAAATAGGGGAGGAGCAGTCAAGGTGCTCTGAAGGAGGGGGGGCAACTAAAAGGGTATGGGTGGAAGCCGGAGGGTGGGAGATTCAGGAGAGAAATGAGGAGGTGCTACTTCACTGAGAGCATGGTGGAGCCATGGAATGCGCTGCCCAGGGGACTGGTGGAGGCAGAGACAGTGGAGGGGTTCAAGAGGGGGTGGGACAGGTACAGGGGAAGGGTTCTGTATGCAAAGTCCTGTGTAGTGGGAATATCCGGGACTGGGAAGGGAGAAGCCAGAGAGGGGAAGGGGGGCAGCGAGGTCAGCTCCCAGGGTGGGGACTGACCAAATGAGCAGACATGAAAGACCATTAGGCCTATTCTGCTGACATTTTAGTATGTTAGTATGAAATGAATATGACACCAAAGATTGTGTATGGGAGGACAATGCCATAAAATATGTAGCAAATTGCCATTGGGAGAGTTACAGTGCCAACATTTATTGTTGTTCATTAAGCCCATTTTTTGCAAAATCTCAAGAGTTCTGTACCATAGATGTAGAATTTTGGTTTGTATGAGTGAACTGCGATTATCCTTGAAAGGTTTATGGCAGGATAGCCAGCAGTTATGCCACTGTGAATTGGTTATGTTATAATTTAAAAGGGTACTCAATTTATTTTTTGCAGTGATAGATTGATCTGGAATTGTATTTCTGATATGTTTGTAAATGATACTATTTAATTTAAAGTTTGTTTTGATCCATTTAGAAATAAAAGTATCCCATATAGATTGATGAGGAATAGTAGGAAGATAAAGGTTCCATGCCGTGCGTAACTGTAAATATTTCCAGAAATCGTGCTGGGGAAGATTCCATTGTTTGCGCAGGTCAGAAAAGGATTTTAATTTGAGAGTCTGAGGTATAAGTATATCCTCCAAGAAAAAAATGCCCCTGTTTTTCCAACTACAACAAAAAATTGGGTGATTATCAAGAGTGATGTTACGGTTCCCCCAAACGGAGGCATATATGAGAGGGGTTGGGTTGGATTTAAGGCATTTATGAATTATTTTCCAGTAGTATATGGATGATGCTATAGTAGGGTGAGATTTTAAATTGGGGGGGGGGAGAGGGTTATAAATGAAGGAAGTGGTGACATTGCTCGGACATAGAGATGTTTCCATATTGACCCACAATGGTAATTTATTGCTGAGTTTATTAAACCATTTGACAGTTTGCGCAGTGCAGAAGGCCCAAAAATATATGTGGAACCAGAGGAGCCCAAAGCCCCCTTTGGACCAGTGGGAACACAGTTTGTTATGACTAAATCTGGGAATTTTGCCTTCCCATAAAAAATTACCAATTATATCATCAATTCTGACAAAAAAAAAAGTAGGGAGGGTTAAAGAGATATTAGAAAATAGATACAGTATTTTGGGAGCCATTGACATCTTGATAGCGGAGATTTTCCCGTTAAAAGAGAGGTTAAGCAGTTGTCATCTGTTGAGAGTGTTTTTAATATTTGCTAATAACGGGGAAAGATTGGCATCCCATATCTTGTCTAATTTAGAGGTGCTCTGTATTCCAAGGTAAGAGATACCTTGAGGGGCCCAACGAAAACCTAATATTGTATTCATAGAAGGGTTACACAAATTGTTCAATGGCATTGTTTCTGATTTGTTTAGATTCAGAGCAAGCCCAGAAAGTGAAGTAAAGTTGCTAAGTAACTTAACTAAGGGTGGTCCTGAAATTTCAAAATTTTTGAGTAGAATGAGGAGGTCATCAGTATAGGATACTGAAGTATAGTGGGAATTACTGATAGGGATACCTTGTGTAACCCCTAGGTGGTGCTATCCCAAGGACTATTACCCCTGCCTGCTTGGCTAGTAGCAGGTTAAGGAGCCTGAGTTCTGAAACGGGTGCCTCCACCTGGAGGTCAGGGTTGGTAGTGGTCAAGCTAACCTGGGCACAGCCCCCTGGGACAATGTAACCCCCCTCTTTCCCCTCTAGTGGCCTGAACACTGTACAGTAATCACTTTCACAATACCCTGGTACACCACACAAGTACCCACACTGTTTGCACTTACCACCAGGGCTGGTTCCTCTGGCTTGACCCTGGGGACCCTCTGTAAAACAAGGTTAAGCACAGCAAATAGCAACAGTACAGTACTTGAGCACAAACTGGAACCACAGTCAGATTACATGCAGAAAAAGTTAGATCTGATTTATTCAGGGGACTTGAACAAGGGAGGGGCAAAATCAGGTTAATTAGCTTAAAGGTTATATCAATCAAGCAGTTATGCATATGCTTTGAGTCCCCCCACACAGTCCACCTCTGGGTACCCAAGTAGAGAAGAGATAGGCTAGCCAGGACCATTGCCCGAGGTTGCAGCTGGCTGGGGCCCTGTGATGGAAAACACAACATGCACAGTACACAATATTTATAATCCAGAGCCAGAGGGCTCAGTTCATAAACGAAACGAAACAACAAGACAATCAGATGACACACTCAGATTAAGCTGTTGTTGTAGGGAGCTAGCCTGACATTTACTCACGATACCCTAGACTGGACACAGGCTGGACGAAAATCGAGACTGCAGGTGGTTGATCTGGAATGCCAGGAGAAGCAGGGCCCACACAAGTCACAGAGGCGTCGTTCCTGTTCAAGCGTGGAGCATTGGGCTGATCTCCAGGCAGGTCTCTCGTCGATGGCTTCTCTGTGCAGTGGGTAGTCTGGCTGGACCAGTCTGGCAAGGCCCAGACTGCATGGAGACAAGTTCGGAAGCAGTCCGTTTTGGGCTGGATACAGCTTCCAGCAAGCAGAACACAGTTCACACAGTGGGGAACTAACTCACAACCCACTAGCAGCTCATAGCACATTTACATGTATGGGAATTCTACTGTACCAGGCAAAGCGCTTCCCGGTCACAATCGCAAAGTCTCTGCACACATTGGGAGCTTAGGGGTAGCTGGAACTCCTGACAGGCCGATCACATTCAGCAAAAATATTCGGTCTTCTTCAGGTTGAGCCTGGCCCACTTCAGTAGCTTACTTTAGTCCCACAGAGTTGGATTTAGTCCACAATAATTCTCTTCTCTCCCTCTCAGGAGCAGCAGGCAGACATGTAAGCCGAAAACTCAGCCTTTTCACAGTTCTCCCATGCGAATCCACTCAGAACTGCTGCACAGAATCAGTTCAGCTCCTCTCATTTCACTTCCCAGCTCAGAACTAACTGAAAAACTGCAAGCAGCCGGGGACTTCCCCAAGATCCAAAAGATTTAGTTGGCTGATTTGGCTGTCAGTCAAAGCAAGAGCTCTCCCTTCAGTTGCAAAAAAGGCGCAGAAAGCTCCAAACTAAAGTTCCTACAGATTTTGAATTCAGACAGCTCCTGTAGTCCGGCTACATTTTAGGTCCCACCAGTACTGTTTGGTCCAATTTGCAGTCCAGGACCAAGATAGTAGAGATAAATCAAACAGTCCTTGCTACAAAGAAAGCAGGTTAGACAAACTACATTATCACTCTAAATGATTTTCAGTAAATAGTTACATCTTTCAACAGAGCTCCCTCTCAGATTACTTAAGCTGCAATCAGGCAGCTCTTAAAGAGACAGTACACAGAGGCTATACAGGCTCTGGTAATCACATTTAAACTGCTAAAACGCAGGACACCAGCCTGGCAGTGAGCATTTAGGCAAGCTCAAGGAAGACTTTTTGGGAACCCCCATTTGTAGGGGGGTTACAACAGCATCCACTCTTAACAATGGCCAACACCTGAGCATCAAATGTCAGGCCATTGTCGAGGATCACACCCAGATTCTTCACCCGTTTGGATGGGGTCAGTGGCACCCCTCAGTACAAGACTAGGGGGTTTTCATAGACCCTTATCCCCCCCCCAACGATGATCCAGATCCACCACCAGCACCTCTGTCTAGTCTGGATTGAGTCCAAACCAGTTATGGGACATCCAAGTCCAGATCTCAGACAGGCAGTTGTTAAATACAGAGACTGCCATCTGGTTACTTGGTGCACATGACAAGTATAGTTGGGTATAATCTGCATAGTGGTGAAAACCCAGCCCATACCACCTGATAATGTCTTCCAATGGCAACATATACACTGTGAACAATAAGGGCGACAAGACTGACCCCTGTGGAACACCACAGGTTAGAGGCTTCGGGCTAGATGAGGCCAACCCCATCACTACCCTCTGCACTCTACCTTGTAGGTATGGCCTGGACCATTTGATGACCTTACCAGACAGTCCACACCAGAACTGCAGTCAGTTGAGCAGCACCTCCTGGTCCACCATGTCAAATGCTGCTGAGAGATCCAGGAGAACCAAGATGGAACGATCTCTCCTGTCTCTCGCTATTAGGAGATCATTAAACACCTTCACCAGGGCAGTCTCCATAATATGCTCAGCCCTAAACCCAGACTGGAAAATCTCGTAGGTGGAGGATGAGGTGAGTTGCTCCTCAGACTGACTTGCCACCACTTTTTCTATAACCTTCCTTAAAAATGGGAGGTTAGAGACCGGCCTGTAGTTGATGAGACAGTCCGGGTCCAATGAGGCTTTCTTTAGTAGGGGTCTAACCAAGGCCTCTTTCAAAGCCAGTGGTAAGACCCCTTTCCTCAAGGAACTCCAGACGATCTCGGCAACAACAGGTCCAATCAGGTCCACACATCCAACCAAAAGTTGTGTCAGACCTGGGTCCAGCTCACAGTGTGTTGACTTCAGTCTCTAGACAACCTTCACCACCTCCTCCACCCCAACTGGATCAAGCTCAACCCAGCTAGGAGGAATGCTCTGGCATGCCTCAGAGTGGACCCCACAGTCCCTTTGAGTGACACTGGAGGAGATCTCAGCTGTGACACAGGACACTTTGCCAGCAAAAAACAGAGCGAACTAATCGTACCTAGTGCTTGAACCCATTCCCCCACACGGAGGCAGGCAGGATGCAATAGCCCACTGTGCGGAAGAGCTGAGATGATCTGTTCCTTGCCGCAGCAATCTCCCTTGACAAAAATTGTGCCTTCTTACAGGAGATTGCCCCCTGATGATCCTTATAGTGGGATGTCAGGGCCAATTTATCCTCCATCAGGCCAGAGCAACTGCAGCATCTCTCTAACTTCCGACCCTTAATCTTTAACTACCTAAGTTCCCCATCAAACCAGGGAGGTCTCTGATGAGTAGATAAGGGTTGAACATGAACGGGTGTGATTGAATCAAAGGCAGCGGTGACAGCCCCATTACAGGCCGCCATTGCCTCCTCTGTTCCAATCACACATGCTGATAACCCTGATGGAGACAAACCCCACAAAGGGCGGTACTGGACCATTTCCACAGAGGCAAGGGCTTCAGAGGGGGAGCCCCAAACCTGAACCTCACAGTGCTATGATCCGACCAAACTACCAGATCAACTCTGAGGTCAGTGGTCTCAAGAATTAATGAAAAGACTAAGTCCAATGTACGGCCGCGCGAGTGGGCCATTGAAGTAACATTTTGTGTCAGGCCCAGCACCTCCATGCTTCTAAGGCGATTGCTGCCAAATATGGGAGCCCATTGTCTACCCAGGCATTGAAGTCCCCAAGAATTAGCCATCTAGGGGACTCCAACACCAGGCCAGCGATGAGCTCCCCGATCTCCCCCAAAAATGTGCCCTCCCTACCTGGGGGGGTGATAGAGCAGGAGGATCCTGTAAACCATGCCAAGACCCCCAACCCCCCCGCGCGCAGCAACACATTCAAAAGACACCATGGGATCCATAGGTAATTAGGCAATATTCTTGATTCAGGGTTACTGGTTTTGCAAATGATGTGCAACAAGCAGTTTTAAAGGCCCATTTTAGAGGGAGAAAACTGTTTGATTATGATGTGGAAGAAACCCTAAAGGGTCTTCAGAAAGCCAAAATGAATCTAAGGTCTGTCAAGTCCCTGTATCCTGCTCCAGCTAGGGGTCATGGGAGGAACTTCTATCACTAACCTGCTGCCAGAGGTAACCATGCCTACCATCAGCAAGGCAGAGTAGGGGAGATGGTGCCATGCCACGCCCCTTCCCCCAGGTTCCCATACAAAAGCACCCAAAGCAGTAGGTACCAGTGGCACTGGCACCACTGGTTCTTCATGACTGTTTGTGGGATATAGATCCACTCTCAAAGTTACATCAAGTAACATTTGTGCAGGGCAGATTCTCCCTCAGTCTGAAACAAATAGCAGGTACACTACAACACTGCAAGCTGTCATTCCCCTTTCACAAAGAAGGGATTGGCTTTGTTTCCTGGACATGAAGGAGGCATATCTTCATGTCAGGATCAGTAATGCTCCCAGGAAATTCTTCCAATTTATTGTGGGGAGGAGAGTTCAGAGTCTTGCCTCTTGCCCTTTGGCTTGGCTTCCTGCACAGCGGGTCTTTATCAACTGCTCAGGCAATAGTGACAACACTCTTTCACAGGGAAGGCCCGTTTGTCTCTCCCTACCTGGATAAGTGATTTTTAAGAGCCAGTTCCAGGGAAACTCTCTTACATATATTGTCTCAGATAAGGTACTTGTGTGAGGATTTGGGAGTCACAGTACATGTGCCAAAGGCTGTGATAACTCCTTATCAATGACTACAATACGTAGGAGCAGTTTGTGGAAAAAGACAGAGAATGGCTTTGTTTTTCTGTCACAGGGCAAGGCAGGCAACATGATTGCCTACAGCACAGCTGGTATACAGGAGTCTCCCTAAGTCTCCTGGCTGCAGTCATTTGGACAATGCCACTGGCCAGTCTTTATATGAGAATCCCTCAGTGGACACTAAGGAACCCATGGGCAACAAGACTGTGGTAATGGGATCTGTCCCACTGCCTCCATCTGTCAGCCAGACATCTCTCAGATCTCTAAAATGTCTTAGAAGACAAATTGAGCAGGTCACAGTCCAGGATTGGCAAATGGGAACTGTTGACTGTTGTGATAACTGACCTCTTCACAGGATAGGGTTGACCAGAGTTGGACCTTTTTGTGTCCCCACACAATGCAGCACTGCAATGTTTTCTGCTTGTCTGCTCTAGGACTTTGAGTTTTCTTGTGAGGTGAGCTGTCCCTCCTTTGGACAGGGACATTCATATATGCATTTCCCAGTTTCACTGATACAGAGGGTGCTGTTTGTGCTGCGGACATAGAGTGCCACTCTCATCCTCTTTGCTACTGTATGGCCTAGCCAGATATGGTTTTTCACTTCTGCAACAGACGTCATTGGAGTCTCTTGTCCCCCACCACTGGGGCTGGGGCTGTTGTCACTGGCCAAGGGATCTCTGGCCCACCTGGGCATGAAGTCCCTACATCTGCATGCATGGCTCCTGAAGAAATAACTATTGCACACTGTGGGGTATCCCCAAAAGTTGCTGTTGTGCTGATTGCAGCTGAAAAGCTTTCTACCAGACAATACCTATTCCTTGAAATGGAAGTGGTTCACTCTGTGGGCTGCTTCCAGGAATTTTAACCCATTTACATGTCCAGTAAATGCTGTGCTGGAATGCTTGTTGCCATTGTCAGACTCTGCTGTACTGTATTCCTCACTTAAGGTACCTTTGGCTAGTGTATCAGATTTTCATGCACCTATTGATGATCTTCTATTGGCCCAATCACAGGTGATCTGTACATGTCTAAAAGGTGTTCTTCATATGAAGCCTCCTATCCATAATCCAGTCCCACCTTGGGACTTGAATTATGTGCTTCAGAAACTAAAGTTGGCTCTTTTGAGCTGGCCAAGAGTTGCGACCTATGTTTCCTGTCATGAAAAATGATAATTTTAGTTGCAGTTACTTTTGCTTGAAGTTCCAATGTGGAGGCCTCATTGTTAGATTTTCCACAAAAGCAGAGTCTCTTTGCATACAAATCCTAAGTTGTTACTGAAGGTGGTAGCTGAATTTATACCGAATCAAAAGGTACGCCTACCTGTTTATTACCCTCAGCATGCCAATCAGGATGAGGCACTGCTCCATACTTCAGAGGTACATAGAGTACTCCAATACAATATTAATAGCTCCAAGGACTGCAGAAAGTCCTCTCAGCTTTTGTTTAATTCGCCTATGGGAAGGAGGGCACTCCTCTGGCAAAACAGTGCCTGTCCAAATGGCTGGCACATTTTATTATGTTCTGTTATAGGCAGTACAGTAAGGAACTTCCTGGTGTGGTTCATGGTCACTCCACCAGAGGAATGGCCACTTTGGTTGCTTGTTTTAGAAATGTTTCTGCAGCCGACATTTGTATTGCCACCACATGGAACAGTGTCCACACATTCACTATACATTACAGTTTGGACATAGTGTCTCATAGATGTGCTGGTTTCTGGCTTGCAGTACTGCAAAACTTATTACTCTGAATATGTATTGGACTGTATCCACCTCCCAGCTGTAGTCTGGGACTGCTTGGAAATTGCTCCAAAGGTGTGGACTAAGATAGGAGATGTCCTCAAAGAAGATAAAACAGTTGCATATTTACTGTAACAAGAGATCTTCAATAGAATCGCCTCCATTAGTCCATGCCATCCCTTCCTCTGTTCCCCTGCTGCTTCAGGGAGTGTTGCATCAAATATTATGCAACTGAACCTAATATATTATATATCCAGCCCTATGCCTGAACTTATATGTCTGGTCTGGTTTTTCCTCCTGGTTCTCCATGGTTGGAGGTCCTCTAAGTTTAATCTCCAACAGGGGACTGAGGAGTGATGGGGCAATCTGTGTTTATATAGACGCTGATGCATGATGTCATTGTGGGTGGCCCCTAGCTAGCAAAAGTTTCTGTATGGTCCTATTGCCCGGTGGCTACAGTTCAAAGGTGTGGACTAATGAAGGAGAGTTTCTCAAAGATCTTCTGTTACAGTAAGTACATAACTGTTCTTTTCCACTCTTAGACAGGGTGCCAGGGTCACCTTATTTATACCCTGCAGGGATCTTTGCATTTGATTCATAGGAATTTCTTGGCTTTCCACACTAGAAGTGCACCAGATTTCCACAGAAAATAAGGCTTGTGATATATGGTTAGCCTTAACGGCCTCAGACATTGACTTACACTAGTCCCACCATACTGCTTATTAAACCTTCTAAGAGCAAAGACAGTTTGTTTTAACTTGACTAAAGAAGATTTAATGTGATTAGACCATAGGGCATTTGCTGCAAAAGTTACCTCAGCTAAGTAAGTACTGTATAGGATTTAACTGTTTTTAACTTCATCGTTTCCTATTTCCATTCTTAGCTAAAATCACTGGAACCAAATGCAACAGTCTGGCTTTTAACCATGTTAACATTGAGTTTAAGTGGGCCTTGCCTGACTCCTTTTTTCATGGAGTTTAAAATAGGAAAAGCCAATTCAGGTAGTTAAAATGTTTAATTTCTAAAATGTGCCATGTTTTTTTTTTGGGGGGGGTTGTGCACTGGATCTTGTTTGTCTGTTATGTGCCACAAACCAGTACACCTCTCAGTAAAAATGTGAATTATATTTTGTGAGCAATGCAAAGGTTAGAACATGCTAGTTTTGGATGTGGTTTAGTTTTGGGAGTTGTGGTACTCTTTTTAGCATGCACCCTTTGACCACCTGTGAAATTTCCTGGGTGGAAGCACTTTATTAAATGGAGCCAATTAGGCAATGCACTATATGGCCCTGTCCACACTACACCGCTCAGGCCCGGTAACAGATGCAAAATGTTACAGCCAGGGAGTGGTGCAGTGTGTCCACACTGCGGCGGTGTCCATTACAGGACTGGTACCGCCGGTCCACACTGCGGGAGCCGGGCGACTGTTATAGTGGCACTCGATCCCACAGTGCAGCATGCGCTGCCCTAGGGGACCAGTACCACACATCCATACTACGGCCGATAACGTTACCGAGGCATAACCGGTTTCATAACTGTTGTTGAAACCACCTCATATGAGGTTTCAACAATGGTTACGAAAACGCCCTCTGTAACGTTACAGGTGTAAATGCAAATGGTTGCGGTAACGGTTTGGGCCCCCTGTAACATTACAGAGGCATAGTGTGGACAGGGCCTATATTTAAGAGCAGCCACTGCAGGCATTTCAGAGCTGGGAAGCTAGTGTAGGGACCAAATCGTGGGTCCCACCTTGACGATTTGTTGGTTTGGCTTGCTCACATTGGAATTCCAATCTGATAACTAAAAGGACCCCTTTTTTCATGGAGTTTAAAATAAGAAATGCCAATCCAGGCAGTTAAAATGTTTAATTTCTAATATGTGCCATGTTTGGGGGGTTGTTGTGCACTGGATCTTGTTTGTTTGTTTGTTTGTTTGTCTCTCCCTACCTGGACAACTGACTTTTGAGAGCTAGTTCCAGGGAAACGCTCCTGTATATATTGTCTCAGATTAGGTACTTGTGCGTGGATTTGGGAGTCACAGTACATGTGCCAAAGGCTGTGATGACTCCTTATCAATGACTACAATATGTAGTAGCAGTTTGTGGAAAAAGACAGAGAAGGGCTTGTTTTGTAGTCTGAGTAACAAGCTTCCTGAATTAGTGGCCTTGATGGAGGAGGAGCATCTGGATATCGTGGCAGTCACAGAAACATGGTTCACACAAAACCATGACTCGGACGTAAACATACCAGGATACACTATCTACAGGAGGGACAGAGAGGGTAATAGAGGAGGAGGAGTAGCTCTTTACATAAGGGAAGGAATCAAAGCAGCAGAACAAAAGGGAAAACAGGGAGGAGAAGAAGCACTGTGGGTAAATTTGGAGACTGGCAATGGCACCACAATCCGCACAGGGGTTGTATACAGACCCCCTTCTCAGGGGGAGGAAATGGACAAGGAAATGATAGAAAGTATACTTAGTAAGGCAGAAAAAGGGGAGATATTGCTGATGGGCGATCTGAATATGCCAGATGTTAACTGGAGTGCAGTTGCAGCAGCCACTCCGAAGAGTGGGGTTATTCTAGATGCCCCACAGGGGCATGCCTAGACAACTAGTATTGGAGCCCACTCAAGAGGGAGCAATCTTAGACCTGGTTCTCTCAAATGGAGATGAAGAGAGGATCACAGATGTGAAGTGGTAGCCATCTGGGAACTAGCGACCATCGAACAGTATGGTTCACAATAAACACAGCAATAGAGTCAAACCATACAAAGGCAAAGGTACTGGACTTCAGGAGGGCTGACTTTATCAAATGGTGAGTGCCTAAGGAATGCACTAGCAAATGGGCAGGAAGGAGGGTGGAAGAACAATGGGGAATAATAAAACTGCCATCACAGAGGTAACTAGCCTTGTGTGAAGCAACAAACAAAACTAAACGATGTAAGAAACCACTATGGTTCTCAAAGGAAGTGGCAGTGAAGGTTCAAGAGAAAAGAAAGCTTTCAGGAAGTACAAGTAATCACAGAAGGAGCAGGACAGAGAACTGTATCAGTTAAAGCAAGAGGAAGCTGGGAAGGCAGTCAGAACAGCAAAGGCACAAACTGAGGAAAAGATAGCCAACCCAGTTAAGAAGGGGATAAAACCTTTATAGGTACATCAGGAGTGAAGGAAGACCAAGGAGGGATAGTGAGGCTTAATAAAGGGGTGGGGAGGGTGGGCAGAGGGTGACTGTGAAACGTCAGAGATACTAAACAAATATTTTTGCTCTGTATTTACAAAGGAAAGGGAGGTACCTAAAACAAACAGTAGAAACACTCTGGATACAGAAGTGATACCAGCCCATTTACAGAAGAAAGGGTTCTGAAAGAACTCTTAAAACTGAAGGTGGACAACGAATGGGGCCTGATGGGATTCATCCCAGAATTCTAAAAGAACTAAGGGTGGAATTAGTGACACCACTGACTACCCTGTTTAACAAATCATGGAGGATGGGGTGGTACCCGAGGACTGGAGGAGGGCAGATGTGATTCCCTTCACAAAAGTGGGAGCAAGGCAGAAGCAGGAAACTACAGACCTGTTAGTTTAACCTCAGTGGTAGGAAAATGATGGAATCACTTTGAAGGAAAGAATTGTTGAGTATCTAGAGGCCAGAGGGCACAGGACCCAAGGCAGCATGGATTCACAGCGGAAGGTCATGCCAGACAAATCTGATAGATTTCTTTGACTGGGTGACCAAGTAGTAGATCAGGGAGGGCTGTGGACATGGTCTACCTAGACTTTAGCAAGGCATTTGACACAGCCCCACACAAAAGATTAATATACAAGTTAGCTAGCCTGGGAGTGGGTCCCAAGATGACAGCCTGGGTAAAAAATTGGCTGAGAATAGGACACAGAGAGTAATAGTAAATGGAGTCCACTCTGAAGAAAGGGGTTACTAGTGGGTACCACAGGGTTCAGTATTAGACGGTCCTCTTCAATGTCTTTATGTTTACACTTTGCAGAGGGACTGAAGGAAAAGTATGTCTCTTTGCAGATGACACAAAGATCTGCAACAGAGTTGATGCACAAGGTGGGTGGAAAGGATGAAAAGGGACTTGGCAAGGTTAGAGGAATGGTCAAATGTATGGCAGCTTAGATTCAATGCTAAGAAGTGCAAGGTAATGCACCTGGAAACAAAAACCAGGGAAGAGTATACAATGGGGGTGAGATACTAACAACAACAAAAATGGAAAGGGACCTGGGGGTAGTCATATCAGATGACCTAAAGGTGGGCAAGCAATGTGAGAGGGCAGCAAGGAGGGCTGGGGGGATACTGGGATGCATAGGGAGAGGCATCACCAGTAGAAAACAAGAAGTTATTATCCCTCTGTACAGACAGCTGGTCAGACCCCATCTGGAGTACTGTGTGCAGTTCTGGAGACCCAGTCTTTGCAAAGACATAGACAGGATGGAAGCTGTCCAGAGAGGGCAACTAAAATGGTGCAGGGTCTGCACTGGAAGACATATGAAGAGAGACTTAAGGAGCTTAATATGTATAGCCTCGAGGAAAGGAGGGAGAGGGGGACATGATAGAAACTTTCAAGTACCTCAAGAGAATCAACAAAGTCCAAGAGGGTAGCATCTTTCAAAAAAAGAGGTGTGCAAGAACAAGGGGGCACAATTTGAAGATAGAGGGAGTCGGCTCAGAGGTAATTTAAGGAAGTATTTTTCACAGAGGGGTTGTGGATGCATGAACTGCCTTCCGGAGGAGGTCGGGAGTCAAAAAACAGTGGTGGAATTCAAGCATGCATGGGACAGTCATAAGGCAATTCTAGGGGGTGGGGGTAGAAAGAAGTAGGCTGCTGGTTAACTAGGATCTGCAGCTTATCCAGTAGGCAGGGAAATGGGCAGACTGGGTGGGCCAAGCGGTCCTTATCTGCCGTCAAATTCTATGTTTCTATGTTTCTGTCACAGGGCAAGGCAGGCAACATGATTGCCTACAGCACAGCTGGTATACAGGAATCTCCTAAGCTTCCTGGCTGCAGTTATTTGGACAATGCCACTGGCCAATCTTTACATGATAATCCCTCAGTGGACACTAAGGAACCCGTGGGCAACAAGACTATGGTAATGGGATCTGTCCCACAGCCTCCATCTGTCAGCCAGACATCTCCCAGCTCTCCCTAGCATCACATCATAACTTTAGTGAGTGCGGGGGCGGAGCATGCACAGCCCCAGAAACCGGGGAAGCCCAAGAGACCCTGTGGAGCTAATTTTACGAGGGATGCCATTTGTTAACAACTAGATTCTGTCACTTATGCACTGCATCAGTATCAACTCAAGAGGGTAAGGCACCGATCCAGCCAGTGCAAAACCACTGTACTTTAACTTGCTAAATCTCTTTAAGAATATCCAGCTTTCTTTGCAATTTAGGTCTGGATACCGCCAGCAGCACCAAATTGTCCTAGATCTGGATAAAAAGTATTGCCAATTTTTAGGGAGTCAGATATAGGGTCGTACAGTTCTAATAAAAGACAATTCAGATACATGCAAAAGAGGGGGTACACTGTCAAGATCACGACGAAATACATGCGCTGTCAAAACAGCATGCACTGTTTGGAGTTGGTTTATTTAACCTAGTTTAGTTTTTGATTGCGTGCTGTTTGGGGTGTTCACACAGCACTGTTTTTGACTGCATGGGTTTTGACTGCACAATTAATCTATAGAACCAATCAATCAATATTGATTATAATAAAATAAAAGTTTAAAACCATCATATTTACGACTAGATTAACATCATCTCATTTTGTCTGTCTCTGTCTGTCTATCTATCTCCCAATTGTGTAGTTGGAGCATTCCTCTTCATCGGATCTTATGCAAGAGGCCCTCTTATGGTTATAAAAGAGATTCACATGAAAGCTGATTGTCAGTGCTGATCAAATAAATCAATGTTGATATATATATATAAACCCCCCCTACAAATGGGGGTTCCCAAAAAGTCTTCCTTGAGCTTGCCTAAATGCTCACTGCCAGACTGGTGTCCTGGGTTTTAGCAGTTTAAATGTATTGCCAGAGTGCCTATATAGCCTCTGTGTACTGTCTCTTTAAGGGCTGCCTGGATTGCAGTCATAATTAATCTTGGTCCTGGACTGCTGAAATGGGCCAATCAGTACCTTTGGGGACTCTAAAATGGAGCCTGCCCCCAGAGGCTTTGTGGGAGCAAAATTCTGTAGGAATTGTAGTTTTGGGCTTTTGGCGCCTAAATGAACCTGGAGGGGGGAGCCCTTGTTGTGACTGACAGAGAAATCAGCCAACCGAAGCTTTTGCATCCTGGGAAAAGTCCCAGGCTGCTTGCAGCTACTTTCAGTTTTGAATAGCGAAGTGAAAGGAGTAACAGCTTGAGCTAGTCGAGCAGTAATCCTGCATAGATTCACACAGGAGAACTGTGAAAGGTCTGCGTTTCGGCCTGCCTGTCTGCCTGCTGTCCCTAAAAGGGAAATTGAAGTTTATTCAGACTGAATCCGAATTGTGAGGATGATTTAAGCCACAGAACTGTGACCAGGCTTTAACCTGAAGAAGACCGAAGATTTACTGAATGCGATTGGCCTGTTAGGATTTCTAGCCACCTTTTGAACTCCCGGTTTGTGCAGAGACTCTGTAATTGTGACTGGATAGCAATCTGCCTGGTACAGTAGAATTTCTTACATGTAAGTGTGCTGTTAGTGGGTCGTGATTTGGTTCCCCACTGTGTGCTGAACTATGTTCTGCTTGCTGGAGGCTGCATCCAGCTCCCATGGACTGAATCCGTATTCATCTCCATTGGGCCTGGGCTTTGCCACACTGGCCCAGCCAGACTACCCGCTGCACATAGAAAGCCATCGATGAGAGACCTGCCTGGGGATCAGCCCCCTGCTCATGTTTTGAACAAGAACGACACCTCGGTGATTCATGTGGGCCCTGCTTCTCCTGGCACTCCAGTTCAACAACCTGCTGTCTCGATTTTGTCCTGCCTGTGTCCTGTATTGGGTATCATGAGTAAACATCAGGGTAGCTCCCTGCAACAACAGCTAAATCTAAAGAGTTGTCATCTGATTGCTTTGTTATCTTTTCTGTCATGAACTGAGCCCTCCGGCTCCGGATTACAAATAGTGTGTGTTGTGCATGTTGCTTTCTTCCATCACAGAGCCCCAACCAGCTGTGAGCCGGCCAACCCCGGGCAACATTCCTGGCTAGCCCACCGTCTTCCTACCTGGGTACCCAGAGTGTATGACTGTGTAGGGACTCTGAAGTGCATGCATAACTGTCTGATTGATATAGCCTTTAAGCAAATCAACCAGGTACTTGTTCAAGTCCCCTGAATAAATCAGATCTAACTTTTTTTGCATTTAACCTGACTGTGGTTCCAGTTTGTGCCAAGAGTACTGTACTGTTGTGATTTGCTATGCATAACCTTGTTTTACAGGGGGGGTCCCCAGGGTCGAGCTAGAGGAACCAGCCCTGGTGGTGAGTGCAGACAGTGTGGGTAATTGCACGGTGAATAAGGGTCATTGTGAAAGTGATTATTGTATATTGTTCAGGCCACTAGAAGGGAAAGAGGGGGGGTTACAGTGTTCCGGAGGGCTGTGCCCAGGTTAGCTTGACCACTAACAACCCTGACCTCCGGGTGGAGGCACCTTTTTCAGTACCCAGGCCTCTTAACCTGCTACTAGCCAAGCAGACAGGGGTATATCTGCTGTGAAATTATTACAGGTGGTGCTTTACAGGTTTTACAGTTTTATCTGTTTATCTGTTTACAGTTTTATCTGTCATTAAGATAAGCTTTCAGGGCTACTGCATTTGTAGTTGACTGATTGTTTCTGCTCTTACCTCCTTGTGTCCGTGGTTCTTCTTTTTTGGCAGGGGAGGGCCCAGCAACCCACCCCCATCCCCAACCACCCCACACTACACTCCTTTTATAAGGTAGCACAGTCATGACATTTTCTGTGGCAAAGCAGGAAGGGGCGGATCCGAGGGGTAGCCACACAGTGACCTCATTTACAAGGGCACTAATAATTTAACTTGTTATAACAAGTTATACAAAAACAAACAAACAAAACACAAAATCAAACTTTTGCTTTCATTTTTCTTCCTTCTAATTACTCTGACCAGGTTATAAACCCAGCAACTTATCTGGAATGGATATCATTAACTACAGGTACTGTGGAACACTTTTCAGAAGGGCAGTTTTACAGGATTTAGGGCACTGTCCTACATGCTGGGCCACTGGAGATCTAAGGGCTCAGCTCCAGGCAGCATAGACAGAGACTGCGTGCCTCAAATTGCATGTTCAAGAGGGAATATATTATAAGAACCACCCACCATTTCCCCAACATCCAACAGAAGCACCTCAACCGCAGAGGGTAGTTGGTCTGGGAGGTTGGCAGGTGGCTAGGAGGGGCAAATTGGGTGCCCCATCACTCTATGCTCTCCAACATAATACCTCCACAAAGCACATAAAAACTACAAACCGGTATCTGCCTCTATCTCTGGAATCAAACAAAGGGGCAGAGGACACTGCAGAGCAGGACACTGCAGCACAGGAGCTAGCACAACAAGACTCGCCAAAAACAGGAACCAAATCAAAAAAACCAAAAAGGAAATCCAAATAACTTCTGATCATAGGAGACTCCATGATTCGGGGAGTTGATACCTATTTCCAGACAGGGGTAATGGTCAGGTGTCTCCCAGGTATAGTACATCAGCGTGGAGAGACACTGACCGCATTACTAAAATTGTTCAGGAAGCAGGAGAAAACATTGACATCCTGGTACACATAGGGACTAATGATCTCACCAGCTGGTCAGTTGTGGAGACCAAGGAACACCTGACCAGGCTGGGTGACAAACTATCAGCCATTTGTCTGGCATTCTCCTCTGAGATCCTGCCAGTCTGGGAGAGGGGCAGATGGACGGAAGGTCAGAAAAGGGGAGATAGGGGAGCTAAACATGTGGCTCAAGGGCTGCTGCCAGGAAAAAGGACACACGTTTGTAGGGAACTGGCAACAGCTCTGGGAGCGAAAGTTCTTTAAATTTGACAGACTGCATCAGACTAAGGAGGGAGTTAGTGCATTGGGGCAGAAGTTTGATGTCGTTGCATAATATTTTAAATTAGCAAATGGGGAGAGGGGTGCAGCACCCCATATGTCAAATGGGAAGAACACCCTTCCCCCCTCAACTAGTGGTCAAACAGGAGTTCAGCATGTTTGTATTTCATTTGCATCACCAGGTAAGGAAAAAGGTCCGACTCCCCATACGACGCAGGGGAAACACCATACCCCGCCCAACAACTAACACACCAAAATCTGACCAATCGAAAATCATGTACACAAATGCTCACAGTCTGGGAAGCAAGATCCCAGACCAGCAGGCAATAATGACAAGAGGCTAAACTGGACATAGTAGCAATTAGCGAGACGTGGTTTACCAGTAACCACACTTGGGAGACTTCACTGCCTGGCTATGTACTGTTCAGAAGAGACTGAGGTGCAAAAAGGGGGGGTGAAGGTGGAGTGGCCCTGTATGTCAATGAAAATATCAAAGCTACAGAAATTCAGAATACACATAAGGAGCCAGAAGAACTGTGGGTCACCCTGGAAACAGGAAATGGGACAGCCATATGAACTGGGGTTGTCTACAGGCTTCCGGACCAGGGGGAGTACATAGACACATTACGGTTAGAAGATATACAAAACATGACAGCTAAAGGGGAGGTTCTAATAATGGGAAACTTCAACATGCCAGATACAGATTGGTCTATACCAGCAGGAACATCTGCCAGAACTAGACACATGGAGGATTCCCTGCAGGGGGAGGGCCTCAAACAACTGGTACAACAACCCACAAGAGACAGGGCTATCCTATATCTAGTACTGACTAACAGAGAAAGGACCACAGATCTCCAGGTAGAAGGTCACCTGGGGGTCAGTGGCCATTACATGGTATGGTTTACTTTGGTCACTAGAACTAAATCATCCCAATCCAAAGCAAAAAATATGGGACTTCAGAGGAGCTAACTTTGATAAGATGAACAACAGAGTTAAACTAGCCCTGGCAAAAAGAAATACAAGTGAGGGGGTACAGGCAAAGTGGGCAAACATTAAGGATGCAATACTTGAACCAACATCCCATTGTGTTAGAGAGAAAAGGCAGTGCAAAAGAAGAAGAAAACCACTTTGATTCTCAAAAACAGTAGCAGAAAAGGTCAGAGCCAAAAGGCTGGCCTTCAGGAAACATAAGGGAACACAGCAGGATGAAGATAGGGAGGCATACCAAACTTCCCTAAGGGAAGCAGGGAAGGCAGTAAGGCAGGCAAAGGCCCAAACTGAGGGAACACTAGCACAAACAGTAAAAGAAGGTGACAAGACTTTCTATAGATACATTAGTGAAAGGAGAAAGTCCAGAAGGGGTATTGCTAAGATCAAAGGGGAATAGGGGTCATGTGAGGAGGAGGACCATGTAAAAGAATCTATCCTAAAGAGATACTTCTGCTCAGTAGTTACTGAAGAGAAGGTAGGGCAGGGCCCACAGCTCAGCACCATGGACACAGGGGGAAGGGAGGTGTGCACTAGTCCCTTCAGAAAAGAAAGGGCCCTACAAGAGCTCAATAAGCTCAGGGTGGACAAGGCAATGGGACCTGATGGCATACATCCCAGGATACTAAAAGAGCTAAGGGTGGAACTAGCAGAGCCATTATCAGAACTGTTTAGTGAGCCTCTGAGCACAGGAGAGGTCCCAGAAGGCTGGAGAAGGGCTCATGTGATCCCGCTCCACAAGAGTGGTAGCAGGGAGGAGGCAGGGAACTACAAACCAGTCAGTCTTATCTCAGTAGTGGGTAAGATTATGGAGGCACTCCTTAAGGAAAGGATAGTGCAACACCTGGAATCCATAGGAGCACAGGATCCAAGACAGCATGGGTTTACAAAAGGAAGGTCCTGTCAAACTAATCTCATAGATTTCTTTGAGTGGGTAACCAGAGTGGTGGATCAAGGGGGTGTAGTTGATGTCACCTACCTTGACTTCAGCAAAGCATTCGATACTGTTCCACATAGAAGATTGATTAATAAGCTGGGTAGGCTCAGGGTGGGTCAGAGGTTGGTCAACTGGGTGGCAAACTGGTTGTCGGGCAGAAAACAGAGAGTGGTGGTAAACGGTATACAGTCAGAAGAGATGCAAGTCACAAGTGGGGTACCTCAAGGATCAGTCCTGGGGCCAGTCCTCTTTAATATCTTCATAAGTGGCATTGCAGATGGACTGGAGGGTAAGGTTTGTCTGTTTGCAGATGATGCCAAGATCTGCAACAGAGTAGATGATCCAGATGGGGTGGGCAGAATGAGAAGAGATCTGGCTAAACTAGCAAAATGGTCAAAGAATGGCAGCTGGGGTTTAATGCAAAGAAGTGCAACATCATGCACATAGGGAAGAGAAACCTTGAAGCCACCTATAGGCTGGGAGGGGAGCTGCTGGCAGTCACAAGGGAAGAAAGAGACCTGGGCATCATCATCACCGATGACCTGAAATCATCCAAGCAGACCACTAAAGCAGTAGGTAAGGCTATAATAATCTCTCTTTACAAGACACTGGTTAGGCCCCATCTGGAGTACTGCGTGCAGTACTGGAGGCCGCACTTTCACAGGGACTTTAACCAAATTGAGGCATTCCGGAGAAGGGCAACCAAAATGGTGCAGGGACTACATCACAAAACGTGAGGACAGATTAATGGAGCTCAATATGTATACCCTAGAGCAAAGGAAGGAGAGAGGTGATATGATCAAAACATTCAAACACCTTAAGGGCATTAACAAGGTAAAACAGTCTAACATGTTTCAATATAAGAAAAATAGCAGGACAAGAGGACACAGCATGAGATTAGAGGGAGGCTGATTAAATGGTAATGTGAGGAAGTTCTTTTTCACAGAAAGGGTGGTGGATGCATGGAATGGCCTACCTCAGGAAGTGTTGGATATGAATACAGTGCAGGGCTTCAAACAGGCATGGGATAGGCATAAGGGAGCAATGCAGATGAATATGAATAGATAGATCATTGACAGAGCGAAGGCCGGTGGTGCTTTCATAAGGTAGAAAAAGAAATGGGCAGACTGGATGGGCCTTGCGGTCCTTATCTACCGTCAACGTCTATGTTTCTATGTTTCTAGTAGCCCTTGGGATAGTGCCACCTAGGGGTTACATCTTGGAGGCTCACCACTGGGATTTTGTGTCTTCTAGTGGCTGAAATGACGAATTTTTGTCAAACATAGATGGCTACCCCAACAGAAATGGCTGTGCACCAGTTAGTGGGGTGGTGTACGGGGCAAGAAATTGACCCCCATAATGCTTTGTTAATACTAACTATACCTATGGGCATTAGTAAGGACACTGTTGAAAGGGCACTTTCTAAAGTTGAATGTTTGAAAAAAGCTGTAGTGGTGGGTCGACAGGCTGATTTAACTGCCCAAACTCTCATGGCCTTGGTGAAGTGTAGCAACCCCCTGAACAGTTCAAAGGTGCCCCAGACTATCACTCCAGAAGGGTTTCCAGCCCTCTGGAGGGTGATAACCAAAGATAGCAAGGATCCCTTAGAGGATGAGACCCCACTGTTATCTGAGTATTTTGAGGAGAAGTTTGCCAGGTTGTTCTTGGAGGAGGGCAAAACCGTGGAGGAGTTAAAAAAAACTTTTTCCTGCCACCTGTAAGTGTCACCTCCCCACTGTCCACACCCATTCCAGCACCTGTTCTTTCACCAACTTCTGTACCTGCCTCTGAGCCAGCAAGTAGTCATGGCCCTTACCACAAGCTCAAGGTATTCTCTGCCATCCGCCCTACTCCTAATGGGGAAGTCGACCTGGAGACCTGGATAGACTCTGCTAGCCCTGCAGTACAAGACTGGCAATGCTCAGAGGCCGAAAAAAGGGCCCACCTTGGGGAAGCCTCCAGGAACCTGCCCTACATATTTTTCGCTTCCTGAGGTCCTCTGACCCTGACACCAAAGCCCAAGAGTACATAGTCGCCCTTGAAAATGTGTTTGGGGGCACCACTAGTGTTGAGGCCTTGAAATGGAAACTTAAAAATGTTAGACAACAGCCGGGGAAATTGTTATCTGCCTACATGGATCGATTAGAGGGAATCCTACAAACCATTTTTTGGAAAGAAGGCTGGGCCTCTAGTGAAGTGGACCAGGTAAGACTGGATCATATACTCTGCTCTGCCCGGCACTCCATCTGGTTGTTGCTCAAATTGCAACTGCATCAAAGGAAATCTGGTCCCTTGCCCTTCCATGTGTTGATGAAGAAGGTACGGGAAGTTGAGGAGGAGGAAGTCCTTTCGGAGCCCTACGCAGTCGTAGCTGCTGCAACCCTTGTTCCAGGTGTGGGGTCGGTCGCTGATGGCCTGGAATCACCGCAATCACATGACAGAATCCGAGAAATAATGCCAGCCCCAGGGTGCCCAGCCAGAGAGGGACTGCTACGGATGCTCCGCCATGGGATGAACTGCTGAGGGAGTTCAGAGAAACAAAAAACAGTCTCTTTATGAAGGCCGCTCCTGTGAGTACAGGCCCCGATCCTTATCCGACTGCATCTGCTATGGGGGTGGGGGTGCACACCCAGGCATCTCCTGCTAACAGCAGCTCAAAAATTGATGTCTTGACTATGAAAGTGAGAGAATTGATGAGATGTCTCCAAATGCTCGCCATACCGCTGACAGAGGTGGAACCAAGGTTTTCTGTTGGTAGTACCCCCGCCTCAGCTCCCAGTGTGATGTCTTAGCCACACCAGACCCCAGAAAGCATATTTTGCCATAATTGTGAGAAGGATGGGCACATGAAGAGAGAATGCTGGTCTCCAAAAGACCTAGATAAAGTTGTATACAGACTTCAAGGGGAGCTTAGAAAGTGAGACCATTGCCGAGGAGCACCGGAAATGACTGCAGTGCAGGACTGAGAAATCCTTACTCAAATTTCTTTATGGCTAAATCATCTGTCCAGGCCTCTGCTACTGCCTCTCCAGACTGGTCCAGAATAGTGGGCCCTTCGATGGAGACTTCTGTGGCTTTCAATGGTATCCATGCTTGGGCTGTGCTCGATAGCGGGTCGCAAGTGACCATTGTATTCCAGGACTGGTATGACAAACACTTATCTGATGTGCCACTACAGTCTCTGGAAGGTTTGCATGTGTGGGGCCTGAGCGACAAGTCTTATCCTTACCTAGGATATGTCCGGCTCTGGTTGTCTTTCCCTGTGACTGTAACTGTTGTAGATGAACAAGTAGAGAGACTAGCCCTGGTGTGCCTTCCTGTGGGATTGTATGATGGGATTCTCTTGCTCATTGGAACCAGCGCCCACATGTTTGGAAGACTAGCGCAGTTGTGTCACAAAAAACATAGGAAACTAACTGAGCAGGGACTGAGAATCCCGTCACTGATAAAGAGAGCCTGTGATCTGCAAAAATGGACCACCGAAGCCGACGGAGATGAGTCGGTGGGGATAGTGTGGAAGAAAGATCCTGATTCTCTGGTACTCCCTTCCAATGCTCAATACACCATTCAGGGAGAGGTTTGCATTAGAAAGGAAGTGAAAAATAAAATAGTAATGTTGGATGCACTGGATGATGGAAAGCTGCCAGAGGGATTATCAGTTAAACCCAGCATTTTGCCTGCCAGTGCCCACGCCTATGCATGACGAGTGATGGTCCAGATTCGGAATGTGTCAGATCGGGAAGTCTGGTTGAACAGAGGGTGCACCCTAGCTACAGTACACTGTGCAGACACTGCTGTATTACCCAGCAACAAGTACTCTGGTGAAAAGGAAAGAGTGACCCTGGACTTATTTGACTTTGGTGATTCCTCGTTGCCAGCTGAATGGAAGGCTAGAATTAACAAGAAACTCACCCAGAGAGACCAAGTGTTTTCATTAAAAGAATGGCACATGGGGTGTGTCCAGGGTGCAGAGCATCACATACGCTTGCATGACGACCAGCCATTTCAAGAGAGATCCCGACGCCTTGCCCCAGCGGACATGGATGATGTTGGGAGGCACCTGCAGGAAATGCTCGCTGCTGTCATTATACAAGAATCAAGGATCCCATATGCCTCTCCCATCATGGTTGTGTGCAAGAAGAATGGGTCCGTGAGGATGTGTGTTGTTTATCGAACCCTGAACCGGCAGACCATCCCAAATCAATACACCATGCACCGTATACAAGATGCCCTGGATTGCTTCAATGGGAGCAAATGGTTCTCGGTATTAGTTCTTCGCAGTGGATATTACCAGATTCCGATGGCCCTGGAGGACCATGAGAAAACAGCCTTCATCTGTCTTTGGGGGTTCTACGAATTCCTGAGAATGCCACAGGGGATTTCGGGCGCCCCGGCCACCTTTCAGTGACTGATGGAATGTGCGGTGGGAGATATGAACTTGCTGAAATGTCTAGTGTACTTAGATGATGTCATTGTGTTCGGATGCACATTAGAGGAGCATGAGACCCGACTGTTTAAAGTGCTGGACCAATTGGAAGACTCTGGCCTCAAGCTGTCCATCGACATGTGCCAGTTTTTTCAAACCTCTGTGAAGTATGTGGGGCACATAGTATCTGCAGAAGGAATAGAGACCGATCCCAGTAGGGTTGAGTCACTGACTACTTGGCCTCAGCCCCATAACTTGAAAGAACTACAACGTTTTCTGGGGTACTGTGGCTACTACCACAGGTTCATAAAAGACTATTCAAAGGTGATTCGCCCGCTTCTGAATCTTACCCAGGGTTACCCCCTTACCAACCATAAATGCAAGAAAGGGGCTGTCAGAGAACCAGAGAAAGTGTACTTCCGCACAGGTGAACCTTTTGGGCCCTGCTGGACACCCGAATGTGAAGCAGCCTTCCGCGAAGTTACATACCAGCTCACCCATGCCCCCATCCTTGTCTATGCTGACCCTACCAAGCCCTATGTGCTGCATACAGACACTAGTCTGCGGGGCCTAGGAGCTATGCTGTATCAAGTCCATGAGGATGGTTTGAGACCGTTAGCTTTCACCAGCAGGAGTTTGTCCCCATCGGAGCGGAACTATCCTGTGCACAAGCTGGAGTTCCTTGCCCTAAAATGGTCCATTGTTGATCAGTTTCATGAGTACCTCTATGGGAAAAGATGGTGGTGAAGACCGACAATGACCCATTGACCTATGTACAGACTTCAGCTAAGTTATTTTTTTTGAAATTTAAGTTTATTGAGTTTTTATATATAATGAGAAAAAGGGAAGAAAAACAAGGTACAAATACAGATGTTGGGGGATTGTCTGAACATAGAGTATACAAGACCAGAGTAAAGCACATATAGGTGTAAACAATCGCAATGTTAAAAAACAGGAACCGTGAACAAAGGAAAACAAAATACGAAATGAAATCCAAAATATAACCCCAAAAAGAAAAAACAAAACAAGACACCCCAACCCCCCATCGCCCGGAGAGTTTCATAGGTGAAAGAGATGTCGAGTCAGTAAGGAGGAGATCTGTAATAGGGGACCTGATAAGCTAGATGTTTAGTGCAACATCAGTAACTTTAGGATATTACCAGTGTCAGGGTTACCCTAAATAGAGCGATTAATTTACCCCATTTCGATTGAAAGACCCAGATTATGTCTAGAACTAGCTATAAGTTTCTCAGTACTGAGACAGAGGGACATCTCCTAAGCCATTCCTGATAAGTAATAGTAACCTGATCCAACCAATGCCTAAGGACCAACTTTTTGATAACTACTGAGATGAGAGCCATGTGATATCTGCGTTCTTTCACCGAAATACTCGAGTAGATGCCCAAGATACAAATTTCTAAGGTAAATAGATCTTTAAGCCCTAAAAGTGGGTCTAAACTGTCTCTAACAGTGCTCCATAAGGGTGCCACTTTATCGCATTCCCAAAGGATATGCAGCAAATTCCCTTCGGTGGCTCCACATCTCGAGCAAATACTTGACTTAAGCTTGCCAAATCGGGCCAGCTTAACTGGAGTATAATAAAGATTATTTAAAATGTAATATTGGGTCAATCTATGATTATCTTGGGATAAGAAGGATACATATCTTTCCAAACTGAGTCCCATGCAAGAGGGAAATCAAATTAAGTGACCAGATTTTGGAACCTCCAGGAGACAGGAAAAGGTCATCCAACAGTTTGTTGTATATGTTGGATATACCCCACGCATGTCGGGCCGCTATCTGAATTTTCTCAAGGAATGGCCTTATTTTAGAGGAAGTGAACGGCCCAAGGATTTTGAGGATGAGGTGCCTCAATTGGTAGACTTTAAAATATACTTCTGGGAATGTTGGGGACACTAAGATTTCATCCGACTTAAGAAGTGTGCCTTGCTCATACAGAGATTCCACGGATAAGTTATGCAACTCGCGGAGCCAATCAGAGGTTAACCATCCACCTCTAATTTTGATATTAGAATTTAAAAGCGGAGGTTGAGCTGAATCCTTGGGCCGGGGACAACTTGAAAAAATCCCAACACTGAGAAAGGATTCTAATAGAAGGCCAATAGGAGAGTCTCGAATGGCTGGGGGTAATGTGGAGAACGAGTGCCAAAAACACGGGAGGGCTCAAATTGACTTGGTCCAATAAGTTTAATTCAAGCTGTAGCCACCATCGGTGGGGCGTGATAGACTGAGTAGTGGACCACTTCCTATTCTAGCTAGATGACTAGCCCAATAATATAGCAAGAGGTTGGGTAGACGAAGGCCACCCTTGTGTCTAGGTGCAGTGAGTTTAAAAAAGGCTCTACGAGGTTGCTTCCCCTTCCAAACAAAGTCGGATAGCATCGAGTTTACCTGGGTGAAGAACTGCTTGGGTAACCATATATTAAGGTGGCTCAGGGGGTAAAATAACCGGGGGAGGATGTTCATTTTGATAACATTGATTCGCCCCCAAGTGGTTAGTGGCAACTTTTGCCATCGGTCCAAGTCTCTCTGGATTCTCATTACCGCATTATCTAAATTGAGCTCCTTAACCATTCCCACCTTCCTGGCCACATGTATACCCAAATATTTAAATGAGACCAGAGACCATTTCATTCCAAAATGCGCAAAATCCGATTCAAAGGTGAGAGAATTTACCAGAAAAATAACCGATTTGGAGACATTCAACCTGTAATTAGAAACCTGGCCAAAACGGTCAATAATTTGTAATACCTGTGTTAAGGATGTTTCGGGCTTGGTAAGGTATAACAGGATGTCGTCAGCAAAGACTGATACAGTCAGGGGAAGTTGGGCAATGGAACAACCCCTGACTTGTGACGAACTTTTAATACTAACAAGCAGCGGTTCCAAATACAGGTTGAAGAGGTAGGGGGAAAGAGGACACCCTTGACGAGTGCCAGCACATAAAGGAAAACTGGAAGAAAAGACCCCATTGCAGTAGACTTTAGCCGAGGGAATTTGTATATTGCCTTAATCATATGGGTAAAGGAGTCAGGGAAGCCCATTCTCTTCAAGGTGGCCCACAAAAAGTCCCAGTTCACTCGATCAAAAGCTTTTTCTGCATCAAGAGAGACTAGGACCATGGGATCTAACAAGGTGTGGGCTGCATGAAAGACATGGGCTAAGGTTCTCAAGTGATCAGAGGAAGATCTACCCTGATGCAAACCAGCCTGTTCCGGGCTCAACAGGTGCTGCCAAACCTTTTTAATTCTGAACGATAAGATTTTAGAAAGGATTTTGATATCATAATTTAAGAGCTATATTAGACGGTAGCTGGCAGGATCAACTAAGGGTTTATCAGGTTTGGGGATTAAAATTATTGTCGCTTCTAAGAGAGAGGGATCTATCACGTCTGCAGAAAACAGATATTCATATAGCTTAAGCAATAGAGGGGATAGCTCTTTACAAAAAACCTTGTAGAAGATTGGGGGGGTAACCGTCCGGCCCGGGAGCTTTCCCTAGTGGCAAATCATTGATTGCCTCTTCTACCTCACCTAGAGTGATGGGGCAGACAATATGTCGCAATGATAAGTCTGGAGGAAGGGAGCTTGATACCATTTAAGAAATGCGCTATCTTCTGAGCTTACGGTGAGGAGCCCTACTGTAAAGGTCCTTATAGAAGGATTCAAAGATTTGGGCAATCTCCTAGGTAGCATTTGGTGGTGCCATCCTGAGATTGAGGGCTGGAATTATACAGGAACTCTATTTCTTGCAACTCAGAGCTAGCATCAGACCCGACTTTTACCCTGATCAATATATCTAGTCCTGGTCTTGAACAATGCATATTCAGCTCTATCACAAGTCAAATCGTTGTATTCATTTCTGAGTTTAATGAGAGCCGTTAAATTAGCTGGGGAGTTGAGTGAGAGAAGTTTGTCTTCAGCTGCCCTCAACAGGCTAGATAGCAAATTGATTTTGGACTCCCTTGCCCTTTTCCTAGTGGCCGCAATCTTAATGAGTTCCCCTCTGATAAAACATTTGAAGGAACACCACAGTAAATCCTCTCGGTGTACAGATCCCTGGTTCAGGTCAAAGTACGAAAGGATCCATATCCCTGATTTGGAAACTGTATGCTCTTCCTTCCAGGATTTGGCATTCAAGTTTCCACGACTTGTCTCTTTGTCCCTGAATACCGGGAGATCTTGACCCACACCAGAGAGTGGTCTGAAATGACTATAGGCTCGATACCTACTTGATGGGTACAGCTCATTAAAGAAGAACTAATTAAAATATAGTCAATTCTTGACCAAGACTGGAAGCGCTCTGGGAGTAAAAGAATAGAGTCGATTGTCAGGGTTAAAGAGAGCCTAGGGGTTGTACAGACCCAGCAGATTAGTGAAATCAAAGAGGGCCTGTTGTGCAGGGGACATCGGCTTAATTGGTCTATAAGTTTTGTCTAACTCACTGGATGGAGCCACATTCCAGTCGCCCCCCAGGATGAGAAGGGAAGGCAGAAATCTGCTCAGGATATCTGCCAGAGACATTAAAAAGGACGGGTCACCTCCAACTGGAGCGTATATCGCCCCTAGAACCACACTACTGTTATCAAGCTGGCCCTTGACCAATCGTATCTACCCTCATGGGTCAGTAACACTGTCTCTACCTCTGAATCTGATGTGATGTTTGATTAAGTTGCTACCCTTGCTAGCTTGCGAGCCAGAGGCGGTGAAAATTTGGATAAACCCTAGCCTTCGTAATTTCTTGTCCTCTGAGGCAGCCAAGTGGGTTTCCTGCAAGAAAACTATATCTACGTTAAGAAGTGAACAATTCAGCAAGACCTGTTGTCTCTTGAGAGAGTCATTAATGCCTCTGACATTCCAACTTGCAATTTTAAGCAATTTCGAGGCCATGGTAACTAACACAGGGGTAAACCAGACACCGGAACTTCAAACCCATCATTACAGATGATAATAAAGGGAATACTCCAAGATTGCCCGACAATAATAATAATAGCCATAGGTATTGAAACTCTCCGAGGCACCCTCCCACCCCTAACCCCCTAACAGAATAACCCACAAAAAGTGACCAAGTCACCCACAAACTTAAATGAAGCTGTGCACTGAAAGTCCCCAAACCTAAGAGACGAAACCAAGGGATGACTGGATTAAAAATTAAGACAAACCCCCCAAACCCGCCCCGAGTAACAAAACCCATAAAAACCCTGAACTCACCCAGAAACTATTTACAACCCGTCCCTTCAACACCAGGGAAGTATAGAAACACCAAATAAGTAACCAGTGAAGGAGTCGGTCCCAGGACTAGCAGGCCCACAGCGAACTATCAAAAATTCCAGAATGGTAACCCCGTTAACACAAGGCATCATGTGGCAGAATAGCAAAGGAAACAGGGTACTGCTGTTCAACCCCCCCAATACAGGATGCGAGGCTGCATCACAAGGCTCTCCATTCCCAGCCACCCCCCCCAGCCTAAGGTAAATTCCAGACCAAATCCTTGCAACTTACAGTCGGTGCACAGAACACCCAAAAACGGGAACATAAAGACTCACAGCACCAGATAGCTAAGCAGAACCATCGTGGCATGGAAAAACTCACCGTGGTGAGAAAGGGGTACCCCAGCTGATCGCTGCATCATTCCCTCGATTCTGAGTGTGACAGCGCCAGGAATAAAGTTTAAAACAAAGGTGCAGAGCTCCAAACCACGAGCTAGCCATCACCAAACCCGGAAAGGGAAGGGGAAGGGAAACTGGTAGGGACCCAGCCAGTCCGTCGGCGAAAACAAACCGCCTGGAAACCACAAACGGATCTAAGGGTCCTACCCCCCCCCCAGGCCATGAGGCAGAGGCCTCAGATGGAGAAAGCCCAGGCCTCAACCCCGACCAGACAACCGAAGCCACCCCAACCTCCACGGAGGACTGGTCAGCCCCCAACCCAACTTGCCAGAAAAGAACACAAATGTAGGCATAACATCGAGCCAGAATCACTCAGCCAAGGAAAGCAAGATTAACACTGATGTTTATACTGAGCAATCAGCCAGATTTAAAAAGGTCCAGAAGTCTTTGGGAGAGTTCACTTTTGGCTTGGTCTGTATTCTCGAAGGTAAGCCAGACGTTATCGAGTTGAACTTGCAGCCTAGCCGGGTAATTCATGCGGAACTTGAGCCCTGCAGCAATCAGCTTAGTCACAATCGGATGAAATTCTTGTCTCTCAGTCGTGTTTCATATGGTAGGTCTTGGATATTCTCAAGGTGTGGCTCTCCCACAAGACCGCCTGTAGACTCTTAATTTTAGACAGGATGTGTTGCCTTCGAGATAGCTAAGCAGCTTGATAAGTATGGGTCTAGGAGTAGAGCCTGGCGAAGGTTTAGGCTTCAAGGATCTGTAGGCACGCTCAATGTGGTAGGAGGAATAGATGGGCGAGGGGCCAACAGTCTTGGTTAACAGTTTTTGCACAAAAGACAGGATGTCAGGCCCTTCCTCCCCCTCCGGTAGACCCAACACCAAGATGTTGTTCCTCCTACTGCGTCCTTCAAGGTCCTCCGTCTTTAGTTTTAGTTTGGCAATTTGTTGCCTGAGCGTGATGATCTCGGGATCGCTCTTGGTCTTCCAGGATTCCAGGGAACTAATACGAGCCTCCGAATCGCCCACTCGAGTAGAGAGAGAAGCTAGATCACTGCGCATGGATTTGAGCTCGGTAGAAATCTCCTGCAAGGTTTCCCGGAATGGGATCAACTCCTGAAGGAACCGATCCTCTGTTAGTGGGCTGGAGGAGACGTTAGAGGAGCCAGATTTAGCACCCGAACCCATAGGCAGGGTTCTCGACTTTTTGGCTGCTTTTTCAGGTGTGTTCGGCGGTGTGTGCCTGGCCCCCGGCGCTCTTCATCTCGGCCTCCATAATCTCCACCACACCTTAGAGTTAACTCGTTAAGAAATCGCTCAGACGCCAAAATAAAGTGATGGTGGGCTGTCGAGAACAGCGATTACTGAGGAGCACTCAAAAAAAATAATATCCCAAGGTCGGTAGATAACAGAATCAGCTGGTTGAGAGGGGAGAGCTGTGGAATTAAGCTGCCATTACGAACGCTGCCCGTGACCCCCGACTTCAGCTAAGTTAGACGCCACTGGGCACCAGTGGCTGTCTGCCTTATCAACCTATGATTATGCTGTCGAATACAGACAGGGACTGAATCATATTGATGCTGATGCCCTGTCACAAAGGCCCACTTCCAAGAGTGATTGGGCCAGGCTGTCTGAACCTGACATCCAAGCATTGTGCCAAAAGTTTGACAGAGATGAACAGATGTCTACGGACACAGTGGACTGTCTAGTAGATTGCTTGGACCCTCCTGATACCTGCATACCAGCTTCCTAGTGCCATTTCTCTGCTCTAGATATTAGTGCACTACCTCAACTTGACAATGACAGTATTCAGTGGACTCAATCCCAAGATCCTATGATTCAACCCACAGTTGATGCCCTGCGTGTGGGGAAAGATGTGTCTAAGTTGCATTCCCCTGACTTGCGAACTGCCCTATTGTTTAAAGAAGGCCTCAGATTGAAGTTACTCAATCAGTTGTTATACAGAGAGACAGTGTATTGTAGTGGTCAAGTAGAAAAGCAACAATTGATCCTGCCCATGGCCTTTAAACACTTGGTACTGAGGTCCCTCCACAATCACATGGGGCACCTCGGTATTGACAGGACTCCCGACCTGGTACGATCTTGATTCTACTGGCCCAAGATGGGGGCCGATGTTGAGCACCATGTAAAGACCTGTAGTCATTGCCTCCAAAGAAAAGCCCTGCCTCAGAGGGCTGCCCCTTTCAATATCACTACCAGTGCCCCCATGGAACTGGTCTGCATAGAGTTTTGTGTTCAGAACTTGATCAGTGGAATATTGGCAATGTGTTAGTGGTTACAGATCATTTCACATGGTATGCAAGCTTTTCCAACTAAAGATCAAAAAGCCTCTACTGTGAAGGTGCTAGTGGAAAAATTCTTAATCCACTATGGTGCCCCCAGCGGATCCCTCTGACCAAGGCAGAGACTTTGAAAGTAGGCTAATCAAAGAAATGCTGTCTCTGTGGGGTGCAGAAGTCAAGAACCACCCCTTATCACCCGCAGGGGGGACCCTCAACCAGAATGTTTTAATCACACCCTTCTAGACATGCTGGGCACCCTCCATCCAAAAGACAAGCATAAGTGGAGCCAGCAGATTAGCACCTTGGTACACGCATAAAATTGCACCAAAAATGATGCTACTGGGTTCTTCTCCTACCACCTCATGTTCGGGAGGGAGGCTCGGCTGTCAGCTGATGTCTGCTTTGGGGTCTCTCCAGATGGTGTCCAAGCTGAAAACTACCTGCAGTATGTACAGAAACTGAAAGCTCAATTGAACCATGCATATCAACTGGCCCAGACAATAGCTGCCAAGAGAAATCTGCCAACAAAGAGAGTGCGATAAGAAAGTAAAGGCTCAAGAGCTACGGCCCAGAGACTGTGTGTTGTTACCCAATTTGGGACTACATGGCAAGCACAAAATTGCTGATAGGTGGCACCATCTTCCTCATGTAGTAGCTGGAAAGTTGGATGATCTACCAGTGTACAAGGTACGCCCAGAGAATAACTTCAAAACTGTCAAGACCATGCACCATAACCACTTGCTGCCTTTTGGCCAAGTTATTATTGAAGCTGAGCCAGCAGACATTGCCTCCCTTGGATCAGTGACTTGTGCTGCTGCAAAAAAGGGACAGAGTCAACCTACCCCAGTAGTTACAGATTTAAGGTTTCCCCTGCTGCAGGCCCAGAATGATAGTGTCTGTCAGTCCACCTCTGATGAAAGTGACTATGGTAATGCCTATTATCCCCCTATGAATTGTGTCAGCTGTTTCGAGGTAACCATATGACTACTTGTGGGGATGAAGCTGGGCCTTCTGGACTGCCCTAACCCCAGCTTCATCCTTGGAGCCACTGCTCCTTGAAAGTAAAGTGCAAAGTATCACGTCTGAGGCTGTGGACTCCTGTGTTTAGTGGAACTGTGTGACTTGTCCAAGAAGGGGCTGATGGTCTGAGTCTCTTTGATGACACACCAGAACTTGAACAACAATATCAGAGTGCTGACAGCCCCCTTCAGTGCCACAAAGCCTAGTTGTGCCAGAACCTTCTCTAAATGAACCAAGTGTTGTGGAAACAGAGGCTATAGAGCAATGAGCTGACAGTGCTCCGAGTTGGACATTCCCATCCATGGCTGGATTAACCTGTACGCAAACTATGCCATGGCATAGGGCCCCATGGTTCAGGAGACCCTAACTTATTTACTTTCTTTAATCCCTGTACTGGGTGACCTCTGTGGCCGGCGACCGGCTGAATTGACCAAAAGCATCCCCCTCCTCAGAGTCAGCCTCTGCCCCTGGTTCAGTGGATCCCACCCCATCCTCAGACTGAGTCAGCCTGGTCTCCCCCAGCCGCCCAAGCGAGCAAGCCTCTCAGTCTCTCTGACGGGTGGCTCTGGCTCTGGCTCTGCCTCTGATCCACCCTGACCCCACCACACAACCAATCATGTCCATCAGAGGTCCTCTGGAGGTGTGGCTACAGGGGAGCAGGGAATCAGTGCTTGCATATATGGTGTCAGGTCATGTGGCCAGACCAGGCAGTGAAAAGTCAAGGAGGAGGACAAGAGAGCTGTGGACGTCGACGGTCAGTTGTCAGTGCCAGTGGTCGGTCTCGTCTTCGTCTCGATCAAAGAAGAAGATAGAATAGTAGAGAGAGAGCAACGTGGGGGGTTGCCCAGAGTTGGATTCAGCTTCACCACCTGGTGTACAGCATCACGTGCTGCTGGTGTTTTTGGTGTAGCCAGGTTCAGTCAGTGCTGCTTAAGTTGGGCCTCTGGTCCTGCTGTGAGGAGTCCTCCCATGCCGGCCAAAGTCGTGTCGCCGCCACCTGCATGATCTTGAGGAAAGGATCTCAGACATTTGTCCACCACCAGGCTGAGGCTGGCATTTATCTTCTTCTGTCCAGTCATCAGGACAGTCATCACATCACAGTCAGGCTAACCAAGGCAGGCCACACCAGGTATGTTGACTAGTCTGCGTGCTGTAGTGTCAAGCCATTGTGCTGCAGAATGAAATAAGTTATTGGAGAAACCAACTAAGCTGTGGTCTGTGTTCAGTAACCTGAGTACTGAGTCTTTAATAAGATTTGAGTTTGGCACAGTGGACCATGGGGTGCTGTCGTGCTGATAAGTCACCTAAGGAACTATGTGGGACTTGCTGGCCGGCACAGTTTTGTCTTGTTTTGAGTCATACATTACTGGAAAGTTGCAGCAGGTTGCTCTAGGAAACAATCTCTGAAGTGACTACAGTCACCTGCAGGGTTCTTAAGGCTCAGTCTTGGCACAACTGTCTTTAGCTGCTTTGGCATCAATGACTTGGAGTAGGGGCAAAGATGGCAACTCAGCAGCAAAGCAACTTTTAAGTTGACAGCAATGACAGTGGAGATGGAGGAGACAGTGGGAGAACAGAGAGACTTGAGGACAAAGATAGCTGCACAGAGGGAGATTGTGGCAGATGCATTATGGAGGCAAGGAGCTTGAGTATATCTCAGGTTTGGAGCTTGAAGGAGTCTTGAGCAGGAGATGATGGGGCTGTGAGCCCACTAACTGCTCTAATAATACATGCCTCAGGGTTTTGGTTTGGCAGAGAACAGATATTGAAGGAGGAATGTGTAGGGAGATCCTGCTTGAGTACCCTGGTTGTTGTCGCCTTGCCCGGCCTGGCCTCCATGAAGAGTGCGATGCTGGCATTTAGGGGCCCCAGGCCACAAAATATGACTTGGAGTAGGCTTCACATCCATTAATCTGGCCATGTTCCCATTCATGCAGAGGCACCCTCACGAATAAGCAAGCTCCAAAGTTAGTGCTGAAAGTACAGAGATTGTGGCTGTCCCTCCCCCAGAAAGATTGGCCGAGCTGTTAAGCCAGTATTGCACTTCAGTCAGGATTCTCCTGGGAGGCCAGTGAATTTGTCTTTCAATGTGGTTCACAAAGGTGTTTATGTTTCTCAGAGCTCACTACCCAAACTGAGCTTAATGGCCAATTTCAGGTTAGTTGTTTTCCTTCGAACATGGTGACCCTGTCCCATCAAGCCCCAAGTTAGCTGATAGGAAGGGCCCCTTCCACATGGTTTACTGTTCAAGAAGTTATAAAGTGAAGTCATAGGTAACGGTTCATAGTATGTAAATCATAATAGAATCAGTATAGAGTGTATGAAACATGCATAAGTATTGTCAATGAACATATGGTGTAGTGAAATATACAGTAATGTGATAAGTCACGATTAACTGATGCATCATGTAATATTTCCATAGTATGCTAATGTCACATATGTCTTCTATATAGTGCATTTTCAATATTGTGATGGTATAAGACTTGACACGGATGCCAAGTTTTCTCCAGGCAGGGAAGGGTGTAACCCCCCCTACAAATAGGGGTTTCTGAAAAGTCTTCCTTGAGCTTGCTTAAAAGCTCACTGCCAGGCTGATGTCCGGCATTTTAGCAGTTTAAATGTATTGCCAAAGAGTGCCTGTATAGCCTCTGTGTACTGTCTCTTTAAGGGCTGCCTGGATTGCAGTCATAATTAATCTTGGTCCTTGACTGCTGAAATGGGCCAATCCGTACCTTTGGGGACTCTAAAATGGAGCCTGCCCCCAGGAGCTTTGTGGGAGCAAAATTCTGTAGGAATTGAAGTTTGGGGCTTTGGTGCCTAAATGAACCTGGAGGGAGCCCTTGTTATGACTGACAGAGAAATCAGCTAACCAAACCTTTTGGTTCCTGGGGAAAGTCCCAGGCCTTGCAGCTACTTTCAGTTTTGAGTTGTGAAGTGAAAGGAGTAACAGCTAGAGATAGTCGAGCAGGAATCCTGCATAGATTCACACAGGAGAACTGTGAAAGGGCTGAGTTTCGACATGCCTGTCTGCCTGCTGTCCCTGAGAAGGAAACTGAAGTTTATTCGGACTGAATCCAATTGTGAGGCCGATTAAGCCACAGAACTGTGACCAGGCTTTAACCTGAAGAAGAAGATTTGCTGAATGCGATCGGCCTGTCACGATTTCCAGCCACCTTTGAACTCCTGGTTTGTGCAGAGACTCTGTAATTGCGACCAGATAGCAATCTGCCTGGTACTGTAGAATTTCTTACTTGTAAACATGCTGTGTGCTGTTAGTGGGTCGTGATTTGGTTCCCCACTGTGTGCTTAACTGTGTTCTGCTTGCTGGAGGCTGCATCCAGCTCCCACGGACTGAATCAGTATTCATCTCTGTTGGGCCTGGGCTTTGCCACACTGGCCCAGCCAGACTACCCGCTGCACAGAGAAAGTCATCAACGAGAGACCTGCCTGGGGATCAGCCCCCTGCTCATGCTTTGAACAGGAATGACACCTCGGTGATTCATGTGGGCTCTGCTTCTTCTGGCACTCCAGTTCAACAACCTGCTGTCTCGATTTTGTCCTGGCTGTGTCCTGTATTGGGTATCGTGAGTAAACATCAGGGTAGTTCCCTGCAACAACAGCTAAATCTAAAGTGTTGTCATCTGATTGCTTTGTTGTCTTTTCTGTCACGAACCGAGCCCTCCGGCTCCGGATTACAAATAGTGTGTGTTGTGCATGTTGCTTTCTTCCATCACAGAGCCCCAACCAGCTGCGAGCTGGCCTACCCCAGACAACATTCCTGGCGAGCCCACCATCTTCCTACCTGGGTACCCAGAGTGTGTGACTGTGTAGGCACTCTGAAGTGCATGCATAACTGCCTGATTGATATAGCCTTTAAGCAAATCAACCTAATTACGCCCCTCCCTTGTTCAAGTCCCCTGAATAAATCGGATCTAACTTTTTTTGCATTTAACCTGACTGTAGTTCCACTTTGTGCCAAGAGTACTGTACTTTTGCTATTTGCTGTGCATAACCTTGTTTTACAGGGGTACCCAGGGTCGAACTAGAAGGAACCAGCCCTGTGGTAAGTGCAAACCGTGTGGGTAATTGCATGGTGAATAAGGGTACTGTGAAAGTGATTAATGTATATTGTTTAGGCCACTAGAAAGGAAAGAGGGTGGTTACAGTGTCCCGGAGGGCTGTGTCCAGGTTAGCTTGACCACTAACAACCTGACCTCCGGGTGGAGGCACCTGTTTAGTACCCAGGCCCTTAACCTGCTATTCTAGCCAAGCAGGTAGGGGTAGTAGCCCTTGGGATAGCGCCTACCTAGGGGTTATATATAATAAAATCAAAGTTTAAAACATGTTTACGTACTCGATTAACTTCATCTCATTTTATCTATCTGTCTGTCTATCTATCTATCCTATCCATGACTTCAAAAGGCATGGGATAGGTAAATGGAACCTAGCAATAGGAAAGAGAGAGAGCCGGAGATCAAGTAGTATTGCAGCAGGTATGGAAAATGGGCAGACTAGGCAGGCCAAGCGGTCCTTATCTGCTATTAAATTCCTATCTCGCTGTCTGTCTGTCTATCATCTATCTAGCTGTCTGTCTGTCTATCTATCTAGTTTTTATTAATTTGGAAAGGAGGGCTATATAATACTGCCTATTAAAAGCAACTGATATTGAACCAGATTAAGAGGTGAAGAAATTGTTTATTAAAAAAAATACTTATAAAAGTAGATACTCTCTCGTTAGAATTCCTTCCCTATGGTTCCTGTGTAGATGAGTACCAACTAAGTGTTATGAAGCAAGTTTTTTGTGCCGCATGTTTTCTGCATCAACAATGCTTGTTCTGTAGGGCAGAAAAAGCAGGATTGGAACATTAGAGCAGACCTGGAGGACTTGTGTTCTTTTCTAGCTTTTTTTAACTTCCTCATGGTCTCGGCCCAGAGGAATCCTTTCCTCCCGTCTTTTCGGATGGGCCTCGACGTACCGTGGACCCAGTGTCATTCTGCACAATACCAGGAGATTTTTTGCCTTTGGGTTTCTCCAGTTCATCCCTACCCCCTGAGGGCACCAATGCAGAGGACTTGCGTCCAGACTGATGGCGTGCTTGCACACGTCACCATCAAGCAGCCACAGCACCCTTCCCTTCACGACTCTCCGTGAGGTCATTGTATTATATCGCCCGTACTTCCACGGTGGTAGGTGCTTGTGGGCATCACTGCTCTGTAACCCCCGAGGAGGAGAGCATCCGTTGGGATGCTCATTTCTACCTCCCTCGGCTGACCACCGGTGACCCAAGTCCGTACCCGAACCTGGGTTGCTGGCATAGCGCGAGGTGCTGCATCCAGTGCCTCAACCCTCAGCACCACTGGGCCAGCTCTTTTTCTGTCCTTAACATCCATGTATAGTAGGTACACATTCTAAAGCAGCTAATGCACGTTACTCGGATTACTCTGATTATTAAGGCAGAAGTAGGCACCTGGCCTTCCTCACACCAGTGGGGTGAACTGATGTTAATTACCCAATAAATATCTATCTAATTCTCTTTTGAACATCTCAGATTTATTGATGTCAACCAGATATTATGTTAAGGAATTCCATAATCTACATGTTCGAATTGTAAAATAATGTTTTCTTTTGTCTGTATTGGCCCATTGTATGTATAGCTGTATATTGTGGCATCTCAAATTCTAGGTTTAGATGCATATATAAGCGGTGATTTGTTAGCTTGCAGCACATCACAGTTTAACATTTTGATACCATTGGCATTTCCAGATACAGTTTAACAAGCTCTGTTAAAATATTATAGCATTATCGTACTGCAGTAGAATGTTACTATATTATGGCAATACCATAGTCTAGTGGTAGTATAGTAGTATTACTATAATATTACTGCTGTACATTGTGGGCAGGATTCACAAAGGACTTGTGCTCAGTGCATCTCAGATGCCCTGGTGCAAATGAGATGCACCAAGCACAAACTGTGGTATTCACAGAAGATGCGCCGGGGGATGCTCCTGCCACATCCCCTCTGTGAATAGCACAGTTGCACCCATCCCTGGATGCACCAACACAGCCCCCTGGTCGGGCTGGGTAGACAATGGGGCAGTGCATCTCCCGAGACGCTGTGCCGAAAGCCGCCATTCACAGCAACGGACAAGCAAATGGAGCCATTAGGCATGCAAGGCACAGTGGGGCCATTTGCATGTCATTGTGGCCCCATTTGCATGTGCCTAGCAGGGTTGCGCCCGGCAGAATGTGCCAGGTCCCCTTCATGGGCTGTGCACTGTATGGTGCACTCATGACCACCAAGACAACTGGAACCCACCCCACCCTGCCCGCATCCCCATTATATTCCCACTCCCTGCGGTGACTATGTTGTAACACAGAACCTCCTTCCCCGCCCACATCCACTGTCACAAGCTGCTCCCTGTGGTGAATAAGGTTTACAGTCAGAACCGCCCTCCTGCCTGCATCTACATTCACATGCCACTTCCTGTAGTGAATAAGGCGTAAAATAAGAACCGCCCTCCCCACCCGACCGAATGCACCGTTATCAGCAATCCATTAATCCTCACATAGCCTAACTGACCCCCCCACTCAGGCACCCCCAACTCACCCGCTCCCCATCCCAGCAGAGTCCCACCATTGGTGGGCAGCACAACCCACCCTCATACCGCCATGGCTGCCTGCTGACAGAGCTGTCTGAGAATGACAGCTTCTGTACAACTGTAAGTCCATTGGTCTTGCAATGTGTACTGTACACTGTCATGCACAACTTTGTGAATGGGTCATTCACAAGATTGTGCATGACAGCTTAAAGTACACACTGCAAGCCTATTGGCCGACATGGTCGACCAATGGACTTACGAGTTGTACAGTAGCTGTCATTTCTCCAGACAGCTCTGTCGAGTGAGCAGCATGCGCATGGAGGGTGGGTTGTGCTGCCTGCCAATGATGGTACTCTGCTGGACAAGGGGAGCGTGGTGGGTTGGGGGTGACTGAGTGGGTGCGGAGGGGTCTGCCTGCTACGGGGATAATGGATTGCTGACAGTGCATTCGGCCGGGTGGGTCTGATTTTACACCTTATGTGTCACCGAGCAGTATGTGAATGTGGATGCAGAAGGGGAGGGGGGGGTTCTGATTTTACCCCTTATTTGCCACAGGAAGTGGCATGTTAACATGGATGTGGGCGGGGAGGAGGGTTCTGATTTGCTACATATTCGCCGCAGAGAGTGGCACTATAATGGGGATGTGGGCAGGGGGGCACACTGGACTGCAAGGGTGTGCAGGCTGCCATGCTGCTGTTTGCAGTATGGCAGCCTGCTTGTGGGTGGCAAGGGGCTTAAGACTACTTGTTGTAGCCTTATCTCTAGGAGGCGCATCTCTGGACTTGCCCTGGAGATAAGCCTCCTGGTTGGGCTGTGAATGGGGCTGTGCACCATATGCGTGGGTACACCACATTCACAGCCCCTCCAGATGCACCGATATCATTATGGTTAGTATGGCACATCTGCAGTGTGCTGGCACATTGGTCCCTTGCAGAATCGCAGCAGTGCTCAAGTCGCTGATGTGCCGCACATCCCTTTTGAGAATCCTGCCCACATGTTTAATGTAACTTGCTAGATGTTCATCCTCGCTTTCTGTATCTGCTTGCCATTAACTGTGATTTTCTTTTTGGTGGAGAGGATTTGCCAAGGGAAATTGTTGTTTGCATTGTTGTTTTTTAAAGAGCTACAGAGCTCTCAGGCAAAACGTAAGAAAAATCACATTTAGACACTGCAACTTCTATGTTGCTTGTTCTTTTTTTTTTTTGAGTACTCTGTGCTCACCTGCCCCTTATTTTTTATTGTGAATAACATTTTCTAACAAGACACATGCCATGGCTTCCCCCTGCTTCTGCTGCTGTTCTACACTGAAAATCACTACTTTCTGCTTGAGACTTCATCGTGATTCCATGACATTAGACTAATATTGCTTTTACATTACAGGCTTTTGGAGCACGCCATCTTGAATCGTCTACTCTGCTCCACACACAACTCTAGTAGTCTGCTTTTTGCACACGGCCTGTATGCAGCTTTTCTAGGGGGCATGCCAGCATATCCAGCATTTTATAAAAAAGATTCCTGGCTGGGGACAATCAATAGAGTGCACTGGTGCAGACTTTTTACACACTTGGATAAAATGCCTGTTCCCGTGCACTCCAAGTCACGAACCCGGAAAACCTGGGTATGTGTTTTGCTGAAACAGAGTGGCTTGCATCGGTGCCACCTCCTTTTACATGGCAACAAAGGTGCCATTGCAGTTGGTCTGCACCAGTCGCAACGGTGCAGACCACTGCATGTAAAAGCCCTATAAGTAAACCTGCGTACTCTCAAAATGCTCCTAGACTTGAGGTTATTACATTACAGACTACTCCATGTTGGACTTAAAAACAAAGTCTCTACTTTTTAACTGGTTTGGTGGATGGGTAGCGTTTTTGCTTATCAGTCTTTCTGATTGCTGCATGACAGTCAGACAGTCAGCTGCTTCCCACATTGCATTCTGATTCCTTTAGGTAATCTGAGTCTTCTTGGACTAGCCACAATGCTTAGGCAACCAATTTCAGATATACAGGATCATGTCTTTTGGTGCAGAGGGCACATGCCACAGCCCCAATATTTAGGTTTGGTTTCAGGTTTGGATCCTGCTGTATTCAGGAATATTCAAATTCAAATGTAAATATTCTTAATGTGGAGACCCGACAACAGTGCACTCCCAGACCTGTTAGTAGTAGCACACCCCATCTTAACCTTCTGTTTTTACCCTTTATCTTGAATAAACTATCTGTGGGAAGTTTTCTTACATGTGCACCCATCTTCGTGTCCTTCCATGTTGCTGTCACCTACACAGGTTATTAAGTAAGCAGTAAGATACAATATGGTGTAGGTTGTACTTTAATAATCTCACACCTAGGTGCATTGTGAGGCATGAAGCATAGCCAAATTTTCTAAAATGTTTTGGAAAGCATTGATATGGAGTGAATGTTGCATGCTGGCTGACAAAACAAGATCTGGATTGTTGGTTGTAACTACAAAAACTGATGGGTTTGAAACCTTCCCATGCAATCAGGATGCCAGAAAGTCATTGCCCGTTTTATAATTGATAACAGTTAATGAACAAACTTTGTTGGGCACAGCAGTATTTAACCAAACTTTTGTTGCTCCTCTGTTACCTGTTTACGTGGGATAGGAACATAGTGTCCAGGAAGTGACAGTAAGTGGCAGGGTAGACTGTTAAAGGGCTAGGGTTGCAGAGGAACCTGCAGAGGTTTGCGAGTGGTCAAACTCTGGTAGTTGAAACTCAGTGCTAGAAGTTTCAAATTCAGTGCTAAAGTGCAAAGTGATGCACTTAGGAACATGAACCCCAGGATGGAATATTGGATGGGAGGGTTAAGTTGGACACCACCTCTGAGGAAAGGGACCTGTGAGCCATCATAAGCGATTCCCTAAAACAATCAAGCCTGTGTAACAAAGCCTACAGCAAGGCAACCGAAATGCTGAGGCGTATTTGGAGGGAGTTCAATATCAGGAGGGAGGAGGTGATACTACCTCTCTATAGATCACTGCTGAATCTGCATCTGAAATACTGTGCTCACTTCTGGAGCCCCTACCTAAGAAAAGACAAAGACAGTCTAGAGACGGTACGGTGTAGAGTAACCAAAATGATTGAAGGTCAGCAGGGCAGGTCTTCCAAGGATTGGCTTAAGACTCTGAACACATACTTACTAGAGACCAGAAAGGAGAGGGCAATATAACTGAGACCATCAGCTCCTTGAAAGGAATGAACATGGTACATTGCGAGAAATATGCAGCAAGATTGGAGAATCAAGAACATGGGGCATGCGTGGATGCTGGTGGTGGTGGGGATGCAGGAGGAACTTGAGAAAGTTTTGTTTTGCAGAGAAGCGATTGAGCTGTGGAACAGCCTACCAACAGAGGTGGTTGGTGCAAGAACCATTTATTGTTTTAAACACAGCTGGGACCAAGTAAAAGGCATAGCAGTTACATAGGAAAAGCACTAGGGCAAGAGGGGCGAGTGCTATAACCCCGACTACACACTAAGTGCTGGGGTAGGATAGGGTAAAGACTGGATGGACCAATGGTCTTTTTGCTGTCGACATGTTCTGTGTTTCTGTGTAAGTAGTGTATCAGCACTCACCAGCTCAAACATCTGTGTAAGCTCCACCCTGTTATCCCCTTCAGTATTGAACACTATGTTCATGTCCCTCTTAGCCCTCTCTAAATAACATGAATAAATCTAATCTCTCCTCATAGCTCTTGACTCCAAAGCCACTAATCTGCTTGCTGGCCCTGTGTCGAACTCTCTCAGTCTCAATCTCTTCTGTACTGTTCTGGTGTCCTCGCCTCAGAAAAGACAAAAATAGGTTGAGACAGACCGAGAAATGCATAGTGACCAAAATAATTGAGGGACAGCAGGGTAAATGCTATGAGTAGCACCTCACAGCACTATGTACTCATTGGAAACCAGAAGGGAGAGGGGTGATATGACTGAGACCTTCAAATTCCTCAAAGGAATTAATAAAGTGAACTGCAGGGAATTATTTAGCGTGAATACCAACTTGCGGTCACGTAATCACGAGTGGAGAGTAGCAGGTGGGAGGGTTCAGGAGAGACATGAGGGAGTACTTTATGGAAAAGGTGGTGGAATCTTGAAACAGTCTGCCAGCCGAAGTGGTGGGAATGAACACAGGAAGGGGATTCAAACAGGCCTGGGATAGAATGAAGGGAATAGTGGTTGCCTGGGGTGACAGGTCTGGGGAAGAAAATGGAGAAAGGACTGGGAGGGTAAGTACCCTGGGGAACATTAGGTTCAAGGAAAGTACCACAGTTTAGGGAACTTGGGCAGACTGGATTGGCCATTGGTCTTTTCTGGCGTCATTGTCTACATTTCTATGGTACTCGGTGACCAGAATTGGACACAGTACTCCAGGTGTGGTTAGATCAAAGCCTTATAAAGGGAGGATCATCTCCCTTGACCAGCTCCTTAGTCCCCTTCTATTAGGCACCTTGTTCAGAGTCTTCCTAATGTTTTTAACTTGTAATGGTTTCTTAGACCCCACAAAATATAGCATTAATGTAAATGTTCAAATTAAAGGCAGGCAAAGGAAAACGTGCATTTCGGTTGCACTGATCCTGATCAAAGATAGTGCTAAGTACTTCCACCTCCAAAAAAAGCACAAACCTAACAGAAAAAACAGAAAAGAATACATTTTGGTAAAAATATTTATTAAATTACTCTTTTTTTTTGTCTTTTTGTTTTGTTTTAAGGAAGCAGAAATTCTGAGAAGTGAACTAGAAGTAACTCAGCGACAGCTTGAAGGAAAATATGAAGCACTTAAGATCCTACAAAGCAGGGTAAAGACTCTCCTACATTTTTAGTATCAACTCACATCTTGACTCAAGTATGGCAGACACTGATTATTTTGAAGACAGTATTTTTAGGCAGCATTTGTGATTAGAAATGGAAGAAATAATGTGTCCTTTTTCTTGGCTGATGCTGAGGTAGGATTTTCTAAGCTCTGAATTGTCGAATATGTGCGTAGATAACTTTTTGCTGCTCTACAGTTCCACTGTACCTTTAATGGGGAATTTTCTTGTGGTTGCGAAGATAAGAGTTACACCTAATTCTGACCTTTTGCGGACATGTGTTCCGCACACTTTGTGAATCCCACTGCAGAAATGCTGTGACTGTCAAAATGTTAGCTGTAATGTTTCAGGGAAAAAAAACTTTATTGTTTCAGGAAAGAGCAGAAATGTGTTAGAGAATTTACGAAAACTCAAGTATTTTTTTGACTGGATGAACATAGTTCTTTTTATAGGAGCAACCTGGGAGATGAGATAACAACATTAAGGTGCATAGGATAAAGTAAAATACAGGGCACATTAGGTTTACAGAATTTTTTTTATGGGATATTGGTAACCGTATCGACTCACTGAGACAAGCTGTCTTTTTCAGGAGTAACATGGAATTAATTGCAAGAAATAGAAAGAATACATACAGATAATGGAAACATACATTGCATATGTAGATGACAAAATGAAGTGCAAACAGTGGCTAGACATTTCAAAAGAAAAACTCTGAGCAACAGGTTGGTAGTTAGATATGGGATACAGAACAGTACTCAGAGGTACTTGATTCTGTAGAATATGGACATTATTTAAGCAATAAGCCATGAGGGGGTGTGGGTTATCGTGGGATTTACCATGGCTGGAGTGGTTTGCGCCTCGTGGGTAAATCCGCCCCAGCCGTGGTAAATTCCCTGATTAACCCAGATCCCCCGAGTGGCTTATTGCAATTATACCAAGTACTGCTTTTTTTATTATTTTAAAAAAAGCAGTACTTGGTATAATGCTTAATAAGTCAGTCACTATTACAGCACTGTTTTATTTTGTTTGTTTTTCTGATATCGGACTGCTCTTTTACAGTCTCTGCTTAGCGGAAACAAGATGGTCGGAGTTTCTTGATTTCAGCCTCGGATTGTTTTTTTTTTTTTTAAAGATGCGGATGGCTGGCACGTTTTGCAGTGATTATCAGTAGATAATCAACGGAGGTAAGGTGCCAGCCTGTCTATCTCATTGGTCAGTGTCCGAGGTCCATGGTATAATCATAGATAAATACAGTGAGTCAGGTTAACAGATAAGTTAGCTAAAGCAGTAACAGGGTCTGCTAACAAATACATAATCCTTCATAGTGGATTTGCAGGGTGCAGAGGTCAAGCATTCCATTATCTTAAGGAAGAGATTGTTCCATAGCTTTGGTGCAGTATTCACAAAGGATCACTGACCAGCAGCAGAAAGTGCCCTTGGCATGATAGCAGGAAACATAGAAACTAACTGCAGATAAGGACAGTTTGACTCCATAGTCTACCCATTTTCCTTACGTGCTGTAACACCACTGACCCTACTTGATCTCCTCTTTCCTTACCACTAAGGTTCCCTTATGCCTATCCCATGCCTTCTTGAATCCCACTACAGTTTTTGCCCCCACCACCTCCACGGGGAGGCTGTTCCAAGCATCCGCCACCCTTTCTGTGAAGAAGTACTTCCTTACTCATTTCATGAGCATACCTTCTCAGACTCATAGCATGACCCCTTATTCTTGAGCATCTTTTTCTATGAAAAAGGCTTCACTCTTGAACCTTGTTTATACCCGTGAGGTATTTTAAAGTCTCTGTCCCACCTCTCCCTTTTTTCTTCTAAGGTGTACATATTGAGGTCCTTCCGTCTCTCCTCATAGGGCTTTTGATGCAGACCCTGCACCATTTTAGTTGCCCTCCTTTGGATTACCTCTACTCTGTCTATGTCCTGTCGGAGATGTGGTCTCTAAAACTAGACACATTACTCCAAGTGTGGTCTCACCAGTGGTGTATGCAGCAGTAGCATCATTTCCCTCTTCTGCAGTGATATCCTCCCTGTGCATCCCTAGCATCCCATTGGCTCCCCACTGCCTTGTCACATTATTTGGCCACCTTTAGGTCATCAGATATGATTACCCCAGGTCTCTTTCCTGTTTGGTGGTCGCCAGTACCTCTCCCCCCATATTGTACTCCACCCCTGGGTTTCTATGCCCCAAATGCATGATCTTGCATTGAAACTTAGTTGCTACACTCTTGACCATTCCTCAAGATTGCTTAGATCCCTATTCATTTTTTTCACCCCCCTGTAGTGTCTACTCTATTGCAGATATTAGTATCATCTGCAAAAAGGCATATCTTTTAAGAACATGGCTATGATATTCAATCCACACTTTTGGCAGCGTTCCTTTCCCTTTAAGACTTGCTGGAACACCATCAAGTTGACTCTCCCCCCACCTGGGTGGTAACTCCCTGGGCACCGCCCCATGACGTCAGATCTTCTTTTCTGCTGGAAGAAGAAGGTTCCCTCCTTACCACTCTCGCACTAAGAAGACTCTTTGATATTAAACTTCATAATTCTTCAAAAAAACCCAAAATATTGTCTTCAGGCTATTCCTCCTAGTTTCTGGTATGGATGTTGGCAAGTCAGTGCCTAGATTTCAAAAATGTGCCTGTGGGCAGAAGATGCTCGGATGCACACGCACTCCATGTACGTCTACTGCCTGGGCAATGAGCATGATCCCCAGGCATGCGGCCTGTGCCACACTTTCCATCCGTCCATCTTGGAGGAGCACCATGCCCGCTTGCTTCTGAGTCATCGGATGATTGAAATCTGCTCGTTAAATCATAGGATGATGACCATTGGAGTAGTCTCCTCAGCTGTGGGGTCACCAGACAGCTTGCAGCATTTGAGGAGACCGCAACCCAGGCCGCAGATTATACTTCCTCAGTTTTGGTCTTTTGCCATTCTTCTTGGGTGCCTTCTTCACAGGAGCATTCAGAGATTTGTGCCAGGCCCTTCCCACCAATGGGCAGGGTTCCTTGGGTACTAAGCCTAAATCCAAATCTAAAAAGAGACCAAGAAACAGCTTGACTGACGTTCATGGGCCGATAGCATCTTGAGACTCCAATTTCTGTGCTTCTCTGGAGGTTCTGCTTGGTCAGTTCTTCAGCCCAGGCTGCCGTCTCACGATCTAGCCTTCAGGCCAGTTTGTTGAGACAAAGATCAATCTTCGGCTGAGATCTGTCTCGAGCCAGTCGACCCGTTGTCACTAGAAGGCCAACACCTCCTTTTCTTGGACCCTGGTCCTACCACTCACTGGGGAGGGATGGACCAATCCGCTGATCGCCTCTTCTCTGCCAGAGCCTTCAGACCCAGGAGGAGACCGGCTCTTGCCGGACCCCTCTGAGACTCAGTGTTGGCAGGCACAACGGTCGAGGTTGTGGTCCTGCTCTTGGAGTCCCAAGTCGAGCAGCCTGCATTGACCTCAACGCTCGCACTCTCACAGATACACAGAAGGTGATGGCAGATAAGGACTGTGTGGCCTACCTAGTCTGCCCTTTTCCCTACTAATGAATTACCAGAGACCCTACTTGATCTCCGCACACCCTCTCCTCCCTATTGCTAGAGTACCCTTATGTCTATCCATGCATTCTTGATTCCCGACCATTTTGCCCCACCACCTCCATGAGGACATTCCAAGCATTCACTACTCTTCCTGTGAAAAGTGCCTCACATTGCCCCTGAGCCTACCTCCTCTAGCCTCATATCATGTCCCTTGTTCTTGTGCACCTTCTTTTCTGAAAGATGCTACCCTCTTGTACCTTTTTTTTTTTTCCATTTCTGTTTATTTCCTGCTTGCGACTGGGGAGCTATTCTATTTCCCCTTATCAGCCCTGATGCGTGGGGTCTCAACCCAAGCAGTCACCAGCCTACGCCTCGATTCTCAGAAGCCGGGAGGACTGTGGCTTACCCCAACAGTGGGGGCCCTCCCCGGGGGGCACAAGGGAGACTACATCACCCAGAACCCTGCCCTGAGGTCGGGCTTTATTTGGCAGTGCTAGGCGGACCCCGTCATGGGCATCATCCTGTCAGTAGCAGAGGCTTATTGGCATAGAAGTGAGAGAAGTCCCTCCTGAGACGCAGATGTGCAATGACATCAACGAGGCTAATGCAGATGTCTGCCACGTCCCACTCCTAATTATGGCTATGCTTTTGTGGTAGCTGCCGGTCTCCACTGGGGGCCGCTACAGAGTGATGCACTTCTGGAGCCCTCCCCAGGAGAGGAGAGCAATCCAACGGATGCTCGATCCTCCCCTTCCCCGGTGGCCTGAGTTAGCTTCCGAACCAGGGTCACCGGCATGGTGCGAGGTGTGGCATCCAGTGCCTCAACCCTCAGCGCCACTGGGCCAGACCTCCTGTACCTTGTTTATACCTCTGATGTACTTGAATGTCTCTATCATATCCCGCCTCTCTCTCCTCTCCTCCAGGGAATACATATTGAGGTCCTCTAGTCTTTCCTCATTTGACTTTTGGTGCTATCCTTGCACCATTTTTGTTGCCCTTCTCTGGACTGCCTCTATTTTGTCTATGTCCTTCCAGAGATGCGGCCTGTAGAACTGGACACAGTACTCTAGATGAGGTCTCAAGAGTGATATGTAGAGTGGCTTAACCACCTCCCTTTTTCTGCTGGTGATTACTCTCCCTATGCACCCTAGCATCCCACTGGCTCTCCCAGAGCCTTCTCACATGGTTTGTTACCTTTAGGTCATCAATTATGATTACCTCCCAGATCCCTTTCTTGACTGGTGGCCGTCAGTACCTCTCCCCATCTTGTACTCCTCCCTTGCATTTCTGTGCCTCAAGTGCATGACTGGTTTGGCCGAGGGGGCAGAGAGGGGCCGATGCTCAAGTAAGCAGTGCTGCTGCTATTCTTCATCCTCCTTGGGTGAGGAGAGGCTCCACCGCAAGCTACATTGGCGCTGTGAGGACTTAATGTGGCAACAGCTGCTCTTCACCGGGGTAAAGTGTGTTCCGGCTGACCTGGCCATCACTTGGCTTTTCGCCACAGAGGCCGCAGCCATCTCTGCCTCAGCAGGATCAACCCAATGGTCCCGGCTCAGCCTCCCCACGAATTTTGGTGGAGCTGCCACCAAAACAGCCAAAGTCCGGTGCTCCGACTAAGGAAGCCCACCCGGCCTTGGGTCTTCCCCATGGGTTGTCGGTCACCATTACCCCTGACCATCCCTGGAGGGTCAGTGGGGACTCTGGAGGTAGATCTCTTTTCCATGAATCCTTGGAATTGGAGGGCTCCTCCTTGCACTCCCATCTGGTGGACTTGGAGTCAGCCAAGGATCTGTTGATAGAGCAGGTCCCTACATCTTTTATGGGTCTTCTCAGTCTCATCTCAGAATCTACGGTTCTCCCGTTGGAGTTCATTCAGAAATGGGCTTAGTACCTGCTTATCGAGATCCTTGACAGGGGAGACTCCCATGGGGAAGCCTTCCCAGTGGCAGATGCCATTTTTGACCCTGCCTTGGAGCTGTGGCAGCACCCGGCCTCTTGCCCTGCACCATCGGCCCAGATGGCCCAGAAGTATGCAGTATCTACTGGTTCCCTTTCGGGATTCACTGAGCATCCGTGTCCTGAGGGAACTTACAAGCTCAAATGGGCAGACTGGATGGGCCATAGGCCCTTATCTGCTGACAGTTTCTATGTATCCATGCATCTCTTGGCTGAGGGGCTCATGGTTGACTCTGTTTTCAGGCACTATGGCAACTTGGATGACGTTGACAAGCCACCTGATAAGGAGTCCAAGAACTTGAATCACATGGCCAAAAAGGCCATGCTGCCTTATCTCTCAGCCTTTGGCAAGCAAGTTTGGCCCTTTTGATGGCTCACTTCTCGCCTGCCCTCCTGGGCTCACTTGATGAGGTGCACCCTCATCTCCCAGCAGACCTGCAGACCATGGTCAAACAGGTCCAGGATCAAGACAGGGCAGTGGCCAAGCAACAGCTTCAGACTGCCATGGACTTCAACGACTCTTGCGCTCAGTCTGTGGTGGCTGTGCATCGCAGAGTCTGCTGAGGATCTCAACCTTTACAGTGGATACCCAGCACAAGCTGGTGGATGTCCTCTTCCTGGGCACTGACTCATTCAGACCCTGGGTCGAGGGGCACCTCACCCATATTGAGAAGTCCAGTGCCACCTTGGACTCTGTGACATCCATCAGAGGGACCCCAAGGGCTCTAAGCAGCAGAAGAAGAAGAAGAAGCCCTTTTGGCCCTCTCTGCCCTCTCAACCAATCCAGCCCAGCCTCAGGCTGGTCATCAGGCTCAGGCCTGGTGACCTCAACTGAAATCGGTGACTGTGTCATCCATAGGCTAGAAGGCAGAGACCATGGCAGACCCTCTACCAGTCCCTTGTCTGCCTCCAAGCCTGTCCAGTGATGGGATGAGATGTGCCTTCCTCATCTCCATCCTGACTCCCCTGGGTCCTCCTGTGGGGGGCCAGCTCTGGCACTTCTTTTCCACCTGGTCCGCTGTCACCATGCATAGGTGGGTTCTTGAAGTGGTCAGCCAGGATCTGCCTCTGGAATTCAAGAAGTACCCGCCTTGCTGAGCCCATGCCCCATGGGAGGGCATTGTGTTCACAGACATCCTGTCAGCCCTTCGGGATTACATCACCCAGCTCCTCCGCAAGGAGGTCATGGCTCCTGTTGCAGACCCTATAGAACACTCAGGGTTTGTCTCCAGGTACTTCCTGCGTACCAAACGGATGGTGGCTGATGCCCCATCTTAGATCTGCACAACCAGAACAAGTTTCTCAGGCTGCGCACCTTCAGAATAGTCACTCTGTTTCAGATCATACCATCTCTCCAAGCAAAACATGTGGTTCTGCTATCTAGATCTTCAGGACGTGTTCTTTCATGTCCCAATCTGTCCACCCCACTGCCAGTTTTTCCAGTTCCAAGTGGAGAGGATCCTCAATGAGTTCAAGACCATGCCATTTGGCCTGTCCTTGGCTCCAGGGTCTCCATCATTTGCATTGCAGTGGTGGCAGCTTCCTTGAGGCATTGAGGAGTCCGGTTTTGCCCCTACCTGGACAACTGGCTGATTGTGGTCCCTCCAGACAGGAGGTGGAGCAGTCCAGGGACCTGGCCCTCCAGAGCTGTGTCTCTCTTGGCCTCCTGGCCAATGAAGCCAAGTCTGAACTCATGCCCTCACAGGTGAGCAACTTCATTGGGGCGGAGCTCGACTCTTGCAGAGCTAGGGCTTGACTCCCAGTGGCTCTCTCCTCCTTTGCCTGATCATTTCAGGTTAGGCAGTTGTGCCCTGCTCAGGAATTTATGCACCTACTAGGATACATGATAGCTTGCTCCAGCATGGTCCATTGGGCCCGCTGGAGAATGCACTCTCTGCAATGGGAGCTGGCCTGTCAGTGGTCTCAGCACAAGAGCCACTTCAATCGAACGGTCACTGTGACCCAGCTGATGTGTAATGCCCTCCAGTGGTGGCTAGTTCTGGAACATCTGCAGGAAGGTATCCTGTTTGTCTGCCCAGAGCTGACGGTCATCCTGATGACCGATGCCTGTCTCATGGGCTGCAGTGCCCACCTGGGTGAACACCAGGTCCATGGACTCTGGACCCCCAAGGAGTCCCGATGTCACATCAGCTTCCTGGAACTGCGGGCAGTGCGGCTTCACTGACAGCCTTTGCTCCATATGTTCGGGGTCAGGTCATTCAATTCCAGACAGACACTGCAACCATGTACTACCTCAACAAACAGGGCAGGATGCACTCCCTTCTCTTGTGCAGGGAAGCTCTCCACATTTGGACCCTCGTGTGCAGCTGGGAGGCCGATCTCCTGGCCATTCATGTGGTCGGTGTCTGCAGCCAGCTGGTGGACGCTGTCAGCCATGTGGGTGAGGTGCCCCACAAGTGGTCTCTCCACCTGGAGATAGTATGCAGCCTGTTTTCCCAGTGGGGCACCCCTCATGTGAACCTATCTGCCTCATGGAAGAATGCAAAGCTGAGGCTGTACTGTGCCCAACCCCCTTCAACAGGGAATGCTGCAGGGGGATGCCTTTTCCAGGCCCTGGACCCCGGGTCTTCTGTTTGCCTTCCCTCCATTCTCCTTGGTCCACAAGGTGTTGCTCAAGGCCAGGAGGGACAAGGCATGGATGATCCTGGTGGCTCCGGACTGTCCTCTCCAGTTCTGGTACCCTAATCTCCTCAGCCTCAGCAGCAGGCTCCCGAGGCATCTTCCTCTACATCCGGAACTGCTCTCAATCCATCAAGGGAAGGTACTCCACCCAGACCTTCAATCCCTGCACCTGATAGCCTGGTTCTTGAGTGACAAGAGTTCCAGGCTTTGGATCTTTCTAAAGATGTCCTCACTGTGGTCAAGGCTTCTTAAAAGGAGTCGACCCGAAAATGCTGTGCCTTCAAATGGAAGAGGGTCTCCATTTGGTGTGAGGCCAAGTGGCTGGACCCATAGTCCTGTCTAGTGGCTTGCATCCTTGACTACCTGTGGTTCCTCTCTCAGTCGAGCCTTCAGTTGATTACCCTTAAGGTGCACCTGGCAGCCATCTCTGCTTACCGGGTGCAGGCTGGTATGCAGTCGTTTGCACAGGAAAAGATGGGCTGGCATTTTTTCAAATGCCTTGATCACATTTCCCATCCAGTGCGTGAACCACCACCACCACCTTGGGACTTGTTGCTGGTGTTGGCAAAGCTCATGAGCAAGCCATTCGAACCAATGCACATATGTGAGATGTCACATCTGTCATGGAAGACTGCCTTTGTGGTGGCTATCATGTCAGCCAGAAGGATCTGTGAATTCTAGGTGTTCTCGGTGGAGTCTTCTTACCCTGGTGTCTCTGAGGGACAAAGTTGTCCTTCACCCCAACCCAAAGTTACTCCCAAAGACTGTGTTGGATTTTCACCAGTGTATTTCACCAGTCACATCTCGGAGGCCGAGCACAGGTTCCATACATTGGATCTGCAGTGAGTGCTAGCCTATTATAAGGAGTGCATGGGTGGAGTTCGGGAAGAGGTTTGCCAGCTCTTTGTCACCTACGCTGAAGCCATGCCTGGCAGACTGGCAGCTGAGTGGATGATTGGCAGGTGGATTGTGTCCTGCATTGACCTCTGCTATAGGTTGGTGGGTAGGGAGCCTCCTGCAGGGTAAGGGCTCATTCCACCTATCATACCGCTGCCTTGGTGGCTGCTTCCAGGGACGTCCCTATCCAGGAAATCTGCACACACCTTTTTTCCCACTACCACATTGACCTTGAGTCAAGCCTGGAAGCTGGTTTGGGGGCCTCAGTTCTTCAATCTCTCTTCCCCAAGTAGGGGGTGTGCACCGTGCCTGCCTCCTCTTGGAGCACTGCTAGGAGTCTGCCAGAGGTGTGGATTGAACATCATATCCACACCCCTAGAAAAACAGGTTACTCACCTGTAACAGTAGATCTTCAACGGAGTGGTCTCTTGCAGCAGGTAATACACTTGGGTTATCGCCAGAGGTCGCTGTGGTGCACAGTAGCTTTTCTAGCAGTCTTTTCCAGGGGCTACCCACACATGACATCACCCTCCTGTTTCCTATATAAGTATGGGCGGTCCCTGGTATCCTCAGTTCATTTTCCGGCAGTCTTCAGCTTACACGCAGCAGCTAGTGCAACTCAAGAGCAGTCATTGATGAGAATTTGAGCTTAGAACTGGCGTTTTTTCCGTTTCACTTTTTACATCGACGAATGTCCAAAGAATCTACAAGCAATATAGCGCTATTTCGATCCTGCCATTGTGGTAGAAAAAATTACCATTTTGACAACCACACCACTTGTGTAAGGTGTCTGGGACACACACAGGACACCATTTCCTGCATACATTTCCATGATTTCAACCAGGAAACCCATCGTTGACAGCTGCAGGAAATCAAAAATCATTTAATGGAGCAGAAATTGTCTCTCATGGAGAATCAGGGGGCTCGTCCCAAGAGCTCCCCATCCACTGATTCTCACAAACGGCACAAAAAAGAAAAGGAGAAGTCCTCCTCAACCTCTGTGCCTAAATGCTTGTCGACAGCCACCGTTACAGGTGCCCCATCATCGATGATGCATTCACATACTGCTTCCTTATCGACGGGAGGTTACACCCCCTCTTTGACAGCGCTTTCCAGCACTTCAATGGTAGTCTATGATGAACCCCTTGTGAGTTCCATCGATGACCCATTGACGGAGGCTTCTTTCCCATCAACAGTGAATTAATTTCAACATTCTACTCATGTTTCCCCGGCAGCTCTGTCAATGAGGAGTCTCATTCCAATGGGGAAACCTACTGCATTTGCCATGCATTCCTCCCCTCCACTCTCATGAGTGTATTCCCACAGGGGCCAGGCGGACAGGGATCGGGACCCAGGGCTTTACCACCCAGGTGCAAGACCTGCTCAGACTACATGTCCAATCCCCTCTACAATCCCCTTGGTTTCCCAGAACCCCCACCCTCTCTAACCCCCCTTCCTCTGTGGATGTTGCCTCAGTAGTTCAGCAGGTTTTGCATGCCATCCGGCATACTCAGCCCTCTGATCCAGGGGAGCCGAGTCACCCGTCCTGCTCCCCTACTCCTCCGCCTAAATGTTTCCAGGGTGACAGAGACCCTTCACCACCCTGGTCACCTCCCTCGTACGTGGATGACTACCTATCAGTCGAGGCTGAGTTTCCGGCAGATTTTACCGGAGATCTGGAGGATGAGGAATTCCAGGACATAGATTTCCAACCTCAGCCCCCTCTTTCGAATATTTCTTCCTTAAATGAGAATTTATCCGGGCAGGCATTTGCCTCTTCCCGATGACCCATCCTTCCATGAGATGATGGTCCAAATTCAAAAGGTCATGGGATTCTCCACTACCGAACATGATAAACAATGTAAAGGATATGGCAGACTATCTAGAACTGCCAGAGGAACCAGTCTTAGTGCTACCCCCAATTATAAAAACTTACCAAAATGCTATGCTTGCAGCCTGGAACCAGTCTTCCACTGTTATGGCTGTTCACCGCAAGGCGGATTGCCTTTACCAGGCTCCTCTGGGCCACCCTTTTCTAGCCACTACTCCTGAAGCATATTCAGTAGTGATTACTGCCATTCACGATCGTACTAAACGACCAAAACACATCAGCACCTTATCTCCTGATAAAGACTCCGATAGGATAGACTATCTGGGGATAAAAGGTATTCTAAGCCGATACTGTGAATCTCAGAATCCTAAATTATATGGGACGTTAGGTCAAATACCAGCATACACTCTGGTCCTCTGCCATTGAACTAGTCAATAAACTCCCTCCTTTGCAGGAAAGGGAACAATTACTGGCTACAATATCTACTGGCAATTCCATCTCCTGACACCTACTTCAGTTGGGATATGGCGCGGTTGATACTTCGGCCCGCATGTCAGCAACCAGCATTACTTTGCGTCGCCATGCTTGGCTTTACGTCTTAGGCTTTACACCAGATGTACAGCATAGAATGGTCAGTGCCCCCTTTAATGGGTCTGAACTTTTCAAGCTAGGTACCCAAACACTGATAGATGATCTCCAGTCTTCAGGGCCAACACTCCGTATGGTACATGGCATGTATCATACATCCCAGTCATCGTATTATCCTCAATCCTCCTTTTATTCTAAAAGAGGTAGAAAATACAGAGGCTCACATAGAGGCAGATTCCAAGGTTGTTCACAGCCTTTCAGAACCAACACCTCTGCTGCCAAGGGCTCCCGCTCCCACCCTCCTGGTGGGGCTGGTCAGCCTGCCTCCCAGTGACCAACTGGGGCTCTGTCCATGCTTCCTCAACCAGGCCTCGAAAGCTGTGGGCGATCATTTTGCCCTCCACTTAGAGGCCTGGCAAATGATCACATCGGATGAGTGGGTACTTCATATCATTCGTAGGGGTCACCCTCTGAAACATTTCCATGCCTCCCCCAACCCCCCCCCGTTCATTACCCACCGACCACATTCCTATTCTCCTGGAGGAACTACAGGATCTTCTGACCAAGAGGCTGTTTATTCAGTAACCCGGCAGAACACCAAAGGGGTTTTATTCCCACTTCTTCCTGGTGCCCAAATGAACTGGAGATCTCAGACCAATACTAGACCTCAGACAATTGAACCTACACATTCAGTACAAAAGGTTCCGCATGGTCACCCTAAATTTCATCATGCCAATGTTGAAACAAGGGGATTTATTATGTGCCTAGATATGAAAGATGCCTATCTACATATCCCCATCCATCCTGCCCATCCCAGGTTTCTTTGTTTTCACCTGTCGGGACAGCACTACCAATTTTGAGCACTTCCGTTCATCCTCTCATCTGCCCAGAGTGTTTGCAAGTGCCTAGTGGTAGTAGCTGCCTCTGATGGGACCGGGCACTTTGTCTTCCCATATCTGGGCGACTGGATCATCAAGGCAGGGTCCAAACCGCTCTGCTTTCCTCTCTACATGCAACCCTAACTCTGTTCCACTCTCTAGGGATTACAGTCAATTGGCCAAGTCCAGTCCAACCCCACACAGTCACTCCAATATACAGGAGGCGGTCCTAGACACCGTCTCTGCCAGGGCTTACCTCCCGGCTGACAGACAAGACAAACTAATATCTCTGGCTTCTCAGATACAAGCCCAGAAAATAGTCATAGCCAGACATATGTTATGCCTCCTAGAACACATGGCCACTACCATCCCTACGGTGGCACTTGCCCGTCTTCACGTAAGATCAGTCCAATGGATTCTCTAGAACCAGTGGTCTCAAACAACAGGAAATTTTGAAGACAAAATCAGAGTCACTCCAATGTTGTGGTCTGCCCTAGTATGGTGGACCCTCCGAGCCAATCTGTGTCAGAGCATGGCCTTCCAATCCCCCCTGCCTCAACAGACATTGACCATGGATGCATCCCTAGAAGGGTGGAGTGCACACCTGGGTCCTTACAGGACACATGCCAAATGGACCACCTCTACTCCTCTTCTCCACATCAATCTCCTGGAGATGAGGGTGGTCTGCTTTGCCCTTCAGGCTTTTCAACCTCACTTGCTCCTGGGACCATTGCTGATTCAATCAGGCAGCACATCAGTAGTGTTCTACCTCAACAAACAAGAGTCGAAGTCCTGTTCTCTATGTAGAGAGACAATTGCAGTTTGGCAGGAGGCCATACAGCAACACCTTGTACTGACAGCATTCCATCTACCAGGACACCACACTCTCCAGGCCTACCTTCTCAATCGACAGTCGCCCTACACACGAATGGACACTTCATCAATGAAATGCTTAGAAATCTTTCATCTGTGGGGACTCCGCACTGGACCTGTTCCCTCCCCAGTCAATCACCATCTTCCAGATACTGTTCCATTATCCTGAACAAAAGGACGGTCTATAGATACCCTGTCCCAGTCATGGACAGGACTCTTCTTATGCACAACCATCTAAATGCACAAGGAGTGCCTCTAGGACTGTTCTAACTGTTCCCTTCAAATGAACCACCCTTGGCCAAGATCTCTCTCCTACTGTGGGCCTAAATGGTTCAATGATCTGCCTGCAGACCTTGCCAACTCCCCAGACTTGGCTACTTTAAAATGGGCTTGATCTCTTCTTGTCAGCAAATCTGACTGCCAGTGTTTCTGTTAACCCATGGCCTCTGAAGGCGGTTCTCACACCCATCAGACGCTACCTTCTCTCACTCCCACTCTCTTGTTCCACAACTGCCCATTTCCCCCTCCCACCTCCCACCACCTACTACCTCCCCTTGACAAAGCCTCACCTTGGCTGCTAAAACATGCATTTCTGCAGACTGGAAGCACCCTGTCTGAACTGTAACATGATTGTTAAACACTGTACTGCACTAATTAGTGCTGCATTAGTATGTTCTCTGGAAGTGTGGTCCTGTTTCTCCTTACTTCTTGTACCTTGCTTAATGTTGTAACTGGACACTAATACCACTTGTTAGTTGATGTCTTTCTGTTCTGCAATGTTTCATCACCTGTAAATGTCTTGTATTCCTTGTTGACTTGGAGCCTTTGTGCAGAGCCCCGGCTCAAAGGTATTAATCCAATTTGAAATAAATAAATATGCTTCCCACTGTCCCTTTCTTGCAATGGACTCTACTGAAATTACAACTTGAACCTGCCACCATGATTCTCATAGCCCCTCTGTGGCCTCGGCAGGTGTGGTTCCCTCTCCTTCAACAGTTCTCAGTGGAGGACCCCAGCCCATTGCCATAAGACCAGATCTCTTGACTCATAATCAAGAGACCTTCTACATCCCAACCTGAAGGCACTACACCTTCACGCTTGGCTCCTGAGGGCGCTTTCATATACATCTATAAGTGTCGTCCCTGTTGTCCAATATTTTACTGGCCTCTCGAAACCAGCGACCAGGAAACTTATAATGCAAAGTGGAAATGCTTTTCCATTTGGGTGGCTTCCCTGTCATTGGATCCTTATTCTTGTCCACTGATGAAAGTATTGGATTACCCGGCCTCGATTGCCAAGACAGGATTAAGCTATTCCTCTATCAAAGTCCATCTGGCCTCCATTTCGGCCTTCCATGAACACCTTGATGGTAGATTACTGTATCAATATCATCTAGCCAAAATGTTTTTAAGAGGAATGTTACATATTAAGCCACCTGTCAGAAGACCTACTCCTCCATGGGATCTCAATTTTCTAGTACAGAAATTAACTCTTGAACCCTTTGAACTGGTGGCCTCTTGTGACCTCCGTTTTCTTTCTTGGAAATCACTATTCTTCGTGGCTGTCACTTCAGCTCGGCGTATTTCCGACCTTCATGCCCTCATGTGGAGGGCTTTAATTAATTTTTCACAAAGACAGAGTGTCTCCATACCAACTTAAACCAATCCTTGGAGCTACCAGTATATTACCCTGAACACTCCAATCGAGGTGAATACCTTCTACATACTCTAGACATCCATTGTATATTGCGATGCTATACTAATCATACTAAATTGATTAGAAAGACCTCTCAACTTTTTGTTACCTTCACCTCAAGCAGGGAAAGTCTCCCGGTCACTAAATGGACCCTTTCCAATTGGCTAGCACACTGTATCACATTTTGCTATGCAAAATACAACAAGCCATTACCAGGACCTGTCCAAGCCTATTCTACCAGAGCTATAGCCACCACAGTGGCCTGCTTTAAAGGGGTCTCTATCACAGATATCTGCAACACAGCCACCTGGTTCACAATTCATACTTTCACAAAGCATTACAACTTAGACGTTGCTTCACGCCATAGGACAGGCTTTGGCCAAGCTGTCCTACAAGGCCTCCTGTCATAATGACCACCCTTCTTGGGTTTACTGCTTGAGATTCATCCCAAGTGTATTGCCTGCTGCATGAGACCACTCCGTGGAAGATAGTACAGTTACGTAAAAACTTACCGTAACAGTAGATCTTTGAGGAGTGTTTCTTGCAGCAGGTACGATCCCGCCATCTGTCCCCCTCCTTCTGTAGGAGAACAAATTCTGCTGTAATGACTTATGAGTTGGGATACCTATGGTACCGCGGCTTCTCCTCAGTCCTCGTTTAGTGAGCTGAATCTGGCAGGGGAAACTGAGGATACCAGGGACCGCCCACACTTATATAGGAAACAGGAAGGTGATGCCATATGTGGGAGGCCCCTGGAAAAGACTGCTAGAAGAGCTGCTGTGCGTCACAGCGACCTCTGGCAATGACCCAAGTGTATTACCTGCTGCAAGAGACCACCTCAAAGATCTACTATTACGTAAGTTTTATGTAACTGTACTTTCTAGGAGTGTATATGATGTTCATCCACGCTGACCCACGAACCTCCTCTGGCAAGTGGCACACTGATTTTACTTCCAGTGGGCAAGATCTGACATCACGGGGTGGTGCGGAGGAAGTTACCACCTTGGTGGGTGAGAGGAACCAGCTTGAAGACATTCCAGCAAGCCTTAACAGGGAAAGGAACACTGCCAGAAGTGTAGATGAACATCATATACCACTCCTAGAACTATTGTTACAGGTGAGTAACCAGTTTTTCTCTTCTAGCTCCTCTGTAGTGTTGCTAATAAAGACATTAAAGAGGACCGGTCCTGGCACTGATCTTTGAGGCACCCCACTGGTCACCCTCCCTTCCTCGGAGTGAACTCAGTTTACCACCACCCTTTGTCACCTATACCCCAGCCAGTGTCCAACCCAGTTTACCACCTTTGGACCCACTCCCAGGCTGCCCAGCTTTTTCACGAGTCTCCTGTGTGAAACGGTGTCAAAGGCCTTTCTGAAATCTAGGTAGGCCATATTCACTGCTCCACACTGATCTAATTCCCTGGTCAGCCAGTCGAAGAAATATATCAGATATGTTTGACGTGACCTCCTCCCAGTAAAATCATGCTGCCTCAGATCCTGTAAGCCACTGGATTCAAGATATTCCACTATCCTTTCCTTCAGTAGTGATCCCATTAATTTTACCACTACCAAAGTCAGGTTTATTTATTTATTAGATCATCGATTTACAGACCTTTGAGTCAAAGACTTATTTACAAAGGCACCTCGTCAAGAGAGCAATACATCACAGCAAACAAAACAGTACAGTACATAATGCTTAGATTAAAAAGCAACCAGTGTTACAGGCATTCACTGGTGGTACAAGCTTGGTAATAGGTAAGTCACAGTAGTCATAATATAGGTACACAGTACCACGTCAGGTTGACTGGCCTGTAAGTGCCAGCCTCTTCCCGCTACCACCTCTGTGAAGCAGGGCTACATCTGCCCTCCTTCAGTCCTCGAGACCACTCCTGGCTGCAGTGAGTGGTTGAATAGAACTGTCAGAGGTGCACAGCACTCTCTGAGCCCCTCAATATCCTTGGGTGTATTTCGTCAGCCCCATTGCCTTGTCCACTATCAGATTTGTGAGTGCCTTCAGGACTCTCTCATCTGTAAATGGACTAGTGTCCACCTCCCTTCCTTCAATGCCCCTGACACTTAACGTTGGCCCCTCTATTTTGTGAACACTAAAAAAAAAAGTATTCATTCAGGATGTCTGCTTTTTCCTTGTCCCCTTCCAGATACTCTCCCCCACTCCCTCCTTATTCTTAAAATCCGTCCCCTGGTCTTTCTCCTTGCACTTACATTACCAAAAATGTCTTGTTTCTATCCAGTGGATTAGAAGGACCTTCTAAGTGGTTTGAAGTCCTTGATGTCAGCCAGATTTTCCAGGGGGCATAATGGAGTTTGAGTGCCTTAGAAAGCACAGGTAGATGGAGCCTCCCGGGGGGAGCAGTTTATTGTGCAGAGTGCCCTGCAGTGATGTTCCTGGCTGTAGAACCTGGTAGCAAAACACACTATTCTGTGGAAGGCAAACTTCAGTTTGGAGGGTTCAGTTTCCTTGAGAGGTGACAGAAGAGATGACCCATATGTGTTAGCGGGAAGAAGGGTACTGTTGGTGATCGAGTGCCTGACCTCTTTAGTAAAGTAGGGGTACAGCAGGCCCAGTTTTTGGTTCAGGGCTTTAACCACTAATTCAACATGAGACCTGAGAGAAGTTTGTGGTCCACCTGGATCCCCACATACTTTACCAAAGCCATTGTATCTATGCATGTCACCAACATAGTAATGTTGAGTAGATTTTGTGTATCATGACCCAGCCTACGGGTACCATATAACATGGTCTTCAGTTTTTGGCATTCAAAATAAGCAAGTTTGATTAAAACTAGAATAGAGCAAGACAAAGTCTACTAGTAGGCCAGATTGAATCTGAGACAGGTTGGTGCAAAATCTGTACAAAACCGCATCATCAGCATGTAACAGTATTTTTACATTATAACAGTTACCACCTCCTACCTTGAGCAGATCACTTGACCTCCATGCTCTATTCCTTACATTTGTCGCACTAGTATAAACAGGGCCCCACTGAAAACAAGATACTGCGGATCAAGACTAGCGGTGTGCCGTAAGGCTCAGTACTGGGATTGGTCCTCTTTCAATATCTTCATAAGTGACATTTCAGAAAAACTGGAAGGAAAGTATGCATTTTGCAGATGATACCAAAATCTGTAATAGGGTAGACACTCGGGAGGGTAGAGAGAATGCACAGGTATTCTGGGAAATTCGAGGTGTGGTCAAGAGCGTGGCAGTTGGGGTTCGTTGCCAAAAGTGCAAAATCATGTACCTAGGGCATTGGAACCCATGAACAACTATAGGATAGTGAGGTATTGAAAGTCATTAAGCAAGAAAGGAACCTTGGTTTATCATATCTGAGGGCCCCAAAGTGGCAGGGCAGTGTGAGACAAAGC